>OY987204.1:41498036-42098036 GCA_963920795.1 Eutolmus rufibarbis | reverse complement strand
ACCTGAACCCCGGTGGCTCATATATAAATACTGGCTGGGACCGGGAAGTGTGAATCTTATCTCACTAAAAATATATATCCCTTTCGTGTTTCCGAGATTCGAATTAGGTGAGAGACGATGTGAGCCTTTCAGGATTGCTCAGGCCGTGCTAAGTCCCGTGGGATAAGAACGATGAATTCCTGCTGCAGCAGCTTTTGGCTCACTAAAATGCAAGTTCCGCCGGGATGCTGTTATCTGCCACTTACCTCTCCACGATTTGCGATTTTCCAACAATGCGTGCTCCTGCAGGTTCCTTTTGTGCATTCCTCTGCCAGCTCATCTCCACCTGGATATCTCCTGTAATTTATTTCGCTCGTAAATAGATTTTTCCCGGCGTCGCGCATCTTTTATCCCCCTTTTCTTTTATTTCTTGGACTCCTGCAAAAATTCGCTCAACCAAACTCCCCTTTCGCCCGCATTGAATGGGATCTGTGCGACGGACAGAAAAAGAAACAGTCGACCTAAATCGAGCCCCAGACCGGGATTATACCTGGTTCCACGGGGCACTGCCTCCCTGCCCCCTGTAAATATGGTAATTCTTCCTTTCTGGCCTTTTAATTGCATCTTAAAGCGCTTCGAGCATCTCCGGTAATTGCAAAACGATTGCATCTAGTGAATAAATTAAACATTCTCCATAATCTCAGCACTCATTAAGATTCTCACTCGGAGCCCAACTTCGTAGGGCTCCTCCACCTGGTAGGGCCGGCCCGCTCCAAGTCCATAAGTATTCTCAATGCTGCACCACTGGCGGGCAGATTTGAAGATTTAGGTGAAATCCTGGGATCGTCTAATTAACGCATTGACTCGTTAAGGGAATAATTGAGGTTAAGCAAATACCCAAGGACTTAGTACGGTGGATCTTCCCGAAAGCGAGGGATGCGAACAATGCATAGAAATGGTGGTATTTAATCATTCCAAAGAGTCTTAATTTCTCAGACATTCACCACTGAGGCGACGATTTTTACAAATTTTAGTAGATCATGCGGATTAAAACTGAAAATTTTTGTTTCAGATCAGTTTAGAGCCACTGACAAAATAGTCTAAGTAGATTAAAATTAAAGCTTACTACAACAGGATGAAATACACTTTTTTCATAATGATAGTAACAAACAATTTACTTAAAGTAAAGTGACGATTCTTCTGAAATATCGTAATCGTTCTCTTTACTATCCGGCCTTACCCGGCAATATTTATTAAAACTATTAATGAAGGCCAAAATACAATGCTACCGAAATGATAAATGTCGGCGTAAACGATTACTCAACCACTACCACAACCAATAACTCATTGATAAATACCCAACCTTGTCCTGTCCGTACTACAAAATTGTAAGAGTTCATAGCTTCTTCATTCACTAAATTTGTTTTATTAAGTTTTTATTACAAGAAATAAAAATCAAAGTGGACATAACTTGTTATGTGTGGAAGAATCTGATTATGCAAAATGGGATTTTTTTCAAAAAAATAAAAATTGATTTGAACCATTGTATTCTTTTATTGTTAGAGGACTTGAAATATGTAGATATGTAATCAATTGTTAAGTCTTTAATATTTTTGAAAAAATTTGACTTATCTGATTATGCCAGGAAGCCACCGAAATATAAACTATATATAAATATACATATACGTAAAGGTACCGCATTGATTTTATTTAAAATAATTCCTTCTTTTGAGACTTGACCATTGGCTCGGTTAAATTTTTTACTTTAAGGTATTGTTTCTCTGTAAGCAGCGAAGGAGGAAACATGACATTTTTATAGATATTTCAAAAATAAAATTATACCAATCGACGTTAAAACATATGTAAATAAGAATAAGGACATACCAAACAAATTTTGATCACCACGCCCGCAGGGAAAATGTTGTACTTGAAATATATACTTGATTTATTTTATTAATTATAAGAAATGTAATACAATAATATGACTTTTTCAAATAGGTGTGCCGGAAGAGGAATGCAAAGACTTCAACATGTCTTGAACAGCATCTATTACAAGTCGAATTTAATAGTTTCAGGAGCAGCACAAAAACAAAACTCAATTTTTGTTCGACGTATTCCGGGGTGTACTTAAAAATATTATAAACTATGAAGTTTATTTTATCCGTGCACAGAATAAAATATATTTATTTTATATATTAAATATGTTTATTGGCCTAACTTTTCGTTTATGTAAAACATATACATAATGCTAGAAGATTTGCCTTCGTTATGATGCACACTTCGACTAAGAATCGAGTGAATATGAAGGAATGGCGTTCGTGGCGTTTGTGGTAGGAAAACCAAGTCGTTGCCCCACTGAAAAGGTCAGCTTGGTGTTTCGGATCGAAACGCCAAAATTTTTTGGACTCGTCTATGTTGGCGGATGAGAAATAATTTTTAACAAAATTTTAGAAAGTATCCCTATATCGGCAAATTTGGCAACAAAATATACATGTATAGAAAATATTTTTCATATATTTTA
Source organism: Eutolmus rufibarbis (assembly GCA_963920795.1). Classification (NCBI taxonomy): domain Eukaryota; kingdom Metazoa; phylum Arthropoda; class Insecta; order Diptera; family Asilidae; genus Eutolmus; species Eutolmus rufibarbis. The sequence continues at coordinate 42,095,536 of OY987204.1, read as the reverse complement.
AATATACGAATAGCGGAAAAATCCATATATTTTATGTATACACGAAAACATATAAAAATATATTTCAGACGTATATATATTTTTTTTATTTTCGAGTGTGGACGTATGTACATACACCAAAAAATGTTATTTGTAAATAAAACAAGTCACTAATGTTTCATTGCTTAGTTTTGTAATTCCTGTGTAATGTGAATATATTTAAATTTTTTTAAACAGTATCACGTGAAAATAATTTTTATATTGTTGAATCGGACCCCAGTTTTATGTAATCAACATAACTATTAAAAAATATTTATAGCCTGAAAATGTTGTATAACTGATAAGCCCTATGTTTTCAAATTAAATTGTAGATATATAACTATTTTCATTATTATTTTTAACTAACAATAGTTTTGTCACAACAGGAAATAATTTTAAATCAATCATTTATTTATTTATGAACCTTGTTGTTTTTATAATAAACCCATCTTTTCTTTTCCAGGGAGTTAAAATTCGAGTTCCAGCCGGTTTTTTAATTTAATTTGTTTTATTTATACGCATATCTCTTATTTTTTTTGGGCAAGATAAAAGATTTAGAAGAGTACCGAACCCTAAAAATAACTAAAACTATATTTAATAATAAAATTGACTAATTTTATAGTTGTTCGACTTCGGTTAGGATGCAGATGGATCTGGATGGATATTTCCCATGACCGGATTAATCGAAGAAATATCGCTGGCACTGGAGTGTATTTGAATATTATTTCGGAGCAGCACCGCTGTCAGAACCACATCTACTTATTTGCTTAGAAATCCGAAAACTGCTGGATCCTCGGTTTAAAAAAAAAAAATGAGTAGAGTCGTTTTTCCCTTTTGCCGTGGCACGCTGGTGCGATGGCATTCGGGCGCCGCGCCCGTGCACACATCTGCGAAGAAGTCGTCTACAAGTGGAAAAAGTTTTTCAATTTATTTTGCTGAATTCAGGCGCGCTCCGTCTTTTTATTGGAACGCAGCAGGACATCAAAGCTCCTGACAAAGCGCTTGGAATTTATTCCACGAGGAAGCATAAAACTCTTACATAACTGGCAGCCAGAAATGAGTCTTCCGCCCGCAAAACCTTAAAGCGGGATTTCCGCAAATTATGCAGACAGCGGCAACTTTCGAGTAGAAATAATAAAAAAAAAAAAAAAAAAAAAAAAACCAAAATCTACTCCAAGAACTTTTGGAGCCTATCTCTTGAGTCTCAGTGACCTTTCGGGTTAATCATTTCGCCCCCTCACCGGAGGACCACTCCGGCCAGGTTCTGGCGAAGTGTCGCAAATTAATTCCCATTGTCCTGCCAGAGCCACAAAATCATCTCCTCTGGCCAGACAATTTTGCCTATTAATTCCATCAATTGCCTCATTAATTATGGCAATTGCCTTGGACGTAGGCGGATGTTTGGCATGTTAATAGACGCCCTCAGTGGCCGAGTGCTGCATCCGCGTCTATTGGCACTAGAGCTCTTTGGCAGCGCTCGAAACGATTTTTAACCCTTTCGAAGAACGCGTGCCCGCAAGAAGGGCCGGGTGCCGCCCCAATCGAATTGTCGCCGCAGAATCGAGCACTGCGGTCGGTTATTGTTACCATTCCGGGAAGACATTAAGGCGGCAATTGCAGTCCGTGTAAACATTTATCGGTACACAGGAGGGCCGGTGGAGCCCTGTCTGGGGCCGAGTCGGCCCTCGCCGATTGTGTTTGCAGGCCCCGCCATAGGTGGACAATTGATAATCGAGAGCAAGCAATTATGCTCTGCAGAGGGGCCAGTGTAACCAATCACGGTGTATGCGGATTGTTTACTCATAATATCCATGTTGAAATCTCGGTGAATTGTCTGTCATTTGAGGCTAATGTACTCGAGAGCTTGAACAAGCTCGATAAGTGCCAAGCACTCATACCGCCCCCACAGGTACCCGGTGCCATTATTGCTGGACAAATAATCAACAAACGCTCGCTCCGAGGGCTTGTGTAACCGAGCGTATCTCGACTGTGAACTTAGCCGGACGTGAGTGTCCTCTGCAAACAGGGCCCCGCAGCCCCCGCAGATGCACCGTCCGACGGGGCTGGTGCTTGTTCAATGGTCAGGTATAACATTTCAAGATACCCAAGACACCTAATTTATGTTCAGGGATTCTGATTGTAAATATGACCCTCCGGAGCACACTGCGGCTACAGTGCAAGGTGACCCTGGTGCATCCCAATTGTTGCGTAATGCCAACCTGCTCCGTGCTCCGTAGCCCGATAAGTGGCCACTTTGAGTGCCCCAACTGCCAGATAATGCGTACTTTATGCCTTTTCCCCAGTGATCCTGGAAGCAACCTACGCTCTGCTTTTAATTCTCCGGAAACTTCCCGGATAAAGGAAAAGCGGAAATGACTTATGTTTTTCGTAATCCACCATTGTGATTTTCTCAACTAACTATGGGGCCTTTCATCATGGCATAAAGACTTGAAATGTCAAAAGATATAAAATTTCGAATACAAATCTTGAAAATAAATATTTGACTTGAAAACATAAAATCCCGATAGAACAAACATCTCATCATATATTTACATATATACATAAAAGGTGATGGATTCGATCTTCAAAATATTCATGAAATATTGCTCCAAATTTTATGATTATTGTCTTTAAAGCTTAAAAGTTTTATTTTGTGAATGTCGTAATCCTGTTCGTGTATCATGAAATCTTGCAAATTGATTTTGACCCAATTTTATATTTAGATCCAGTGGTCCAAAAACCGATAGAAACCAGAGAAGTATGGAAATGTTTACAAACTTCATCAGTATTACCAAAATTTCCTCTATATACATATACAAAAAATACAAAGCCTACTAGAGTTTTCCATAAATATACCCCTAATCTACCTAATTGAGCTACCATTACCAGAAATCTAAATTAAACTATTCCATCCTACTCGATTTATATAGTGCTTTATCTAAATTTATATTATAAAATTCATATATGTAGTACTCGTATATTAATACCACCACCTTCTAGAAAATAAATTAAGCTACTGTATGAATTCTACCAACATTAGTTTTTAAAAAAGCAACATCGCGATCCAGGCTAATTTTGTTTTTATTATTTTCAGGGCCGTTTTACAATATACTAATAACTTTATTTTAAATTTTGAAAATGTGACCTCAATTCGCATTCAACGACACTAAAAAGTTCTTAAATATATAGGTTTTGAAGTAAAAATATACATTTTTTGTTTGTTTGTTATTTCGAGAAACTGACCTGGGATTAGTAAACAGGGGCGCACAAAAACCCTTATATACAAGGAGCCAATTATGTGTTATTTTCACAATTCAAAACTTGAATATATCTGGACAAAGATTATGCGAGAAAATATAAAAATCATAAGTTTCTTATGGTTTTCCTCAGTTTTAGGCATAAAATTAAAGCAAATAATTCCCTCAGTCGTGTTTTACGCACACAAAAACATAAGAAAACATGTTAAGAATAACGCCTTATTCGAACTACATATAACAAATAGGACAAACGATTTGCATTTTTTTGGCTAACAGATAAATTAAAAATCACAGCCAAGTTGACTATTGGGATAATTTTATTTGACTCAACTCAATTGGTATTAATTATTAAAAAGCAATAATTAAAATTTCTTTCGTTTTTTTCATGAATTAAATATTTTGCAACATATTATCCGCCCAGAATTCGCAGTGGAAGTGAGTAAAGTATTAAAATTAAGAAAATTAAAAAGTTAAAGACGAAATTATCAACTGCTGAGAAGCTTAATAACACCCCAATTAGACAGTGTGGAAGTTTCAATTAAAAGTTATCCTCTTTTATCCAACGGACTGTCGGATCATGTTGTACTAGAGCAAGAACAATGTTCGGATGATAGCGAAAAGGAAAGTTATGACGAGAAGAAGATATAAAACAGTGGGGGATAAATATGCACAGCACATGCATAAAAAGTGCTATAGTAAAAAGGGTTGATGATGCATCGACTAATACACATTATAAATTGTAACAATAATCTTTGAAATTCTTAAGAAAACCCCGACCAATATTCCGCCAAAGAAAGATTATGAGTTACATTGCACTTTAATTTAAAGGTCATATGTTAATTTTGTATGTCCATAATATAAAAGTAATTCTCGCTTGTAAGTAGTTTTTCGACCACTTTAATACGAATGTGCTTTACTTTATAAAATTAAGTGCAACGCCTATCCATTTAAGGTTATAAACTCCGAAAAAAGAGCCCTAATGTATGGTAGGTGATAGTGTCGAATATATTACGATTACGAGAACTTCTGGAAGGAAGGAAATCTGTGAAATTAGCATACATAGGTGCTGCATATGAATGAAAAAGTTTTACCACAATTGCAAACATACCTATGTATGATGAAAGGCAGCTCCTGAGCAGTAATTCGAATGAAAATTTTATGCATACGATGGAAGGCTACAATAAAATTGTCTTTGAAACCAATTTAGAAATGCCTCGCACCGCATTACACTAGTGTCTAGGAAACCTCTGCCACTTCTGCTTGGAGGCCTTTTGCCCACAATCGTGACCTTTCCTCACTTATCGACTGTACCCCGACGAGCGAGCTGAAGCCGATTTCATTTTGAAATGGACGTGACTTGGGGTTTTGCCGGAGCAATTGTTTACATAGTTTACAGGAACTTAAGGCAACTTTCGGGTACGTGGGTGCTGCAATTGGTAGTAAGAGCAGTAAACTTTTGCTCCTTATTATTTTGAGCGAGGTCCTAGTCAGGTCTGCTGCAGGTGCTTCTTCTGCTCCGTCGATGATAAACAAACGGAAGAGGCTCACGTAGCGAAGGGTACCGCTCCCGTTCATGGATATTATGAAATTGAAGTAATGAGGTTTTGTTTGCACTACCGGGCCGAGATATTTAAACAAGAATTAACATCTTAAGTTTGCAATTAATCTTGACTTGGATTGCCTCGACGATGCCTGGCACATTCGATTGTGTAGGGGCGGCTCGGATACGTAGGCGAAGGGGGGACGGGGTAAATATAGGGTGCGACATGTGTACACAACTCCAAGGTGAATCTATTCAGTTGATAACCGCAGTTAAACCGTATTCCGGGATTTCTACTCCAATTTATGTTTAATCAACAACTAAACTTGCTTGTTAGGGCTCACGAGGGTTTACACTGCTTTACTCCTTTATTAAGGGATTGAAATGTTCAAATAAAGGATGCTGAGGTGTACTTTGGCGGAATGACTAATTGCATGCAGCATTCTGCTTGCTTGCTAATTTCTTCTTCGACAGTCAAGTAGTTATCGTATTGGACGGATGCATTCCTTTCACTATAATTCGCTTATCAATTGCTTCCTCCTTCTATCGAAACATCTCTAAAATTCATATGTTGTCGTATCGAATGCAACTTCATGAACTTCGTCTGGATTAATTGAGAGAAACCAAATATTGGAGTGCTTACTCAGCTTACGATATCGCAGTCTAAAACGAAAGCCCACTAAGTCAACATTTCAGTTTACAATGTTCCATCAATACTTCAAAGTTTTAGAAAAGTTTAGCAACTTTGAATTATTTACTGAATTTATGTAGAAGAATCATAACTTTTAATAAGTCTACAAGATAATGATAAACTGGGATCTTATTATCACATATTTAGGGATTGGGTATCATCATTTCGACATGTTTGTCCGTCCGTCACAAACGACTTTATCTCCTTAAATTCAAATAATTTTGATAGATGAAACTGTAAAACAATGTATCTTTAGATAGGTCTTTTAAAATTCTCTAGAACTTTAGATATATTATCCCCGGTCTAGCATGATAGTAAGTACCCTTTTATTTAAGTTTGACATTTTTTCGTAAATGGAGCTTGATTTTATTAATTATGTGTAATTAAAATTATCTGAAGAGTATAGGCCTTATTCAAATTTTAAAGCTACGTTCGCGGTGTTTGTAGACACCTATTTCGAATGCCCCAGTTGACTGCCATTGAATGACTTTGGTGGTGCCTAGAGCGAAGAATTTTGAGAAAAACTTAAAAGTGCCTCTACGAGAAAATCCAAACGATTTTAAGTCCTTCATTATACCCAAAGCAAACGCTTTCGACTCTTCTCTGTGGAGAATCGATTTCATTATCATAAAGGCCCTAAGCTCCCCGCTACAATCCCGACTTCTTAGAGGAACTAATAAAAGTAAATCTAGCAATGAATCGACACTGCGCGCTATCAATCTACCCCAGAACTAGCACCGTACTACTCAGATCCTAGCGATAAATCCGAAGGGGTAAGAACGAGGATAATGAGATTTCAAGTGAATTCGAACAAAAACACTAGCGCCAGCACTGACAGCAGGCTAGAACAGTACAGCAGAAAAGTCTTAACGTCCTTGCTGGCTGCGGCTGATAATGCACCCATTGTGGATTCCCCCGGCCCAACCGCACCGGGACGGATCCAACTTAAGACTTTAAAGCACGTCCTTTAACTTGAGTGATTGGGAATTTCACTCACTGCAAATCTCATTCGGAGCGCCACATGGGGTCGAATTGGGGGCGTTAGCGGACAGTGCTTGCTGATGTCACGAAGTAGGGCTGCAGTGCGGCTGCACACGATGAAACACAATTGCCACTTTTGTCTCTGGTTTTAGAAAACAGCTACAGCTACTTTTATGTCAAGAAATCAAAAATTGTCAGACCATTGACTTTTGAAACGTGTCGTTGATACCAACAAGAATACCACTTACTGATTATCGAATCTTGATGTCGTTTTGTTCAGATTTGTTCTACTCTATGTTTTTATACATATTTATTACTAAAAGCAATTAATATTTTAAAATATTTAACCTACTTTCTTTATTTTAATATCAGACAAATATAATTCAAAATATGTTTTGTAATTTTTGGCCGTTGTTGTTTGACGGTAGAAGAAATTATTATCTTCAATTTCAAACCAGTCCATAAACATATTTTTTTTTTTGCACAGTCTGGTCAAAATGCATCTAGATTAGATGTTAAAAAATGTAGTTTTTGGGGGTTTTATGTAGGTAAATGAAAAGCGGTATTGTTTTGAAACTTTGTATAGTATTTTTTTTATACTACTTTTAAAATAATAATGAACTTTATTGCGTTTTAAAATTAACTTCAATATGTTATACTCTGTTGAAGTTAGAGCTGCAATTTTAGTTAAGGTATCATTCTGGTTTATAATTTTGAAAAATCGATTGTTTTTTTTTTAATTTTTCGAAAGTATATATGTATATCTAAAAGTATTGTGTCAAAAAATTAAAATCATCGGAGCAGTCTAAACATATTATTTTGTGATTTGTTGGTAGCAACTTTTACTACCTGAGTGCGCTCGCCCGTATGCCTGAAACTTTAAACGCGTTTTTCTCAAAATTATGTTTTTACGGTCGGCGGCGGTGATTTCTCCGAAATCGCTGAACCGATCTTCATGAAATTTGAACCACATATTGTACACATAAACAGCTCCAGCGTGAACTACGATCAAATTTAAATTTTTATTTTTACTATTTTTTTTGGCCCAAAAACAATGAAAAAATAACGCAATTTTTGAATTTTTTTTTTTTAAATGTCCGCCATTTTTTTCTTTATCGGCAAAAATTAATATCCGTAGTTCTCGCTAGAGCTACACACATACTGAATGTAAACAATTTTGACTTTTTCATTTTAAATGAGCCATTATCGAGATATCACCGCCGCCAGCGAACTACTTTTTTTCACGGAGTTACCGTCACCCGCCATTTTGAACTATATTAGAAGAGTGAAAAAAAAAAAAAATTTTTTTCTATGTTATTTAAGAGTGTATTAGTTAACCTCAATAAACTTTTTATAAATATTTATAACAATTCCTTCCTAAAAAAATTAATGAAAATAGCCTTTTTTTTGACCGCCTAAACCAGAATGATATCTTAAGGCAAATGGCGAAGAATCTCACAACTGTTTTTTTACATAAGCTAAAACATAAAGTTTAAGAAAATTTTGAATTATTAAACATATTTTTCATCGATCAATTAACAGTATGTAAGTAAAGGCTTACACCATTTCTTTATAATGAAATTTTCAGCTCCTTTAAAAAAAAGTATATTTGCATTCTACTTTTTTTCAATCCGTTTAGCTCAACGACGATAAAAAAAAAATATAATCGATCGAAAATAAATAATTGCTGCGGTCCTGCTGTGGCTCTGCTGTGGCCCACCGTGTGGTCCTATGGCAGCCAATTTGTCCATTTTTACCCGGGAATTTTACACAGAAGCTTTCTAATGTCACCGGGCATTAGTTTTTAGGGTTCCGTACCCAAAGGGTAAAAACGGGACCCTATTACTAAGACTTCGCTGTCTGTCCGTCCGTCTGTCTGTCACCAGGCCGTATCTCAAGAACCGCGATAGCTAGACAGTTGAAATTTTCACAAATTATGTATTTCTGTTGCCGCTATAACAACAAATACTAAAAACAAAATAAAATTAATATTTAAGGGTGGCTCCCATACAACAAACGCGATTTTTTTGCCCTTTTTTGCACGATAACAATAATGGCAACAGGTAGGTACTTGAAATATTCACAAAATACTCAGTTGTATTTTTACTTTTATAATAAATAATAAAATTAAAATAAAATAAATATTTAAGAGGGGCTCCCATACAAAAAACGCCATTTTTTGCCTTTTTTGCTCGATATCAATAAATGGTAAAAAAAGGTTACAATATGAAATTTGTGTACCTACTGTTGTTTTCCTAGTCAATGGTACGGAACCCTTCGTGCGCGAGTCCGACTCGCACTGGGCCGGTTTTTATTATTACAGTTATTGCTCCGTAATTGAACTGGATTTAAATAATTGTAATAAGTATAATATCTAATGAAAGTGCGAACACAAGCTAACTCGTCATCGGTCAACGTTTGTTCTATAGTGCAGTAACACTTCTAATTCTTTAAATATCTGAAAAAATTGAAAATTTGTTTAAACGGTACATTGAATAGGGTAGAAAAATAATAAGGTTAAGTAAAAAAGAGATTTAATATTATTTAAGATAGTAAACAAGGAATCGTCGATGGTACCCGATGCCCCTGAAGATTAATTTTAAATTTTAATACATACCTATATTATTTTTACCAAAAACACTCAATTTATAAATTCGAGTCCCTGGAAAGAAACAATATCAGCGTTCTATTGCCTCAGCAAAGTTAGTCTGATTTAGTCCTTTTTATAGATACAACTTCAATCCGCCCTTGTCTTGAACGATCCGCCAGCATGCGGTGCAGGCTTGGCACGTCCGCTTGCAGCGGCCCTGGATGCAACTGCAGACTTTGGCGCTCGACTTGTCTGTAAGGTCGTTCCGGCCTGGGGCATTTGTTGCCGAATTAAAACTAAAAATTTTGTGGGGGACCCTGAGACCCGTCCGCAAAAAGCCGGCGAATTCTTGCTGTGTTTCCACTCAGCCGCGCGGTTCCGGCAAAAACGTGAATTTCCTGCATCACTGCATCCTGTTTGTAGGAAAAAATCGAAAATTTAGATAAATGACAGCGCAAAAGCGCTGAAACTTGAATAGCTCCGAACTTGCACCGAAATTTGGACGTTTGCCGTTTCTGTTGCACGCAGAGCGAAAATAATTTTTGGCATGTCCAACGTACCACGGAAGCTGGTAGCTGACTCTGATTCAGCAACAGGGAGCTCGTATATTCCCGGGAGTGCCAACAAAGGTATCCCGCCTGCCAGGCTCGAATTGCAGGGAGCACTGGTGTGTGGAAAATCAGCTGGCAATTGACCAACAGCGCTCCGAACAAAATGCGCAACATGAACTGGTTGGCACCGGCCCCGGCGCCCTGTTCCTGTAAGCGTACAACTGGTCGCAGTTTGTTTATTTTTGAGCAGTTCCCGCTGGCATACAGTGGCTGGTGCCAGCCAGCGCCCCGGGGGACCAGGCGCAACCAGATCGCTCGCAAGATTCTATTTTATTGATTCAACAGCCCCTCGAAGGGCCGCCGAGTCCTTCGCCTGCAGGACTATCGTGCCATTAGCATAAACATACTTTTCCCAAGCTACATCCGCATAAATGAATGGCTCACTGGAACTACTTCTCGAGATACTCGCAAACGTTTTTAGAAAGCGGCACGGATGCCGGCAAAAAGTCCACGTTCCGCTGGCTGCCAAAAAATTCCTGGGCCTACGCCAAATATGCTCAGTTCGATCAAACGGGAGCCTCATGTAAGGATTTCTGCTGGAAAGCAAATTTCCTTTCGGGAAAAATATATCTCCTGGACAATCAATTAAACAAACTTTCTAGGACACCTGGAGATTTATGTTTGTAAGCTATTTTGCACGAAATGCCGGAATTGTCCTTCCAAACCCTCATCTCCCTTCACAAACACCAACATCGTTATATTTTAAACCAATATCAATTACGGAATATTAAGTTTCCAAAATTTCAATTTCAATTTATTCAGAATTTCATTGTAAATCATACTAAAGCCGGAATTAAATTAGTTCTATAAGTCATGAACCAAAATAATTTTTTTTTCTTCTTTTCAGGTAGAGGAAGGGGTGGTAACATGGAACCCGCTGATAATTTGGAACCCCTTAATATCTCAGAAATAAACAGCGACATGTGTCAAAACTCTATGTAATTACGTTGAACTGATATCTTAGAACGTATTCACCGCCATTAGCGCCAATTTTGCATCGAGTTTGATCCTGTCATACAAAGTTGAAATTTTATGTCACCCGCAAATGTTTTTTTCTTTCATTCGCTGATATTGGCAGAAATTTTTATTTTAGTCTAAAACTAATACAGTGGGTGTTAAAGGAAGTCTATACGCATAAGTTCAGATTGTCACAGGTAAGTTTTAAGATTTATTTTAACTAGGTTTAGTTTTCTAGATTATTTGCTAACACAGTAAGGTTTTCAATTTGGAACCCCATAGGTGCGGATAATTTTTTGCTCTGAAAATTACTTGAACGATCAACGGGGTGAAACGTGGATTCTGTGCCAATCATGTGGGTTGTGAGCATATATTGAATGCTCAGGATGCGAATCAGAATATTATATTTGTGATTTTTGTAAGTAAATTTGTTCCATGCTTGTAATCTGGAACCCGGGTTCCATAATACCAGCACCAAAGCTCCAAACACATTTTTTTCGTTTTTCCAATAAAGCAAATTATTTCCTATAATGGGTGGTTTTATTTTATTAATTCGTTCCTACTATAAAAGTTAATAAGTTTTTAAGTATATAAAGCCACTCTACGAGATGATTAGTCAAATAGTTTTGTTAAATACTTAAAAAACAAAGTAGGGTTCCAAATTACCACCCCTTCCTCTACTAAAATGTTTCGCAAATATGGGTTTAACATTTTGTGTTGATAAACAGGTTAAGCAAAAATTTGTTTCAGGGGGGCAAGAGCTAAGTATTGTAAGCATACTTATAGTCGGCAGGTTTTCTCTGCATTACAAAGATATATACATATATTTTATATATATTATATATATATGCATACTATGCATACATACATATATTTATGCATTCGTTAATGAATGATTTGTTCGCTTAAAATAATTTATTCACGAATCATTTCGTTTACTGAAAATGGTTTGCGAAAGAGATCTAGACACAAAATAAATTAATAGTGAAAGTAAAAATTCAAGGAAGTAACGATTCTTATACTGCAATAAGACTATAAATAATAGGTAAAAACAAGGACCCTGAAGTGCCAATATCTTTATCAAAATGTTATAAAAAAATCCCGGACCTTGTACTATTAAATAAAAATGGACTTACACTGCGAACTAAATGAAAATTACTTTAATTATATTCCCTCAGTGTAAGACGCAAGCAAAACAGAAATGCTTTATTTAGAAGTATTTTTTATGCACTGAGTGCAGCCAGGCTAGTCGATAACATAAAATCTGTGACAAATTTGATTACTTTATCGTTTTTTATTATTGCTGCATTCAATTTAATTTAGTTTCGAAACATAATGTAAATGTTCTAAACACGCAATTTGCCAACTCGCTACACATCGGTCAGTTCGCAACAGTAGTCTTCTGAAAATGGGACATTACTGGGTAGATAAAACGTTTTGGGGTATTTTCTGGATTTTTGAACTACTCCCAAAACTAACAGGATTGTTACATTTTACTGGCCATCAAAAACATAAATTAATTAAAACCACTCCTTTAAACTCCCTAATTTTCAAAGCTTTTATTATTTGCCTGATTGTATTTTCGCTGACTGCAATTGTTTATCGAGTGAAAGCCATTCATCAGTTCTTGACAACAAATTTAGAAGAATGCTTCAGATTCGTAGCCCAATTTTTTCTTTTATTGATGTGACTATAGTTATCCTCACAATGCGAACAAACTTATATAAAATGGCTTTAAGTGGTATTCTGAAAACATCCCTTAAAGTTGACATATTAACAAAAAGTGAAAGTTCTGTTGAATTTAAGTATGTTGTGTCATTAATTATTTTAATCATAAGCGTAAGTTACAGGTCAATATTAATTTTTAAAACAACTATACTTAAACAAAACTCGATAGCAGATGATAAACTTCTCTATAATTATTGTATATTTTTAACGTATACGTTAGTTGTAGCAGCGCATGGAGTTTTTTACTGTTTTGTGGTGATTTTGTTAACGCAGCTAAAGAACCTTGAGATGTATTTAAGTAAAATTTGTGAAGAGATTTTGATTTTGGCTGCATCCTTGGAGAAAAGAAAAGTAATACTACAAGACTACTACTACTATTCTATGGAGCTCAATAAAATTATAGGACTCTATGTGTCGGTCTGCAAAAATATTATTAATTTACAGAGGGCAACAGAGGTTACCGTTTTATGGTCCCTTATCTTTAAGTTTATAATTTATATCCTTGCACTTTATAATGTGTTCAGAGCATCTTCAATATCGTCAAACGTCTTGTGTATTTTAGTCATATCCGATTGTGTTTTATTTTGTCTACCAAGCGAACTAGGTAACAGAAAACAATGGTCTCAAGAACTTCAAAAACTAAACCAGATAAAAGTGGACAAGGATTTCGAAAAAGATGTAAAGAATTGTTTTATTGAGAACCTTGTATAATCAATACTCCTTATTTTCAGGTAGAACGCTTGGAGTTTCAACTCATTCTTAATCCAGATGGCATAACGATTTGCGGAATGTTTAAGTTTAACAAGGCATTTGGGATAAGTTATATCAATGGAATAATCACTTGTGTTATACTCCTCATGCAAGAGTTAATGGTAAAATAAATTCAAAATTTATACGCCACCGTATCAAATAAATATTTAAAAACCTTATAAAATTACATTAATTTGTCATTTTCATGATGGCAGCAAATTTTGGTATTAACTCAAATATAAATAAATAGTCAAATAATCAATTTTTTTCACTTTTACCTGAACAAACTTTTTTTCCTTCCAATTTGACTCTTAATATTATATAAAGAATGTGCTGAGCTTAACGGGCCAATTGTCTTAAAAGTTAGTATAATTTTAAAATAGAAGCTATAACACTTTTAATCCCTACGCTTGGAAAGCAAGATATTGGTATTTTAGTAAAAATGAACTGATTTTATAATTATTCCATGAATTATATTTTTTGTTTCCTTTCCGACATTTTTACGATTTAGTAAAGAATCATTACAAACGATTCACTAGCAAAAATCCAAATAGTCCAACAGCTGATTAGTTTTTGATTCTTTGGTATATACATCTATTTAGTTAATGAATGATTTGTTCGCTTAAAATAATTTATTTACGAATCATTTGGTTTACTAAAAATGATTTGTGAAAGAGATCTAGATCAAATAAATTAATAGTGAAAGTAAAAATTCAAGGAAGTAGCGATTTTTATACTGCAATAAGATTATAAATAAATCAAGGACCTTAGCTGCTAATATCGTTATCAAAATGTTATAAAAAAAATCCCGGACCTTGTACTATCAAATAAAAATGGACTTACACTGCGAACTAAATGAAAATTACTTTAATCCCTTTATTGCTATATAGATAACACACGGAGAGAAGGATAAATTGTTCAATTATATTCCTTAAGTCTTAAAAGTTAGACGCAAGCAAAAAATAAATGCTTTAATTACAAGTCTTTTTATGCACTGAGTGCAGCCGGGCTAGTCGATAACATAAAATCTATGAAAAATCTGATTACTTTATCGATTTTTTTATTGCTGCATTTAATTTAATTTAGTTTCGAAACATAATGTAAATCTCCTAAACACGCAATTTGTCAACTCGCTACACATCGGTCAGTTCGCAACAGTAGGTTCCTGAAAATGGGACATTACTGGGTAGATAAAACGTTTTGGGGTATTTTCTGGATTTTTGAACTACTCCCAAAACTAACAGGATTATTACATTTTACTGGCCATCGAAAATATAAATTAATTAAAACTACTCCTTTAAACTCCCTAATTTTCAAAGTTTTTATTATTTTCCTGATTGTATTTTCGGTGACTGCAATTGTTTATCGAGTGAAAGCCATTCATGAGTTCTTGACAACAAATTTAGATGATAGCTTCAGATTCATAATCCATATGTTTAATTTTATTGATGTGACTATAGTTATCCTCACAATGCGAGCAAATTCATTTAAAATGGCTCTAAATGGAATTCTGAAAACGTCCCTTAAAGTCGACCAATTAACAAAAAGTGAGAGTTCTGTTGAATTTAAGTATGTTGTGTCATTAATTATTTTTATTATTAGCGGGAGTTGCAGGACATTAGTCACTTTTAAACACAACTCGATAGCAACTGATATCCTCCTTTATAATTATTGCATAGTGTTAACATCTGTGTTAATTGTAGCAGCGCATGGAGTTTTTTTCTGTTTTGTGGTGATTTTATTATCGCAGATAAAGAACCTCGAGACGTATTTAAGTAAAATTTGTGAAGAAATATTGATTTTGGCTGCATCCTTGGAGAAAAGAAAAGCAATTCTACAAGACTACTATTACTATTCTATGGAGCTCAATAAAATTATAGGACTCTATGTGTCGGTCTGCAAAAATATTTTTAATTTACAGAGAGCAGCAGAGGCGGAAGTTTTAGGGACCCTTCTCTTAAAGTTTATAAATTATATCCTTACACTTTATAAGGTGTTCAAAGCATATTCAATATGGTCAAATGTCTTGTGTATTTTAGTCATATCCGATTGTGTGTTATTTTGTCTACCAAGCGAACTAGCTAAAAGAAAGCAATGGTCTCAAGTACTTCAAAAACTAAACCAGATAAAAGTGGACAAGGATTTCGAAAAAGATGTAAGGAATTGTTTTATTGAGAACCTTGTATAATAAATACTCCTTATTTTCAGGTAGAACGCTTGGAGTTTCAACTCATTCTTAATCCAGATGGCATAACGATTTGCGGAATGTTTAAGTTTAACAAGGAATTTGGGATAAGTTATATCAATGGAATAGTCACTTGTGTTATACTTTTCATGCAAGAATTAATGGAAAAATAAATTAAACATTTATACGCCCTCCTATCAAATAAATAATTAAAAACCTTATAAAATAGCATTAAGTTGACATTGTCATGCTGTCAAAAAATTTTGGTATTAACTCAAATATAAATAAGTAATCAAATAATTTTCTTCACTTTTAGCAGTACATGAACAAAATTCTCTTCCTTCCAATTTGACTGTTAACATTATATAAAAAAATGTGCTAAGCTTAACGGGCCAATTGTCTTAAAAGTTTGCATAATTTTAAAATAGAAGGTGTAACACTTTTAATCGCTTCGCTTAGAAAGCAAGATATTGGTATTTTAGTAAAAAATTGACTGATTTTATAATTATTCCATGAATTATATTTTTTGTTTCCTTTCATGTTTCAACGGCAACAATTTATTGTTTTTTACTAACATAAAAGAAATAGTAGCACAATTACTTATAAGATAGCCGTCCTCCTATTTTGGTTTTCCTATATGTTGTTCTTTATCAATATAATAAACGGATAAACGTTTTTAAGGGTGAAATCATCTGTCAAAGTTCAAATCCTAATAAAACACTGTTTGCGTTTCGTATATTAACAGAAGATATTCGAATGAGTTCAACTGCAAAATAATGAAAAATGCCTTCTTAGATACGCAGTTATCGATAATAGATTGTATACTACCAGCGATTCCTAAATACCTACTTTCGTAGTAATCCCACAATCCATGTTAGGCACAATCATTACTTTAATTGCTAAAACCACAGTACCATTTTCACTTTCATTATGAAGTAAAACCTCATAATGAAGTAGAGCTTAATGAAGTAGTGACACAATAGGTTCTGTACTTCATTGCGTTTGACATTTCAAGATTTTTGTAAACATTCAAGTCTACATGAATGTGGAGACAGAACAAATTTACTTTAGACGAAGAATAGCGTCATGATTAGATTAGGAATCCTTCATATATTATTCCGCTAAGGTCCCCGATCAGTTTGGTACCAAATATAAGGTCCTGCTGCACGCCAACCCTACATATGGGGTATATTTGGATTCGTCACATCACCCTTCTTCACCGAATCGCATTATAATTCCCTAATTATTGCTTGGTAATCAAATAAACTCGAATTAAAAAATCATGATTGGCACACTATGCGCACGGTCACCGCCATTTGGAATTGTTCGTCACCGTCTACAGCAGCGCTGCGTACGGCTGGAAAGCGCGGCGGGGTAAACAGCTGGCTCAGCGCGGTGCACGGCTGGGAAACACGGCGGGGCAAACAGCTCACTCAGCGCCGTGTGCGGCTGAAAGCGCGGCGGGGTACACAGCTGACTCGCTGTTCACCTTCCAGCGGCAGTTTGTTTTTGGTGTCGCACAGTGTTTCCAAATGCCGATTTTTTGGCCAAAAGTCCTTTTTTTCATCGGAATGTGATGAAATTGTGTATGGTAAGGTTTTTTTGGTCGCTGATTTTGAAAATGCAGTTTGTTTTTCAAAATTCAAAATGGCGGACCCAAAATGGCCGCCATATTTGTTTAAAAATTGCTTTTAACAAAAACGATTCAGTGTACTGAATTTGTATGAAAGACACGAATTTAAAAATGAAATTGCATTTTCAAAATTCAAAATGGCGGACCTAAACAATTTTTTTTTTTTTTTTTCAAAAAAAAAAAACAAAAAGAGGGGGTAGAAAACATACAAAGAAAATTCATTAAGCAATGCAAAAATTTTATTGTTAATTTAAAAACATACATTGTTAAATAAAACTACTTTTAACTACTTCTTTTCGTTGAGGGTTCTGTCAGATAATTCTGCAGAAACAAGTAACTTTAATGCTTCTTTTGTCATATTTTTCCCTTTCTTATTTCTAATTTATCGCATTCCAGTTATTAAAGGATCTGCAGATGTCAGGAGCCAATGGAATACATCTGGTATAGTTTTTTCTCTAGAAATTTTGAGGAAAAATGAGGAAACTAAAATGGCGGTTGCTCGCGCTAGAGCACCTAAGAGCAGCCAAATGCATAACCAAATTAAAGCTGAGTATGTCCCCTTTACGATGAATATAAAACCGCGGCGGCGTTCGGCGGCGTTTTCAACTAAACGTCTACACGAACATTGTGCAGAGTTTAAAAAAACGCGATTTTACACGGTCAAATTCCGAGTGCCCTTTATGACATAAAATTAACGACTTTTTGAAAGAAAAACATTAGTTTACAATATACATACCTTGGGGAAGAATGTCCAAAAAAATTTTTTCAAAAACTTCACTATTTCACTAACTATGCACTATTAAATTTGACTCCGTCAGCAGGGCAGCGAGCGCTCAAAACATCCAGCTGCGACGAACTCTGTTTTCAAACTGTTCCCCTGCCTCCGGAAATACACCTGGAAACTTATCCTTTTGCAGAATAACGTCCCAAAGTGTCCTCTACAGGATCCCATAGGAAAAAAACCGGAATGCCGACCTTCGATTTTCGGACTTTTGGCCAATAAATCGGCATTTGGAAATACTGTGCGTCGGTGATTTTTAGTTTGGGCGTCCGAAAGTTGGCTCAAAAACAAGCTGTGCGCGGCGGAAATTATACAACATTTTGCACCAACTGAAATAAAATTGCTTCTGATTTCACATTCTTTCCTTTCATTTACATTTTCTTTCAACGCCTTCATGTTAAAGTGCGACAGTTCGCACGGGCCAACTAGTAAATAATAAATATCGTTTCGGAGAACTCGTTATCTCATAGCCTCCAATTTGAAATTACGACAAACATGTATGTACGCATATACTCGCGTTAACTAAATCTTAAGTGAGTTAAATTTTAATTTGTTAGTAATTAATTTAGTGTAGATAAAATAAATTAATAGTGGAATGCATATGATACACATGGGGTAAACTTTGCCGGGTATGTACTGCAGCTGCAGGGTTAATTAGAACCCCCTGACACACATAAACCGCGCAATCTTTGACTTTTGATGCAAATTTACGATTGATGTTGTCAAATGGCGAAGTGCATTGCGAGGGAAATGTTCAAAATGGAAATTCAGAAAGTATTAGCGTTAAATCGACTTTAAAAATTTTATTTTCTTAGTGAAAATTCTTTGACGCTTTGACAGCATTCACATTTGAAGTGACTACTTTGGTAAGTTAATTTTAACAAAGGGGTAATTGCATTTACCCAGCAATTTTTGGGGGTATTCAAATAGCTACTCGGTTGTTTTGCTGGGTATTTTCAGAATATCCAGGGTATTCTAGTGACATGACACATACACATATACTAAAAAGGGGGGTAATTTAAATACCCAGTAAAGTATGCCCTATGTGTATCATAG
Source organism: Eutolmus rufibarbis (assembly GCA_963920795.1). Lineage (NCBI taxonomy): Eukaryota > Metazoa > Arthropoda > Insecta > Diptera > Asilidae > Eutolmus > Eutolmus rufibarbis. The sequence goes on along the minus strand of OY987204.1, from coordinate 42,076,758 downwards.
GTAGAAATAAAAATTCAAGGAAGTGAAGATTCTTATACTGCAATAAGATTATAAATAATAGCTAAAATCAAGGACCCTGAGGTGCCAATATCCTTATTAAAATGTTATAAAAAAAATCCTCGACTTTGTACTCTCAAATATAAATGGACTTACACTGCGAACTAAATGAAAAGTACTATATACATAGATAATATACGGAGCGAAGGATAAATTTTTCAATTATATTCCCTAAGTGTTAAAAGTAAGACGCTAGCAAAAAATAAATGCTTTTATTAGAAGTATTTTTTATGCACTGAGTGCAGCCTGGCTAGTCGATAAAATAAAATCTGTGACAAATCTGATTACTTTATCAATTTTTGTTATTGCTGCATTCAATTTAATTTAGTTTCGAAGCATAATGTAAATGTCCTAAACACGCAATTTATCAACTCGCTACACATCGGTCAGTTCGCAACAGTAGGTTCCTGAAAATGGGACATTACTGGGTAGATAAAACGTTTTGGGGTATTTTCTGGATTTTTGAACTACTCCCAAAACTAACAGGATTGTTACATTTTACTGGCCATCAAAACCATAAATTAATTAAAACCACTCCTTTAAACTCCCTAATTTTCAAAGTTTTTATTATTAGCCTGATTTTATTTTCGGTGACTGCAATTGTTTATCGAGTGAAAGTTATTCATGAGTTCTTGACAACAAATTTAGATGATAGCTTCAGATTTACACTCCATATGATTGGTTTTATTGATGTGGCTGTAGTTATTCTCACAATGCGAGCAAATTTATATAAAATGACTCTAAATGGAATTCTGAAAACAACACTTAAAGTCGACCAATTAACAAAAACTGAAAGTTCTGTTGAATTTAAGTATGTTGTGTTATTAATTATTTTTATTATAAGCGGAAGTTGCAGAGTATTAGTCACTTTTAAGCACAACTCGATAGAAGATGGTATTCTCCTTTATAATTATTGCATAACGTTAACATCTCTGTTAATTGTAGCAACGCATGGAGTTTTTTTCTGTTTTGTGGTGATTTTATTGTCGCAGCTAAAGAACCTTGAAACATATTTAAGTAAAATTTGTGAAGAGATTGCTATTTTGGCTGCATCCTTGGAGAAAAGAAAAGCAATACTACAAGGCTACTACTACTATTCTATGGAGCTCAATAGAATTATAGGCCTCTATGTGTCGGTCTGCAAAAATATTTTCAATTTACAGAGAGCAGCAGAGGCGGAAGTTTTAGGAACCCTTCTCTTAAAGTTTATGAATTATATCCTTACACTTTATAAGGTGTTAAGAAGAACATCTTCAATATGGTCAAATGTCTTGTGTGTTTTAGTCATATCCGATTGTGTGTTATTTTGTCTACCAAGCGAACTAGCTAAAAGAAAGCAATGGTCTCAAGTACTTCAAAAACTAAACCAGATAAAAGTGGACAAGGATTTCGAAAAAGATGTAAGGAATTGTTTTATTGAGCACCTTGTTTAGTACATACTCCTTATTTTCAGGTAGAACGCTTGGAGTTTCAACTCATTCTTAATCCAGATGGCATAACAATTTGCGGAATGTTTAAGTTTAACAAGGAATTTGGGATAAGTTATATCAATGGAATAGTCACTTGTGTTATACTTCTCATGCAAGAGTTAATGTTAAAATAAATTTAACATTTATACGCCCCGCTATCAAATAAATATTTAAAAACCTTATAAAATAACATTAATTTGGCATTTTCATGGTGGCAACAAATTTTGGTATTAATACAAATCATTCCACGAATTATATTTTTGGTTTCCTTTCATGTTTCAATGCAGGTGCAACAATTTATTCTTTTTTTTTACTGAATAATAGAAACTACTTATAAGATAGCCGTCCTCCTATTTTGGTGTTCCTATATGTTGTTCTCTATCAAAATAAGAAAAGGATAAACGTTTCTAAGGGTGAAACCACCAAAGTTCAAATCCTGATAAAGCAGTGATTAAGTTTCACATATTTACGGAAGATAATTTCCGTAAATGGAACATCAAATTAAACTCTGAAAAGTCAGAAGTCATGCTATTCGCTTGAAAAAGAAAAATTTCCTATTTACTAACATATAATCTGAAAATAAATGGGGTAGAAATCCCGTGGTGCGAAAATGTGGAATATCTGGGAATCACCTTAGACAAAACGTTGACTCATAAAGTACATATTTCGCAAACTATCTACACGATTATCATCTTAGCCAAATTACTATACCCATTTATTAATAGGAAATCAGCTCTAAGCTTAGATAACAAACTCCTTATTTTCAAGGTAATTTTCTAAACAATTCTCACCTATAATTTGGCATAATTGTGTAATCACACATGAAAAAAGCTGCAGATTGCCCAAACGTTTGAAAATTATCCTCAATTTCTCAGGAAATATGTAGATTGAATTTAAATGTATTATAGATATTGAGGTCTTTGAGTGTAGAGTAAATAAATTGGCTATTACCTTCCTTATTCGGCAACTTTGCTAAGCTTAGTTAATAATAATCATTCGTTATGTAGTTTTAGTTTATTTTAGTTTTAGTTATTTTTAGGGTAGAATAGTATAGAATACATTGTGTAGATAGTTTATATTCAAGATGTTTTGTTTTAAGTGTTCTGCTCAAAATGTGTTGCCAATTTATATATAAAAATTAGTAGTAACTTCCTTACCTAAAATATAACTAAAGTATGGAGATAAATATCATAGAAAATTCTGAACTCTTTAAACATACTAAAATGATATTCGGTAAATACATATGTATAGTAGGTTATGATAAACGAAAATAAATAATAATAATAATAATCAAATGAGTTCAATTGCAAAATGATGTTCATGCTAAATAATGAAATTTGCCTTCTTAGTTTGGCTATCATCGATAGTAGTAAGTTGTAAATCAGCGACACCTAAGTAATTATTTTCATAGTAATCCAATAATTGCTCACAATTTCAAAATAACATCACAATTATTCTTTAGGGCTTGTGGCGACGTCATTACAACTACTTTATCAAATGTAATATTTTTGAAGAGTATGCAATTACTTGAGTTTGCGAAGTAAGTTATTTTGTGAGATCGAGATACCTGTTTTAAAAAAATAAAATGAGTCTGATTTTAATTTGTCAAGAAAAAGGACTAAAAAAATATTTTCTCAAGAAATATAAAGTCTTTTCTTATAATTTTGCGTTGAAAGGATTGGCTAAAAAAAGATGTTCAAAATAAAGAATAAATAAAAGGTGGAAAGGATTGATTAATAAATATATGTTCCAAATAAAAAATTAATAAAAGGTTGAAAAGATTCATTGTAAATTCGTGCTAAAAATAAAAATAAATAAAAGTTTTATGATATCAATTTATATTCAATAAAAAATCAAACAATTAAATAATAACTTAATTGTTCTTTTAACGCATTCGTTACAAATTGGTGACCCCGACAGCCTTGAGCCTTGAACAGGCTCATCCAACTTTTATCCTCTCCTAGGGTTTTTCAGACACGTCCCGTGATCCTCAACAGGAGATACTAAAGAAAAATATGCTTAATAACAAACCTTGTCGGTTTGTTTTAAGGTCTATCGACACCCCAAGACCACCACCGACTGCTGAAGCTCCAGCTCCGCAACAACCCAGAAGCACGGACAACGACCAACATTAAGAAAATTTGAACAAAACCATTCAAGAAACAAGAAAGAAGAAAGAAGATTTCAACAAAAACAATTCAAGAAAGAAAAGAAAAGAATACAGACTCATCTTCCACAATCCATATAAAAAGATAAGTTTTAAAAATTAGAGTGCAGCTTAAAACTTATTAATTTATTATAATTGATTTAATGTAAAGCTTATTTCGCAATTTTTGTTCATTAATTCATTTTAAATCGATTTATTCAGTGATTCTTTACAATAAATAACATATTAATTAAAAATTCCAAATGTTGAGGATACTCCTCTCAGCATCGATCAAGGACGATCCGTCGGTAATTCTGCCCAACCAATAATGGCTGCAGCATCGATTAAACCTCCACCTTTTGGAAACATAAACCAGATATTTGGTTTACTAGATTAGAGGCACATTTTTATTTGGCGAATATCACAATTCAGTCAATAAAATACAATTATGTACTTTCAATTTTGGTTGATGATATCACAACAATTATTACAGACACAATTAGAAATCCTCATCCAACACATCCATACACCGTTTGACATTTTATTGTGATTGATAAATAGGTAATTTTTATTTTATAAGTATGGAAGTTTATATATACATACATATATGTTTTCGAAAAGACAATGCACAGAACCAGAAACTACAATTTAAATGGACTACAATGAAGAAGGTACTACATAATCAAAACATACGAGTCTTTCTGTAATAATCACTAGACCTAATCCAACATGATGTTATCAAAAGCTTTATTTAATTTATTTAAGACAAAGAAAGAGACAAAACAAATTCTCACCGAGAGTAAATAGAGTTGAAAACAAAGTATCACAGCTCAGCTGTTCGGAGCTCGAGGGAAGAATTTCCGATAATTTGGCAATAAATCCGGAAATTGCTGTAAAATGTTCCTGGTGACCAAATAATCCGAAGACAGCAAGCTCTGAGAATTCAATTGCAAAGTTATGTCCGGCGAATATAAGCAACCCCCAAGTGGCAGACAGCAGTCGATGTTCTGGCCAGGAGTGCCAAAGTGCATGCGGAGCATCCGAGCCACTTCCCAATTTCGTTCCTCGGATCCCGAGCACTTCCAATAAAGTGACATTCTAACCTACTGGCGAGCTCGACGAGGAAGCAAATTAATCTCCCCGTCAGATCCGGGCGGCAACACAACTCGGGAGTGTAGAGGCCGGGACGATCCCGGCCACCCCTCCCTGGCCAAGTGTGAACACATCTTAAGTCGTGTTCTGAAAATTCCCGTACAACATAAAGCTGATAAAAGGATGCCTCCAAGTGTATTCGATTGTAATGCATGATTAATGGTCGTTCCTTGGCCATTTCGGAACGGACTCCGCAGACCGGGTTCCACTGGGAGGGCATTCACGTGGAGGATTTATCCCTGGGATATGTCCTAACCAAATATCTTCCTCAATAAGAGCTGTTGTCTCTGTTCGTAACTAATGGGATTTTAAGCTATTGTTCAAATTTTGTAGAAGAATGTGGTTATTTTCCTTTCACAACTAAAACGGACTTTTCTACAGGTCGACTCCTTAGAGGTCTTCTCATATTTAAGGGAGAGTTCGGTACCGATAAAAATGAAACAATCAAATGAATGGATGAAGAATCGATAGCCTGTGAATATACAGCTTTATAATAATTCGAATTTTATTATTTATTTTCGAAATGTTAAGATGTAATCCTCCTTTTCAAAATCCCAAATTAAAATATTTCCAAGGAACTTGCAATCTTCGAATTGGCGCTTCAATGCTGTAACCAACTAGCAATTCTGAAATTCTGATGAGAGTGCAATCACATAAAGGCTGAACATTGTAAATTTTGATGAATTTATTTGAAAATTGATATGATATTTTATAGAGTTGGTACTTTTGAATTTATTATCGACATTTAAGATGATGGGCAACTATTCCCAAGTTTGAGTTTTCTATGAAAATGGATATATGTATTACAAATTTTATAATCCCTATTTTGAAATCTAATAATGAAAAATTTAGATCTATTGCAACATGCTAAGAAAATTTATACCTGTTTGCAATTTTTACTCGAAATAAGTAAATAAAAATTTTTTTTTTGTTCTGATTCAGTTTTTATGGAATTTAAATTTTTGATATGAAAATGATAGTTTTGTTTAGTTTGTTGTATGAGTGTATCTTCTTTTTAGAAAACTATCTATGAAAAGACTTTCTTAAGTAAACGATTTTAACTAATTTACTAAATAATTATCTGATTTTCATAAAACACTTTGTTTAATCTCGGTAGAATTAATATAACTTAACTCCTATAAATTAGTTCACTTTTAATTTCTATAACTTTGTGTGAAAAATAAATTGTGATTTGATTTCCCAGATTACACTGAAATAAAACGATTATTTGATTATTAATTTGTCCATTTCGTCTCAGTAAAATTTTTTTCATTCAAATTAATAAACTCTACATGTTTTGACTTTTGGGATTTTTCTCCGTCCACTATATCTTCTTTTCTTTCATATCTACTTTTCTATCCACTATATTATGAATGTGTGTAAGTTCGCGATTTTCTCAAAACCCACTAGAACAATTTTTATAATTCTTTCACTTATATATACTTCTATATACTTCTTTCACTTATGTGTACTTCTATATAATTCGGAAAAGTTTTTAGTATATACATATAATACATTAGGATATAGTTCTTATATACAAAGTTCTATGCATATAAATTAAAAACACTTTTAGGCAATTAAGCTATTATATTATTTACTATTAATATACTATTTTTATAGACTTAGTTTTAGTTTTTGTGTCGGTGTGTTTCTTACATTTTTAATATTTACAGGTTTAGTTTTTGTGTCAGGGCTTTTTTTTTTTATGTTAAATTTTATTGACCTGTTTGCTCTTAAGTTGCAAAATATTTTGTTACAAAAATATAGCCGCCTTCAAATGATCACAAGACATACAAAAGGGAAATAAAAATTGGTCTTCAAAAGATCAGAAACCCTAAAAAAGTATAAATTAATGTTCACTTTGGACTTCTCCGTTACTATCTTACTATATAACCATCCTTAGATTTTATTGGATGTTTGAAGACGAAAACTTAACTGATATAAATCCCATTCAGAAAATCATCGACAATCACTTTTGGTTTTTGCGCCGACTTCAATACATACACCTATGATATATCCAAAGTTTAGCTTTTCATTAATTCTAAAGTTTGTATAAATTTAAACATCAAGAAATTATGTATACCACAGACGTGTTACATCCTTTATCCTTCAACTCGAGTTTAAGTATCAACAAATACTTTAAATAAGCCTGTTGGCTTATCCCAAGTGTAGTTAGCTCAAAAAAATTTTTAATTTGGTGTACACTAGCAACCCGCCTAAGACTAAAGGATTAAGAAAGTCGTATAAAAGTGAAGAGCTCCTTAAAAATTAAATAGAGTCCGTGGCTTCAAAAGCCATCTCATCCAAAGCTCCCCATTACATTACGCCTTAAATCACATGAGCCAATGAATTAGGCGTCCCAACCCTTGCCAGGGCCCTCCATTTATTAAGTTGTAGATGATAATCCGAGCAGAAGACAAATTTAATCACGCGAGCTGCTTAATGGCCGGCCGACTTCCTTAGACGCCCAAAATTAATTTGGTGCCTTCTTCCCGGCACCAGTCCTAGCCCAATTTCGATTTTATTTCTTCCGCTCACGTGGAAAGGTCGCTCGCAACGAAGGGCCAATCCATCCCCGCCCGGTTCCGATGGCATTCCTAGGGCAAATGGGTCCCAATATTACCTGATAATTTTCCTCGTTTCGTAGCCTGCAGCCGAACATATGTCAGCCCGGGTGGCCATAAATCGCGGAGATAACTGTCACGTATATCGGCCCTCCTGACAGCGGGTCACCCGCCCTCACCCGCCGGACTCATAATGAGCTGCCTTCGCATTAATCCACCTGCGAAGTGTTCGACCCATAAAATTTGATGGCTACTTGCCACCGCGCACTGCCACGGCCCGGCCGCTCTATAAATCGTCAAAGGACCATCGCTTCTAATTAAGTAATTGAAGCCAACGGCAGGGATTTATGACAGCGGGGATGAGCCGCACTATTTGGCTCATTCCTTATTTTAGCGCCGCCGCCGCCGCTGTCAATCCTCCGTCTGGGGCTGACCGTAATCCTCGGGAGCGAATATTCAGACACGCACATCGAAAATGGATTTTCCGATCCCATAAAACATGGCACCTAACAGGTGTTTGATTAAAAGGCTGGGCGCATCCTGCTCCGGGCGAGCCTATTAAACAGCGAAAATTGTTGATTTCACACTCGGCCGGCGCGCCGTAGGTGGGGTGCGTGCAATCCGCCGTTTTCACTTATTCAACAGATGATTCGGTGCAATTGCCAGAGTACTCTTTTGGTTTGCCGGGCGCGCCCTTTCATTCTCCACCCGGAGTCCGGAGCACCTCACCTGGTAGTCCTCATTTTATAAGGATTCACGCTGCAAAAATTGATTGGGCCAAATTAGCCAAAAAGTTGTATGTACGCATGTACATCACAATTAAATGGTACCTTTTATAACAATTTTCTAGAACCAATGTTTATTGGTGTAAATCATACATGACATGCTCCATAATGAAATGACTCGAAAATCATCAAGGTAGAAAATTTGCTTCGGCAGCAAATAAATTAACAAATACACCTGTCCCTCAATTTACGCGAAGTACCCGTTCCACGTGGATTTGATTTACGCGAATAAAAATCGCGTAAATAAAGTTTGTAAAAACAAAAAAATGAATTTCAGTAAAATTTTAGAAACATAATAAATCCATATAATGAACATATTTATTGCACATAACTCAACAAAAAAATTATGACATTTCAGAAAATAAGAGTACATAAGTTTTATTCTATATCACTTTCACTGCTGTAATTTAAAGGAATCAATCTTCTCTTTTTTATTGGCATAAACTCATCATCTGCATTGCTTGAAATATTTGGAAGTTCAACATCATTTTCATTGTGAACGTTAATTTTTTCAGAAGAGTTTGTTTCACTATTTTCTATTACTAAGTTTTCATAAATTTTATGATATTCACTGCAACATTACATTAAATTTGGACGGAATTTTAAGGCTCGTTGAATATTTGGATCAATGTCTATAATGGCACTTTCCAATTTTTTGGCTAATTCAAGAGCTTTACCGAGATTTTCCACATTAAATGAATATGTTTCTTCGTACACACTATTACATTCATCATGATCTTGGGTTTCAGATATGATATTTATTAACTCATTATCGGTTAATTCGTGATCTGCTAGTAACTCATTAATGTCACCTTCGTTTAAATTGGCAAAGTATCCATTTCAAACTCGTGTGATAAAGTAATAACACTGAATATTCCTTCTTCAGTTGTCGGAACAGTATTGTCTGGTGTAACTATTTGTGGCAATATTGCTTTCCAGCAAGCATTTAGAGTTGAACTTTTTAAATCACTTAGAGCTAAAGCAATATTCTTAACACAATTTAAAGTACACTGGAGGAAATTCGATTAAGAACATCTGACTTTATGAAATAAAAAGAGCAAATTTATACATAGTTGTGGCAACAGTGACCTGCTACGTATTCCATACCCTCCAAGTCCGTATGTGCAATATACTGTAATATTTATCTGAACTCACAAACAATTAGAGCTGTAGATTAATTTGATGAAGAAAGGCATATTCGAATTTGGTTACATTCCAAGTAGAAATTCGATTAAAATCAGACAACAACAAGATAATGCGTCGATTCATTCTGCAAAGAAGGTAAAAGATTGGTTTAGACAAAAAAAATTCAATGTTTTAGATTGGCCAGCTCGAAGCCCCGATCTTAATCCCATTGAAAATCTTTGAGGAATACTGTCTCGAATAGTTTATTCCAATGGGAAACAATTTAACAATATTACCGAGCTGAAGGATCAAATTTGGCAATCATGGTCGTCAATACCTCTAGAGACTTTAGAAAAGCTTACAGTTTCCATGGCAAATCGTCTCACAGAGGTTTTAAAAAATCGGGGGGGACCGACGCATTACTAAAATTTATATTGCAATAACATAAATTATTTAAAAAGTTAAATATTCACAGTTGTCTTTAATCGAATTTCCTGTCTGAACTACGTTTCTTTTAAAAATGTGGCTATATTATTAAAAACATGTATGAGACAAGTATAATATAATTTTGAATTCTTGTATGAATATATAATTACTCTTTATTTATAAAACAAAACTTTAAAAAAAATAAGTATTATATATTAAAAAGCTCAAAAGTACTAGTGTTTTTAATCGAATTTCCACCAGTGTATTATATTGTTTCGAAGCTTCTGAAATTGTGAATCTTTACATCATTTTCTATTTTATTGAAAATATCCTTGAAAGTACGTTTGATGTATTATAATTAATTTTAAAAATAGCAATTAAGCCTTGATCTATAGGCTGGATTTAAGCACTTGTATTTGGTGGCAAAAATATTGCTTTCACGTTTGGGTGCTCTAAGTTGGATGGATGACATGGTGCATTATCTAATATCAGTAATATTTTAAAAGGAAGACTATTTTCCCTCATGTAATTTTCGGTTTCTACAACAAAGCATTTGTAAAACCAATTACGAAAGACCGCACCAGTCATCCATGCTTTTTTATTTGCCACCCAATGTACGGGAAAAGTACGCGTGGCTAAAATTATAAATTTCCGTCGAATAAATTGTACGTTAACAGGTTATTCTTAAAGCAATTCAGGATAATTTAATAATGAAATCAGTTATTTTATGTCTATTTTCCATTTTATTTCAAATCTACCTTAGCTAGGCCTTATTACCCGCAAATAGGTTATGTATGTTTCTGACCGCGCAAAATGAGATCGCGCTAATTAATTTCGCGTATAAAAAGTTCCGCGTAAAATGACGTAAATTTGTCTCGTAAAAAAAATACTCGCATAAAAAAAGTGCCGCGCAAATTGAGGGACAGGTGTACACAATTTTATTGGACAAATGAACACTCGTAACTACTCAAATTTATTCGTTTTAAATCTATTGTACATCATGTATTATATTAAAGTAGGTAGAGTCCGTGACAGTTGAACCACTTTTTATAAATCTAAATATATTTCCTTTTATAATCAATATAGACAAATGGAATTGACGTGTAATGAAAGGATCGCTAGATAGCTACAAAATATCAATTCCTTATTTTTCTAGATTAATAACCAAAAGTGCTGCATTTATTTTTTTTTAAAGTTGGAAATTGACTCAAATCTCCCTGATGGGTAGGAGATTTAAACCAGGGAACCGGGAGATATGACCATGCCAAATAAAGTTAGGGATATAAGTTATAAAAAAATTAATTTCAAATGTTTTATTTATTATTTTATACTCACTCAGTCTTTTCCCGAGTAAAAGTATGTAAATTCTTTTTGCACGCCCGCAACGCGCCCGATATACACCCAAACATTTTTCATTTTTCAAGCCTGCAACAGGCACGGTTGTCGAACAATCACGCCTACATCACGGTTGCATCGTACCTACAACAAGCCCTCATTTCCTAAAATACGTCCGCAACAGGCCCAAATTTTTATAAACTACGCCTGCAGCAGACCCAAATTGTTACAAAATATGCCTGCAACAGGCCAGAATAACAGAACCAGATAACAATATATAATATTGTGAATAAAAATGGAAAATGAATAAATAAGTTATTTTACAAAAATATAATTTGAGTATTAATCCTTCTCTAATTATATTCGTCTAAAGAAAGGCAGATAGAAAGAGTGTACATCTATTGCTTTGATAACATCCGGACTTTAAATTTTTATTTTAAACATTCGTGTTGCAGGCGTCTCTATAATCTTATTTCTCTTCAAAAATGCTACGGTCCCGATTCAGGCGTAAATCGGGCGCTTCTTCAAGTGTAGCGCTTTCCTTTTATTTGTATTGGAAAGGCATTTTTAATTTATAACAAATAAATATAATTTAAAAACTAAGGTTATAATAATTATCTATATCAGGTCCACATTTGAGGGAGAGTTGAACCGCTGTTCTAATCTCCCTCCAGGACGTGGCTCAAATGTCCCACACGGTACCATTTCGAGTTTGTTGAAATAAAACAGAAAAGTAAAATATCTTAGATAAAACTATTGAGTCGGCGCCAAACATCGTCGGGTTGCTGTCTCGCTGACATTAACTTCGTGAACGCTCGGCATTTTCCGGCCGCGTCGCCGCCGCGCATCACGCTTTACGTAATTATTAATTAATGTGCTTGTTGGCGCCGACTCAAAATTACTTAGGTATATGTACTTACATTAGTTTAAGAACTTAGTTATTAAGGTTAAATAAAAAAGGTTTATTATTTTTTGCTTTTCAGTTTTTTCGGCGGTTTAATTTTTTTGTTAAAAAGTTTTTATTTTATAATTTTTTGTGGCTATAATACAGAGACTGAGAGGTCTACACATAAGAGATTGACAGGTCTAAAGCTCATTCATCGTGAGGTTTTTTTTTTAAATTAATTGTAATACACAACTCAGCATTAAAATCTGTGAGTGAACAATAAATCACCCCTATTTTCCCACCTTTAAGGCAGGACTTTTTTTTCCAAATTTATATGGGACCAACTTCGAGGTATATCCTATCCAATAAAAAAAGAATTATCAAAAGCGGACTACTCTGTAAAAAGTTATGCGTGGTCATACATAAAACAAAAAAAAAACAAAAAAAAAACAAAAAAAATATACGCATTGAATTGATAACCTCCTCCGTTTTTTTCGTCGGTTAAAAATAAGTAAGCATGGGTTTCACGTTACTTAGTTTATAAAATACCATCGACATGGCAGACTTTCTACCTGTTTTCGCACTTTCGAGAAGAATATATAAACGAAGAAGATGTACTGATAGTGAAGATTTTCGTCAATTTTATCGGTTCAATGAAAATAGTGTCCAGTTGTTAACAGAACATTTCTTAGGAGAATCTACTGAAACACGTGGCGGAGCATTACAAAATGAAGAAAAAATGAGAATTTTCTTGCGATTTGTTGGAGATCCTGGTTTTCAGAGTGGAATAGCAGAGGACATTGGAGTACATCAATGTACAGTATCCCGGGTAATTGCTGAAGTTTCCAACAAGTTGGCAAGCCAAGCCAAAGACTGGATTGTATTCCCAAAATCTCCATATGAAATACGATGATGTGCTTGCTTCTTCTTCATGTCCGCCCAAAGATATACCACCTAGTTTTATAATATTGTAGACCATTCCAGTGGCTTGAAATTTGGAAAAGATATTTGCGGTGGTCATGTCTCTTCCCTGGTCAAGTGTCCCGGACTCCCCCTACATACATACATACAGGGTGTTCAGAGGTGGGAGGGAAATATTGCAGGAGGTGAAAGGTCAGGCCGAGGCAAGCAAAAAATCGTATGGGTGGGGGGGGGGGGGGGGTTATCTCGCACCGTTTGGCAGTTACAGGGTGATTCGTAAATCACGATGTTGCCTTATATGGGAACCGCTATTGTATTTTTATCTTTTTTTCTACGCATCGCAGCGACCCCAAACCGGTCTCACAAAATCACTATTTTGAAACCCTTTCCAAAAAGGTCAACACCGCCCTCCTATCCCCAACCCCTTGGCCGCAATCACCTCTGGAAGTTGAAAAATTAAATTTTATTTCACGATTTTTCACCTTTCGCCCCACTTTTCTCCGAAATTCACGTTATTAACATACCTACTTTTTATTGTTTTTAAGTTTCCTATCTAATTACCTTTCGAAAGAGGTGCAACATGCACAGGTAGAAAAAGGATACAAACATTTATTTACAAAAATCCTTTTACAAAATATTAGGACAATTCGAATTTTTAAGAAATTATACTTAAATTAACTAAAAAATACTTTTTATTCACTTAAAAACTAATTACAATTAAAACTTATGTGCTACATAAGCTGTTCGAAATGTTCTCCGCCAGTCTCGATGCATGCAAGTAGCCTTCGTCTGATTCCGCGTTTGAGGCCTATGGTAGCCAGTCTCTCCCGTATTTTCGTCGTTGCAGTCCCAATCCTGGTAACTAATTCTTCTCTGGTGTTGATTGGTCTTGAGTAAACCTCATCTTTCATGATTCCCCATAAGAAAAAGTCCAGTGGAGTAAGGTCCGGTGATCTAGCAGGCCAAGGAATCGGTCCACCTCGTCCAATCCAGCGTTCTGGGTAATGTTCATTCAACCTTGCCCTAACAATGTTCCCAGTATGCGCAGGTGCTCCGTCGTGCTGTAAATACATTGCGCTTCTGGTGGCCAGGGGGATGTCCTCCAACAGATCCGGAAGGTTATTCTGCAAAAAGTCCGAATATAGCTGACTATTCAGCACTTGAGGCAAGATGAAGGGTCCTATCAACTGGTTGCCGATGATGCCAGCCCAGACATTGACACTAAATCTTTGCTGGAAGGACCGACACCTTGTCTATGTGGGTTCACATCTGACCAGGTGTGGAGGTTGTGGAAGTTTGTGGTGGCATCCCGGGTGAATTGCGATTCATCCGTCCACAGAATTCGGTCTAGAAACCTTCTGTTTTCGATGTCAGACTCGAGCAGCCAAGTGCAGAACTGCAATCGTCTTTCGGAATCTCCTTGATGTAGTGCTTGGACCGGGATATGGTGGTATGGATGTAGTCCCTCTCGGTTCACAACGGTCCACACTCTCCCTGCAGACAATCCTAACCGTCGTGCGACCTGTCTGATGCTTATTTCAGGGCTGTTCCTGACGATGTTGAGGATTTGTTGGTCGGTTTCCGCTGAATCGGCCGAAGTTCCTGATCGCGCTTCTGCTCTAGGGGCGGTTACACTTCCGGTTTCTGTTAACCTCCTGAAAGTCCTTGAAAATACCCTTCTATCGGGTACACGCCGATTCGGGAATCTCCTTTGGTATTCCCGTACGGCCTCACTATCATTTCCGTCTACTAAACCGTACACGTAAATTATGTCGGCATACTCTTCAACAGTGAATTCTGCCATATTTTCTTAATTTTTTGTATTAAACACCCGTTCTTGTCAATTGCCTCTTTAACTATGGTCAATGTCCTTTCAAACGTACCCATTTTTATACCATAATTCATAGGAGGTATTAGACACGGGGCGTCAGGATACTTAGAAGTCAATACTGGATATCATAAACTAATAACGCCATTTAACGAGATTACATTTATTATTTTTTAACAGTTTTGCTGAAATAATAAAACTTTATTACCTGTGTGTCCTAAATAAACATTTCCGAACTTGCTGTCATAAAAATTCTTTACTTAACGACTTTTTCCATTATGGTGCAATAAAGTAATTAGGTACCTGTGAAGATGTTTTAATTTCAGGATTTTTGTATCCTTTTTCTACCTGTGCATGTTGCACCTCTTTCGAAAGGTAATTAGATAGGAAACTTAAAAACAATAAAAAGTAGGTATGTTAATAACGTGAATTTCGGAGAAAAGTGGGGCGAAAGGTGAAAAATCGTGAAATAAAATTTAATTTTTCAACTTCCAGAGGTGATTGCGGCCAAGGGGTTGGGGATAGGAGGGCGGTGTTGACCTTTTTGGAAAGGGTTTCAAAATAGTGATTTTGTGAGACCGGTTTGGGGTCGCTGCGATGCGTAGAAAAAAAGATAAAAATACAATAGCGGTTCCCATATAAGGCAACATCGTGATTTACGAATCACCCTGTAACTGCCAAACGGTGCGAGATAACCCCCCCCCACCCATACGATTTTTTGCTTGCCTCGGCCTGACCTTTCACCCCCTGCAATATTTCCCTCCCACCTCTGAACACCCTGTATATTGTCTTCAAAAGTAAATAATTTTTAAAATAAACTAAACGTCAATTTTATCGTATACCTTAATTATGTAACTTATTAATCATAAAATAGAATCATTACATATATAAATATACTAAAAAAAACTTTGTCCCATAACATACACGTCATTTCAATGAACGAAATTTATTCTGAACGCAGTTTTTGGACTTTTCCATCTTAGCTTTAATATATGAAGGTAATATTTTATGTTTTTTTATTTCATAATACTTATTAATATATTTTCACTTTGTTTAGAATAAAAACAAAGTATAACATTATTTTTTCGTAGATATGCAATTGCAGTTTTAAAAACGTTCCCCAAATAAATTTTTTAGTAGACGTCTCTTTAAGAACACTTGCAAAAAAAAAAGGTTAATTCTATACTTGTGGTTTAAATACAG
The DNA here is from genome assembly GCA_963920795.1 of Eutolmus rufibarbis. Taxonomy (NCBI): domain Eukaryota; kingdom Metazoa; phylum Arthropoda; class Insecta; order Diptera; family Asilidae; genus Eutolmus; species Eutolmus rufibarbis. The sequence continues at coordinate 42,060,861 of OY987204.1, read as the reverse complement.
TAAACACAAGTTTAATAATGAATTAAGCCAACTTTCATAAACATAGCTTCTAAGAATATTCATAGTAAAACCAAACTTTGAATTCTTTAGTTTAGGTAATTTAGTTTTATGAAATCGCACAAAGTTGCAAATTTATAATGCGTCATATTGGCCAAAAGAAAATTTTACAAATAGAAAACCACTCCTTACTGTCTCCAAAAATGCAACACTGTAGCAAAAATAGTTTATGAAATATGAAGAAATAACTCGTTTCGGAAGCAAACACAGTACACGCTCTTGGTCGATATTTTATTTATTTTTATTTTTTCCATCAATTCATCATTTCCTATCGTTCCATAGAAAATTTGAATGAGATAAAAATATGTTTGTAGTTGTGAAATGAATATTCAAAGCGTTTTTATATCAAGTAAACATTTTTTAAAACAATCTAAATTAAATTTTCAAACTTTAAAGTATACGTAAAAATACTTACCTACCATAAAAAATCAAAGTAAATTTTATTTGCCAAATACTGTGTCTTCTTGCCAAACCTTAAATAAAAGGCATTATTATCGCCCTAAACCACCTCGCTTTTTCAAATTAGCTCTGCAATATTTTAGCTGATCCACGATTGAATACAGCAGCCGACTGGGCTTTCGAAACTCGCGTTGCCAGGCTGTTATTTTGTAATTCGCGGAAATGAAAAATGAATTCGGCCGTTTTAATTAAATTATCATCGGGGGCTGCTCATCACTGCTCTGCGCTTCCAGCTAAATGTGCAATGAGAAAATTCATCAATTATTTGAGACGGTGGCGTAACGGACGAGGCGTTTGCATCCAGACCGACAAGGGCGCGGGGAGACGCTAATCTGGCCCAGAAGGGTGGCTGCGACAACGAAGCACTAGCACCAGCATCAGCTCCATGAATACGATGGATCCCGACTAATTAATCTTTGTATTAATTCCAGCTGAAGATAATTCAATAGAAAATTTTGCTAATGAAATAGAGATCTGCTCTGAAGGATTAACTGAGGTATGGTAGCGTCTGAAGTCAGTTGCAATCGATATTAGTTATACGGAAAGCATAGCGCATTTTATTAGTACATGGTTGAGGAAAGAATTTATTAAATTTTTTATATGTACATATGTATGTGAAACATAAACAAGACGTTAAATAATTTCATTATTTTGGAGTAGAAGAAAGTATCCAAATATGGTTTGTACTTTTAATATAAAAAGGAAATATGATATTTAGTATTCCATTGAAATTATGTTATTTTTATATAGTAATAAAAGAGTTTCAATAATAGAAGCAATGACTGATTTATTTATTATTAAGCTCTGGGTTAAACACGATTCGATTAAAGTTGTATCGTCAATACAGTAAATTCTTAAATTCAATGGCTCCTACATTCCGTGTTTCGGTTTGAATGCCTGAACTGAGAATTTATTGAATTTACTATACGACTTCAATAGAATTGTGTTCAAGGAATAACCTCCCTAATTCAGCTGTAAGCTGACATGCAACAACCAGAATTAATAATAATAAATATGTTTAATTTTTTCCGAATTTTATTTCGTACAAAAAACAAAATGGTATTCCATATTTAGCTATTTTCCTCTACTTTAGTTCCGATTTCAAGGTTGGATTAATTCCGAACACTATTAAGTTTTTTACTTAAATTTCGCATTTATTGACCATTTTTATGTTATACATATAATCGTTGCTCCACTGCCTAGCCTTTTCGCAAAGTTTTTCGAAGGTTTATCCTACTTTACGAACGGCAATAGCTCTACTCTCTTCCCAGTTGACCAATCAAAACGTACCGAGGTGTTACTGGTCATTTTAATCGCACTTATTCGCACTTTTAATCACTTTACTAAGGTAAGGTTAACAACTTTAGTGAACTATAACAATTATTTTGGTAACAATACTTTAAATGGATCTACAACTTTTATTGTAAACTAATCACTTTTGTGGTAGACTAACGCCTTTAACAGTAGAGCTACATCTATAGATAGTTGTTGGCTTTCTATAATACATTCGTAACTCGTTGACCCTTGCATATTATACATTCAGCTATATTAAAAAAATTAATATATATTATAAGAGCTACGGAATCTTTATGATGGCACCAGCAGTTACTTAAAAAAAATTGGTTACTTAAAGTTATTTTAATCAGCAGCATAAATAGTACCACATCAATAATTAGATGAGTGCTCCATCATACAAGAAGTAGCTAACTCTTTTAAATTATAACAATGTTCTTTGTTAAATCGAACTATAATATTTAAATATTACTTGACAATGATCTCATTTAATTTCAACAACGTTCATTGTGCATTCAATGTGCTTAGTAAATATTAACTTAAACATTTTTCAGATTGCGGATTAGAAATAATAAATTTAACAAAAAATAGTTCTTAATATCAACAAAAATATTAGGTAGATGTTTTAGAAAATTTCAGCTTAATTGTTAGCTATCTATTTATTTCGTTTAAAACTGTCAATGAATTTTCTCTCAGTGTATTAAGTTGAAACATTACAAATTAAAATAAAACATTTACGAATCCCTTTAGCGCAGCAAAATATAAATTTTCTGAATACGTATGAAATAAAGTAAATTTTTAGGCAGAATTAATTTCATTAAAATGTATATGTAGGTATTATATAAAAATTGGGTAACGACTTACGAAACTCAAAATATATTTAAAATTAAAATAAAATAAAAATACAATCCGTATGTATGTATATTAGTAATATTTTAACCGAGCTATAAAAAGAATAATTAAAGTGAAACGGAAATTATTAATGTTATGCATACAAAATGCTAAATGGATAATTTTGGGACCACGGGTCCGAATTTAGAATTTAAAAACCACCTTTAAAAATTCCCTAAAAATTATCAAATAACTAAACTTTTACCTTTTATGATTTTAGGAATCTTGCTGGAACTCGTAAATTATAATTATCAATCACGTTAAAATTAAATATATAGATATACTTATTTCAACTGTAAGACTGTATGTATGTACAACAAATTATTTAAAGTTAAATTTGGTACCAAAATTGCAACCAATGATTCATAAGTTATAATTTTTTAAAGAAAACAATACAATTTTTTCAAGAAAATACTCTTATATACACATATAACAGTATTTAAACAAATAAGTTCTAGCTTTTTTAAATTTTGCGAAGTTATTAATTTAATAATAATACTGGACTTGGAAGACTCCTGTTGAAGCCACTAGGGTTAAGTTTGAATTTGTTTAACTCATGAGTTATGGGAAAGTACCCTATTTGCCCCATCGAGGCTACACCCACGTCTTATAAACAGTACCTACTGAGTACTTTTAAATGTAATTGGGCCATAAAATAGATGCAAGTGCAAAAAGTGTAAGCTGTTTTGATTTTCCCCTTAAGCATACAACTTTTTGTCGGGGACCGAGTTTCTGCCCCGTTTAAAAGTAAACTCGCGCAGGGATCGAAACGCGAAGCATGTTCCTGTCCCGGTAGTCTTCCGGCTCCCATCAGCCCGCCCTAAAAGGCTGTTTGCAGACTCGGAAATATTTTTATCAACAGGATATGTCACCGTCACTTAGTGCCTACATGTTCGGCGCCAAACGAGCTCTTCGGCAAATTGCAAATTGCTCCAGTAAATATCTGCCAAAGGAAGTGTTTGTCAACAGCTTCTTCGCCCGCCCGCCGCTAAGACGGCCGCCCCGGCCCGTCAAGTTCCGCGCTGCTTAACGCGTTTTTACCTCAAAACTTCCGAAGCCGAAGTCAATCGGTGCCTCGGAGCCACCCGTGGGAGCTGCCAGTGCAAACACTTGTTCCACGTGGGTTTCTGATATTTGTCCCCGAAAAGCGCGATAATTCCATTTTCAACAAATTTCACGGAAAAATTTGCCGCCACTCTTCCGATTCGAATGCAAACATTGGACTCACCCACTTTGCCTAGGAACCCTTCAGCAGAACCTTAGCGCCCTTAACTCGATTTCGAGCGTCTTGAGAGGCGGCGGAAAGGCCGACAGCGCCGAGAGGGAATTTCCCTTTTCCTGCTACTCCCGGTGCTCCGCTCCTTAAGCCATTTGCTTTCCCCCCGCCCTCTATTTGTCCTGAACTGATGTGAACACTTCAAAAACATCCAAAGGCGAATTTTCCAATGCTCCAAAATGTTATTTGAATAAATATTGCTATCAGTGAAAAAAGCGACGGAGCGGAGGCGGTGCGGTGCTGCACCGCTCCCGAGTTCTCCTCAGCTCTTAGGGCCCCGAATCCACTGTCGTCCCGGCGGACGAGGAGCACAGCGTCTTTTCGCTGCCGGCCCTTTTTATTTGTGTTCCGAATTAAAGTGTAAAACTTGATCTAACTTTGCATGATCAATCGGTTCTAAATATGTTTGGACATTTTATTTGCCTACGACCGGGCGGGTAACTTCGGGAACGGCGAATGCTGCCTGGGGAGACCAGAAATGGTCGAAGCAGTTACCAAGTTTTCTTATTTGACCAGAAAAAAACATGTTGTCCAGAGATGCATTTTATCATGCGAATATATGGTAAAAAAAAATCTTTTTGCGATCGTCTCGACCCGCAGTGGCCGCCGACGCGGGGGCGGCATGTGTTGGCGGCCAAGTCATTTCCGTAATGCAAAACTCGAGTGGTTCTCGGGAAAAACTTTCTTGAGTGCTTTTGCCCTTACACAGGCACTCGGGTCGATGTAAAAGTTAAATAACCAAAAAACAAGTGCATTAAAATAATCAGAAAAACTCGCCTGCCGAACAATCTGAACCCAGAGGGCGACCATTTGGCTTATTTAAAGTCGTTGGGTTATTTCAAAAAGAGAGTTTTTGAACAGTTTTTAAAATTGAGATTACTTGCAAAATTCAAGTAGACTTATAAAATGGACACTTTTCATGCTAAACGTCTTAAATTAGTGAAAAGGACATCATAACTAATGCCTATGTTGCTAAATACAATTAATACGCTTATCGTAGTAGAACAACTTTCTGAGCAATATATGAACAAAACTTAACATTGAGAGTTTAAAATGGAAGTGAAGGTCTGGAGCAAAATTCCTTCCTAAAAGCAAATATGTAGGTATATGTTGCAATTTTAGGATAATATAGTATAAAAGTTTTCTAAAGAAAGACTAACAAAATAACAGTAATGTAGTATCTTCAGCTGGAGATATAATATCCGTCGAATTTTGCTGGTTTTCCGATAATTTTCAAATATAACTAGCATTTCAACAGAAAATGTTCTATTGAGATAATATAACCAGAAATAAATGTGAAGATAATGTCGCCTTTTCCTTCTGCCTTAGAGTTGTGTTTTGCTATGTTCTATTGTTGAAAAACATTCACTAGTTTGAAAATGTTGGGTATTTTTCAAATCAGTACTTGAATTAACTTGTTTGCTATAACCCAAAACACTTTAACCCACATCGACGAAAGTCCACAGATATGAAAGTAAGTAAATGCAAGTGCAAATGTTTTTTAAATGTTTAATTTTAATAATCCAATGATTATTAAAATTTAAAAAATTATCTAAAAGTAAAATTTTTCGGTTAAAGTCTACTTATAAATATAGAAATTGTATGATTTACTTTAATTCTAGCACTTAAAAATTCTATTCTTATCGTGTATCGGAATTATCAATAAATTTAATTAAATCAAAATTAATAATCATAAAAATAATATAAAAACACGTTAAGCTAAAGACATAAGATATTATTGTTTATATCGGTTTAGTTGGACGCGACCGCGATATGCGTAACCGAACAAAAAACAGATTTAAATAAGTTTTACTTTAAAATTGAACATTCCTAGATTATAATATGTAATTTAGTATTCAAATCCAACTTTTCTAATATCTATGTTTTAATGCTTAATACTGTGCATATTGAAAACACTTTCCAAGTTGAAACAATTACACTAAAACTTCTCTTTTGACTTAAAATTTAGGGCATTATAAAATTTATATCACCAAAATAGGAAGTAAACATATCAAAAATAAGTATGTATGTATATTTTATTTTAAATGTTTAAAAGGAACTGAAATTGAAAAACAAAACATTTTTTCTAGCTATTTATTCATTTCATTGCTTTAGCAGTTAAGTTAATAAATGGATTTTGTCATTTTTTCAGAACGAAAGGAGATTTTACTTGAATTTGAAATTTATCATGAATAACCCATAGCAAAGTTTGGAAATTTTCCACTTTTAAATCAAAAATTAATCTGAAAAATGTTTAGTTCAAAATTTGAAGTTTTGTATGAATACAAATAATGGCAATTATGGCATCGTTAATGGAAATTTCAAATCCTTATTCAATATGAATGTTTTTATTGATCTGGATATTCGAAAACAACGCAGCTAATAATTTTCTTAAAAATTCTAGCAAATACGATGTAATTCAAATAGTAATTACCAAGTGACTTTAAATATAGGAATGTTTATATTACAATATTCATAATTAATTGCAACTAAATACAAGATGCTATGTTTTAATGCGTTATTATTTCTTAATATCTTTGTTTATTGAATTGAATGTTATTGTTATGTTTTTTTAACAGTTTTAGTTCTTATACAATACACTCCAAAAACTAAGTGTAGAATCGCAAAGATTTAAGAGCAATTTTTCATTTTTTTCAGCGGAAAAATTCATTACGGTCGTAAAGGTACATATTTTTAGAGTATTTCCGTAAAATAATGTGAAATTACATAATTTTTAAACTTTTCGATGTGACTTTTATAAATTTTGTGTGGTATCCTTTGTAAATGTTTGTGAAATTTTGCGCCGAATTTACGTAAATATACGCATGAATATGTAAAATTATGTCGAACTGGTGTAAATTCACGACCTAACTTCTCTCATTTGAACAAAATTTATCATGTTTGAAAAAGGCTAATTCCATGTTGGGAACTAAAATTTGTGGTCATGCATATTTTCAATTTATTTCATGAAAATCTTTTAAAGCTTTTAAATAAATAGCTGTGTGTATAAAATTGAAATGCTACCAAATGCTACCAAATGCTACCGAATTATGTATAAAAATTTACTTTTGTTACATATAAATTGAGCATACCTACTTTTACAGACATTTATATAATTTTTTAAGTGTAATATTCAATTTTTTTCAAAAATCAGAGTAAAATGACACCAAAATTGTTTAGATAGGTATCTGTTTCGAAGACTATCAAAGTATGAAAGAAAATTCTTTTTTTTTCGGTCACCAGCTACCTCCACTAGCTGGATTTGAGTGCCTAATTTGAATTATGACACCTTCTCTGGAACGCAACGGTCAGATGTGCACTAATGCCGGAGATAATTTATCAAAGATTCCTCGCAGGACCCATTTACGCGCTGCTTGACCCCGCTCGGCCCTAAGTGTGTCGAGTGAGAAAAATGGAGCTAAGTCGCCGAAGTAGTGCTTGGGGACGGCACAAAAAGGAGCCATCAACCGAACATCGAGAGCGATGGCGCTAAGTGCCACCAGGAGTCTTGAGGCGGAAATCCCGGCCCGGGTGATGGACAGCATCAAGAAATTATATGGATATTGCCGTTGATAAATTGCTTTCTTGAGCAGACGTCACCAGCAGGGGGGCGGGGGTTCCTTAATCATTCCTCCCACCGAAAGGCCTTGAGAAGGACAACGCCACGCTAAATAGCTGCAGGCGGCGTTTATTGCACGCGTCTGAAGCGCCACAGCCGGGTGCATCGAATGAAGTTGCCTCGCGCTGTGTTGCCTGAAGGATAAGAGCTAGATAAATCAAGGAGGATAAACGATACGTCGCCAGATGAAAAATGCGCTCGGCGATACTCCTCGGTGTGAATATTTCTCCAATTCCCCACTCCGCGCGCCGGGTGCCACTCCCGTTGCCGTTCGCCATTCATCTTTGCCTTCATTCACGAGGACTCTACGATTTTATATTTCGCTTTGACTGCCGCCCGCCGCACCGCACCTAAATCGTCCCACGTTTATCCTTTAGCGATTTGAAAAACGACTCCCAACACCTTTTGTGAAATTTATCAAAGACACATTTCGAGATACGGGCGCCGGGTGTGGGTGGTGGTGGGCTTGGATTTTTTTTCCCGCCCAAAGGAGCCGTAGGGCATAGGGGGCGGGGGTGGAGGCGCGGGAAGGGCGGCAATCATTCATATTCCGGGTGCATTTTAAAAGCACATTTGTCGACAAACGGGACGTGATTCGTGCGTACATGTCGCCCGCGGAGGAGCGCCCTGCGTGCGTCCTCGCGCTGGGCGAAGGACTCCTCGGCCTCCTTTGTTTTGCGTCGCCAGGGCCTTCCGGGACGCGAGATGGTTTTTGCTTCCCGCCCGCTTAGCTCGTTTTATTCCGCATTCGGAGGTGTTATGCTTTACGACATTTAGATGGATTATTCATAAGGATTTGGCGGAATAATTTATATATCTGCGCCTGATGTAATTTCGAATGTATCTCGGGTTGGATCCGGTTTGGTGTAATGCCGCCGTCTTGCGGTTGCGGGCACCGCTGCTCCTGGCACCCGCCGCCGCCCTTCTGGCTCCCGTCCTCATCTGGTGTCTCCTTGTGACACTGTTTCAAAATAAATTAAACTGATAACATATCAAAGGAGAATTATTGCCATTTTTTACACCACCCCGTCGCAGCGCTATTTATCTTCTCGAAGCCCTCTTTCTTTTCGCGGTTTCGCGGCTGTCGTAACTTTTTTGTTTGGCTGCCACTTGCGTGTGGTTTTATCTTACAACTAGGTTTTTCTCCGCAGGACATTTAAATAAATGTTCCTCCTAGAGGCTCAGATACGTGAGGAAATTCCACAAAATTTACAGCATCTTCAAATTAGCGATATGAGCTCTTTAAAAAATTGCTCCAGAGCGGTGTTACTTACAAAAAAAACACTTTTTCTTCTAATTTGAAGAATTTGATACTTTTCTTTCTTTACTCATTTGCCAGATTACATATAGATTAATTATTATTACTATACGATACTGATACCTACTGACAAAGTCTTATAACTCATGTTGTGAAGAATCAAACTCAAAATAGCGAAGACCCAATAGTCAACCTTTCAAGAGTAAGTTTAAATTAAATTTATATTAAGAAAGAAAGAAAACATTCCATTAAAAAATTCGGATAAATACTAAACGAACTGTTTATTAAATTTTTAGACTTTATAAATTTATCTCCAAAAATATGTATGTAGGGTACATAACATACCTACATAATTTTTCGAGTAGAAAATAATACTTTTCACCAATATTCAACCACTCAGGTAGTGTAAAATTTTAGACAATAAATCCTGAAAGCTCGCGAGTCGTCCAATTAGTTTAATAAAATAATAACATTGAGTATTCAAGCAAAATTTAACAGCGACAGTGGGAACATTCTTTAAAGTTAAATTTTTTAATAATTACAAAATATTTATTGACACATTCAAAGCGGCCAACTGTTGGATTTTCTTAAAATTAACTTAAAACAAAAAATCGATCGGGGATGACTGACTCCTGAAAATTGTGCTGAAGAAAGAAACTCAATAGTCTACCATTTCTTTCATTAAATACATTAGATCAACTCTTTATAATTAATACATAAAAGTGTAAGAACAATTATGTATGCAATCATACCAATGAATATTGAATTTTAAACGAATTCGAATACTCTATTCGTTAGTAAAAAGAAATGATAGACGGTTGGTTTGGTTTGATAAATGTTGATTGATAACATCAATTTGAACTCATACTCGCAAAATACCTGTATCTTTTGTCACAACGACCATTCATTTTAACAATAATTTAGAGATCAAGGAATCATTTTAAGATCAAATTAATTTAATTTAGCGGTATTTACAAACATTAAAAGATACAAAGAGCTGAGTACTGGTTGCTAGCTGACTTCTGGTATCTGTGCCCATTGTCGAATACTTTCTGGATAGTCAAAACATCGATATTTAAGACTATACACAGTTCTATGAAAAGGAGAAAGAAAAACAAAAATTATGATAAGGAAGTTAGTAAACTTTATCTTAATTACGAAAGGAAGTAAATTCATAAGACTTCGATTCTACGTTATAAATATCTACCTAAGAGGTTACATATGTATGTTGAGTACGCTCGAATATTAAAGGTATATATGTATATGTATGTATATCAATATAAATTTAAAAAATAATAAAGCATAATAATTACACAAGTCTACAAGCTTTAGATAATGAATATCCTTTCTGTTTCAACAATAACAACATTTAATTATTTACTTTTATTAAAACTTTAAACAAATTTTACTCAATACTTTGATATCTCAAGAGCTGTTTAACTATATTAGGTATACATATATAAATAAAATAACTATTATTATAGTTCAAATATTTTTTGTTAATATTAAATTCTGTGTAGACTATTGAAACCATAGTTCATTAAATAATTCAATGTTTTACACTGATAAGCACAAAAAAAACAAGTTATATCATACAATAAAGAAGGATTAATATTAATGAAAAAAAAAGATTGTGCCCGCGTATCATAATGACTCATGCAATTACATATACTAATCTCTTTTCACACTCTAGAGTTAAAACAGTTTACAAAGTACGCATGCGTTTAATCAGCCAGAAATGAAAGTATCGGATATGGCTGAGTTCTTAGTCAAATTAATTTGTGATCCTTCATGACCCAAGCCTAGACCCCATTTAGTAAGTTTGCTAGTACTAAATCTTATGTCGGCCTCTATTAATGTATGTCAAATCAAAGGCAGAAAAGACGACATAAAAACGAATTGGAAGTTCGATAGCCAAGACACCAAATAATATGGAAAGTGTTGGTACATAGGAACTTTTATCAGAACAATTTCGACTTAGGGGTCCCAATAAGGCGAGCCTACGAGCAATTGACATATTTAATTAACTGCTTCCCACATGCCTCCTTGCGTTAACCCACTTCTAGCCGGAGTGGTCCTAAGTCATCTTTAATTTCCGTTCGGCAATTTCCCCGAATGTCGCCACTTAGCAAATAGTTAGCCCTGCCGGGGGAAATTAACGAATGTCGACATAAAATCTAGGCCCGGGGCCCGACCTAATAAATGTAAGCAACTTGCTGGTTCCTTATCGGCCGAAGTGGACTGATAATGTCCGGCCGCCGCAATACCCAGCTCCATTTGAAACTCTCATTAAGCCGGTGGTGCTGCTGCGGTGGGGGCAGGGGTGCAAATCCCGCCGAAGGAGTCCATCCAGCCCGCCCGCTCCACTGGCAGTCAGGACTAATTTTTATCTTTGAACCAATCGATTGAATTAACCAGAAGTTCTCGAAGTGATTTGCTCCGGAGTTGGGCTCCCAAACCGCCGCGCTGCTCGCAGCCCGGGGCAGCTGGGACTGCCTTAGTCATAGTTATTCCCTCGGTTCTGACATTTATTACGCGAAGTAACTTTGATGGGAGGCCAGCGTTCGCCCGATGAGCACAGGGCTCCTGTGGGAAGACTCCTCGCTCCCCAGTTAGCTCCAGGCTATTTTGCTTGTTTGTTTGTTTGTTTGTTTGTTTGCTTGTTTGTTATCAGCTCTTGCACTGCACACATGACTCGGTCTAACCAAACACCGTGTCGCACGGCGGAGCGAGCGCCTCGAGCGGTGACGAACTTCGTAACAAAGTGTCGTCGCCTTAGACTGATTCGAGTCAGACTCTAGACTCTAGAGGCTGAGAGGGCCGTGGTGGTAATAAACAGGGTTAATGCCACTGTCATGTTAACAGCGCTATCAATGACCCATCTGCGGAAATGTCGCTTGATTGCCCGAAATTGCGAAGGGTTTTCTTAATTACCGGCCACCCGCGGACCGCCCACCCATCCTCTTGCTCTTGATGAGCCCGGCGCCAACAGGTTCATTTGGATTTCAAATTTTGCCGGGGTTTTTTTCCTCGCCGGATCTCCGGATTCCATACGAACGCTGAATTTCAGTTGGCGAAACCAAAGTGCAAAGTTAACAATTCAAATTAGGCTAACTAACCGTGGAGACATTCATTTCGTTTCAGAATTTGTTTAATGACTTTCGAGGATTTCGCCCGCATTCGTGCGCAACGTATGCAATGGTATTAGTTACGTTGTAGATTTACGCTGATGACGACAAATATGTACGATCTCATGGGACATACATATTTCGAAGTTGATGAAAAGTTTTCTGGGCAACTTTTAACTTCATTACAATAAATAAATTTTCGCTCGATTTCCAAAGTATCCTTAAATTATCACCTCAACGACAAAAGGAGACGTGTGCGTGAATGGCAGTAGACCTTTGGGAGCAACTAGACATCACACAATAAATGAGATTGTCTGTAATTTTGAAGGGTGTAAAATTTACGGTCAGTCAAAAAGTTTCCAGACTTTTATTTACAACACAGCAAAAATACTATTACTTTAGTAGATTCGAGATTTTTTAAGGGTTTGTGTGAAAAGTTTTGTTTTTATTCATAAAAATTGATTTATAGAAGTTCGTAAAATAAGAAAACAAGAAAACAATTTGTGTTGAGAGTGTAACGAGTATGAAAATCAATATTTTTTTCTTTTTATCAAATTCGAAAAGTTCACCAACAACTTTAATTTACGTAATTTTAGAAATGGTTGACGCAACATTTGTTCAAAATCCTAATAAGTAAATGAGTAACATTTCACACTAATGTGATATATCCCTATTATTTCAATTAGAACTTTAGTTATGTACAAAAGCCTTAAACAAACGTAGAGCAAGTGCAATGATTTTGGCGACTTTAAGTACACTCTACATAAACTTGGTCTGACTTGAATGCAGCGAATCTCAACTAGAGTATGTTTCCTAGATTTGGAGTTCAAATTCTAGTGAAAAGCTATAGAATTCGGTTATAATTACTCCCTGCATTTATATTTTACAAGTAGTTCTGTGGTTTTCTGGGAAATATAACTAGAAACACAGAAAACTTTCCCTGATTTACTACATAGTATCATCTGAAATCTAGAAAAATTTACTGAAGTATCTAGTATTAAATTCTCGTTGGTTTTGCTAGAAATGCAGCAAATTTTGCCACAAATATAGAAATTACTTAATTATCAAGGTTTTTGACACTATGCTAGGCTAGGAGTCCAATTTTAATAGAATAAATTTCTGGTATTTTCAGACAAAAATCTGAAAAATAACTAAAATAATTTACTAGAGCGTACCTAGTTAAATGTATATAGAAAAATTACTTAGTGTGTACGTGTAGTACGTGCTAGACAAAAATATATAGATGCAACCGCATTTGTATAGCTTCCAAGAATAAGGCATTATTTAATCCTATACATAAATATTTAGTCAAATTGCCTACTTTACTATATGTAGAATAAATAATAATTATTACAAGCCGGAGTCCGAATTAGTTTAAAGTGTAATTGGCATTTATAACTTATAATGATCTGATGACAAAAGTATCATAAATACATATATCAGAAAATGGAAATGTTCTTTTTGAATGATCGTCTGAAATATATTTTCATATATTTTCGTGCATATATAAAATATATGTATGCATTTTGCGTCTTTTCGTACATTTAAAATATATGAAGAATATATTCTATGTATGTATATTTTGTTCCTAAATTTCCCGATATAGCAACGACTTGGTTCTCCTGCCACAAAATCCACGAACGCCATTCCCCTATATTGACTCGATTCAAACTCTTAAGTGTGAATCATAAGGCAGGAAAATCTTGCAGCAATTCAACTATTGCAACTATTTTCCGTGCGGGTAATAGAATATCAACAATAATGGAACATTCTTGATATAATCTAATTATGAATTAAATTTAAACATATATTACTTCAATTATAGTTACAAAGTTTATTGAGACAAAATGTCAATAATTAAAGCCTGAATGTCACTATCAAATAATCAGGTAATAAATTTATGCGCTTATCCCCAAGAATACCAATTTTAAAATAAATATCACCAATCCAATACCGGCATTAATGATGTTTTCACTGCTCTATCAAAAGGAATCGTAAGAAATTACTTATATGGTAAGATCGCAAAAGTGGATGTCACAAAACAAAAGGATTAAAATTAGATAAAATAAATTTTTTAAAAAATTAATACCTGCAGCCCGCTTAATTGGATATGTGAAATTTATTATAAACTCTTGTAAATAGAAAATATTGTTTTAGCTTCTATAGCAGTGGCTCAAAGCGAGAGCAGGAAATTTCAAAATAATTTTCTGTTCTATAATCGTATGTGGATCTATCTAAATGTAAATTATCCTTTAACTCCATTAAATTCAATTAACTTCAGTGGAAAAAGCTACTCGATCTGAGTGACTCTGACTGATTAAAGAGAAAAACATTGCCACAACAGAGGACCACTTTTCATAGATTTATCGATAATTGCAATTTATTCGCCCTCTACGGCTCGTTCTTTTGCCGACTCAATCAACTGCAACCATCACTTGATAACGAAATTTCCGTCGACCTAACGTAATTTTGGCAATTTGCATGTGGACCCCAAAAGTGGGGCGTTGTCGTCGGAACCCTTTCGATCACGCCAAAGTGCTGTAACGAAGTTTTCCATGAATTGCCTTAGCGCTCATCGAGCTAAAATTTTTAATAGATCCAAACTGAGCCGCAACAGCTCCTGCATCGCAATTGGCTCGCTGACTGCAACACCCTTTTGTTTGGCCCCGACAAGGGTTCATTAGGAATTAACATCATCGCCCAAGTTGGAGCGCCCCCGGTCATTATTAAGCGAAGAACTCTAATAGAGACGTGTCCGGAACGGGCGCAGCTAATGCGTTGGCCATTTGTTCCGGAGCCCCGGCCGGGGTTGGCCAACAAAAACTGAAGTGCACGGGGCACAGGCTTCAATTTCGGGGGCCAAAAAAGCGGTAATCAAAAGAATGAGCCGGGGAAGGCCACACCGCCCTGAGCCATTCGGTTATCCACTCAGAGCCAAACCACTAGCCATTGCCAATCAATAGAAACAGGGTGTTCTTTGGCACTTAACCAATAAAGCGGGGGTGGCTCGCTTGTGTGCCGAGCGTTTTCCTCAAAGGGCCAAGGGCGTGATAACGACTTCGCGTGAAGCCACGGATGAAACAAGGCCTCCAAATGAAGCATTGCCGCCGCCGACTGCGCTTTACCTGTTGAAGAACCCCAGCTCCGCGCTCCAAGTGACATCTGCTCGGTCTTCCCGGCTGCCATTGTCCAAGGGATTCATTAACAAAACCCTGACTAACATCCGCCGTAGCTGGGTGCACGAGGTAACTACGGTGGTAACTATTTCGGTGGCTCCCTATCCCTCGCATAGCCCTGCTCCGGAATAGAAGCGCTTATTCCGCCCTTTCTGCTGGCCGACAATCGGAGTGTTGATGCAAGCCGCAAATCCACTGGGAAATCAATTTATTCTAAATCAATAGGAAGTTCACTTCGAACATAACCGATATCCCCACTTTGGATCGGTTCATGCTGATTGCATTCGAGCTTACTTAATTGCGAAGCATACCATTAGCATCATTTGCCATACCTGACTTACTGATTTAGTGCCCTACACATTGGAACATTTTAAAAATACAAATTGGTTCGAACTTAATTAACAAAGATGAATTCAGGTATAGAAACAGACAGCAAAGTCAGAACAATTTTCAAAACGAAACCCTAACAATTCTAATTAATTGCCATATCTTGGTCTATCGTAAACAGAAATCGAATTGAACCGACGCTAATTGATAAAATTGTAATTTTTGCATTTCTTTTAAGCAATTTTATGAGCTCTTGTAAAGATAAAAAATATATTTTTTAGCGTACGAACGTTCTGATTCAAACACTATCGCCTTTAAAATTGAAGCAGGATTCAAATTTTTAAATTAATTAGTCGGTGGAAAATTTAAGGAATTTTCATCATGGAAATGATTTTCTAAAAATGCATTCAAATGTTGGAACGTCGATTTGGTGCCACACTTTTTAAAAGCTTTTATTTAGTTCACTTTGTTGTCTATCTGCTTTGAATCTTCCAAGTCAATTTTGAAACATTTCCTGTTATCCGAAGACAACAATTTGCACACGTGTATAAGTCCCGTGACAATTAAATAATATTTTTCTATATCCAATATGGCGGACGCCCTCACAATGGCGGAATGTCTTTTTCTTTGCAACCCCCTTGATATGGGAATCAAATGAAAGGGGTTCACTAGTAGAATACAAAACCCAATATGGCGGACGTTCCCTTTTAAATAAAAACTTTTCTTAAAAAATATTTTTTTTCCGTTTACCTCTTTAACTTTATTGAATCAACAAATTTCGCAAAACCGTTTTGTAGGCATATTCCCTACGCTACGGTAGAAATATAATATAAATATAAAGATAAGAAATGTATGAAATACGCCGAAGCCGATATTAAATTAAATTAAATTAAATTAAATTAAGTTATTGATATCTTCATTAGAAGCAAATGAATTACCCCGTTTGTTATAATAAAATTAACAGCTAGTAGCAATTTTATGAATGTATTATATATCTATGTATATACTTATATACATATGTATATTGATGTTTGATGTTTGTATCAACATTTATTTCAATTGCTAGACTGTGTAGTGTATCTCTCGAAATAGTAATGAAAATAAAACTTTCGTTAGAAATAGTAGCTGTTATTTTAATATATCTATTAATTTTTTCAAACTTATTGTTGCGAAAAGGGATAATTTTAATGTTCCCAAAAAATATTGAAGAGCTTGCGAGCTGCAATGAACTCTACGGGCAAATTTGCTTGTGTTGTGAGCTTTAAATCACTGACTGGGAACTAGAAAGTTGCGAAAAAAAAATAAAACTAATTGTAAGTAAAAGTTCGAACTTGGATCCTTGTCCTCGAAGACACTTGAGCTACCTCCGATTACACCAATAGAAGCTTCGAATTTCGAGTAAAACACAAGTGTTATAATTTTATTGTATTAAAGCCAACTTCAGGTTTAGTACAATTTTCATACTAGGTTCTATGATAAAACGTTAAAGTGAACGACCCGTTCGGAATTTTATACTTTTTCTTTTATGTTAAAATATATGGACAAAAAATTTCAAATTTTACTATTATAGGTACATATATAATACATATAAGCATATGCAATTGTTTAATCCTCATTTCTTCACCTCGATAATAGTAGTCCCGATTTTTAAACTAATCGCTTCATTTCTCAATCTTTGGGGCTACTTTATCGCTTGTCGATGATTTGTAATAATTTGAAAAGGAGTTCAGACCATTTTGGAGATATTGGTGTAACAGTTTAAAAGTAAATAAATATAATAAATATAGTGAAGTGTAATGAAATTGCCCTGGTAAATATTTTTCTAAAAAAATTCATTGAACTTTTATATTATTGCCCTGTTTTGTGTTATGTTTTGTCATGCTTATGAAATGAGTTTGTTTACAATTCGAGAAGTAATGATTTTGCTTTCTCTTTCAGCAATAAGCGATACTAGAGCTAAACTATCTATTCAATAAGAAGGCCAGTTAGATAAGTAATCGTTGTGTTTTAATAAAATTAATTTCCTTTTTGGATTTTGTGTTGTGCAGAATGCTGTGGGATTTGGATCCTTATAACCGACTATAGTATTTCCGGAACAAGTGGTCTTAAAAATATTACTTAATTTTCGAGAATGTTTCGCAAATGTTATGGATCAACAAAATGTTTGCTAGACTATCTAAAATGTTTGTTTTCATCTGCAGTATGCAAACGGTGGCAAATCGAATTTTGCATCGGGCGACAAATTTGCGCGAGACGGAACTGACCGCTCGGCAAGGACGTAAACAGATCGCATGGAGCGGAACGAGATTCCTTGTGGGTGGGGAGGCCGGACGTAAACAACTGATAACGAACACGAGCAGCAACAAGAAGCCGCAATCCGAAAGCACAGCAAACAAAAAGTTTTCATTACGTGGCCCCTAATTGTGACCATAAATAACCGATAGACTAATCCGATTACATTATCTCAGGTCATTAATTCTGTCCGGGGACGCGTGTAGCCGCCCGGGCCTGCCCGCCTATCGCTCTTCTATCGCTCACTCCGTCCCCTCCTGGAGCGACTCACACTTGCCGGGACGAGCTGGGACGGGCCCGGCTCGGACGGGTCCTCCAACCCTTTCCATGGTCCCTCATAACTGCCACCACCATACTTTATAATTCCCACGTAGCTGGGCACAATGGAAAGAAGGATAATCTGCGCTTGGTTAGCTCTGATTTTGACTGGTTGAATCCTTTCAGGAGAACAACATTAAATTTATCTTCGGGTCTGATACGATTGTTCCCGGCCTGCCCACACGAGCCCATTGTTTGGCTTCTTTGGGTTGTTGCTTTTCGCCGGGTCTTCGACGGCAGCCATGAGCCATTGCCACTTTATGGAGCGTTCCTAATTAACCAGTTTAGAGATGCGGAGGACGAGGTCGTGTCACCGAAGCGCCCAGCTCGGTGCCTCTGCCTGTGCCTGTGCCTGTGCCTTTCATGGCCCTGGCGGTATCTTTCTGGCCTTAATCTCGGGTCAGAAATTAGTTCTGCGTCAATAATTGCCATTGTTTGCTGCATCCCCGACGTGGGGATCACACACCGCCATGTGTGCGGGATGAACCCGGCGGCACTGTTCCCCGTGCTCCTCGCGAGGTCCGGTTTTAAACAATCACCCGCTTTTGTGCTTTTCGCGCAATTTTTGGGTTACCCATTTGCGGGTGCAATTGTTTAAGAACCCCAATTTTAGGTGTTGGTACATTGTAAATTTACTAAACTTTATTCAACTGATATAAATACGTCGTATTTGTTACCGTATTGCGGTACTCGCAATTCATCCTTAGTTTACTTTCACTCATTAAATTTAAAGTCCATGACATAAAAAAACTCTTACTTTGCTTTTGTTACAGATCTGTACGTTATCTCTGGGTAAAAAATTTGTGTCTAAAATTCTAGTAAAAACTTACTTACGGCGGGATAAAAATCAGAAAAATATCATACGACTTCAAGTAAAAATTGGGGCAAATTCTTCAAATCTTGTTTGTGTACGTATTATAGAACTTTAAACCAGATCAAAATGAAAATTCCCTTCAATTTTGACATTCGCCGCAAAATATTATACACAGCCAACTTACAGCATGACAGTCGGTGATTTTACACAAATTTTACTCAGCCAAATTTGTTGAATAAAATCTGGTTGAGGAGAAGTGCTGTCAAACGAAAAAATGTTCCCCTCCGTGTCGATAACATACAGGTTTGTGTAAAAACATTTACCCGCGGATAAAAACTTTTAAAAAACATACAGACCTTATATGTATGTACATAAACCTTACTATTAAAAGTAAAAATCTTTTCCATAATTTAATGGTATGCTCGTGAGAAATACTTTTTTTCGAACAACTTTGTCTTTAAAACCATTGGTTCGGCAGTTATAAGGAACTATAAATAATTAAATTGTTTATAACAATTAATCACGCTAGAATTTTTCAATCCCGATAATTTTGACTCCATCTACACCTAATATTCATGATATCCATAAAAATATACATCAATATAGCTTTCATTTGACACCTTACATGACGCCTTTGGAAACATTTTTGTTCCATTTCCTTGTTTACCATCTGAAATTATTAACCTCCAGAATAAAAATTAAAGTTTTTATACTTCACTCTAAACCTCTGTGCTACATTTCAAATTTTTACGTCGAATAGTTTCTGAAATCGTGACAGGCAGACAGGCACCGAAGTGATCCAATTAGTGTTCTGGTTTACTCATTTTGGGCACGGAACACTAAAAATGAAAATAATAAATCTTTCTTTCGATATATGATATGTTATGAGTATAACGCTGTATCTCAATTAAACTTCAATATAACTGTGTAAATGACTTTATACACTGATAAAGAAATATTAAGACCTAAAATATATCGAGGGAATGAAGTTTTTAAATTAAACACAATTTCATAGACTAAAAAAAATATATTATGCTGCAGTATGTTTGACCATAAAATTATTTTGAAATCAGCTTAAAAATCCCAATATCAATATTTGTGCAATTTTTGTTTTGCTTTTTGGTAAAAAATCTATATTTGTTAAAATAAAGAGAAGAATAGATAGATTAAGATAGATTGAGATCTTAAGACTTTTCTGGAACCAAAATTATTTTTGAAATACTTATATTTTCATCCAAACCCACCGAATGTAAAATTACAATTCTGTTTCATTTCTGGTCTAGTGAGTAGTGACATATCTACAACTGGCTTTAAAAACAAAAATACCAAGAGTAAATACCTGTACTGCATGCAGCATGCCTTGACTATCAGTTGTTTAAAGTTAGTACTTGATTTAATTATGTATATGCCATCAATCAGATTTTCAAGGTGCAACTTTGATACAACTCAACTCAAAAGTTGCTCCATAGGGCATTTCTAACTAAAATATTAATTAATGAATATTTTAGTGCTGTCATATGGACGTGAGTGCCAAGTCTGCATTACAATAACCCGTAAAATTTACCCTGAGACGGCAATGTTAAAACACAAAGTTTGTGCAGCGGAAATTATTCACCGACGAATAACGAAGGTTGTTTGTATTTAGAGCAGATTAACAAAAAAAAAACATTTTCATTAAAGGAATTAAGGTTACCTGAGCTGCTGTAATACGCTGGAAAATTATCAGGGTAATTTTAAATGTCAATGTTTAAAGGAAAATATGCAGTATGAAGTTCTAAAAGCTGCAGTTTCAGTATTCAAAATTGGCAATTTCTATTTACATACCTTCATTTGAAAATTTAGAAATATTTGATTTTTAATTTAATGTTAACATTTCGGAGTTACAATAATTTAAGAAATATGTTAACACTTAGCAGTTACAAATCAGGCAACTTCTTTTTATACTTTATTAGTTTACTGTAGTCATGACGAAAAGTTGAGATAGAAATTGAAGCGTATTTCTGGCTGTAAACTAATCACAAAACAAAACAATGCAATTAAAAGTATTTTAATAGAAGAATGCAAAGAAATTACTATTAATTATAGTTCCAAATTAAAAATCAAGCACAATACTAAAAGGCAAGTTGATTTTATTTTGTTAATTATTTTCTTCTACTACTAATACTAGCAGTCGTAATTAATTTTTCAGTAACTACTTTGCCAAGTATTGTAGTGCTGATAGTTTCATTGTATAATAATTTTTGGAGATTTTGCTGCTCCATGTAACTTCACTGTAACCAAAGATCAAAGTCTACATCGTTTGGGTGTGGTGACACATTTTAATTTATAAAACATGTAGGTAGTACAATTTTTCTTTCGTACATTCTTTGTTGTGATGTGTACCGATTTGTGATGGGAATTGTTAATTAATGGAAATTATTTAATTTTAAAAATAAATCAATAAGAAAAGTTAGAATTTTTATTTTTATTTAAAAAAAAGGCAAATATTATGTTGATTGATTTTTCCTGCTTTTAAAAACAAATTTTTAAATCGTATGAAATGTTCCTCAAATTAAAAAATATTGTACTCATTTTTAAGAGTAAAACTTTCTTGCTTATAAGGCGGAAGTTTACTTATTTCAATGAAGCTTATACATTTTAAATAAGGGCAAAAGTTTATAAATGAATAAAGATTTAATACAATTAATAATAAGTTGAACTGAAAACGAATGGATGAAGCAAGTTATCAGGACTAAGAAATGTTTTCGTTAAAATCAAAATAAATTCATTCATTTCTAATGGCGCACTTCATTAAAGTAATCACATTTGTGATATTTTAACGTATTAGTCTGTAGCAACCATTGCACAAGGAATAAGTTCGCTAAATTTTCACCAATTAGAATTCACATGTCAAATTGCAAGAGCCAGTGTATAATACTGAAAGAAATTTTTAACTATATTCTGGGAGAACCATAAATATAGTTCGATGGACCATATCTTACGGATGCCAGGACTATGAAACTATATTCTCTTATCTATTTAGGGATGCCAGAACTATAACTATATAGAGTCTTTTACTATATTGCAGAAATTATTGATATCATGACTATTTTATTGCTCTCAAATCCATAAAAATGTTTCTCAGTGAAGCAATATATATATTTTATAAATCAAATTCCTAAATTAATCACAGCTATTCTTTAATGAAGTGTACACTGTATGTCAAAAATGTATTGCTTTAAATCCATGCATTTATTGCTCTGTTTCTTACGAACACACTTTCTAATATCTAAGAGTTGCATTAATAAAATAAAGGGGTTCATTATTAAAATAATTAAATAATCGCTTATATTAGAGATGGTGTATCTTATACGTAAGAAAATTAATTTTAATGAAATAATTAAAAACATATTTGGTGTAATGACATGGCGTCATGTTCGCGTATTCAATATCAGCTTTTAAGAAATTTTTTTCTTAATGTAGGTATATTTGTATACTTTGTCAATCTATCCCGAACATGGAGTAGATTGACCAAGTATGAGCATTCTACAAAATTAAGTAAATAAGTTTATAGTAGTTTATAATAGTTTATTTCGACATTTCTAATATAGGTACTTTTTTTAGTAGCTTAATATTTTTTCTATCAATTTCAAAGTTTTTCTTATGCATAGGTATTGAAACAGCGAAAATATGCATATATGTACGTTTATGTAAAAGCTAACTATCCCCAGTCTACCCTATTAATTTTTATGATTGGTGGTTTCGAAAATTATATCGTTAATGAGTGTGTGAATGAATATTCCTCTACAGTAGCTACGTAACGTTCATCATGAGCTCATGTTTGCTTTTTTGTGCATAAGCTCTTAATGAGCTCACCGAGCGAATATCCATTTTAAGGGAGTAATCACCCCTCAACAGCTTGCTGGGGTGAACAAAAAAGTGCGGCAAGTAATGCTACAATAATGGAATTTACTTGACCCCCTTTTACCCGCATTAAATTAATTTCATATCGCCCAAAATCAGATTAAGGCAACGTACGCACACTTGGGCGGGAATCCGGGAGGTTTGTAGCATTTTCCCTCCCCGATTATTTTCCCATTCCCGGCATTTCTGATTTATACTCGAGCCATGATCCGCTGTTTTGTTAGTCACTTCCCGAGCCCATGCCGCACGGCGAGCTCGTTTATGGAGTAACTTTAAAATTGGCCGGGATTAAAACTAGAAATCCCTTTTATCACATTCCACTCTGGTGTGCGAGCACTTGGCTGCTCGGGCGGGTGGTGGGCGCTCGATCCAACTTTGTATCTGCCTTAACCCTTTTTGCATAATTAATCTTAAGGTACATGACCTGGCACGTCAGCCCACTCTCCCCCGCACCTGTGTCCCGCCCCGTACTCGAACGCTGCTCTGTCGCTGCTGCGATTTAAGCGAATTAACGTCACTTGACTAATCCTGAATTAGATTTTATATGAATACAATTACACACGCACTCGGGAGCGGAGCGACAAAGGAAGCCCCAGTTCCAGTTCCTGGAATCCGAGGCGCTCTCAGTGCGTGCTCATGTATCGCCCCATTCGTCTCGAGCATTCCTGGAGCCCCTGTCAAGACGGAGGAGGGCCCGTCTTCTACGGGGGATGCGCGGAACGGAGGCGGGCATCCTTTCTGTTTATTATTACAGCGAACGACATTTTAACTACTGTAAGCTCTCGTTGGATTAGTTAATGAGGTGGGATTACATGTCACGTGACTGGATTACCCACACCCGGAGCGACGTTAACTGCTGGTAATGCTGAGAAATGTGGTCCTACATGACGTCGCACTTACGCCGCAGCCTCCGGCAACCCTATCACCGGAGGACTTTATATCAGCCTTTTGGTTGAGTGATTAATCTTCGTCTGCACGCAAAATGTCCGATTGTCTTAATGATGACAGAATCCAGACGAAGACGGTGACTGGACCCCCCCGCCGTCCTGCCGTGGCATTCATTAAGCAAAGTGAAATGTCCTGCGTGTGAACTCACAGCATTTCTTTGGGACATTAAACTTTTTCATTCGGACCCCGGCCCCAGAACCGGAAAGATTAATGCAACTGCCACCGGGTTCACGACATCCCAGAGCACATAATTTGTTTCGAGGTGCTTTTTTGCCAGCAAACCCTTCGCCAAAGGTCGCTAATTACCAATGCATGTGGCTCTAATGGGACGGGGGGATGCTGTGCAGTGTATTCCTTTTCGAACTAATGCACTTCCTGGGTCCACCCACTGCGGCTCTTTCAGGGGCTAATCTGGCTCGTGTAGTAAATTACCTCTGACATTCGATCTGACATCGACAAATAGAAGTTAAGTAGCACACAAACACATGCACGTACCTTTTCCAACCCCAAAAATGTTAAAAGTTGCTAGTCCTTCACAATTTGTATCAGTGAAAGCAGCACAAGGAAAAATGCCGCACTGCAGCAATCGAAAGAAATTGGAAGATTTCAATCTACTCAGCTAAGGAAAAATGTAGGTCCCATCCCCTTGACCAATCCGTTTCAATTTCCACTTACAATATACCTAGGCAAAATATAATCGAAATCAATTAAAAAACATGGAGACCATCATAGCATCAAAATCTGTAAACAAGGGGGATGTTTACAGATTTTGATGCTATAAAACAAGGGGGATGTTTACAGATTTTGATGCTATACTTCATAAATTTATTTCAAATCGGGTGACGAATTTTGGGAATCGTATCCGAAAAGACAAAATTTAATATTATTGAAATCTCGCAAAACTGGGTTTTAGATTAGGTTTCAATTTGGTACCTTAATACACTAATAAATAAAATAATTCCACTTCATGATGTGATAGAAAAACAAATAATAGCAGATTTAAAAACAAATTGTAAAACTTCACAAAGTTTACACTCTGTAGCATTAAAAATTTATCATAAAAACGTCAGGAAAAGGAGAAGGGTGATTTGGATCTGAGAAAAATAGCGATTAAATATGTATGAATCGTAAGAAAGGTCTTAAAGATTATTTTCCTTATCTAACTTGTAAAATCAAGTCTAAAATTATGACAATTCATGAATCATTACCCTTTTTCCACAAAAACTGATTAATAAAGCCAATTGACATTTGAATGAAATTCTTGTTTTATGTATAATATTGATTAAATTAAATAGACAATGGAAATCAAGCTCATACTATTAAAAATATAATATAGTAATAAAACGTAATTGGGTAATTTATGTTAATATTAACTAAATATTCTATAACTTTATTATATATTCTTGTATTTTTAAAACATGAAATTAAAATATATTTAAAAATGACTCAGAGAGGTGTTCAATTTGTTTTATTTTTCGAAAATTTGAAAATCTTGATTAGTGGTGGAAGTTCTCACATTAAGAGGGTACATACTTCCAGAATTAAAAAAAAACAATATATTAATAATTATTATTCTTCATTTAAAATTTCTTTTATATATTTTGTGCAAAACTAGCTTCGTTTCTTGTCTTTTTTCTTCTTTTCATTATAATTTATTACGTCAGTTATTTCTAGATTTACAAATAATAGCTATATTTTTTTTTCTTGTTGTCATTTTCATATTTGGATCAATTTAGGTATCAAGGTTTTAAAATTAGAGAATAGTGGATTAAATTGTCATGATATTAATCCTTCCAAACCTCATTTACCAATCTGAAGATGAGAATTGCTTTATACGTTTCCCATTTCTTAGAAATACTTTTTAGATTTCGTGCCTGTATATCTGCAAATTTATATCAAAATAACAAATTATTCAATAATATAGAATCGTTATAGAGTTAATTCTTATACATATGTGTCTCCATATCGTCAGTCGATTCGTTGGGATAAAAATAAAACTAAAAATTCGATCTGGCACCTTCCTTATCTTACATACTTGGTCTAAATTAAAACTACTTTTCTAGATCTAGATTCTAGAAATTCGTTTCCTTGTTTATTAATTTACAAATAGGTGAGCTTACGAAATTGCCACGTGCGTCGTGCCGCAATCCCCCATTTCTTCGCCTGTTCCGTCTGGGGGGTTGGCGCCCTCGGTAATTCGCTTCTTCCGGTAGTCGGGAGGAGCAGAAGCCCCAGTTCCACACCTGCCCCGACGGAGATGTGGCGCCGAGCAGCAACAGTTCGTTACGCTGATTAGCGGATTTCAGCGCCCGCAACTACCTTCCATATCACGGCGGTAATGACACAAGGATAAGGTCTGCCGTAAAAAATGCCATTAGCCAATTTTTTGCCTCACAAACCAATTTCGTGCTTATCTAATAAAGGCGTCGTCGGCTGGAGCGGTGGAGCGTAGGGCGTAGGGCGGAGGGCGGTGGCCGGTATCATTTCACACAATGGGGCTCCTCTTCGGCAGCAGAGCGCCGTCGGCTGCCTATCGAAAAGAAAAGGGAGAAGCAACGGAAAAATGACTAATCCTCTTGTAAAACAAAATTCACTCTCGCAAGACGGTTGCTTTTTATTTCCAGATGGCGGACCTTTTCAAGCTCCATTGAAATCTCTTTTTAGGGAGACAATTTCGGCTGCCGGAGACTCCTCCGGGGCCACCTTGTGCTGCGGAGGCCGACTGCGACGACAACGATGCGGGGAGCTGCGGGCGGATGGGCGGGCGACACCTCCCCCGCCGTCCTCTGCATTCAAAACGGATATACCCTCCGATAGATAACCGGGCACAATGGGAGGAGACGGGTCTGACGAGGATAAAGGAGCAAAATGTGACAAATAGGACATTTCGCCATACATCGGGGCTGTTTATCCTTTTGCGGAAATCTGCGGTGCTAAGCAAAAACGGTTTCTAATTTACTGCAGTGCACGGGCTCCGTCCCGAATACAGAAGAGCCCCCGGGGTGGCCCGGCCCGGCCCGGCCCCGGGGCTCTTCTGGACGGGTGGCGGTGGCGGTGGGCTGGGCGGCCAATTTGTAGAAAAAGGTCGACTTTTTGTTTGCTCCTCGGTCGCCATCTCCTGTCGAGTCAATTATTTTGCGCTTTTGACACCACGCTCCACTGGGTGCTCAATGCGGGGGAACGCAACGAATGGATCGGTCCCGATTTTTAAGGGCTAAAAGTATTGCCGTGTTCGTTCGCCGGGACCTAATTGTTCCAAGGAGTGAAAGCAAATTAACAAAAGGGTTGACCGGAGGAAGGAAACGGCCTGACCAGGGCCACTTAGACAATCCGTTCGGCCCCCCACCGTGACTTCTTCGGCAACTTGAGACAATTGGGAAACTGTTAAAACTGGGAATTCCCCCTTGTCGCTGACCCCCTCCCTTCCTCCGCCAACGCGCCCTTATTTTGCCCGACTTTAAATTGAAAACTTTTCTGTTTACGTCCTTTTAAGAAAGCTGCTTAAGAAAGTTTTTAAAAGTGGTTTCCAACTGAAAGAAGCGCTTTCAAATCCTTTCGTCTGGGCGAGAATCGCCTTAGTCATTTTATGGTGCCTTTTGTTGGTTTATTGAAGTCCTTCTACAAAATTCTTCGCTTTATTTCGCTGCGCACAGTCGCTCGCCTCGGCACAGGGGGCCACTGTCCGCTCGAAGGTCGCAGAGGCTTTGCAACTTTTTCAACTTTGGGACAATAACTCGGCTTCTCGGGAAACTCACAAAGTTATAAAAAGTGATAAATTGCTCTTTTATTAAATCTGCGGATCTCGGTTTTTGCAAAAAAAAAAAAAAAAATTGCATACACTTCACTCAAAATCAAATTTCGTAGATACCAGCAAAGCAGCCTTTTTTTCAAGCTGATTTTAATTTATATCTTCTCAACTCTTCGTATTCACCTTAACTTACACAAAACTATTAAAAACATTTACGTGTTCGTGATGAAATGGATAATACCTTAAATGATGATGAAATGGATAATACCTTAATTCCTTAAATCACACATCAATCGTGTTGAGGCAGTGCAGCGAAGATTCCTTAGATTCGCTCTTCGAAACCTTCCTTGGTCTGACCCTTTAATTCTGCCTCCGTACGTGGATCGACTCAAACTGATTTCATTACAATCTCTCGAGCAACGCCGCAACAACCTTAAGATAGTGTTTGCCTTTGATTGTGTATCAGGAAACATCAATTCCCCTGAGCTTGTCGGTCTATTCGACATCTCTGTTCCGGTTCGTCCGACTAGACGCTATGATTTCTTCCATATCCCTCGTCATCGTACTAACTATGGATTGAATGAACCTATTACGTCAATGTCACGCACTTTCAATGCTCATTTTCATATCATTGATTTCAACGTCTCAAAAAACAAAATTAAAAATCAGCTTCGTTAGAATTGACGTTTTTCTTTTGCTTTCTAAATATTGTGTAGTAATCAGTACTTTGATGAAATCGAGATAAATAAATAAATAAAAATAAATAAATACGAAATTTTATTTAAGTGGTTTGCACTTCAAATACACTTTTACAACCAAATCAAATCCAACGGCAACTAAATCAAATTCAAATTCAATAATAGAAAAATTAATTTGATAACGAATACATAGTTTAGGTATTCTTAGAAATAAGCGAAAGTTTGTTATTGAATTTGAAAAAAATATTATTGTTTTGGTTGATACTGTTTTTTTAGATACTAAGTACTCTTAAATTTTCGTGCTTTCTCTCTTTTTCGATTATATGTTATATAAAATTAACTAAAAACCAAGTTCTACACTATTTCTATACTTTCAACTTCAAAAAAAAAAATGTTTATGCACATCCCTATTAGTGAACTTTTCAGATCTGGTGTAAGTTTTTCCTCAAAAGTTTTATTTTATAATATTTCTGTTAGAATATTGATTTTGAAAGAACCAAGAAATTGTTTCAAAAAAGTATTTAATTTAATTTCGATTTTTAACTTCAGGATGGCCATGGTCTAAATATTATTTTATTAAATTTTTTTATGAACGGATGCTTAAATTCTTTTATTTAGATAACTCCAACATTTATATAAAAAAAAAAATTTGTCCTAACCGGTAGAAAAACTTCGATTCTGAAAGAATTAAGTTGCAATATTCAACTTAATTCAACTCCTGAGATTTTGTGCAGATAATCTTCAATTCCCCATGAATTGTTTATGAAATAATTTCAGTGACTAATCCTAGTGTCGACGTGGTGGGTGGCCCCCTTTCAAAGACGTCAACTAAGAACCCGAAGAAGAATTTAAAACATTTTATTGCGGAAATAAAATTTTAGTTAGTTAGCTAAAAAATTTGCTTGAGTAGCACAAAATGTAGAAGCGTTGTTATGATATTTTCTACCTTTTCTAAAGTCGGAGACCCATGAAACTTCTGTACTTAAAGCATCCAAAATCCTCAATCCGATTCTGTGCCTCATATAATTGGACCGATTGTTGTTTAGTTTTATCAGGGCTGGAATTGGGCAAATCTATACGGCACGTAGCTCCGTCGCTGAGTTGAACCTAAAAGGGACTATCATGATAGCTTTTAGGCTCGATTTATTGGATTTATTGGGGCGGTACTATGCTTTTAGGTTTTCGCAGGGGTGCGCAGCTCTGATCCAGCAGTTTAATGCTCACGGAGTAAATTAGCGATTAAACGGACATTTCAATCCTTATATCTTTGCCCTGGATAATACTATGGAAACTATTCTGAGATCCGCTTCACATGAAAAATGATTCACATTAAAATTACAAAATGGGAGAAAAAAGAAAGTCAAACTATTATTTTAAGATTATTTTTATCAGAGTATTATGATCGCTACATACATTGTAAATAATACAAATGGCAAATGGAATAAAGTGGACTTTAGTAATATCAAGCATCCTGCCAATGTTGAGTATACCTACAATCAATTAAAGTCTGTTATCCAACAAGAACTATTTTCTATATAAATCATATAATTTAAAAATTATTTAAAGCAACAAGACTTTTAAGAGAGTGTAGTGTAGTTAAATAAAAATTTGGGATTTTTTTTTTTGGAATAATAATTAATATGAAGGGAAGTAAAAATGTTTTCCTACAGAACGACGGACGTCGATTCCGAGTACTATTGAAGCACTTTAAAAACAAATTTGAAAGCAAGTTACCTCCATTTCCTCATGCATACTGAAAATTCAGTTTTTCACATTTTCTATTGCATTTTTGGGCTGGATCTAGGTCATCTTCGAAGAGATAAACAGCAGAATAGATATGAACGATTAACTTTGCCCTAAACAAACTGGAAAAAAAGTTTAGAACACGTACGAACGCTGTTAGCAGTTGAGAAAATGGCCAATTGGTGAGCGCCGCGGGATTGATCCAATTCGCGAAACAAAGTAGCCAAAAAGCAGCCAGCAGGGCGCGAAACGAAGGAAACTGCAAACTTCCGGCCCTCGGCTTTGTGCAATAAAACGTAGAATGAAAATTGCACCGATGCACTGCATCGATGGCCCCGGGGCGGAGGTGAGGTGGGGTTCGGTTCGGTGGGTTTTCTGTGCATTCTTTCAATGGGTTTCTTCCTTTTGGCTCAGCCGGGAATAAATTGAGTCCTTGACGAGCAGAGAAGCCCGGAGGATCAAGGACTCGTCCGAAATGAGGTCCGCCTAAGAATTTCTCGTGCAAACTTTTATTGAATGACCAACTTCAGTCCTGTATGGGAAAACTTCGGGACATATTGCGGTGCCTGGGACAAAAGCGTTCATTGCTGCTGGTCATTTTATGACTTTCCGGGTAATTCTATGTGTACAAACAATTTAGCCGGGCATCGCCGCCGGGACCTCGGCCCAAATGCCTCGTCGGGCGGATGGAAGACGACTCAGGGAAAACTTTTCTTTTCGATCAATGAATGGCAGCAGTGTGCTGGGAAGCGTTCTCTGCTTGAAGGAAGTCAGATAAAAGGAAGAATTTTCCAAGTGATGTGACAACGATAAAACTTAATCGAGGAAATTGGCATTTTTGCTGAACGATCGGCTTTGAAAGGAGATGCGCGCCTGGCCCGGGCGGCAGGACGAATTCCCGAATAAAAGAAACTTTTTTTCCCAGTGCACCAACTTTGTTAAACTTTTGCCGAAATGTGCCCTCCCGGCCTGTCTTCGATTGAATTAGTTTCCTGCGAAACATTTTTTTTCGCATTCTATGAAAGGCGAACGTTTATCTAGCGCAGACCTTTCTCGCCGGTCGCGAACGGCTGCAGGACCAAATTGCGGAGGGCCAAAGGAGCCCGAGACGGCCCCCTGGTCCTCGACATCTCCACTCGTCCTTCATGTGAATATCAAGGCGCAATTTCATGCCTTCCGCTGCAGCAGGGAGATAGAAGAACCACTCTAAGGCCATCCGGAGAAAATGGGCTTCGGATCCGCAAATGGTCCTTGCATCCTATGCGCTGGCTCACTTACCGCGCCATATCGCATCACATTATAAATGGCCGAATAAGAAGCAACCGAAGGAAAGTGGATGTCAGGGGCTGAATGGGGCCGTGTCCCAGCAGCCCTACCCACCGACGTCTCACTCGAGTTCTGCATTTAATGGCAACTTTTTCCTATAACCGGGAAGAAAGCGCACAGACTCTCGAGACAACCGTAAATTAACGCTTTTGGTCCGCACTTTGGAAAACACTCCAGCCGGGGGCCCAGCGCACTCGACTGGGGCTCCGTTCAATTCATATATCTCCGTCGGTAAGGGCTCTGCTGGAAGGCCTTCGGGAACGAGTGCAGATCCTGAGAAATGGCGGAACTAAACGCAAGAGTTGGATAAATTATCTGATGCATTACTTCGCCGGACTTGGAAACACTTTCGGGCCCGTTTCCTTGTGACACTTCTATGCTTTTGTCGTTTCGGCCCTTCATCCCTTTTAGGGCTTTCTAGAACTATGCCAAATGTACGCGTCCGCCGAATAAAAGTTGGCAAACATTTCTTGGTAAATGTCTTTTTGAGAGACAGATCTTAAGGACTTTGAGTGCTGGCAGTGGTCAACGGAGAGAACCTTTCTAACTATAAGCATTTCCCAGGTGAAATAAAAATTGTCCAGACTGCACTTTTCTATCTTATCCGAAGCAGTCGGTGAATAAATTGAATTCAAATCATCGACTTCGTTATAAGGAAAACAACCAAACATTTAGCACAATTAATTCCTCAAGAAATGGCGCGGAAAATAACTAAGCATGAGCATTTCTGGCAGTAACGAATGCCAAGTTCCATACAAAATGACCGACACTTAAATCCATTATAACAAAAATTAGCATTCACAAAAATTTCAAATAAGGCATTTAACCTGCAAAAGAAAACCCTTGTCCATGTCGCATGCTATTAGAATAATAAGTAATCGCAGGTTTTTAAAATAAAACTTCATATGAATAAATACAAACAATAGCATTCTAAAGATCTACAGTAAAAACTATATTGATTTTTACATAAATAACAGTAGTAAAACAGTATCTTAGTAGTAATTTCGGAAATTCAAATTAAAAGTTGCGTATACATGTGTATAAAGTTAATGAAATTATTAATTGTACTCATTATAATAAGTTAAATTCAAATAAACTACAAAAAAATTTCACACATTGAGTACAACTTTACAAATTGTTTTCTAAAAGTTTTTACCTAAAAATTACAACTCTATTCTTTGCTTTAATATTTATTTGTATACTAGCTGTACCCTGCGCGCATTGCTACGCCACCAACTAAAATACATTTGAAGGAAAGACATTACACAAATATTCAATTCATTTTGAGTTATTTTATTTATTTTGTTCATTTCTAAAAATTATGACGTTGCTGCGTTTCGTTTCAATTCGATATTTATTGAAGTGCTGTGGGATATACAATATTTCTTGTTCAAATTTTGAAGTTGACAGTCCGCCATCTTGAATTCGTAAATTCTGACAGTCGGGTTGAAATCAGCGACCCCGAAAACGCAAAAGTACCAATTTTGGTGGAAATCGCATAAACTTCAAAATTTGACAGTCCGCCATCCTGAATTTGTAAATTCTGACAGTCGGGTTGAAATCAGTGACCCCGAAAACCCCCAAGTACGAATTTTGGTGGAAATCGCATAAACTTCAAAGTTTGACAGTCCACCATCTTGAATTCGTAAATTCCCGGTCAACTTCAAAATTTGAAATTGTCAAATTTTCAACGGCTAGACTGATAAATTTTTCGTTTTGCTGTCAGTTGCGTTTTTTATACTACGTTTTATGTCACGTTCCACGGGAACGGGATAAAAAGTGTCCTATCCACGGGAACGGGATAAAAAAAAAGTGTCCTATCTTCAATCTTCGTCTCCTGGTTCTAAGCTACCTCCCCACCAATTTTTAGCCAAATCGGTCCAGCCGTTTACGATTCTATAAAGGACATACAAACAAACATTCATTTTTATATATATAGATTAATTAATTATAATAATTATTTTGTGAAATAAATGTCTTCCAAGCTAAGACCAAAACACATATTGTTCGCCTCAAGTTACAATGTGTGCTATATCTGTAACTTTAGAAAAGTAAGTATATAACAGCCCTATTTTTGAATCCAAAGAAATTCAAATCCGTTTGTAGTGAAGGAAATTCAGCAAGTGTCGTACACACTGATAGTTCCAGGTTGATTGTAAATATCCTACATTTCGAATGAACATGAATTTCGTCCGTTGTAATTTTACGAATTCATGCGTAATTCATTTACAGTAGGTATTCATTGTTAAAATTGCAATCAATTTGTAATTATATGAGTAGGTATTTTGATGCCTACCTTTAAAGTAGTTACAAATTTTTACTGTGTAGGCAAAAGCTAAAAACAAAAATGTAACTCTATTAAAAATACATACTTTATGTCTTATAGTTCAAAATAAACATAACAAAATGAGATTCTCTTACCAAACAAAATTATGTGCCGAAGTGACATGCACCACCTTTGAAGACTTTATAAAATTGTATAGATTTACATTGCCAATTATCTTCGAACAATTCATAAAATTATTGAATGAAAAACAAGAATAAATTCGAATTTTCCGGTAGCACTGTCATGATTTTACTCAAGTTTATAGCAATAACAACATTACTAACACAAAAACAAAAACATTATTATTTTTCATCGTCCTTATCTGAAAGTACAAAATTAATAGGAGCATTAACTAGGTAATAAACAATTCGAAAATTTCACTTCTCATTTACGCCTGAAAGTATTCCTAATAATTTTGACTATTGGATGGATCGGTAATTATTATAAAAAGTAAAATCAGAGAAATAGCGGACAAGAGCTCATTTCTTTACATTTGTTCAGCAAACATTTTAATATAATTTAATAATAATACGCATTTTAATGCAAAATTTTAAATTTGTAATAGTTTAATCTTTTGCGTTTTGCGTTTAGTTTTACTATTTATAATCTTTGACATAAAAACACTTGTTCTGCACTTTATTTATATTTTTTACATTACCTTTGTTTAAAAAGGTTTGAAAACTTGAAGCAAAGAAATCTCCTTCCTATAGGAGATAACTATATCTCGCTTGTTTTAGTTTCTTTGAAGCTAAATTAATGTTTTGTAAAGTTTTTTCGCAAAATGTTGTATTTTGTAAAATAATTAAAATCCATGCCGTGGATTCCGAGATAAGCTCGAACGAACCGACAGACGTTTACAGAGAATTTTATTTTATAATGTGAAGAGATTTCCATAGTTGCAACTTTGTTTTCAGATGCAGCTATATTACGTATAATAGCTTTTACATTAAATTTAAACAGAGCTATTTTTTTGTATAAAGATGCTGTTGCATGCATGGAGTGGTGCTCCATTTTTGATACAAATCCAGAACCGCTTTCAGTACGTAAAAATTTCCTCGAAATTCTAACCACGCTTTTATGGCCAGAAATAAGCGCTATAAATTTTTTATCAGTTTGTTCATCCCCTTGGAAAAGTGGACCCATTCTGCATGGAGGGAAATTCCACTGTTTCCACATAAATAGACGAAGACCCGGGGATTCTCGTATAGTTTTCTATTGTTGCCCACCCACACTCCGAACTCGACCTTTCCCACAATTTTTCCTGGGGCAGAGGATGAGTGTTTACAATCAGATCCCAATTTGCCCGCGGACGTCTGGGGAAATTCTTTCCCTCGAAAACTTTAAACACATGTTGCCGTCATAACATGAAATGATCCTTTTATGAGGTCATTTTCGGAGGCCGCACCCATGAAGCGCACTCCAGCAGAAATGCTGTCCAATCGATTTGAATTTTGGGATACCCGAAGGACACCAGATCCAGCAGGAGCCGTCCCACCCGTCGGGTTTTGCGCGCCCAACAACGATTACAGGTCGCTGGGGCGAAATCCCAGCTCCCCAATCAAGTAAAATTGTCGAATAGTTAATGCTATAACTCATAGTATAATGTGTTAATATGTCTTGGCCCGATATTACGTCGAGGGCTCCTGGGAGTACCCGGAAGGTTGGCCTCGTGCTCCCGGAGATAAGTATTCTTAGGGATTCCACCGAAAACCACCTCAAATGGAATCGTATTCCGGCGGCAGCACTGCCGCCATCCGCATCACTTAAATTCTGACACACGGCTCACTCCTCGAGCGAAACTTTTATAGAAGCCGAGGGTGGATACGGTCCAGGGAAAAGTTTCCACGCCAAGAATGATTACGCCTCCTCGAAATCTCATTCCCCGTAAATGACTCTGTTCTACGCCACTGGGGCTATATGTTTGAGTGTATAATAAGGCCCTGGTCCTCGGGGAGCACTTGTCGAACTTCAATCTTAGGACGGCTCCCGAGGAAGGATGTGGCGCCCATCCCACCTAGCAATTATTATGACCGGGCACAATGAAGAAATACGAAGAAGCGCTCCGGCAACTGGAAATAATTCATTTTCGGCGCCTTACGACTCCGGCTGCTTACTGGAGCCACTTAAAGTAAGTGGAACATTTCTCCAGCTCAATTTGTTTGGAATTATTAAGGGCGAAAATTAATGTTGGCGAACTTTGCGCGCCGCGCAACTGGTGGTCGACCTCCGGCACCCTCCGCGATTGCTTCACGCTTTAAGCGATTTGTCTTTCCGCGGAATTTAAATAATTCGTCCGTCACCAAGCCAGCTCAGAAAAGGACGAAAAAAAAATGAATTATTTGTTTGAATAATTCCTCCACTTGCAACGCCACTCCCCGGCCTGTATGGACATTTTTTCATAATTTTAATCCCCGTCCAGACTCGAAAGCGCACCGTGTCAAACACAAATTTGTATTTATGCTGCTCTTTATCTGCTTAGCCTCACGCAAACATTGTAGGCGGACCTGATGGCATTTTTGATGGTTTTTGAATGAGCCCGATAACGAGGGCGAAACTGTGGCGTTCTCATGTTCCACACTCGTTCTGCTAGGGACTGTGCGAAGGCGGAATTTGTTTCAAAATAATTCGCGTCCGGCTTCCTGTTATTTATTTAAAATTTATTTATCATCGCGCGACCCTCTTTTACATCTGCCCCTCATTCAGATGCTGCAACCTGAATTTATGCACCACTACGGCTGCATTTCAACGATAACTAAAAATAAAAAATTATTTTCGCGCACCATGCAGCACTAGTAATTTTTCAAAACCATGCATAAACTAATTAAACTTGACCCATACACAGGATAACGACATTGCACGCGAATTATAGTCCAAATGGATTCAAATTACTATGGCGAAAAAAAACAGTCCAATTAACTTTGCTTAATGGAAGGGAACAATTGCATACCAAAGTTGAACTAAAAATCGCTTTTTAATACACAATTAGCTTTTAGTATTTTCAATGTTCAACATTTTTGAGGGAAACTATAATTGAAAAAAGTGGTAACATGATAAAAAGGGCAGGGACTAAAAAACCAAATTTTATGTTATACAATTATTAAAATCTCTGATTTGTTAAGTGCCGTTTACGATCGGAATTTAAAACTTAACCAAATTTTTACATAATTATATAAACATGCTCAGATCAGAAATCAATAACTTAAAGTTTTTTCATGTAGAATTTAACTGTTGGAAGACTTTAAGACCTTTAAGTTTCGTTTGCAAAACTGTACTTATAAATAAGCAAATTGCAAAACAACAGCTCACCTTTCTCCAAAATCCTGAAGATTAACCTTTTCAAATTAAAATCGCTAATTAGAAACAAATTTAGATCAACCCTCAAAATTGGGCTATCGTTATTTAAAAGGTTTGATTGTTTTTATATTTTTTCCCGAAATGCCTAAAGGTTTTCCTTTCGCCAGAAATTAAAATCTGACAAATGGGATCTGATTTTGAAGTGCTGACCCTTAAAATGCAATTTGAACTAATTTCGCGTCAATTTTAGGCCAATCTTCAAACTGAAACCACAAGTCGCAATTTAATCGTGATACTATCATGTTCGAAAGAAAATTCCAGTTTCTTATCCTCACTGCAAGGAGTTAGATCGAGATGAGAGTTATTTCCTTGTTTTATTTGGTAGCTTATTAGGTTTAAAAATTACGACAACAAATTATTTAAAATTTACCTATTTCTCCCATAAAAACTTAACGCATCCGCTTCAATCTAGCTTTACATATAAAGCTATAAAACAAATTTGAAAATAATGAAAAATTATGCATAAAACGAAGAAGTTAAAAAAATACTCACTAAATTTATAATTTCCCCATTTTCTTTAGAGAACAATCCACTAAATACTGAATCTTGTAGTAAATCTCTAAATCTAAAAGGACGACACTACAATTGCGGGGGGTAAGCCACCATTTGAGCCGTCCGCGATTACTGGGATTATCCGCGCAAAGTCCTTCCTCAGAATAGCTTTTAATAACCGCAGAGCGCCTTCGCCATAAGACGCTAAAGTGGATAATTTTCGTTGCCACCGTATTGTGTCGAGGATGTACCTGCTCCGAGAAATTTTCCATTAGACATTAAGATGTGGAATTAATTGTGGAAATAGGAGCCACACAAACTCTGACAATTACGTGGCCAAGGTGTAATGTCGTAGTGCAAAATGCCGGCAAAGTGGTTCTCTATAGAGAGCCAGCCATCTGGCAGATTTGCATTAGAATTGGCGGGCACAAGTGGCAACCACGGGAGAATGGCGGAGGACGATGAGGACTGGCTTCCCAGCATCGCAAGCTCCACTAATTTATTGTTTTCATTAACCTGTGCCAAGGATTTCACTTTATAATAACCCGAGGATTATGTGCGACGATAGTTACTCTCTAAAACGAATGCCCTCGGCAGAGCAGTGAATTTGAATAAATGTGCGATGGCACTGAATTAGGTTCCATTAAGCCAAGGTTTAGCCTCCCGGCGTCGTTTTCCTCAATTGTTGGTTTCGTGGAATCCGAAATTACTTCATGATATCATCCGGCCCCGTGATGCTCTGCACTTCTGACTCCATGCAGTCTGCAGTCTAGTGATGATGCAGAAGTGCGACCCCCAACTTTGGCCTAAATCATTGCTTTAATTCCATTTTTTTTTTTCAAGAATTCTACAAATATTCCAAGTCCCACATATGCGAATAATTTCTATAAGTCATCATTGTTTCAACATTGGAACCAATCGGATCTAACAAACGACCGAAATTTACCTGAAAGTGTGTATTAAAGGGTTTTGAAGGTTGCCGATTTCTTATCTGCAATTAAAATTTTGAGGTTCAATGTTTTGAAAGTTCAAACAGATCCTTATAACCTATAAAATTGTAAAATTCAAAAAATTACATTGCATACTTTCTACCTAAGTGCTTCGTTATATTTTGTTAAACATGTTAAGATATGAGCTTGTAATGGTTTTAATTTTTAAATATTTCGACAATCGTAAAAATTATTTCAAGCGTAATTGAGAAATTGGATTTTCGAATTGTTTCGCACTTTTTGAAAACGCTGCTATTAATTTTGTATTATCATACATAGAACATCGAATCTTTCCGAATTATTGTCTTCGGCTCCCTTTTAGTCAAGGAATATCATTGGCGATTTCTTCGAAGTAGCATTTGATTAGGCCACAAGTAGAAATTTGAGCCTAATTAAAGCACCGCAAGTATGAAGGTGCAATATCTAAATATTTATCACAATAATATATGAACTGCAAAAAATCAGTGTAAAAATTGTGTCTAAGTTAGGATGAAAAATTGGTAAACCATTTACGAACGATTTTTAAAAATTTAAATTTTAAATAACTTTTTAATAATTTTATGTTGTATTTTCATGTTTTATAATCTTTTTTTTTTTTTTCGTATAGCTTAGTTAAGACAAAGCTAAATTTTTTATTGCATAGCACGTCAGGCCTTCTTTATTTTTGTCTAACAGAATGGAGGAAGTAGATACTAAATTCAGAATTATAGAATTTAGATGAAATAATTTCTATTTTATTGTACTTTATTGAATTTTTATCAGTTTTGTAATCATATTTGTTTACATATCATATTTACGTTTTTATTTAACTTAATTAACTTAATATTACCCAAATCAAACATTTAGACAAAACTAAATTTGTTATTGCGTAGCACGTAGGCCTTCTTTTTTTTTAACAGAATGCAGAAAATACTAAATTCAGAATTATAGAATATAGATGAAATAATTTATATTTTATTGTACTTTATTGAATCTTGATCAGTTATGAAATCATATTTTTTTACATATCATATTTACGTTTTTATTTAACTTAATTAACTTAATATTACCCAAATCATCATTGTCCGTTAACAAATCACTACCGTTTTGATACACGGTTTAGAAATACAGAAATACGTTTGAACGTTAAGAAATGCAAATGATCTCGGGTGCAAACATACATATAACATATTATTACATACGTCAACTCTTACTTTTTTACCGATTATTCTCATTTACGAGCTTATTCGAGATATAGGTAACTTACAGACAAAGTTTGGTTTGATCAAAATCGGTTAAGAAATACACTATCGTGTTCATATACGATTTCAAACATAAATTTTGGCACCGTTCATTTTCCAAAATCATTTCATCAGGTAAGCTGCAATAGTAAATACAGTGGAGCCTTTTTAACTCGAACTTCAAGGGAAAGGTTACAAATTTCGAATTAGCGAATCTTCGACTTATCGAGGACTTCGAGATAAGGAGTTTTTAAACTGTCAATTTCGACTTATAGAGGCATATGTTCTATGTCTGATACTTCAAGTTATAGTTTCATGATTCAAATTTAATTACTTCGAGGCAAAGAGTCTTACAGACAGAATTTCGATTTACAGAGGTCGCAATGTTTACATATTGCTTCTTCGAGATAGAGAGTCCGCTAGATTTGTAGTTCGAGTTACAGAGCGTAATATGTATGAATAGTATAACAGGGAAATCATATTCATTTCGAGTTATAGCGTCTAAATAATTGGAGTTATAGGGTTTTTTGTACTTCAACGGAAGGGAATAATTAATTTCTTTGTGTTACAGAGGATTTCGAGTTAACGGGGTTCGAGTTAAAGAGGTTCCACTGTATTTCATATGAAATCTAAAAGATATACAATTAAATTACTTTTAAGTATAGTTAATTAAGTTAGAACATACTACATACATATTTATTAACTAATTTCATGGGAAGCACATTTTAACGCTATACGAGTCAAAAGTTGAGGCAATTATTATGATTTTAAAATGTTAAAAAGATAAATGCTCAAAATCCTAGACCAAACCTTCTACAAGTAAAAACATAGAGGTACCCAAAATTCGCTTAACAAGAACTTTCCAATTCCGTTTTTGACCCACTTATAAATGGTGTAATCCTTTAAACCAAAGCAATATGACCCCATTCACCACTTCCAGTATTAACCGAGCGCCAGCTACAAATTGTGCAATATTCTTACACAAATAACGATATCATCGCTGTCGTTGTCGTCGCTGCAGCCGTTAGATTTCATCTGTTTGATTTAAGAACAATACTCATTGCGGGGTTGGGGAAGAGGGGGTGGAGGCGGGGGCGTAACACGACGGAATGACAGGCCTTGGCACAACTGTGAAGTTGCGCTCTCGCAGATATGAAATCGCAGGGCGACCGAAATTCGAAATTTCGACAGTAATGCACTTTTGCACAGAACGACATTTCCATTGCTCTTGAGCAAACCTCGCAAACCGACAGTATGTAAATATTGCAGTGGCAGCGGAGCAGCAAAGCGTTCGACTGCAAACTCTCCAAACACGATGCGGTGCGGGATATCCCAATAAATAAGACGTCTTCAGCTTTTTACTTTGGTAGTCGCAAACCGCTGAAAGGAGTGCTCCAGAAATGGCGCTTCAGGCGAGGAAGACGTCGGGAATGGCGCAGCGCAGCGGGGCTGCAGTGGCGCTAGTGCCAAACCGCTGAAAATATGGTAAGTGCATTTCAGGTTCTTCCGATTCTTCATTTTTCCACTCGTACGTTTCGTCCGGACGGAATAAGGGGGCTGGAGGGCTGCAAAACTGGCTGACGTATCCTCTACAAAGCTTTGCACTCGATAAAAAAAACGAGTCAACAATGTTTTTACGTCGGGCAATTTTCTCGGAGCCCCA
Source organism: Eutolmus rufibarbis (assembly GCA_963920795.1). Classification (NCBI taxonomy): domain Eukaryota; kingdom Metazoa; phylum Arthropoda; class Insecta; order Diptera; family Asilidae; genus Eutolmus; species Eutolmus rufibarbis. Next base: position 42,019,543 of record OY987204.1, on the reverse strand, counting down.
GCCCCCCAATTTGATGATAATGCATTTATGGAAAATGTTATCTGCTCGTCAGTGCATGCACGCGACTGCCGCTCAAGGCCACCACCAGAAAAGGATACAGCAAATGTTGAACTCGTTCTCGAACTCGGAAAGTTGCAGGTTTTCTGAATAAACCGGAAATTAGCGCAGATAAACACTCTAACCATCAGAGTTAGCGCTCCTTCTTTTGTATTTAACTAAGGTAATTTGTGTAGTGCAACGAGAAATTACCTTTTGAAAGCAATTTAATCTAATATTACATATAGGACGTAGGTATGCATATATAGAGAGATATTTTGAATTATCCTTTACCTTAAGGGAAAATCTGGAAAGTCAAAAGTAAATTACTTTTAACGATTTTTAATTAATTGGTCCGATCATTTCCTTTTTATACTCGTATACCACCAATTCGAAAAAAAATTATGTTTTGAAAAAACCGGACTTAAAATTTGAGCGCGTACAGATCTCATGCTTACGCAATTCTTAAAATTTGGTATATACATATGTTTCCATAGTAAAGTCTTTGATAGTTTTATTACGCTTACAATAACGAGTCTGAATCGTGGTTACAAGTTCGGTTATGACGAGTCAGACTCGGGCCATAGTTGATTTCTGGTAGAGGTAACTGTTAAAATTTAAGCAAAATCGACAGTAGGAAAACCAAAGAAAGAGGTCAGTTCTCAGTTCACAGTCATGGTTCAGTTCTTACTATTAGTCTACGTCAATTTGTCACGGTTTTTATAGTTTGTGATACAAAATATTGTGGGTGGGTTCGCAGTTTACTGAATTAATTTGTACGAGAAGGGGTTAGAAATCTTATAAAGAAAATTGATTATAATTATATCATCACTTTAATCTGACTTTAACATTCATTCATATCTTAAACAAATGACAGTAAAGTCTCTAGGTTCTTTTATGAACAGTAATCTTTTTATAGATATAACTGCATAACGATTAGATCAAATTCTCTAAGCTTTTACTTAATTTTAGTTAATTAAATCAATTCATAAAATTTCATACAATTTAATTTTCTACTTTTACTGAAAAAATCATTAATATTTTAATTTTTTAACTATTAATTCTAATTCGAGCCTAACACTCTTGACATATGACACCTTAAGTAAAAATATACTTTGGTAGCGGTCGTCGCAAAAAAAGGTATTTATTCTGACATTCTGGAAATATGAAATATGTATGACATTCAAAATTATACCTAGTTTTTCGTTTAAATCAGATTTATTTGTTAGAGAAGAAATAATTTTTAATAACTAAATGTTTAGAAGTGACGAAATATTTAATATGAAATCGGGTAATCAAATATCGCTGAAAACGCTTTTATATTTTTTATCACCTTTTCCTGTGTAAACTAATAAAAAATAAGTCCTTAATTTAAAAACAAATTTTTAAAAACAAGCTTTTATCGTTTTCTACTCCTTGAACCTTTTTATTTGATACCCATGTCAAGGGGGTTGTGAAGATAAAGGTAAGCCGTCATATTGGGGTGTCCGCCATTTTGGATTTAGAACGATATTAAATATACTATATTGCATTGTCTTCGGATTTATATAAGTGTAGGTATCAAATTTCATCTTTTTGGCATTACGAAAACTGGTCCAAAATTCAGACGAAGTTAAAATAAATATTACTCGTGAGTTTTCAGTGTCTCGCGATAACGTGTTCGGCACGTGCTTCCCAAATTTGATGGGGTTGCATACGGATATTATCTAGGACCAAAGTACTCTTCAAGACGAATCAAACGAGCCCAAACTCGATGGTGTTGTGTCGTTTTATTGCGGAACTCCTATGGCCACCTTCCAGCTCCAACAACAGACCCTGGTTACCATATAGGATCAAAGTACTCGTCAATACGAATCAAACGAGCCCAAAGTCGATGGGGTTGTGTCGTTTTATTGCGGAGTTCCTATGACCACCTTCCAGCTCCAGCATCAGATCAGCTCCATGTCATCATAATATTGCATTGTCACGCAATATACATCAGCATGCAAAATTTCAGCTCAATCGGAAACCGGGAAGTGGGTCAAATTTAACTTCCAAGATTTCATTACAGACACCGGGACAGGTGAAACTAAATAAAAGCTTGTAATTAATAACATTATTTTTTACATACACTGTTGCAAAAAAAAAACCAAAGAAATATCCAGACGTCACTTGTATAACTTAAACTGGCTTGAACTGAAGTTAAACCATCTAAGAGCTAGACTTTACAATATTATTTTATTGAAGAAAATAATGGTGATACCTTTGATTCTTATGTAGAAAAACTGGTGCAACCCCATTTAACACTTCCTACCTATGTATATAAAAACTCCAAAATAAAAAGAATTCATAAATAGATATTTGTTGATAAATTATTTTCTTAGTAAAAACTTGTATATTTCCGTACTATTATGCATTAGAGGTATCAATAATTACTGAGATATTATTATTTAAAGGAAAAGAGAGAATAAATTTTCATAACAAAAACAAAATACTTAATAGCAAAATTTTTAGGTTTTTTTTCAGGATTTAGCTAATAAGAATACCTATAATATTAATATAAAAATTACTTTCAGACCCATTTTGAAGTTTAACATTTCAGAAAGTAGGCTAAATTTACAATCAAGTATAATGTTTTTATTTTCTATAAGTGAATAATTTTACAAGTTGGCGATATTGTAGTGAGCATGCTTTAGATGTTAGTTATATTTGAGTAAAATTTAAAAGCGAATGTTTTAACACTTAAAAATATTACTTAACCCTAACAGACTTTCATATGAACTTATCTGAACCCGTTCTAAAAACATATAGTGAATTAATCGATAATGCTTATCCTAGATAGTTTCTGCATATATGCAAATAATATAATGACCTATATCCATTTGAGCAACTTTCTTTTCGCCGAAAAAAAACATTTCCCGAGGATGGAAGCCAAGAGCTGCAATCTTTTAAACCACTTAGAAATGTTTGTCGGTTTCTGTGTCCCACTAGAATTAATGAGCGGAACGTGCCACTGCGTTAAGTTACGAAGACACTAAGGAGAACAAATGATGATTTGATTTCCGATGACATCTATCACGGCTGAAATGGACGCCCCAAGGGCTCTAAGCGAGGCAATTAGTGCGATCCCGAATTCATTGAACGAGCCATTGAAGGGCTCCATTATGCCAAAAGTAATCAGCCCCTGCTTGGCCACTGGCCCCGAGAGCCCGGGCCCGGCCCGGCCAGCATAGTTGTCTTCATGTGCTCTTGCCCTCTACAACGATTGTAATGTTTTCATTAAACGAAGGACCATAATCCCTCAGCGCCGCCCTCCGCCCCCTCGAAGGGCCACACTAAGCTCGCTCGGGACCAATTTTTCTTGTTTACAGTTGAAGCAATCCCATAACCGCACGACTGATAAAGAAATCGCAAACGGCTCCAGCCGGGGCGGGGGCGGAGGCGCGGTGGCCCCATCAACAGATAGTGGGTGCGCGTATGTGTGAAGAAATCGTATTAGCTTGACGATTGAAGTTGATGGTGGTCGGATAAAACGCGACGATACCGTTAACCGAGATAAAGTGGAAGCTGGCTGGCTCCGCTTCCAGCTGGACAACTAAACATTTTTTACGAGCGGACGACTGTTGAACCATTCCTTAACGGTCGTTAGGTTAAACTGTTTGCTCATGTGAAATAATCTTAAAATATTGAAAAGATAAATTCCTGGTGGAAACCAGGTCCCGGCAGCCCGCACCATTCGAGTGCGGGTCAGAGAGCACAGCGCGACGTGTCACCAGAGAACCATCCGAACCATTGCCAGGAATTGGTTCAATTGAAATGGAAATCACGTGAAATATTTTAAGTCAGGATAGGAAACGTCGAGTCCTCGGGACCTTCCCAGTGCCATTTCATGCGAGAGTACAGAGATGCACTGAGTCGGGACAGGAAAACATCGGAGGTGGGTGGAGGCGTTTCAGAAACTACTTTACTTTTAAGCAGCTGCTTTTATTTCAAACCAAAGACATTTCAAATCTTTAATGTGGTATGAATAGAATTTGAATAAATGCTTAAGTGTTAATGAGCATCACTTAATGCTTAAGTGTTAATGAGCACACAGTAATCTTATACAGTGAATATAAACCAAAGGACAAATTGCGGTCGCAGTAGAAAGATGTCTTTTCTGGATCTAAAGGGATATTTTGTACGAAAATATAAAGCTAGGCTAGACCTTTTGTGAAATAAAAAAAAAATTATGTTATTGCATATCAAATGTTATACTATTATCTACACTGCTCCTTAGTATAATTATAAGTCCACACTTTTCAATGAGAAGAATTACCAATACCCAATTTCGTCGTTCCTGCCAAATTATCAGAATTTTTGATAAAGAAAATCAATGCTGTATCTTCCTCCTAAAAATAGGTCTTTCAGCAGCTTTAGTATTTAATTTGTTTAAGCAGCTCAGTTGTTGTTCGGATGGATTTAATAGATATTGAAGAGATTTCCGTAGACCAGTAATATTTTTCAAAACTAAATTTTAGTCGAAGAAGCTATATGGTGTGGGGATATACACTGAAGATTATACTACAAGGTTTAAGTCTAATCCATGATTACGAAAATTTAAACGAATTCCAATTCTATGTCAGGATGACCCTTAGGGAAAACCTATAGGGAATTCTTGTACGCAGGATATATCCAAGTAATTCAAACTACAGCTCAATTTCAGAACTTAAAACCCCTATTTGCATAAAATGGAACAGCACTACCGACGATATTCTTTTAAATCTTGTTAACAGCATCAAAAATCGCGTTTTTCTATTAACTGCTAACAAGGGAGTACTTTTACTATTGTACTATTACTAATAATTTTAATTTTTTTAAATATATTTAAACATAAAATATTGAAATTAATGGCACGGCATGGCACGGAAAAATTGTAAACTTTTTGAAAAATCAGTTTGATTACAATTTTGCGCAAAATTCTTTTGTAGTTGAAGTCTAAGTGGAAAAGCAGCAAAAATATAATAAGTTTCAACTAGTTTTATTTGAATGATATTATTCTGAGATTCAATAATTATAATTTGCAAAAAATTTCATACTTAGAAAACCACAATTTCCTGAGCTTTAGATAATTCTCGCAGCAAAAAAAAAAAAAACCAGTCAAGTTAGGACAGACTAGCAGGAAATGAATTATTAAATCAAATACTTCTCAGTTATTATTGTGGGAGAAAGCATCTAAAAACTTCAGGTTTAATTTTCAGGTTGCTTATTATAGGAGAATGTTCAATTCTCACTTTAATAAGGAAAGAAGTTCAAAGAATTTTCATAATAATAGGTATAAGTTATAAGGTGTATCTTGCTTTAATGCGATTAACAATCTGCTTACAAGAAAATGTTGCAACAGGGAGGGCTGAAATTAATATTGAATTAAGCTCAACGAGAAAGTTTAAGGTTTTCAGTATGAGCCGGAAATTAGAACAGAATAAGTACCCTAACCACCACAGTTAGCGCTCGTTTCTTTGTAATACACGAAAATAACCTTGGCCGATAGTGCCGAATTCACGGCATGATTCTCGTAAATTTAGGAGACTTCTGCTCCTAACTGCAGCATCAGTTTATGCGGCGCATCCTAGCATCCTAGCCCCACCCACAGGCCCCTGTATCATTAGAAATTATTTACAGAAAATCTCATTAGCCTGGCTTTAAGCAGATCTCCACCAGGGAGCCCCCATCAATTATGTGCTTACGGAAGCTTTAAAGTTAACCTGTCTGCTACTAAGTGCCAATAATTCTCGCCAGGTACACACGATGTGCTAATTGCGTATTTGCTGAAGGATTCTTCAAAGGAGCAGGCATCTCGTCCTATCAAACAAATTTATCTAGGGGTCTACCGAACCCGTCGCGTCGGTTCAACTAAGGACAACTTTCGGTGTGAGATAGATTCTTGCGCTGGCTCGTGAGCCGCTCATGCACGCTACGGGTTTATTACTGGTTAAGTGCCTCCCAGGCTGATTATGTTGTTAAATGTTCCTAGAGGGCAGGGCTGATGGAGTGGCCGCCACCCGCCGCGCCGCCCGCCCGGTGCACGAAGAGCAGCACATCAAAGATTTATCTGTTTATATGGCCGTGAATTGTGGAGGGGGTCTGTGCTACCGGAGCACCCTTGCCGGGACCCTTCGTCTTCCCTTTAGGGATGATATATGCAAAAGGGACGCTACCAAGTTTTCGGGGGTTCTTGGCAAATAAACGGCGCGAAATGAGCGCGTAAATTCAACACATCGCCACTTGTACGGCCGCCCGTTTGATCTTTCTGCCATGAGCAATTATTTTACGCCATTGACAGTTCATTCACTTTTACAGCATCCAGCCAACAGTTGTGATAGACGCTCTTGGGATCCTCAATGGGCTCATAATTTTCCTAATTCCTTTTTAGATAGAGGACAATTTAATAAGGGTTATATTAGATAAAAGTGCTGAAACATCTTTTCCGTACACAAAGGGATATGAAACACTTTAAAAATTACAAATTGTATTATACAAAAACTGTAACACTCCTGGAATTAACGCAATTCCAACGACACGTCACAATAATTTTCAAATATGATTTGGCGCCAATACCGAAAAATATCAATTAATATTTAATATTTAAGTTTAAAATTGATAATCTCCTCGATTAATTTAATTAAAAGACATTTTGAAGCAACATTGTAAACGTATGCATTTAATTCTGTGAACTATAGAATTAAAGCTATTTACATTTTAAAATAATTCATTTGGTTAAATTTATGTAATTTTATTCAATTAGCAAATTTGTAGTATTATATTTGCTTACAGTGAAGAGTGAGCATCCTGTAGCAAAAATTACTATACACTTGTAAAACTCCGATCAGCTGGTTAGATGACAAAACACTCAGTTGATTGCTTGATCGATTTTGAGTTTGAACGATAAATACGTATAAGTAATTTGCAGAAAATTTTACAAAGGTGTAATATTCAAAACTTAGAGCTAGAGCTAGAGGCCCTATTGTTGATTTTTACATCTAGTAATATAATATATGCCACATTGTATTTTTGTACAACGTTACAGGAATTTACTATGATTCAAGCCCAAATACAACGAAAAGTGTTTTTGTTTGTTTTTGTTTTAATCAACCATGCATTCAGTACGAAATAATTTCAAATCAAAAATATTTTGATGCATTTCAAACAATTTCATTTTTGAAGTAAAAGTCAAGTATTTAAATTCTTCCGTCCTCAAACTATATAATATTAAAAATAACGTCTCAAATGTTGTTTTTATTCAAAAACTACGAGCTCCAAAACTATTTGCTTCAACTACATGAAGGATTAAATTCTATATAACAAACTTTTAAGGACGTTTTATTTTGTAAATTCGCTAAACCCACAAATGAACCCCATTCTTTTAAAATATTGTACAATTAATCATCTTTCAGACTATTGTTCAACGCCGTCAGAATCTTCAACACTTGTAAGCACCCATCAGAAATAATAATAATATTCAAAAATATTTATTCTATATAAATTGGTACAAATTTTAATTAATTGTTAATAATGGTTGTATAGCTTAAAATGAGCTTTGTTTAATGGCTTATTTAATGTGTATTACAGTTGTTTTGAATACTTATCATGTTATTAAATTTATATTGATAGTATGTTATTGGTTTTACATTTTATGAATTTAAGTACCATCTTAAACTCATAAGCTTTAATAGTAGAATTGTGAATTTGAATATTGCAAGTTGACCTTTGTTACAATCAGATGCAAATAATTCTTTGGAAGAATTATTCGTAGGAGAAACAAAATTTAAATTTGTAAGGATTCCATATGGATGATGGAATTAATCTCTTCTCAAATGTTGAAAAACCAATAGAAACAAACATTTCCTTAATTTGACTGCACGGACATTTTATGGAATGTTGCGGAGGTATGCGTTCGAGAGTTTAAACTTGAAATTGAGTTCGTCACAAGTTTTTGCGCTGAGTCTTAGTAAAACCGTTTACACCTCCAAGAACAGCAAGAAACTTCCAAGAATAGCACAGAATTTGTAATTAGTTGCTCCACTAAAACACGCGAGGTGGAAGCCAAGTTTGCCCCAACGTCAACAACGTAAAATTCATCAAACCGCGTCAAATCGTAGTGTTTGATCTCGGCAATATGAAGCTGTTGACGCCCCAAGACCGGCCCACCGCGGAGATAATTTGAATTCCAGGTGAAGCTCATTATCGACCCTAGCTTTAAAATCAAAACAATGCGAACTTGTTCGGCGTGGGGCGCTGCTGCCGGTCGCTCAATTGGGTCCCTTTAATCCTCGCCGAGAAGCAATCAAAGTGTAATTTCCTCAGCATGTAATAAGCGAAGTAATTTTTATTGTCCTGACAAGGGGAGAATTCGCATTTGTTTTCGGGATCTGAATGGATGGTAGCAACGGTTACCGGCTGCGGCCCCATTCGGCGAAGTTAACCTGTGCAGCAGTGCTCCCGTCTGGAGTAGCACAAAAGCCGCTGGGACTGCGGACGGGGCCAGAATAATAGACTTTAAGAGGAACTTTAGAGAGTTACAATCAGCTAAGAAAGTGCTTTCCGGAGACGACACTCATTGCCGGGTTTTCATTGTTCCCCGAGACATATCCAAGACAATTGTTTTTATCCAGACCACCAGGATGTGGGACAGAGGACTGGCGGGGCGCTCCTGTGGGAGATCGGGACGGCGGAGTGAACCTGTTGATGGAGCAGGTTTTAGGAAGCAGTAATTACATGTTTGCTTTCGTATTAATGTGACTCGCTTAATTTTTCTTGTTTTTCTGTTGCTCCCTCTTTTAATATTTTGCAGCACCGAATAATGGCCTCAGACAGAGCGCGCGGCTAAATGCACTTTTCTTTTTACTTTCTTTAAAACGAGTCACCTACACTTCAACTAAAGATTTATTCTCTCTTATGCTTTGGGCTCTAGACAATTTCTCAGAAATTTATTAACTATCTAATTTTTCTTGATGCAATGTACGAGAAGACTAAACCTTATTACTGCGCAATGACTTAGGTACTAATGTAGGTTTATTTTTGGTTTAATTAGAATTAGAATTAGAATTAGAAGCAATTTTCATATAATACTCGTACATACAAATTCACACTAAAATGCACCAATATGTGTTCCAACACATTATAGAAAATTTTATCAGTTGCATGGCACTTTATGCACGATAGTGGCCCTAAACACACTTTGAAGATTAAAGAATTTAATAGAACTGTGGAAGCAAATTAAAAACGCTTAGAATGGATATATAAGTATACCAAAACAAAGATATGAGCCTTTAGTAGAAAGTTTACCTCCAAAGTGTAAAATATGAAAAACATTTGAAAATAGTTATAAACCTTAAATGCAATGTTTTTACTTAAAATTATAAAGTGTAATAAGTGCATTTCCAATAAATATACTATATTTTATATATTTTCTTATCGTTATAACTCAACATTATATTTCAAATTGCTAATAAAACCTATTTATAGGTGTGTATGTTAAAATACAAAGATATAAAAAATACACATTTTTTTACTTTAAATAGAAATAATGTTGCTTATTTCCTTCGGAAAAAGTTGTGCTGAATTTGTCGTATGTAGATATTTTATGCCTAATGTAAATATGTACTACACATGTATATGATGATGAGATAAAAGCCAAATGTAAGTGGTTTATTATAATAAATTACCATTAGACAAAAATTATTATTATATAGTATGTACCAAAACACTGGGATTATTTCTTTACTTTATACTGCGATCTTATGCTAGAAGAAAAATGTTATAATCAAATCAATGTTTGGTAGTTAACTGTCTATGATTATGATTATAACGTTTTACCTCGTAAGCTATGTACCAAAAATCTTGAACGGCTAATTTAGTCAAGTCTTTTATTATTATTTTTCTTTCAAACCCTTTTAAAAGCTTTGAATCACGTTGGACATTTCAAAGTCAAAGTCGATTTCTTTTGCACTTGCAAATAAGATGCCTTGACTTTACGGAGATTGCTAACCCAAAAAAGGGAAGAGGTACCTGACAAAAAAGATGTTAAGCAGAGAGGGGGCTCCAAACATGGTTTTCTTTTCCTCTTTTCTTTCAAATGCAAAGTAGCCCACCGCATTACTTTGTGCTGGAAATAATTTCAGTCCAAGGGCCCTGTTTCGCCAGGCATAAAATGAAGAGGACTCTGAATTGCCTAATTCATTAGCATTTGCAACCCTTAGGTCTCCTGTTGATCCAGGGAAGGATGTTGCCCGGGAAACAGATGAGCCATCCTGTCAATAACCATTGTGCTCGCTCACCCGAGGGAAAAGCGGAGGTGATGAAATTTTTCAATTGCACCAGCAAAGCGGCCCAACATAATTTTCCATTTTTATTGCCGCCTCACTCTAATGAGTTCAGAAAGTTATGCAAATTATGCAGTGCAGCGAGGGGAGCGCCTGGAACACCCGTCCGATGATGATAAGCTTCTAAACTAATAAAGGGGCTCAGTCCCCGCACCGCAGCTCAGAGCCCTTTGGGGCTGCCTTCTGACGCCCTCCTTGAGACTCAGATGGTCTACTCCGGCAGGGGCACACATTAACGCCTCAAAAAGCTTAAGTCCGGCAATTAGCGCCGGCTACATATGACCGGCAGAATTATTGCCGGTGCAAATATTTTCCATCCGACCATCCTGCAGGATTCCTGGACATTGTTTATGTGGGCACTGGGCAGCGGCAAACTGGGCAGGACCCCCGTCGGCGGTGGACAGTGTGTTTACTTTGTTTGCAGCGCTTAATGAGCAATGGCGAGAAAATTTCCCACACTGAATACCTCTTTATGCATGTCTAATTACAGCAGGTTGTTGTGCGGCTTTGATGGCAGAAGTACAGCCCCACCTACGAGGAGGGGTCATAGAAGTTTATGGCAACGAATTTGTATTTTATTCAAAATAATACTTATAATTATGGTGGCAAATGCTACTCAACGAACTTGTAGCGCTCATCATGACAAAATCTCTTCTTCTTACATTTACGACCCAAAAATTCCTTCATCTTATTCATTTCCGCCGGCTTATTTTAAAATCCTCTTGACGTGTAATTATTATGGAGCTCAAACACTTTATGAGTGTAAATAAACGCTTTGATTTATGTCTCCTCTCACAGTTCTTGATGAATTATATTTAGATATATTGCAGTTTACGTTGCATATTTAAAATTCTTCCGAAGATAGTTATCGCAATTACTTTTGCAATATTATATGGAAAACAAAAATAATTATATTTGTTTATGAGGCGATACAGTCAACACCTCATCTGTTCGTAAATTCCTCTAATGCTTAAGTAAGTTCTAATTTTCTTACATTATAATGCAACTAAACTTTATTATAGTTTAAGCTTAATATATTCAGGAATTCGCTACACTGAGAAAAGAATTTATTAAAAGATATTATAACAAATGTTAAGGTTGATATTAACGCCGAAATCATTATTTGGTGATTGTTAACTACAAACTTAGCCCCATGAATCTCAACTATGAGTGTTACTAAGTTAATCACAATTAATAAAAATAAAGTCTTTTCTCTTTGTACTTCTTAAAATGTTTGTTCCTCAACAATATTCCTCAAATTTTGCTTTGATACTGTTTCTAAAAATGTTCACTGCGTTTTATTCATTTACAATTTTGTTGTTAATAAACCTTAAATTTGAAACCCAATTCGATTTTTGAGATTATAATTATAAAGATTACACTATACCATAGTACCTACTAGTAAATTGTACGTTGCACATAACTTAAAATAACCTGTATCTTTCAACAAATTTATTAAAATTAAAACTTTAAGTTAAGAAACTGTAAACAAACTGAATGAAGGTAATGCTAAACCTCCTATCAGTCCAACACGGCTTTCTCAAAGGTAGGTCCACGACCACTAATTTAACAGTCTTCGTGTCTCGTACTCTTCAAGCTATGGAAAACGGGGTTGAGACCGACGTTATCGCTACTGGCTTTAGTAAAGCCTTTGACAAAATCTCCCATCAAATCATCGTCCTCAAACTTAGCACGCTTGGCTTCCAACCCCACTTTATCTCCTGGATCAAATCTTACCTTGATAATCGAAAATATAGGGTTCGTTTCGATTCAGCGGTTTCTACCCCTTTTACATCTCACACAGGCGTCCCGCAAGGTAGTCACCTTGGCCCATTGATCTTCATTCTGTCCATAAATGATGTTGAGTTGGTAATTAAACACTCAAAATTTCTAATTTATGCCGATGATATGAAGATCTTTAAAAGTATCTCCAACCCATCCGTCTCCTTACTCCTTCAAGACGACCTCCACAGCTTTTCCACTTTGTGCCAGAAAAACTCTCTGGATTTGAACATTTCCAAGTGTCAATCTATTACCTATTCCCGTAAACGTCTCCCCTCTATTCCCCGGGTTTATAATCTTTCTGGACAACCCATTCCTTCTGTCAGTTCCTTACGCGACCTGGGAATTATCTGTGATAGCGAACTCAATTTCTGCTCCCATATCGATCACATCGTTAATAAAGCCAATTCTGCTTTAGGCTTTGTAAAACGATAGTCCAAGGAATTCTCAAATCCCTATGTCACAAAAGCTCTCTACTTCTGTTTCGTTAGGCCTCTACTTGAATACGCCAGTCAGGTCTGGGCACCCTCGCAGCCAACCCTTATAAGCAGAATTGAAGCCGTTCAGCATAGGTTCCTCCGCTTTGCGCTACGTGGGCTTCCTTGGGTCGATAACCTTAATCTCCCCACTTATGAGAATCGCTTGAAATTGATTGACCTCCAGCCTCTATCCAACCGCTGCGATGTCGCTGATGTAATCTTTATCCATCAAATTCTGTCCGGCACCATTGACTGTCCTGAACTTTTACACACCATCTCCCTCTACACCAATCCGCGCAACGTAAGATCCTATCCTCTCTTTCGCCTAGATACTCACCGCACCAATTACGGTCACTTTGAACCCATTACCCGAATGCTACGCAAAGTCAACAATCCCGCCTCCTTCGACTTTCACGTAGACAAAGACACTCTTAGACATGCCCTCTTCAACCCTGTTCTTCCTTCCCAGTCTTCTTGTATGGTGTAACATTTTGATAATTTTTTTATTACATTATTATATGTACATAAAACATTTCATAACAAATTTAAATAAAATAAAATTTGAAGAGTAAGATTGCACTTCCGGCAGTTTTAGGTTTTAACAAATCCGTCATTAGAGATTGTTTGCTCTTGCTTTGGAAATCTTATAACCAAATTGCAAATCTTATAAAATCCTTGATAGACAGGTAACCAATTTTGAAAATTTCCTTTAAATACGTACCTACCTCCGATCTCTCCGGCAGAGGATCGTTTTCTAAAAAGCTAGATTCCATCGGTTTTGCCCAAACATTTTTCTATACTTCTCAGAGTGAAGTTTTTTGGTTTCCTCATTGGAAAGATCTTCAGAATTGCATATTTGTAAATACATACTATAGAATTGTGGCTTTGTAAAACAAATTCCACATTTCCTAAACTGCGTTGTAGGAAAATTTTCGTATTTTCCCACCCGCATTGTAGCAAAACCGCGTTGTAGGAGGTTTACATACATATGTATCAACATTTTGTGTCTTATCTTGAAAGTTTTTTTTTTTTTGTGATTTGTGACAAATACACCATTCTATTTGTATTGAAAGTTTAAAATCGTTTAAAAGATCCTATAATACCTAGTCGAACTAGTGTTACTTCTATTTTATCTAAATTATAATACATGGCAAAATGAAAAAGCTTTCTTTTCATAGAAATGAATTATCTTAAAAGGTACCTTTTTTTTGAAAAATTACAATCTTGAAAGAATGTAAAACCAGTTGATGTTATTCATCCAGATGTAAATTTCATGAATAGAACCGCTAACAAAAGCGTTGCACCGTCAAAAAGCAGTTATTAATGGTAATACATCACCATTAAATATGAAAGGGGAAGTAGCTCTTCGACTTCGACGGTAAAAAGTGGCACAAAAGCTGGTGCACTCCTCGGAAGTTTTGTGAATCAGGCCCACCCGCCATGCCGCCGGAAGGCCCAAGTCCCTAAAATCGATGCACCTACACAACATCCGAACAACTTTTTGATGGTCTTGCTCAAAAGGAAGGAAACTGCTAAAATTCCTGGGTCCCGTGGGTGGCGGCGGGGGTGGCTCTGGGAGCGGGCAATCTCCTTGGGGCTGATGAAGCCTTTTAATGCGGCTGTATAAAGTGCTCGGTTACCTGCTAAACAAATCATAGCCAGACATGGGTAGCGAAGCCAGCCACTGCATAAAACATTTTTAGCACATCAGGATCCGCAGTTCCGACCAGCAGCATACTTCGGTAATTTATAGCGCTTATCGGCGGCACATAGCACGAAAACAGATCGAGCGATAGTTTAACTAATTTACGACGTGTTTAAATTGCGCTTCGCTTGCGCAAAAATCGACGCTCATTACGACCCGAGGACGAGATTAGGCACCTCTCCCGAGGTTCTGCACTTCCGCGCTCGTCACCCGAGCTAGTTAAAAAGCAATAAAATTTGATCGCTTATCGCCTTCAGCACATGCGGGATCGCGCACCGCCGGATATCAATGCACACCGCCGCAGCGTTTCGCGGTGGATAAATTCGCTAAAATGAAGGTAGTCGCAACTCGTTCGGTGCATTTGGAACCGAGTTCGCCTAGTTGATCTTCTTTGCTCCGACTTCTGGGAACCATTGGCGGACGTGCTTCCACCCCCATCTTCCTCCGCTGAAAAATCCTTCTGAGGAGGTTCCTCGTGGGTAATGGGACCCATTTACTGCCTTGCTGGCTGCCTCAGTGCAGCTCCACTGGCAGCAATTTATGGTTCCACTAAACGTGCTAGTCTTAATTTAGACATAGCTTGTAATTGCTCTGGAAGTTTTAATTTGTACATTATTTATGACCTGATAACACGATTTTATTATATTGCCATAAAAGTTGTGCACTGGTCGGACTTTTTCCCCGCCTGCACTGGTGCCCTTTTTCCCTGGTTTGAAGTATAGGGAGGGGGCTCCGTCTGTTTCGGGGGTACCTGCTCCGCCGGACCCATAAATAACCTTATGGCACTGAAAATTTTTATGGACGGAATATGTGGAGCGACCGCTCCCGCATTTAGTGCCATGGTACATTCAGCAAACAATAAACTGTCCAGCGATAAAGGGAGTGGTTCTGGCCACCGTAGTCCTCGGGATTTAAATTTTATTTGGTCCTTTGTCCGAATGCACGTGAGCAGATTATGTAGGCTTAGTGCGGAAGGCTCATTTGGGCGGCTGGACAATGGGATCAGTGCTGTTTTATGGAGCTTGGCATTTGTTGCTCCAACTTCTTTGTGCTTTATAAGACCGTAAGCTATGCGACTCTGCTCCCGGATACCTTCAGATATTTTAAATTTAACCCACTGAGTTCATATGGGATCAATTTAACACCGAAATCATCTTTTACATGAAATAACTTAAATTTATATGTGTTTAGGGGTCAGATTTTACCTTAAACGCTGTTTTAAGGAAATAAGCTTCATTTTAGAGCTATTATATTTCAACTTCGTTCTGCAATTTTGTTGCGAGCAGAAGTACAGCGTGGAACCGTAGAATAACAATCACTAGTAAAAATAAAGGTTCTTTAAAGTCAATCGAATATTTAATGCAGATTTTATACAAATATTTCGAGATATTAATCCAACATACATATATGGTACATTTTTTGCATTAAAATTCCACAATAAATAAAATGTTCAGCTTAATATTTCGTCCATCCGCTTTAGCAGTATTCATAATTTTTAGATTTTAAGACATTCTATAGTCTAGGGATCTTCAGTTCACACTAAAATTTGCTTATTTTTGAGCAAAGTTTTTCTGTTATTTAAAATACAGTTTTCAACAATGTGTTGTTTCGACTGTTCTATTAGCAATTATAGTAATTTCCATGAACACAAAGAGTAGAACAAGTATACTCACTTAAGTGACTTAAGTCTTAAACAAATCAATCACAGTCCAGTCCAACTCTAAAGGAACTTCAGACATTTTTCGTGTCCCAGAATTTCGGATGGAATGGTTAATTTTGCTCAAATATCATGTGAATAGTTAATTCTAATTACAAAAATAGTTATAACCATTAATAGAAAACTAAATTCTACAATTTTGTATAGAACTTGTTTCTGTAAATTTTAGATTCAAATTAACAATCACGGCACACCCTCGAAAAATTACAATGTATATTTAAAAAGAAATTATTAATATGTAATTAAAATAAATTGATAATGTTTTCAAATTACGTATTTTACCATTTTTCAGAAAACAATGGCTATTTGTTATTTTTGCGCACGATCTTAGCATAAAGCGCAGATTTGAACCGTTTTTATTTTGCTACTATAGCTTAATGCTTTACAGGTTGGCAAGAACCTTAATTTAACGTATTAGAATCACAAAACTAAAATTTTCAATTTCAAATTAAAATACTAAATATTAAATTTACATTTAATAACATTGGTACCTACAAAATATTTTACATTTGAGTTTTATCTACGACATTTTTAAATTTAAGTTAATAATATTGTTTATAAAAGGAACGAATTAAGTATACAATGCTCATTTCAAAACGCTCGTTTTTAAATTAAAAGGACACAGCTATATGAACAATTTCATAGCAAAAAATTATAAAATTAAAATAGTTTTTGAATGAACATTGTTTTTTAGGGCGCCTGGACTATTTAGAGTACTCTATTATCATTAGATATTACCGATAATCTAGGCATTCAAAATCTTATTTGATTTTAGCTTTCGAACTTAATCATTATTATGTAAGGTACAAAACATGTAAAACATTTTATTTTGAACGAGGGGAAGCACTCTGAAAATACATATCTTATATGAAACAAAATAGGCTTAATATATGACCATATTTTAGTATCGCATATATAAATCCTCATAATTCAGAGGGGAATTAAATAGCAAAATATTGGTAAAAATGCTATTAAATAAGCCTCGAGTTAAAACGCTAATTTTCCAAATTAATTTAAAAAGATACCTAATGAAAAAGACCAATGTTTAATCATTGAAATTAAACTTATCTTAAACTTTTAATTGTAATAACAAATTTATTTCATTTTTAATTTCAGCTGCTTAATGACCGACCTTATTGTGGAAAAATAACTCAATTACTTTGAAAACAAAAACGATGGAATAATTTTCGAAGACTCAGCGACATCTCAAAGTGGCTCTGTCCGCAGACGAAGGTTCCCGCATAAAGAAGATATCTCAAAATTACCCCGAGGGATTGGCCTTTATCCAAAAACGTGCAAGAGAAGCGTTTTATTGAATCACAAATCCTTCAACAGTACCACAAAAAGCGATTTATTAAAAAGAAAACATGCAGAAGGGGGAGGGTGAAAAAATTCGCGAAACTTTTCTTGTTGTTTTTGAAGATTTCGCTCAACCTTACACCTCTCGGCAGCGATTCAGCTGTGATCTCGACGCACACGGGGCCCCCAATTCTGGAGATATTCCGAAATCACCCCCCAAGGAGCATTACAACATGTCGAGGAGGAAAGTTTCCTTTTTTTTGTATTTTTTACTTTTCTTATTTATGAATCAACTGAGGTTTTATGTAAATAAAAAGTTCCTCCAGCTTCCTGTTGCGGCCTCCTTTGACTGACATGTTATCCCCGACGCGCCCAACCTCTCCCGATTGCGCCCGTATCGCTTCGCCCTACCGCAGCAGCACAAAGGGATCATAAAGACCTTTCACTGGGATATGAAATAGAATAAAATTTGATGAGAATTGCTTAACTTTCTGCACATTTTTTCCCATATGCAAATTAGTTTAGTGAGGGGCTAAAGCTCGGACATGCTGTCACAGCTCCGTTACGCGGTTGTGGTGGACCTGACCGCCAATAATTAGCATACAAATCACCCGCAATTTATCCTGCGTTTTGAATACTAGTCTATAAATTTGGCGCGAATTTATCGGTTGCCATCGATATTAAAACTTTCTTGATTACTTCCTTTCGAAAATTTGTTCATAATGTCCTTGAAAAGTATTTCGCAGAAACAGCATAATTCGATCAAAATAAAACTGGCGGAAAACATCGTTATCTTTTAAACATTTCTTCTCAAAATATTTCTCATTCAGTGCCTTCCCCAGCATCGAAAATTCCTCCAATAAAAAAACAAAACTAAATTTTTAATTAAGTACATACATATGTATGTTATGTATGTATATGCAAATAAAACAATTTGAAATTCGGTTATACAATGTCCCTCAGATTTAGCAATGTAATTGTTTCTTTCAATTTTTATAATACACTTATTTAATTGTATGTACAAAAGTCAATGATTAAATTTTTTCACGCTTTATACTATGAATTACTTCACTATCAATTACATTTATATATTTATATGGCGATGTCAGAGGCAGGTAATGAGTTATCGATTACTCTGTGGATTTCGAAGTAATATATGATGGTATTGAAGAAATTGTGATCAATTATTTAGGAGATAATGATATATATAACATTATATAATAAATTACTTAGTAATCCAGTAATTCACCAATGGATTCATCAGTAACGAGTTATCGAATTGATTAGCGAATTTTGAATTTTTAGTCGAAATTTAGAAATTTGCAGAGTTCTCAGGTTTTTACGACTTAGTCAAAAAAAACCAAGAACTCTGCAAATTCACAACACAAGTATGTATTAAAGATACTCTGGACTATTAAAGCTAAGGAAAAGATTTTTTTTTTTAAATCGGAACTGATACGTTATATAATACAAAAAATATGTAACTATCATCATCATTCCTACTGGGATATCGATATGGTAGCGAAAACAGCAATTTTTACAATTTTTGTCTGTCCGTGAACGCTTTATGCGGATCGATTACATGGATTTAAATGAATCTTTGTATGCTGGTAGCTTATGAGTCATTTAGGTATATTTTTCATTTATTTTCTGGTTTTACTTCCCTTGAATTATTTTTCTAAAACTGACTTTCAAATTCCAAAACATCGCACGAACGAAGTTGTGGGCATAGCTAGTTGATAACTATTTTTATATTAATACGTCATTTTGCAATTTCATCAACTGTTCCAGTTATCGAAAAAAATTTGATAAAATATAAAATGTCTTTATGACTATATAAAATAAATGTGCCACCTTAAAATTTTGATCGCTAATAATATATTTTTTATATCTTGCACAATGATAGGATTTAAATATTTTCGGTGAAGAAAATGCAAATCATTATTTTTGATAGATTCTTTGAAAGAGTAGACAAATATAAGAAATTGGGTGTTATCAACGACTCCAAACTCACATCTTTATACCACATTGATTACACCATCAACAAAGCACATATGGTTTTGGGTTTTGTTAAAAGGAGTACAAAAGAATTTCATAAACCTTTTACAATTACGATTATTTTTACCTCTTTAATCAGATCTGTTCTGAAATATCCGGCAGTTATATGGAGACCTCAGCATGATTTCTGGATGACCCTTTTCGGGTGCAAAGAATTTTTCCTCGGTTTTTATTAAAAAGGTATTAGATATTACAGTTCCATCTCACATGTGGTGTATAATAAACGAACTTATTTGCGTATCTTAAGGGTAAATGTAAACTAGCTATTATACTGACTGCCCTGGGCTATTAGCCCTAATCAATATTTATGCCCCGGAACGTACCAGAAATTAGTGGTGTATTCCTAAACATAGAACGACGAACTATCTGTTTTCTCTAAAGTGGTTAAATTTCGTACATATTTTGAATTTGATTTCCCCAGAAATGAATTTAAAATTTTTATAGCTGCTTTAATTATGAAAGCTTAGTTTTATTTCACGTATGTAGATTTAGTATACATAGTATAGTATAAAATTGTACTTAAACTGAATTATTGCCTATAGTCTGTTAGATTAGTATCGGTAGACTTAAATAAATAAATAAATGTTGTTACCTTATATACAAATTCCTTCTTTCAATTTAAATATTAGTATAAGTGGTTGATTTAAAGGGTTAATTTAAAGAGCAAATGTACGAGAGAAAAAAATTATTAAAAAATAAGGTTCTTAACTGCAAGTTCCCTGTTCTGTAGAATATCCCGATTCAGACGAATATTCAAGCTGTGGAGAAGAAATTAGCAAATTGCCATGCGAGAAGAGATTATCCTTTCCGGTTGAAGTTCGCTTTCGGCAGCGGGTATAACTTACAAAAGCACTGCGGAGTAATTGAATTTGGGTAGAGCGCAAAGTCTTTTAATTTCCTAATGAATTTCACGACTGACCATGAAGCCGTAAGTAAGGGCTAAGGCGGCTTCCCCGCATCCTTCCGCAGTCGTCCGGTCCCGGAAATCTCCCCGTTCGGTTACCTGTTGCGGTGGGCTTATGAATATTGCCCTATTCCACGGATGCTTGCGGCCGCATGTGCTCAAAGCCACCCCCGCCCTTAACCCGAGCTTTTAGCGCCCTGCATTAATGGATGAGCTGTGCATTTTGCAGGGCAGCCGTCTTGCGCCCATGCAGTCCTCTCGTTTATTTTTAAATTTTTTTCCAGAATCCTTCAAGCAGATCTGCGGCATTAAAACACTGAAGGGGCCTCAGCCCCGTCGCCGAAGCCCTATGCAGGCTCTCCTCGCTGGCATATCACTCGTCTGTGCGCTTTAAACTATTAAGCGCTAAAAGATCCAGACGAGCGGGGCCCCCGGGCAGGGGAGCCTTTCACTTTGATCATAGATTTCATGCTTAATAAGTTTCTTTCGTGCTTTCGTGTCAGTTTTTTGCCATTATGCCGGACGTCGAAGATCCTTCAGGTTGCTTTATTTCGCTTACTTATGGTCGGCAGCTCGTCCTTGTGCAGGGCTCCTTGCTACCGCCTTGGAATTTACCGTGCGCTTTTTTCATTCAGATTCGTCTTCGTCTTTTTGCTAGAGAATTTTCTCATTTCGCTTTGTTGCAACCCACTTGCAGTGCGTTGAGTTCCATTCAATTGATTTTTCATCAGACGACAAAAGAATCGCATAAATTGAGGGCCTCCAGGCTTCCTTCATTTTCCCAGACCCTAACTAATTCTGCCCTACCGCCGGTATTCTTCAGACAGGTGTAATGCTAATGCCTCTTTTGGATAAAAGATGCATTA
This sequence comes from Eutolmus rufibarbis, assembly GCA_963920795.1. NCBI lineage: Eukaryota > Metazoa > Arthropoda > Insecta > Diptera > Asilidae > Eutolmus > Eutolmus rufibarbis. Next base: position 41,998,357 of record OY987204.1, on the reverse strand, counting down.
AATTGAATGCAATGAGTACTTCGTCTCCATCGTTATCATTAGCTGCAACAGCGCTTGGATGGATTTAGCTGAATCCATCGGTTTTCTTTAATAAAAAGTATGAATTTAAGTCTTATCCTTTCTTTCTCCGCCTTAGCAGAATAACGTTGCACGAACGCATTTGTCTCAAAAAGAGGAAAATGGCACCAGTTTACAACCAGCACACCATAATTCTTCCATGAATAGTTGGTTGAATAACACGATTATGTTAACAACAAACATACAACACGCAAAACTTTCTAACGAGTTTTAATAGTACGAATTATTTTAATACTATCCAAATAATGAATGGAATGTCCGAAATCTCTTAAATTTATTTTCAAAGTCAAAATCAGTTATTAATGATCTTCAAAATAATGGTAGACTACAGATCGATATTGTGTTAAAACCTAATAAGTCTGTACTTAAAAGGATTCGATTAGCTGTGTAAAATAAGACTTCTTTACAATTTCCGTCATCTGAATAAGGGGCTACATACATATATAAAAAGGCGTATTCGGCATAATTAAATACCAAAGATTGAGCATTATGAAACTTTTTGGATCCAATTTTAAATAATTTTCCTCACTAATTTTCATATTACTTTTCAAGGAATTTTCCGGAAAAAATGGTTCACACAATTTTCTATTTATTTCCAGAAAAATAAGTTAATTTTGAAAAATTGGTTTACACACTTTTTTATTTATTCTAACTTCTATTTGTATCTATAAAAATGAATCTTTCAGTTTATGATTTCTAATAAAACTTATTTCCACATATTATTAAATATATATTTTACAATTAATATAATTAACATAACGTGTTTTCAAAAACATATGCTTTTATTGTATTTTTGATTATATACTGTAAACTTGTTTTCTCCAATCAACTCGACTATACATCCATACCTACATATTTTCTTAAAGAATACACATGTTTTCAAAAAAGAATTAGATTTTTTAGATCGACTATTTTTACATTTCCAGATATTGTCTTGTTTAACAAAAATTAAATATAATATTCGCTAAATCCATCTTATTGGCTTAAAGTGCATCTAGCACTTCTATGAAATTGCATTAACCTTAAATAAGCGAAAAATCAAGAAGAACTGGTCCCTAGTCCAGACTCCAGACCAGTTTGAATAGAAATGTTAGAGAAACTCCTGCCGCCTAGGTTCTTTCTTTGCGGGTGGTAAATTTATTTCCATCATCCCTGGCCTCACTCTCAATCTTGTCAAAATATCTTATTTATGTCTTCCAGACGAGTGTCTTCGAACACGGAAAGGTTTCCGCATTTTGGTCGTTTTCCACCCAACCGCTGTGCCAACTTTTTCCGAGTTTGACATTCTTTTTTCTCGTCGGCAGAAACTTGAGCCATTTCTTCTCAGATTTTGGTGTTAGAGGGAATCAATGGCTCGGAAACATTTGCGATTACGTTGGACACCGTGCCGAAGACAACTTTTTCTTACTACCACCCGAGGTCTTATCGGTTGGACATTTTTAGTCTTTAATTTCTCCTTACCGAAGTCATGACTTCAACCCTCCTTGTTCGACCCCCGCTTTTAAGGTTTCTAGGTATATTCTACCGCTGGACCTATGATTTCTTGGACTATTTGAAAGGGGTGGGCAATTGCTTGCAGTGGTGAAATAAAGAAATTAACTGCTAAAATATCCGAAAAGTTAACAATTTAAGGTAAGAATTACATTTAGATTTACAGGTAATGTTCCATTCAACCTCAAGCTGCTGGAGTTAAGACTTGTATTTTCGGACTAACATCTTTCCATTCTTACTGCTTATAAGACATGCTAAAGAGGTTATTTTTCACTTAAACATGCAAAGTGCGGTTGTTCGCTAATCCTTTAATGAATTCTATTCAAAGACGCATAATTTGCGTAAATTTTATGCATTTAACCAAGAATGCAATAGACACAGGGCATAATCCCAGTTTTCATCTTCGTCGACGACATCACAACGCGTCCTGTGGCAGTCTATTTAATTTGAATTTGTTACCCCATTTTCATGCAAATTAGACAATTTGTTTTTGGGTTCCACAGCACTAAAGAGCTAGCGCGTAGACGCCCAGGAACAATCTTCAGAATAATTGTCCACTACAAGGACATCAATTCTGCTCTTTATTTTTGCAGTATATTTTTCCTCGCCAGTCGCCCCGCACAGTTCTCGTAGGCCATCCATATAAAAAATTACGACTCTTTGGATAACATGGGCGAAAATTGTCCAATAAATTTCTGTTTTGATTGTTCTGTGGATAAAACAAATGGTCCTAGTGTCTCTTGTCTAAAATATATACACACGCCGCCCAAATGCGGAGTCCGCGAATTGGGGGCGGGGGTTGTGTCCCGCTCGTTCGCTCTATATAAGGGCCAGACATTTAGTGCATTTACATTTGAAGTTCGCTTCGACTGCAAAACAATTTTTTTTGTTTTTAAGGGAACAGAACGGGCGGCGCAATTCTGCACCGCATACAATTTTTACGCGAGAAAAAATAAAAATTTATCACTCAGTAGAAGGCTGCTAATGACTGACGCCAATTAAACTTGGGGCAAACAATGCCAGCGTCAATTTATTTGGCTGTTTTGAACAAAAGGGACGCCACTCGTTCGTTTGTTCTGCACCGCCACTTTTTTGCTCAAATTAATTGCTGGCAATACATATAGTAAATACAAGCGGCCCTTCGAAATTATTTAAACTTTGGTTTACATCTGGCTGTTCGCGAACGATTCCAGCGCACTGCGGACGCCAAGTGCTCTAGATTTTCCTAAGTTGCAGCATATTCCGAACAGCCGGGAAATTAGGGAACGAAGGATATGCTCAATTAGAAGGATCTGCAATGCACCCCTTACCTGATGTTACTTTAACGATTTCTGAATGCTGAAATCCTTTTGGAAAAGTAAAGAACATTTTAATCGCTATAATGAGAGCTTAATTTGGATGTATGAAATTTATCTAGCGGAAATAACATTTAATTTTAACCTGGAAACAACATTCAACGCTCCGTTGTGATGAAGTCTTTAGCTGCCTTCGGTTTGAAGTAAATTTACGTTGATAAATACTGAGTTTTTAGGGCCACTCGTTTTAAATCTTCTTTTAAAGAACATTCATATTAGATATTTAGTTTAAACTTTTAACAGAACATCGTAAAATGAATGTTGAATGTTCTCTTATGCCTTTATTTTTAAATGGCAATGGAATATTGCGGCAAGTACAATGAATGTACATATCAAGATTTACAATATTTGACATTCTTATATTTACTTATAATAAACGAGTCAAAAAAAGCTTGTGAAGATCATTTTACGAAGTTACGAAGTTATCCAACTTTTCCATTCATTTCCAGATTAACTTGAAACGTTCATGACGTTCTACAAATATTACCTATAGTTTCAGAAAACATTAAGATAAAAAAATTTCGATGCTAATACCTTTTATTTAAGAATATATTCCCAAACTTTTAGAGAGTAAGTAATTCTGTGTAGAACTCGGGATATATGTAGTCCCGAGTCAAAACTACATTTTTGAAGTTGGCGTAGACGATAACTCAAGTTCTTTTAGTTCGATTGACTTGGGTTAAAATCTATTCGATAGATTATACTTTTTTATCGTCATTGAACAAAAATAAATAAATGTAAGTTCATTGTATAATAAACAAGTGTAAAACGTTTCAAACCAATAGCTATATCTATTTTCCTACAATAAACTCCCAAAAATTACCTATCTTTTACGTGTAAACCAGACGACCACCTTAATCATACTGATTTAGAATTTAAATATTAACAGAGTTCTTTCTATTTAATTAAGTTATAAGTTATAATCAGTGACGTTCATTCAATATTTATTATATGAAATAATTCGTTTATGAAAAGGTTAATCTTACATGATAATTCGCCACCTTTCCCTATTTGATCAGACTTTTATAGATCTTATAATTCCTCTTCCTCAAAAATGGACAAAACGGCATAGTTTAAGAAAACTTTCGTTATTGTATTTTCATTTTAAGGTAGTATACAGAAGTAACACCTAAAACATTTGTTAAAACCAATTTAGATTCTGATCATCGAAATTTGTTATCATCTAGTTAAGCTTTTTCCAATGCACTTTTCAAATATGTATGGAGACTTATTTAAATTTAAAATCTATAAGTTTAAAATAATAAATTATAATAACGACAAAATATCTTTCCTAATCATAATAAGCATTAACATTAAAATTTAAAAAATATCTTTGAAAAACGACTCGTCATCTTGTAGAGCGACGATGATCTTCTGGATTTGACATAATTTTTCCGCATTTAAAGGACACGTCACAAATAAATTAAAAACCCAAAAGGTCCTAATGCCCTAAAAAAAGAGTATCTTTTGGCAATTATAAAAACGTAAAGGGGCAGGGATGACCGCCAGAAAATCAGCAAGTTTAGCACTAATTGGCAACACGGCCGTACTAATTGCAGGCCCAATAATATGACACAAAAGGCATAAATCATCCAGGAGCGATTGTGTGTGGTCAGCCGGCGATTCTTACCTCTCCTCGCCAATTTGTTCCGGTGCCCCACCCGTTTATGCGGTCAACAGGATCATGCCAGCGGCGGACGGGACGCGCAGACTGACAGTGATTAATCGGCTCCCGCTCCCTAGCCCTGGATTAAAAGCCGTCTGTAAGTTGCGCTATTAAAATCTCATTAACGCCCAAACTTTCGCTTTAATCAGAATTTATTAATAACTAATGAAAAACAAATAGGGGAAGTGATTCATCCGAAAGGGTCGGGGGCTGTTTAGCTCTTTTTCATTAAGTTCTCGATCCTGAAAGCGTATCCTTTGGGCGGACTGGTTGCCCTGGGACCCCTTTCACTTGTTTCAGGAAGCCTTTCACTTTTCACTTCGATACTTTCACTTCTTTCACCATTCAGGTCAGATCCAGACCGCTTCAGTGAGTCCTTGAAAAGGATGTTTGACGGGGTTACGTTCGCCAAGTACTGCTGATGGAGCTGAGTTATCCTATCAGAGTAGTTGATGTCTAAATTGCCACTAGCCACTGGAGACTCAGTGGTGAGTTTTGAATTTTCGCAAAATGGGATGACTTGCTTATTTTCGGCGTCACAAGAAAATTCAAAGTGATCCTTAAAATGGAGGATAAGTCACAAAAGGGTTAAGAAAAATGTGTTAAACTACCTTTGTTCTTTGGTTCCAAAACACCTTCGCATGCTTTTGTCGCCTAGTTCGTCTTCGTCTGTAGTTCCCTTGCTCGAACATGTCGTTTGCTGAGGGGTCAAGCATCCAGTAACTGCCTTTTCCTCCACAATCCCCGTCTCCGGAATTCTTATCTCTAGGTACTTTTATAAAGCAGTCATTTAACGAAAGATTGTGCCGAATCGAATTTTGCCAGCCTTGTCTGTTCTCCCGGTAGTAAGGAAATCTATGTAAAAACCCATTAATAACTAATGTAAACCATCCCAGCAAATATTTAGCTTAAGTAATTATAATTAAAGTCAAATTGAGCTCATGTAATAAGAGGAAGATTCAAATATCACAAATTAGCATATGTATGTTTCTTTTTAAGAGGACGACAAAATTAATAGAAACAATTTTGAATTTTTAAGGAATTTTTACAATATTATTTGAATGTTTCAAATCTCCAAACATTCGAAAGGCGAAATATTATAGGGCAATATTTAAAAACAAACAATCCCAAAAACCTGTATGTTAGCCATTTTCTTGGAAATCCTACCGTGGTACGTACTTTGAAATTGTTCACATTTTCAATTCACAGCTAAGATTTTTCATTTCAATTAATACACAATTCAACACTAAATTTGTACCCGAAAAAATATAGCAGATCATTTCTAGAGGATTTTTTCCGTTGATTACGAATTTGAAAATAAAAATAGATATACTCAATTTTCTCTCGTTTTCAGTAAAAATAGGGTTAAAAAGTGCATAAGGTTGTATTTTTACCATTTGGGTATTTCTCAGCTATTGCGGCCTTCGGGTGTCTGTCGGGGAATCGGACCATTTATAAAGTCGAAAAAATTGATTATGTTTTCATACTTAAATATGAGTTATAAAGCTTATTATACGGAGCCGGTATAGCTGATTAGACTCAAAATCAAAGTAAATATAAGTTTTTTATAACTGAAACTAACGCGTTTTCCTCATAACTACATTTTTGAATTCGGTTAGCAGGATTAAAAAGCAACTGTCCAACCAATTGACTCCAACTCTTTTGCAATATTTTAAGTATGAAGATACACATCATTATGCACACTTTTTTTAGTTTTTAAATAACAATTTTTGGGTTAAATTTCGATCAAATTTGTAAAAGTGTGTATATTTTCTAGACATTTGTTTTTGTTCTAAGTTTTTTTTTAGTTCATCGACGACAAGAACATGTAGGTACAAATTAAAGATTTCTTATTGGTCTGTTACGGAAGAAAAGAGACGTGTCAAGAATGCCCACCAGTTGGCTTTGGGCAAGCCGCTGGTCTTACTTCAACAGTGTACCTTTGAGCCATTTTATGCTTTTATTAAAATTAAAACCTATTTAACTTTTAATATAAGTATAAATCCTACCTTTTTCATTTTATTCAATATTATGTAAATTGATTTAATCAAAAAACTACAATACAACAGACATTTAAAACAAATCAAAATTGTCGGGATTCTGTAGATTAAATCCCAAATAAAATTACAAAGCATTATCGAAAAGATAATGAAAGTTAGCCGCTAAAAGTTAAAACGGTCTATAGTTCAAACCAAATTGAACCACTTTTTAACGATCACAATAAAATAATAAGTTTCAATGAAAATTAATATAATTTTATTTTAAATAAAAAATCCTACAAAGGATAATGAAAAGTATGTCACAAAACTATACCTTGGCTTTAATTTGCAGAAATCATTGCAATATTAGATGAATGTAGAAAAATTTACTATACCAACTTAATTTTGCCTTTACTTTAATCTGATAGTTTACTGGAATTTTACGGGGTGCACTTACTTATCCATGATAAACTTGTAAATTCCGCTCAAGGTGAGTCTTTGGTTTGGTGAGCTGCTGATCGCCATAGCGATCAAAGCGATGTAGGAAAATGGGGGTTTCTCCGCTCTCTGAGAATTGTTCAACAAAGGGAGTTGAAAAGTCCAAAAATTGTTAGGAATCCTTAAATACGGAAGACTAGTGCACAAAAAGGCACCTTCGTTACAAATTCCATAGTTCACTTGAAAATTACCGAACTGTTGCAGGACATTGGAATACGTGCTCAACTGCGGCACCAACGTCGGCAACATGGTCAACGTTAACTTCGCGAGGATTTCCGCAACTTTTGATGTCGAACCCAAATCCCGCGACCGCAAGCCACAAACTGAGGCTGTTTGAAATCTACTCAAAGTCAAAATACGTGCCACTGACGACTTGTTCAACACTGACGAGATCAGTCCACAGAAACAAAACAAGATCCCCGAGGAAATACCACACAAAAAGAATCAGAAATAAATAAAAATAAGGAGCCAGCGGGATCCGTTTAGTGTTGGAAAGCCATAAAACTAATCTTCTATTTGTTTTAATGCGCCTCATAGCAAACAGAGGCACTCTCGAAGGCGATCATCAGCACGACAGCACCCCGAAGCGACTCCCGCAAGAAGAGCAGAACACGGAATTCCCGGGGCTGCGGAGCCCCTTTCAGCCTCAGTTCCGGGGAATCTCGATGAATTCGGCGTTATGGTGATCTTCATTTGTTTTCGGAAGCTGAGAGTAATAAAATCCGACATGGACATCACACAAATCTACTGGGCCGCTGTTAGCAGAGGCCGCGAGGCGCTCCACCCCCCGAAGTACGTCGGCGTGCAGAGGTCCAAAGTTATTACTTTTAACATGGTCTGCTCTCGCTGTTTTGTATTTTCCCGAGAAGTCAACATCTTGGCACATGTGTTTATGCGCCTATTAAGCATTGCTTGGGCGTTCTCATAAACAATCTCAGCATCTTCGTCTTTCAGCGCGCATCTTTTATGATCGATCTGTTTGAGGAAGATCACTGGCTGACGATCTTTGCCAGTCATGTCAGCGGGATCGGGTAGCCACATCAAAGGCTCCTTAAGACGGATAGGCGCGGGGGGTCGGCACCATAAGTAAACCGGGTTAAATTAATCCCCGATCCGGGAGCAACATCTGAGCACGATCGCTGTTTATTTGCCGGAACGAGCATCTTTTTGTCACTCTTCCTCCTTCCGACACAGATGAGTGGCTCGCATGAATGACACGCTTCATCGACACGCCGCAGTCGGGAGTGTATTTATACACTCGCTGCGAGGAGGCGTCACTAATTCAGACCCTTCTCCAGATGAGTGCTCTGATTATTTGCCTCTTTTGCAATAGAGCGTAAACCTTTATTTCATAAGTGGCCGGAATCGCAATGTTTACAAATGGAGGAGCTGATCCGTTTTGACTATAAAAACTGCAAATAGCCATGATAAACCACTCCTACTTGCGGCGTTCTCTTTTCCCTGCGAATTTTATAGGTTCTTTAAGACGTAAAATTTTTCCCGTGTAAATATGCATACACTCAAATAAAAAATGAAAATGAATTTTTCGTAGATATGCACTTAAATCAGTCATTTCTAAAACTCCACATGTTACAACACACGCAATTTTCCAGAAGGTAAAACAAATTGCTTACATACCTGAAAAATTAATACTTAGTTAGATTATTTTGACTAGAGCAAAAAGATTAACTTGGGCACATAGGTATACATTCAAACACTTTTGCCTTAGTTAAGCTGAGAGAAGAAAAATTCAATTAGAAATTCTAGCATACCTATGTTGTATTTTTGAAAGCATAAAGTAAAACAAATTAGCTGCAAGAATTATAAGAAGAATAAAAGCTATTCTTGATTGATGTTATATTAAAAAATATAAGTTTGGATTGCACAACCTTTTGGTTCGTATAACTTATAACCCACTAACTCGGAAATTGGAAAAGGTCTATGGAAGGCGAATGCGCCGAAAAGGAGAAATATGAGAAAGCGAAAACCAGAATCGGCTAAAATACAAATGATGCCACAACACACAGGAAAAATTACATTTGTAAAATCATAGAATCATGTTTTTTACCTCGAAGAGTTTTTAGAAAGCTTTATATCATCTTTATAAATATTTCATCCCATTAATTTAATTCCTTGTTACTTTTATGTAACTGGAAATTATTATTTTGATATATAATACGCTTATGATATTCAGACAATTTTTTTTCTACTTATAATATTTAAAATTTCAAAAAATCATTTTGATAATTTATATTAACTTATTTCAGTCAAAGGTTCGATTCCCATTACTTTTACTTTTTAAGATTATAAAATACAATTAAGATAAATAATGAAAACATTTTTAATTTTTCCAGTGTTAGTTTTCAGTATTTGATAAGTTAAGTGATGCATCATATGTACATACTTACATGTGTAGGTATGTGCGGAAACGAAACTTTATTTTAATTCTTATAAATCGAAGATGTTTAATGTTTGTTAATGAAATTCATTTTTCTTAGCAACGTTGTTTTTTTTCATTAATTTAGTTTTAATAATTATTACGATTAATTAATTGTTAATTATTACGACCAATCACTTCGAAACGAGGATTACGATAAGAGAATTATTTTCTAATTAGACGAAAAAAGTCATACCCAAATAGCTTTTGACAGCAGAAATACATGCATATATGTATGTATATTTATAAAGAAAATGAAGCCTGACAGCTTCTCAGTTTCTTCTAAAAAAGTCTTACTCCTGCGGCATGCGAATATATAAATATGAATTGGAATACGGAAAGGTAGGACTCTTCCATTTCAAAAAAGGGTTGCTTCATGTCTTATAAGAAGGCTTCCACTTTCAGCTGGGAACTAAAATTCCGGAGATTGGACCTACCGAAAAAAAAAAAAGTTTCATTAATTTAGTTACTTAACTTAGGAAAATTGGTCTTGTAACAGAATGTAATGTATAGTAGAATAAGGTACTTATTTTACTAAAACCCTATAAATATGTTGTAAACAAGCATTTAAACGCTGGAAGCACTTAAAAATTTAAAAGGCTGATTTTTTCGCTAATTTTTGTTAATATGCAGGTAGCTGTCGACTGTTAAACAATTTAAAATTAGTAAAATTGCCCACAGTATTGACTAAAAGTTTACTACAAATTTGAACCTATGTATGTACACATCCTTTTTAATTAACGCTAAGGACGTTTATCTTAATATGTAGATACTGCAGAGGCCTAAGATAAATTAAGAACAATGTTTGAATTAGGTACCACATTCCATAAATGTGTAAGATATTATTGTATTGTATACCAAATTGATATTGATGTTCTGATCCTACAACTTCCTCAAAAACTAAGTCAAATTCTGTTTAGCTTCAAATAAGTAAAACCTTTGTTGTTTGTGCTTCATCAAACAACTTTGTTTAAAAAAGACAAATTGCCCTGATTATCGGCTTACCCATGAGAAAACATTTTACGATGCACTCAAGGGACATGCAGTGGCATACAAGCAATTTTTCAATTAACGTCGACAATTAAAATCGAAGAACACTCGGGCCGTGCAGTCCATAAAAGAATTTCGTCAAAAAGTGAATCACGGAACATTTACGAGCGCTCCACTGTTTATTTATCCCTAAAAAAGACATCGCATAGTTTTATGAGCTCCTGCCCGACTCGACGTCAGGGCCCTGCGCTCGTATCTATTTAACAAGTCGTAAAACTTTTAGTGCGGCCCTTTTTCTGTTGCTCGCGCACTTGAGCGAGGATCTCCTCTCTAGTGGAATTCGATTGTTCTGTTTGTTTAGACGGTTCTGGGCCCTCTGCGCTTTATGCCAGCAATAACTCTAAAATATCTAATGAATTTGCTTATTGTTAACCAAACAACATTATTGCCCGCGAGACAAAGTGATTTTTGCCCTTTGTCCTCAGTGCCCTATGCGTTTTTACTCCAATTTTTTCAAATTAGTGGCAAACAGCATTACTGGTGCACACCAATTACTTCTTGAAGTCTAAAATCAATTTAAGGGCCACCCCGCCCAGCCAAAAATACCCACAATCGCCGAAGACGCGGCCTCAAAATAAAAATTATTCCTGGCGACAGTCGAATAAAAGTTAAATTGGCTGTCATCGGACGGCGGGGGCGTAGTTCCTGCGGTCGAGAATTTTTCCTTCGATTAATCCACTCGTAAGGAGCCGACAAAAACAAAATTAAGAAGTCCTTCACGTAGACTTTTTGCTTCGCCCGGTTCGACGGACACGTTGTACGAATTGCCCTCCAAATTATAAATGCAAATTAAACTGAGAAATCCGAGCTGCCTCATCCAAATCATCAAATTTTCACGCTCAATAAATGGACCCGGGGGAATTAGGTATGATTTTTGTTTGCGGCTAATTTATTTGAAACCAATTTGGGGGGATGGATAACTTCCAGAATACAAGTGAACGAAAATGAAGATGTAATTACATATTTCTTTTGAGAATCTTTTATTTAGGTGAAATTATTTAAGCAACGTCTAACTCTTAGTCTTTTTCGTATATATCATTCAGCGAAAATGCATAGTACCTACCTACTAAGGATTCACCAAAAAATATCCTTAAGTTGAAACACCCTTAAAGATGAACCTCTCCTCCATGTGATACTCTGAATATGAACTCGATTCTTTGTAGTGGTTACTTTGGCTTTCACTGAATTTTTCCTCTTTTTACATAAAATTCTTCAGATCTACAATTTCTCCTGGTTGTTTTACCAAAAATTTTTGTGATAAACTCATCCAGAATGCATGATAGCGTACAAGTTTTTACTGCATATGTATATGTAGTTCCAGGAATTCGGTGAAATTTTTTTAAAAAGAATTTCTCTTTTAATAAAATTGATAATGCAGTTGCGCTTCAGTAATTTGTATCCTATAAAAACATATTAAATGAAATTAAATGCTAGAATATATACATATTTCAATAAAGATGAAGCTGCCGAAACAATTTATAAACATTAGCTTGTTGCTTGTATATAGAAGGAGATACCTAAACAATACCTCAATTCATTGGTAAAAGGAGACTATCCAAAGCCCTCGAACTCTTAAACAGGTCGAAAAATAAGAAAATTTCGCTGCTTTTCCAACCTACATATATGTATGTTAAATGGTAGAAAACGCCGAAAATTCTCCGAAAACTAGCCGAGGTAGTGAACAAAAGGCCGAAAAATGTCAAAAATACGCCGAAAAAAAGCCTGCTTTTTGCGTGAACGTTAGATTTTTATATTAAAAATAAACAATCTACATACATACATATATATGTAAGTGCATATAGGTACTGTATAAAAATCACTTATACATTTTTAAAAATACTATTGTTACTTTTGTTAGCTGGTGGTTGTGACTGGTGACTACAGGCCAAAAATTGAATTTTAAGCTATTTTTCGGCGGTTTTCCGGCATATTTTTTTTTCACCCGGATCGTTTCCTGATTTATCTTTATTTATGTAAAGGAGAGCTGAAAGAACCATTTATGTAAGTAAAAATAAGAAGTTATTTTATGGAAATTGATAATTATTTTTGTAAATAATTAAAACCTACATTAAGCCTAAATTACAAATTTATATTTTTTACATGGATAAAAAGAAAGAAATTATAAATTGACACTCAATTAAGATATTAAAAGAAAGCCGCAGGGCAATGAAGGAAAAGTTGCATTTTATAAATAAACTAGCTGAACCGTACCCGGCGTTGCCCGGGCACAACTTTCCATAAAAATGTGACATTGCCAAATTCAAATTTGTTAAATGTCACTTAGGAAGTTAAGCGAAACATGCCCATAGAATTTCTTTTCAATCGCCTAAATACTTTTTGCATGACTCACCGTAAACATATCTCTGCTCAACATTTATTTCTCCCTCTCTTTTCTTTCCCTCCTCCCTTTCCAATTGTGATGCATAGCTTATATCACTTAGGAGGTTGTGCGCAACATGCACATAGAATATCATCTCAATCGGATAAGTACTGCTCTAAATTTCCCCCTATCACCCCACTTTTTCCATTGCGATGCATAGGTTATGTCACTCTTGAGGTTATGGGCAACACGTAAAATGTCATCTCTTGATAAGTGCTTTTTCCGTGACTCCATAAACATATCACTGGAGTTTAGAATTTCGTAAATTTTAACAATAGTAAACAATTAGAAGAGTAGCCTATGTCACTCCTGACAACCTGCTCTTTATGTTTGTAAAGTGTTATCCAAATAGGTTCAGCCGTTTCGAAGATTATCCCGGACAGACAGACAGACACAAAAAACGTAACGTACATATGTCAGTTTACTCCTTTTCATTTCAATAATACATATACGTGATACAATTTTCAGGATGATCGGTTGAACGGCCTAGGAGTCCATTCGTACCAAGCAAGCACACACACAAACTTTCGCTGTACATATTATAGATGAAATATTTTGTAAAAGGAAAATCTCCAGTTTATGAAATCAGCGACCCCGAAAACCCGCAAGTACTGAGTTTTGTGGAAATAGCATAAACTTAAAAATTTGACATTCAGCCATCTTGAATTCGTAAATTCTGACAGCCGGGTTGAAATCAGTTACCCCGAAAACCCCTAAGTACCAAGTTCGGTGGTAATTGCATAAACTTCAAATTTTGACAGCCCTCCATTTTGAATTCATAAATTCTAACAGTCAGATTGAAATCAGCGACCCCGAAATCCCCCAAGTACCAAGTTTAGAGAAAATCGCATGAATTTTAAATTTTGACAGTCCGCCATCCCCTCCTCTCCTCTCCCCTCCATTTTCCAATTACAAAATATTGCCTATAGCACTCAGGAGCTCATGCGCAATACACGTAAATGAATTACAGCCCTTTTTCTATAAAAAATCATTAAATTTGCAATAAAAAATATTGACGGTCACTTATCGAGATAAAAACTATCCTATCTTTTAAGTTGGACCAAACAATACACATTAACAAAATTTCATCGAAAGCGGTTCAGCGGTTTCGGAGATTAGCGTAAACGCACATCGTGACACGAGATTTTTATATGCGAAAATTCAAATTTCGCTTTGTCACTATAGTATCTCTTTTTCTACATAGGTTCGAATTCGATCGGGCACACGACAAAAAATTTCAGTCAATATTTGCCACCCCCAAAACTTCTTTTTCCATTGAGCTAGGGACATTTAATTTATTCATACAGTTTTCCACATCATCCAGTCCTATGAGAATTTCATTGCAGTTTTTGTCAATTTTAAATAGGTACCTAACACTAATGAAAACTTGCCAAGGGAAATGTTTATTAACAAGCAGATAAATATATTCTTTTACTATTAGGACTATTCTTATTTCTTCAAGTATATTCAAGTCATATTGATTGTCCTGAACTATGTATTACCTTTAAGGGGCACACCTAGTGCCTAAAAAAAGGGTGATTTTTGGGAATTTTTTTAAAGAAAACTACCGGAAAATTTTGAGGATATATTTATACATAATTAGTAAACGTGCACTAATAATTTCAAAAAAAAAAAATTAAGTTTTAGCGAGTTATTTACGATTTCGTAAGTGACTAAAAAAAAAACCTTCTAAACGGCTGCAGTGATTGCGGCCTTCCCCCGATTGTTAAAAAAAATTAAAATTTAACAAAATGGCAGACTTTGAAAGAAAAAGTGTCCAATTTTGCTCTAAAATGTAATGATTTTCGGCTCGCCAAAATTACATTTTTCATACAATCGTAAAACTGGAGGGTCATGGTACGGAGAAATATGTACAAAATATGTAAGCAGAAAAAAAATCATAGCAATCGGATGATTTGTCTTCGAGTGAGAACTGCAGCCAATTTGAAAAATGTAGTTTCGAGAAAAACGCGTTTAAAGATAAAATGATTGATTTTATTGTTTTCAATAGATCTGAATATATCTGGCTCCGCAAACATGTGACGTAGTTATAAACGAAGAAATTCCGCAAGGATAATCCTATGTATACATTTCTGTATATCTAAAGGTCAACAATAGAAACCGTAAAAATATTATAATGGGTTGCCATGGCCACAGGGCCCTAACAATAACTCTGGTTGGGCACGTAACAAAGGAAACTCTAATACCTGAGCGGCTACACTTTAGAAGGCTGTAACTCAAAAACTATTTGAAATATTCATTCAACATTTTAGTATGTTATTTTTAAAGGTATAGGCTATCGAAATATGCAAAAAAAAATCGATTTTTTTAAAAATTTCACACTAGGTGTGCGCCTTAATATCACATGTAAATAGGTACATATGTATGTACGTTTTCTCAGAGAACATATTAAAAATAAGAACAAGATATGTTCTTATGCATTCAAATTTTGAAAAGTAAATTATAGTACATACTATTATAATTTGAAATCTTAAGAGAAACGTTACATTTCTGTTTACTATATGTATAGAAATTAACCTCTAAATGCCAGTAGAGTAAGATATTGCAAATTAATTTCAGTGTTCTTAATATAAATTCCTTTTGTAACAAAATACTATCCGAATGTACATTTAACACCTTCCAAATAATTTACGAGTAATCAAAACGCTCGTCGAGTTTCATTTTGTTTAAAACCTCCTAAATATTCTCCTTGACATGTGATCCAAGTAGGAACTACTTTACGTGACCCAGAGCCCATTCGCGTCTAAGGGGCCCACCAATGTAGTAAAATAGCGCTCCGCAACTACGGCGCTCCTCCGCCTTTAGAACCTGGGTCCAATCACATGCCCACATCTAGCGGGGGTGGCCGGGGATCCGCGGAGCGCCGCTGTTCATTTCACGTTAATTACACAAGTATCAGACTCAATTATCTCCTCCTCGAGATATCGATACGTGACTCCTTTAGATAAATGGGCCTCTCAGGAGCTGCTACTCGCAGCCGCAAAGTACCCGTGCTCCGCTTTATGAGGCGCACTAAAAATGCTCCAGGAATCCGCTTGCGGAGTAGTTGACGCAAAATTGTTATGCAAATCGCGACGCTTGGCTGTAAAGGATGCCGCCGTCGCTGCCGCCGCGCCGTGCCGATGGGGCTGCTTAGGGCTCCCGAGCGCCTCCTGTTTGCGCTGCTTACATCCCTCACTACTTAAAGTTGTCAAGTGAAATTACACCTTGGTGTTTGCGGAGCTCGATGCGGCTGGGGGGCCGGACGGGCGGCGCTGAGGCGCGATGGCGCGGCATTACCGAAGAAATGAGCAATTACAATCGAAATTATGAATGCGTTAGGCATCCTGAGTAAAAGGAGCTGGGACGGGATAGGATAGGTGATGATGGAAACCTTTCCAACCGCAGGTGGGGCTGAACCTTAAGACTGTTAATTTAGGGACTGGGCTTCCCGAAACTGTCGACAGATGAAAAGCCGCGGAAATATATCTGCCACTTGTTCCAAAGCCGCACAATTCAAGTCCAATGTCTATTTGGAGACAGGTATTCTTAGCTTATAAAATATATTCTTAGTTTTTCATTTAACCTATGGGATGAAATAAATTGTACTATGCAAAACGAATCGTTAATAGAAAAAATGTAATATTTTTTATTCTTTTATTTTAACCTTTAAGTAGTACTTATAAAAGTAGTGCACACTGAATAAAAACTGAGAAAAACTAAGATTCAATTGTTTAAAGTATTAACCCAAATTTAATACTCATTCGGAAAGAGTGTTGGGCTAGCAAAGAAACTTCTATAAATTTTTGTTTGTTCTCTATGTAAATTCATATACTGAACAAAACTAAACACACATTTTAAATTTATATTGCTCAAGAAAAGATCTTATCGGGTAACTACATTTATTATATGCACTAAGAAAAATAATTTGCAGTTTTATTAAGTAAATATGGAATGAATCTATCAAATCAAGAGAAAAACATATTTATTTAACAAAAGTATTTATATGTATTATATGTATATATACATATGTGTATGACAAAAAAATAAAATACTTATTTATATTATTGGAGACAGTGGATATAAACGAAGTGCGTATACTTAAAACTGCAAATTTTTTGCTGTGTGGTTTGATATTAATTATAATCCAGGTAGTTTGAGCGCGATACAAATGATACTATAATATTCTATTGTAAAAATATGCAGACTTATGAAAAATCTTAATTCTATAATTTTCTTACGCATGCGAGTTGGAAACTAGGGAGGGATCTAAAAACTGCTAAAGTTGTGTGACGTAATTTATTGATGACCCCTTATATCATTGTAGAACAAATTTGTTGTCTTAATGATAAGACGATGCTGCAAATCTCACTTTTTTTCTCTACAAACATTTAGGTATTCATTACTAGAACATTTCTTTTTAAGATGATAATTACCTACATACTTTTTTACGTGTATTTTAGGTGTTCCTTCTAAATATTAATGATTATTATATTAAATTTTGATTTGGTAATTTTAAAGTAATATGGCTTTTTAAATTTATCAGGCAAGGTTATTATTAATATTTAATATGTACATATATTACTAACTCGATCTTATAAAGACTCCAATTAAAAATAAAATATAATCCTCTTTAGAGTTTTACAGCTTTTATCCTCTTTATTTTTATAGAAATGTTTTTTTATAAGAAAAAATAACACATAATTTTATTAGCTTATAGATATTAGTTATAATTAAATAAATTTGTATTTTGTTCTGTTTTTGGATTTTGTACCTGTACCAAAGGCGGTATTACTGAAGAAATAAACATTTAAAATCGAAATTATGAATATCTCCAAAATGAGG
The DNA here is from genome assembly GCA_963920795.1 of Eutolmus rufibarbis. Lineage (NCBI taxonomy): Eukaryota > Metazoa > Arthropoda > Insecta > Diptera > Asilidae > Eutolmus > Eutolmus rufibarbis. The sequence continues at coordinate 41,980,578 of OY987204.1, read as the reverse complement.
GAGGTATGAATGATGGAGGCTCGTCCATTCGACCGCAGGTGAAAAGGGCTGAGTCCTACGACTGTCAATTTAGGGACCCGAATGGCTGACAGTGTCGACAGTTGAAAAATCGTGAAAATGCCTCTGCCACTTGTTCCGAAGCCGCAAAAATCCCGTTAAATGCCTTTAGCAGCGCATAAACTTGTCCTTGACGTGCTTTACAAAAGGAATTTCGGCAAGGAGGGCAGGCCACAAGCATCGGCGAGGGACAAGCAAACATTTTAATGCCTCCGCAGTCCACACAAAGTTTTTCCTTTTATTGGGCAGCACTGGGGAGCTACGAAATTTCAGTGGGGCAGTGGTCGCCGCGATGCCCGGCCCACCCTGCGTTTCGCAAATACTTTCATTGCTGGAAACAATTCGTTGCCGCACATTTCTAGAATTCCCAATTACGTAAACTATCCGTTTGCAGGGAAGTCGAAAGGCGAACTTTCGATGAGAAAATGCCAAGTGCGGGTGGTGGATGCTCCCGGCTGCACCGGGAGTCCCAGACCGCGCCTCCGGAGGGCTCCTTGCATGACGGATTCCCCCCAGAAAAAAAAAAAGATACAAATATGCCGGCTGGGGCTGCGTGTAATCGCTACCCGCTTTAATTGTTGCTCCCCGGCCTTTAAAGCGTTTGTTGCCATTTCAGCAAATCGTTAAAACTTGAAGGCGCGTTTGATCCCCACGAATAGGCGGCCGGCATAGGCCACAAACGCTGCAAGGCAACGCGTTCAAAGAGGACCGCCAGACGGTACCTGGACTCGTTGTTTATTTTCATTTAGCAATTAGTGAAACAGCAGCTCCGCTCCCAAGAGATTGGGGGTCGTTCAGAGGACGGAAAGTGTAACAAGTAGGCAGAAGGCAGCGAAAGCGCCTTTCACGACTTTTTTGGGGAGCGGAAACAATTTCATTACCGGTACTTAGGCGGCTTTGTTCTAAAGTCGCCGCACCACGCTCCATCCACGTGTGGGGCTCGGAAGAAACTTAACCACAAGTAAGACCTTCGCCCTTTGATGTCCCTTTTGTGGAAATAGACGTTTAATTCGTTTCGTTTTCAAGATTTGTTTCTACATAACCTACACTTGAACTTTTTTTGCTCTATACAGTAAAAAAGCTTGTTTTGTTGTTCACTGTTTTGTTGTATGTATCTTCGGAAAATTGCTCTTTTTATATGTAAGTTTAGATAACGAACACTCAATAAGAAAGCGTTTTGACAGAATAGAGTATTTAAGAATGGGGAAAGGAATTATTTCTAACTTGAACTCTATTAAAAATTTAATTATTTTATTCCAATTCCAACAAACGATAGAGCGTAAAATCTTCAAGAAATTTTTTTTTTCATATTTAGCTCCACAAATACACTGGATCAAATAGCCTAGCTACAAAATTATGGTTACATATAAACATAACATTTTCCCAACTAACCAAAATTAAAATTTAATTCCGCAAACACTTTTAAAAAATGAGAATCATTACAACTAAACCTATTTTTAGACACTTTATTTCTTAACTTTTATACAGATTAATCTCCTTCTAATAAGGGCTAGGCATTATTCGAATAAAATTTAATCTTAATTCGAATAATTTATTCGCGAATAACTTTTTTCGTGAATAATTAATTAAGTATTCGTCAATCAAGAATAAAGCGAGAAATCGTAATTCATTATTATCGAATAAAGTTTATAAATTACCGGTAGATATTATATTATGATGGGCATTTTCATAAATGCAATATTGCAGTTTCAGTGTACTAGCTTGCTGATGACTTTATTGACTGTATTGAAATCGAATTTAAATCGTTAGGTTTTGTTTTACACATTTAGTTGATTGTTTATTTTCTTTATCTTTGTGCTGCAGAATCTGGTATGGAAATGTTTGACTAAATTTATAGACAATCTGAGTTTACTTGTATCCAGTTATCAGCTAACACTGCTAAGTCCCGTTAAATCTTATTTGCATCCATTATTAATTCTGTTTATTATTGGATTTTTGTTATAATATCATCTGAAATACATATATTTATTTGGACACTTGCTTTTAGTTGCCATATTAGATTCTCACCAAATTTTAAATCAGTAACTCCAAAATCCCCCTAATACACAATTTCTTGGCAATCGCTTGAAATTTTAAAATTTCGGTTGTAATTTTGGGTCTGCCATGTTTAATTTCAATAGATTTGAAATCCGCAGCCTTTATACTAATTTTCATTAAAATTGCATAAAGTCAAAGAATATCGGAGCCGCCATATATTGAATTTGCAAATTTTCAAAGCAAATTCGAAATTCGCATCCCCAAAAATATTCAACGTTGATTTTCTTGGCAATGCCTTGAAGTATAGCCTTTTTTCGTTCCACGAATAGTATTAGGTAATTATTCGAATAAATTTGACGAAAACTTAAGTTATTCGTCATTTGCGAATAAAGAATAATTTTCTACTTGTAATCGTTATTTGTTATTCGAATAATATTTGCCCAGCTCTGCTTCTAATGCTTTTCGGCCAATTTTTTTAAATGTTTTACAAAATAATTTTTCAAGAGCACGCACGAACAATTTCCTTAAACCTGGAAAATGTTGTATATCTAGGTCTACATATATGTAGGTTCGGGAAGGAAATTTCAAAAAGTTAATTCCAAAATAAGGTGATAATAACCGTTTTTAACAAAGTGGCATGACCATCATCTTTTATGAAAAGCATTAAGATGTATGTATATTGAAATTGGTAATTCGGTTTATTGATTTTTACCGGAAACATTGAAGTGAGCTGTCACAAAATGTCTTATTAATCGAAGTAAAATTTTGTTTCTTAGGCATTATATTTGGTGCCGAATTTTGTATGCTGTATGTATGGACTTTGTACATATGTATACATACTCATATAGGTATGCGAACTTACAGTTGTACAATATATGAATATATACAATACATATATGTATGTATATTTCTATGCAGATTTTTTACCCAAAGAAGAAAATATCCCATTAACTCACGTCTTTGACAATATTCAAAACAATGCTTTTAGTAAATTCGACACGTGCGGAGTCCCTTTCTATTGTTTTCTTTGCATGTTTATTTATATTTTACTAACCGTTTACTACATCCATGTACTGAAAATCTTTCAGCAGATAGCACACTCAGATTCAGATATTACCTCATTTTCCGGCTGTTTTTGTTTCCTCATCTCGAAATATTTGAACAGTGGGTTGTTGCGCTTACGGTCGACGATATACGACAATTCCTGTGACACTTTGTAAATAAAACGTGATGAAGTCACTTTCACTGCTTTCCCTGCATCTTGAATGGCCCGTCGATGAGGAGCACCCTCTTCAAGTCCGAAGAATGCCGGCATTGCATCCAAGTCCCAAGGTAAACAAGTCGTAAGTCATCTCGGACAGCCGGCGGCTTAGCAGAGGATTGGAGCCGTTGGTCCATGGAGTCTGCAAAACTCAGAATTCGCGCGGGGTGCGATTTGATTCTCTGAGTGACTTGTAAATAATCAGCGTGATTTGATACTTCGGCGAGAATTTTATGTAAAAGGAAAGGAAAGAGTTATTCCGACAAATGGGGATCAGAACAATAAGCAGGGCTAATTTTTATGACCCCAAACTTAGCCCGCAGTGTCCCAAGAAGGCATTAGAGGAATTCCAGCTGTCTAGAATTCAAAGCCGGCTAGAATCTAGATGCACGTTGCACCGAATTAGCTTTATGGGCTGTTATTTTGCCGCAGCACTAAACGATCGCCGGCTCAGCTCTGAGGAGAGTTTTATGGGCACTTTGTGGCTCCCTTTTGAAGGCACTGTCTGCTTGCTTCCGCTCGCTTGTTTGTTTGGTGTTGGCTGTTGATCTTCGAGAAATCTTGTAATTGCTTCTATTTTGTGATTTGTGAACCTCACCTCTTCCCTTTTTAAAATTATAAGAATCGGGAAAGGAAACGTCGGCTTCGGTGTTACAAAAGCAAACTACGATTATCAAACCATTAAACTAACTTATATTTTCTTAAAATTATTTCCTTTTTTAAGTCGAAAATTATTTTATGCATTTACTGATCATAGAACATTTTCGGTAATTATGGAGTTTAGGGGCATCACCTCCGATGGCCTTGAAATTTTAGTATGTTGTAGAGTTTAAGATGCTGAACAAAAATATATATACATGTTGGGCGCGGAAAGCATATCTACACATAGTTTTTTAATGTTGAAAATGGATGAAAATGAAACATTGATATTTTGCGACCATCCAGAGTTGAAGAAAGTATAGGGTATGGAGGGGGGGAGGGGGTTTAAAAGTTTGATCAAATGTTTAACACCCCCCTCCCCCCCTCCCCCTCCCTCTCTCCACCCCTCCATACCCTATACTCTCTTCAAATCTGGATGTTTTATAGAATTTTGGAAAGTAGAATAAAATGAGAGATTAATTGACAAAAACCATCAATCGGACATTTCCCCCACTCCATCCATGCGCCAACGGGTCGGGTGTTACCTCAAGGTCAACATATTTCAAAGTCAAGGTCATTGGCCCAATGACCTGAATATTAGAAAAAGAAGACGAATTTATGAATCGGATCAGGAAAGCAGTTTGAGCAATATTGATTCAAGATTATAATTTTTTACATTAAAAAATCCATTTCAGTGAAGCTAATGTCTATACAAATATGGACTTAAATTTCCTCTTAATTTTATTTCTTATAATATGTTATTTTTGAAAGTGGTATAAGTCCATTTGGAGCTAAAAAAATCGTTTATTTTTTTAAATATTTTCAATAATAATTATTTCATAATAAAATTTGAAAGGTGTATAGTGTTAAAAACATCACTCGAATCACTTAACGTTTGCCAATATTTTTAAATTAATTCAAATGCAAACCCTTAAATATCTCGGTACATGAAAAAATGGACTTATACCACTTTCAAAAATAACAGCTCATATCTTATTTTTGAAATTGTTTATGTAATTTGATAAATTTTTCAGAGACGCTAACTTTTCGAAAATGGATCATTTCATAAGTATTTATAAATTCACCTAAAATAAATGAAATTAGAAGTTCCACCATTATTTATTTTCAATGAAATTCGATTTATTTCAAAGAAAGAAATTCATGGACATTAATTTTTGAGAGCGCCAGTTTCTGATGGAAACCGCCAAAATTCTAAGAATCTTTTATTTTTGAGTGCCAATGTTGTGCTACTAGAGGTATAGGGACGTTTGTAGTCAAGTTGAAAGCTATTTAATTGACATTAAAAAAAACCTGCTTTTGCTTCTATAAGTTTTAGCACACTGAAAATAAATACGTTTTTACAATAATTTGCGATTTTTAGATAGTTCTTTTACCTTTCTTATTCAGCCTGTGGGCAGCGCTCTGCACACTTGTACAGAACCACATTCCTTACTGAATCCTACTAAATAATAAATATATCTAGTGACTTTTTACTTTAAAGAAGATGTTATGAGTTTGGTTTGAGATAACTTTACAGAAGAGATTTTGTTTTCCTTTCTTTTCAAACAACAATCCACTTGTTTTAAATAAAAATAAAAAAATAAGTACAAATCAAAAATTAAATTTTTATATTGCTTTTAATGTGTTGGTTTATCTACCACAAATTGGGAAAATGAGCCGTTTTTGCGGATGCAGTAAATACTTACCATAAAATATAAAAAATCATGATTAGTTCGTGTCTAGTGTAAAATTTGAAAACGCCACAGAAAAGTTTTTCAATCTCGAGTTTTAAATTAAAAATTGCGGGGATTATTATATTAGGTATTTTCCGTTTTGTTCGAAATTTTCCAGGATTATTGGTTACCGCTCCACACTAGTCTTGAAAAACTATTACTACCCAAACGCAAAATAATTCGTCCACTCATTACTTTTCGACTTTTTCGGAACAGGAATCTTTGTCAGTGGCTTAAGATGAAGCAGATAAATAAAAGACAATATACTTTAGATTCCTTACATTGTTTACTAATAATATTAATACAAAAATCAATTCCAACAAAAACAATAACGGTAAAAATTCAACTTAAACAAATCAGTTCAAATGCAAAATAGTTCGTCTAGTAGCTTTGAAATGCAAAATAGTTCGTCTAGTAGCTTTGAAATGCAAAATATTAGTATATTTACCACTTTGTCACTTCTCCTCTGTTCTTAAGAAGTTCTTGAATTCGTCGCGGAACTTTACTCACAAGATCAGCACAGAGCTGAAGTGTGAAATTATCCCAAATTTGTTGAAGCCGAACACGCAATTCATCCGTAGTCCTGACGGGATTTGCTCGCAATTTCTGCTTCATTTTTTGCCACAAATTTCCAACTGGCGACAAATCTGGACTATTAGGGGGCCATTCCAAGACAGGGATCTCTATTGCTTCCAGCCACGTTGTAGTGGATTTGGACTTATGGCAAGCTGCCCCGTCTTGTTCGAAAATATACTCGCCATAAGGGGACTGAAGCGATGGTATGGACGGTAGTAAATAGTTCTCAAGGATATTTTGGTACTTAGCAGAGTTAACTATACCATTAATAAATGCAAGTTTACCAACTCCTTGCGCGGACATGCATCCCCAAACCATTACGGATGCTGGAAATTTGATGGATCGTTTTAAACAGTCATTATGGAATGCTTCATCCTTGGTTCTTATAACTCTCCCACGATTGTCACCCACACATACACCTCAAACCTGGACTCGACACTCCAAATCACAGCATCCCATTGCCTCTGAGTCCAATTTTGATGTTCTCTAGCATACTTAAGACGTTTTTGTTTGTGTATAGTGGTCAACAATGGTTTTTTCTTTGCCTTGAGAGTTATGATACTTTATGGAATGCACACTTTCAAACTAAATTTTGAAATATTATTACCTTATAAGATCTGTAACCCAATTTGTGCATATGTCTTTTACATGTGTCGACAGAGATATCCTTTCCTATTCAGTTTCTCCATTCAACAGTGATTGCTGCTGCGGTACTCCGGCGATTTTTCTTCAGAATCCTCTAAGATCATGCCGATTTGCTATCGGAGGGCGACCAGTTTTGGGCATAGGTATCACATTTCCAGTGTTTTTGTAGAGATCTATTATAGTTTGTACTAAACTTCTTGTTAAATTAACAATCTCCGTGGTTTTGTATGCCGATTTACCGCTTTTAAAATAATTTATTATAAATTCTGACTGGAACGGGTATAGGCTTACCACGAGCCATTTTCAGCACTTTAAACAAGTTACTAAATTTTAGTGCATTGATAGTGTGGTGCTCTTCAATAACTCCGGTCAAGTTTACCGTTACTAGTTTCATGTACACAAGAATTACCCAACTATTTTTACTGGACGTACTATTTTGCGTTTGAAATCTGCTGGACGAACTATTTTGCACTTGAATTGATATTTTTAAACTGAACTTTTACCGTTACTGTTTCAGTTGGAATTTATTTTTGTTTTGGTTTTATTAGTCAACACTCTAAAGAATCGAATACATACTACCTGTTTTACATCTGCTTCATCTTAAGACCATAATAAAGATTCAAATTCGGAAAAAAGTCTAAAAGCAACAACTGGACGAACTCTTTTGCGTTTGGGTAGTAATACTACAAATATAAAAAGTACACAGTGCACAGAACCTTCCTTATAAAGGTACGATTTGTTTAGAGTCCAAACAAAATTTTTGATCCAATTTTAGGAACTTCATGTTGACCTAATTTAGATTCTATTGTATCTCAAGTTGCAGGTTTTATAATTTAAAAAGGTTAGTTATATATTTTAATATCTATATAAACTAAACTTCAAATGTTACAATTGGTCGACCACATTAAAGGGGATTAATGTGGAATTTATTTGCTAACCTTCAAAATTTAGCACCTTATCGTTCTAAAAATTAACATTTATGCACTTACCAAACAAAAACCTCTTCAGAACTATATTTAATTTGCAAACTGAAGCACAACTGCGGTAATTCGAATAAAAATAATCATTTAAATCGGATGTTGCCTAATCATTTGAAATGTTTCCCTACTGTATCAAATGTCAACGCTAACCAAGCAGAAAACTAATTTCGTGATCTGTACCATCATTAAATGTATCTTGTTTGACCATATTTCGGTAATCTGTTAATAGTTTTTGTAAAATAAAAGTTAATTTAAATTTTTTATCATTTATTGTAAAATAAAATTATTTTTTTATTCATTCTTTTTTGCGCCACGTCCCTTCTTAACTGGAGCGGGCTTCTGTGATCGTAAAACTGCTGATGCCCTACGGAGAGCGGCCTGAAAAGAAAGGAATTTTTTTTAGTTTTACATTCGCCAAAGGTTTTTTTTATTATTATTATTACTAAGAATAAACTCAGAGGAAATTTTCATCAAAACACTCAGCGATCTTGGTGTAATAGCTTGAAATAATTAATCATCATAATAAATTTGTTTAATAGTGAATAATATAAAAATTTCAATTTTTGTCCGTTACTAAAAATTTAAATCCTAAGATTTTACTTGATGTCGGAACGAAAAATAAACTAATTGCATGTTTTCCTAGCATGGGATCTATATTAGTTGAGTTATCGCATTAAAGTAAGCCCTACTTAATGAAGGATGGGAAAAAATTAAGAGCAAAATATTTGGCAAAACAATTTAATACAACTAGTGCTAAAACCCATCCGTTTTAAACAGCTTAAAAGGATGAGACTACCAAACAAAAGCAATTCTTGTAAAAATAGTCGAATCTGGTCATTGTTGTAGGGCAATTTGTTATTAATATTGGAAATGTTTGCAGTTGGTGCCTATCTGGTTGAATACCTTATCCTAACTGCAAGACTAATTAGTACCCATGAACATGCATAGAAAAAGCAGTAAATTAGAGCAAGTTGTCCTAGTAGTTTTTTTTTTTATTAGTATTTTCTTTTGTGTTAAAGTTCATTGACTTTTCTCGACCGATATAATAAAAATCTGCTCAAAACTTGGTTAAAATGTGCTCTGCGTTTCGAAGGGATTCAATTCTAAAGGCGTATACCAAAACCTTATATTAGATGCAACATTCTCTAATTGCTAAAAATTGAACCTAAACTAATCGTTGCAGTGTCTTCTTAGTTTCTTACGTCTACTTAAAAAATTAAAAGGTCACTTACTTGTTTAAGATCATAACGGTACTTGTTAGCGGTGAGCATGTTCCTCAGCTTCTTAAGCGACCGCCTTGGTCCAGCCTTCATCGTAACACGGACGGTGTTCTTAGCTGGCCGGTTGGCATATTTCGCTTTCTTGTAGACGACTGTGAAGCCCTTCTTGTCGGCAGCCGGCACGACTCCCAGAGTCTTCTTGTGCACGAGGCCGCTGTATCTGAATGAGCTGACGTTCGTCAGGTTGTTTGGTTCCTGCAATTAAGGTCACTATAAAAAATATTTGAATGTACATTGAAAGGGACGCGTCAGCACAGCATCGGCGTCATCAGTAGTAGCAAATAAAAACAAATGATCATGGGAAAAAATCAAAGTTTTGTGTAATTTTCATCACGATCGCAGAGTTCGAGGTATAGCGAATAAAAGATAGAAATAATTTGGATTACTTACAGTGCTGAACGGCTTCTTGACGTCACGCTTCTTCATCAAGTAAGCGTGGTGGTTGCGGATGATGAGCCAGTTGAGGTGCGGAGACGTCGACATCTTGAGTTACCTGAAAAAGTGGAAAATCTCGGGTCAGAGAAGCTCCTTGCAGTGTGATTTTAATTATATTAAAGCGGCTTCAGGTTTGGGTGATGAATATAGTCTTCAAGAACTCTTCTGCTCAAAAGGTTCATCATTTGAAAAAAAACCAGAGGTGTAAGCACGTGCAAGAATTTATTTATTTACCGCCATCGTTTCCAATCGAAAACACTTGGAGCACATTGCTAAATATCGTTGGAGTTTTGAGAAACTTTCACTTTAACAAATAAATTGCTGCACAATGCCGTCCTCACAGGGAAAAGCGTAAATTGAAAAAGAACCTACCTTTCTGCTTCACTGCAGTTGACGGAAAGAAGGCGGAAACGGAATGGCTGTCAGGCGGCCATTTCGCGACGTGAGAATAGACTGGGTCTTGAGGGAAAATGGTCGAAACTAAAGCTGGGTGCACTTTAAACGCAGTTTAGCCCATGCCTCATGGTAATTCCAAATAATTAAAAAACGTATTTTGAAACTTGTTTTCATTTATAAGGTTTCAAAAATAAAAAGGGATTCATTCTTAATTCACAAAATTGTGTATATATAAATTATCGGGAGCTAAATCAATATTCAATATTTATCTCAAAGCAAAGATAAAATTTATTTGTAGTAAGCGGGACAATATTAAAATGGTTAAAAATAAGAAATTTATCCGAATAGACTGAAAATATTCTAAAAAAGTGATGTTACGGAATTCTTCGTTTCGAAACGGTTGCACCAAGCGAAGTGGTGGTGAAATACTTGTGATATTTTTCCATTTAGAGGTGGGTCCGTTATTATCCCGACTCAAAATCAACCATTAGCAGATATCTATCAGTCTATAGATTCCCAGCGATTTTTTTTGAAGTACATGAGCTTTAAAACTAAATTAAATATTTGTACAATTGAAAAATTTGGCCAAGTGTGAAGATCTAGCTCAAAATAAAATTTTCCGTGCTGCCTTAGGGAAAAGGGCAAAGTACGAAGATAGCCGAGATCCGGACACAGCCTTAAGATTAGACTATTTTCCTGGATCACGCACCCACTAAACCGATACCCAAACCAGATGGAACCTCTTGCGGAGCGCCATCGGCTCCATCGGCTACTGTCTGTCAAAGTTGCAATTGGCCGGAGGAGTTCACTTTTAATTTCGCTAAACAACATAACCTGCGGGCTGCAGTTCTGCTGCGGCAAATCTCAATTCTGGGTAGTGCTGCTTACTATGGTATGAGGCGCGAGAAGAGCCCTTCAATCGCAGACCCAGGACACGAATCTCAAGCAGAATGCAGAGGTAAGCGGAAATTTGCGGTTCCCGAAGTGGCAACCTCAACGGAGCCCCACTTGCAGGTCTCTCGGCGTTGCATTCGAAGAAATGCAGGGCCTGGGTGTATCCATGCCATTACTTTCTGAGGAGTGCGCAAGCGAATGCGACAGGGACAGTGATGAGCTCAGCGTGAAGAGTTGGAGCCCGAAGGCCCGCAACAGGCACCAGTCGCACCGGAGGGCTCGCCGCACGACCCGCTTCGTCCTGATTTTCATAGCAGTGCTGTTCGTTCTGCTGCTGATTTACATCCCTTTGTTCAATAACGTGCCCTCACGGCTCGGTAAGAATTTTCCACCTATTCTTTCCCGAGAGAGTTTTTACGCTTTTTACCTTTGCAGTGGCGATTCCCGGATGGGGCTACAACACCTCCAGGAACGCGGCGGACTATGTGATGCCTGGGGTTGATACCGCGATCATCAAGCCTCGCAGTGTGTGCCTCTCCAACTTCTTCCTCCTCATTGTGGTCTGCTCCTCGGTGGAGAACTTCTCAGCAAGGTCAGTTAAAAACTTTAAAAATATCTCGTTTAAGAATCTAGGAACTCGGTAGGGCACCCTATGCGAATCTCAAAATTGCCAGAAATTCGAATTATGAGCCTCGAAACCAGGCGTGCATGTAAAATTGTAGGAAATTTCATTTGCTTTACTTCCTATTTTGACCAAGTTCTGTGCTCTTGTTTAAATTTAATTTTTAAATCATCACTTAATTTTTTCTTTTGTTTTTATTTTTTAACCGTTCTTTTAATTTTGATCTTACAAACGTTCTCTTAACTCTTTCGTTCAATTTAATCACAATAACTTGTATAATCTTTGAAGCTATTAAATGTTCTCTAAGTCTGTTAAAGATGAAATATAGCAAAGTTACAAGCTAATTAACGTTGAACCTTAAATACTAAAGGAAGAAAGGTTTTTAGTAAAATCAATAACTTTCCTTGTATAATTGCACAGAAAATTTGTTCTGGATTTAAACGGGAGCAAGAGGTTAAATGAGCTGTTTACAATTATTAAAAGTTCTGAATTTAAACACGCTTAATCTTTAATATTTAAAATAAAATATTTTAATAATATGTCGCAAAACAAAGTTGATTTGGATTGTTATTTTAAAATTTACTATAATATAAATATCACGATACAAATTGATAGCAAATAATATTTCCTAAATAAATGTTCCAAAATGGCACATTCTTGTATGAAGCGTTTAGACGGATTTTTGTATAATTTTTAATATATTATTCTCTATCAAAATCTATCTACGAATTCTCTTCATTTAGCGGACAAACGTTTCTTACTCTTGTTAGAATCTTAATAAAACGTGTTTGTGTCTCACAAATTTACGAGTAAACTATTCAACTAAGGACTTTTGTAAAAAAAATCGAATTGTATAATAATTTGAAGCTTGTATTGAAATTTTAAACGCATTTTTCTTGAAACATTTGGTGTTATCAAGAAATGGGTGCAAGAAGTTAGCAACCAGGTGTAAAAACAAACTTCGGGAAAAATTGAAGATAATGGTTTTGCCAATTGTTCTGATGCATTTGTTAAAATATTTATTTTCTATAGCTCAGCCAACAAGCAACACGTTTTTTTTAGGAAACAACATTGTTTTAAGAATGCTACATAAACATTACCATTAAATTATCACCGTCAAATCGAATTTATATGAAAGGACGAAGGGTTGGTATTAAATTATATACTAAAATACCTTGAAGGTGAGGAAAATATATAGGAATTATTGGAACAAAAACAAAAGCACGACACATAATTTCTTTACTTTTACATGTACATATAATATGAGAAAGCTTTCATGTATTGGAGAATATCAAGTGGAAAATTAAACTATGTAGTCCACTGGCACCATTCAGCTGTTACTTACAAAAAAACTTAGAGCCAAACTGTCCTTTGATTGATCTCAATTTTAAACAAATATCAATTTTCATTCTTATTGCAGACAAACTATTCGAGAGACTTGGGGCAACACGACGGAGTTCAACTATCCGATGTTCTCAAAAATGCATTCCCACCTTAGTGGCCAGTACCTAAACGTAACAGAACTCAATCTCCGTTTGTATTCGGATTTTTTAAATCTAGGAAACGTACTGAATCTCAATATCTTCAAATTTCTTTCACTCATCACCCTCACTCTTTCAGAAAACGAATCTCACAGACTCTAGTCAGCACCAGAACTTGCCTGTACGCCTAGTTTTCCTCGTTGGAAAAGGCGATGATACGAGAATAAATAAAAACGAGACGATAGCTCGTTTAAAACTCGAATCCGAACAATACGACGATATGATACAAGAAGGATTCTACGATACCTACAACAATCTCACCATTAAATCCATTATGATGCTGAAGTGGGTTGTGGACAATTGCCAGAATAGGGCAAAATTTCTAATGAAATGTGACGACGACACATTTGTGAACGTGCCGAATTTATTGCACGTCCTTCTAGGCGGTACGGTGCCGGTGTACAATGCGACTGTGGAATTCTACGACCCACTTACAGTAAACGCCCTGGCTTCAGTGAATCGATTGTCGAAGACGCATAGCCTTTTAACCGGATATTTGTTTTGCATGGTTAAACCCATTGCGGATACATCTAGCAAGTGGTACTCACCAGTTTATATGTTCAAGGGAGACATGTATCCAAACTACTTGTCGGGATCTGGCTACCTGATGTCTTTCGACGTCATACCAAAATTGTACAACATATCACTCAACACGTCTCTGTTGCACCTGGAGGATGTCTACCTGACTGGAATTTGCGCAGAGAAGATGCACCTGAGGCGGCGTCACAATCCGCTGTTCAGCTTCAACAATTTGTCTAAAAAGTGCTCGTACAAGGGTGTTATAACCCAGCACTATGTCAAAGGTGACCTTATGCGAGAGGTCTATGTTTTCACCGTGAATACATCGACTCACTGTCCAGCTCCGGATAAATACTTCAAAATGAAGAGGATGCACAAACGCATTAAATTTTGCAAGTAGGGAAGTAAGAATAGAAAAACAAAAAAATAGGTAGATGATTAAGAAATCTCAAAGTTGGGGGGGACGCTAGCGCCGATCTTGCGATCCATGGAAGGATCTCTGTACGGAAAGTGTTTAACCACGTAGTAGCTTTAAATCTACAACTCCTTGCAGTATCTCGCTTTGCTTCGCTTCGCTTCTTACAAAGGTATTGTGTCTCTGTGATGTTGTTATTTATTTAAGTCCACCACGCAGTCTAGGTTAGTAACATCAACGTACATTTATTTATCTTTTCTCAAATTTATTTGCACATATTGCTGCACACTTTGAATTTTTTTTCGAGGGATTTAGTTTAGTCTAGGAATCAGTTTAGCTGTTAGCTGCAAAATGTTGAGATATAAGATTTAGATATGCCAGGTTATTGAAAGTCACCCATAAAAACTCTTTCTCTCTTAAATTCGATCAATGAATCTTTTTTTACCAGGGCCGCTGAGAGACCAAGAAATTATGATCATTAACGTGGGTTTCTTTGACCCAAATTGCGAATTAATTCCTAAATTAAGTCCTGAGGAAATTGTTCAAGGTCAGGACAGAAAGCTTGCCCTTCGGCCATTGACCGCTGTAGGGTTAAGAGAAATTTATCAAATAATTTCATTTAATTTTGAATGGAAACGTCTCGATGTGGTGTGACTTTCAAAACGATTTTAATTTTGCATTAAATAAAGAACTCAACTCGCAGGTTTGTTGGCGACTTATCCTAAACTACATGCGCTAGTTCTGCTCGTAATTCGATTTGTGGGGCATTACGTCTTTCACAGTGGGGAAAATTCCGAAAAATCAGTTTTGGGAGCACGTTTAGGCGCGTGCACATTATAAACTTTGCAATTGTGAGGTTGAGTTCGATTCCCACATGAAAACTCCTGGTCAAAAAGCTGCAAAGTCCCAGTCCTCGAGTACGTAAACAAAAAGAAATTACGTCTACTAACTGCCGTCTGACGTAATTTCTATGTTTTTTTATTACTTTCTTTTGAACTATGTATCAAAATTCAAGACTAAAATCTTTGAAGAATATTCCAAAATTAAAAGTTCTTGGTAGCCCTAGCGAAATTTTAGGCTCCTCAAATTACATATATCATTTTGTACATAAAATAATTGGCCGGACAATAGATAGATATTTTTGGTTTGTTCGAAAATGTGAAAAGTGTTAATTCATTTCGGCAGAAATAGGTGTAATGAATGTCTTTTATTGGAGATCCTGTAAAAAATTGAATTCTCGAATAAGTCCCATATTTTAATCTACCATTCCAAAATTTGACAATTTTTCGGAATAGCTGCAAATTAATCAAATCATCCAGTTGTTGCCTTTATTAATGGTTGTGATTTAATATACTCCAGGGCTGAGTTATTGTTAAAATTTTTCCATATGCCCAGTCTTCCAGACGAATTTTATAAATTGTTTTGCAATCAGATCTTCGCCTTTAATGGCTCATTGGAGTATGATTTTAACGAAAAATTACCAACCAATTCTTCGCACTAACACTATATACGAAATATAAAAATTTGAGGTGTATAGCTCTACAATCGATATTTTGGAGTTCAAAAAGGATAAGGCGTTTCTATAAACCTGCTGGCATCGGAAAGCATATTTTTTGCCATCGAACACAGAACATCCTCGGAAGTGAATATTTTTGCTACTCTTAGATGTGCCTTATAGGAGAGTTTGGCTTCTAGGAATTTATTTCTAAGCACAAATTTACTTCGCATATTTTGTAAGTCTGCACAGTTTGCACCCCGTCGGAATTTAATTGAGTGGAACTTTATTCCTCTAGGAAGTCAATTCGATCGAAAATATAACTCTACCGTCTTTTTTCATTTGTAAAGCCAACCGCAGCATACTCGAGCTGGTATCGTTGCAAATCTTGAAATTAACAAAATCTTCAAATTGGCTTTTCTGTTAGCATAGTTAGTGCGCTGTAGAAAAGTAGGAATAGGAAAAAAGTTTGGCAACCTTCGAATGTCTGCGATTGGCCTCGAATGGCTTCAATCGAAGCGTATTGCGAAAAGTGTAAGTTAGGTGAAAACCTTTTATTGTGATTTTAGGTTTAAATTAGATTTTCTATGGAACGTGTGCGAACAATAATCGAAATATGTACGGATTGTATATATTTGTAAAATATTTTGTAAAATTTTTATTTTTTGGAATATATTGCAAAAATGTAGCTGGACGAATATCGAGGCTATCATTTCTGCAAGAAAACAAAAAGTAAAAAAAAGAAATACATTAAGAAAAACCCCTCATTAAATTGTTAATATTAAGAAAAATATAATTCCAAAGTCCTTGACTTCAGTTTGTTTTACTTAATATTAATACAAGGATGCATCCATGAAATCAACTCAATTGTCCTCTAAACTAGAAGTGATTCTGTGGTCTGGCGGTTTGATCTATTTCTATTTGAGCTATTTCGCGTCCTCTTTATATTCACTTTATTTATTTTTTGTCACTCATAGAAATGGAAAAGAATTAGACACATTGGAGGTGTATTTTATCACCGTTCATTATAATTATTAATTTTTGCTACTTATAAAAATATACTTCTGCTACTAAACAATTTTGAAAAAATATCAAACTATTTTTACAACGGTAAGCTTCATCAGAAACTCATTTTTTAAATCTTCTATTTACTTTACACAGGTCTAAAATGCAACCTTAAAAACCCATTTATATTAATTTTCAGGGAAAAAACTGAATATCGCCATTTAGTCACAGGCATCAGGGGAAGAAAATTGATTTTCGTAGATGTTATCAATTTGGACCAGAATTTAAAAAAGAATTGTCTTAAGGAGTGCGTTTTTACTAGTAATAAAAGTTTTAAAACTATTAGTTTAAGTTGTAACTGAAAATCATTTTCCCCGATAGAATTCAAATTTTTAACGCACATTTCCGTTCCTTTTATAAAGTTAATTAACGAAAATAGAAAGAATAGAAAAATTTAGCGTTTGTGTAAAAATTGTTTATAGTTTCGAATGACAAAAAATTTTCTAAATCAATGTTGACTTATCAGCGAATTTTTTCACTTTCTTTTTCTTTCTAATTTTATTTGGCGGGTCATCTCGGATACTAGTTTTTGGAAATTTTTCTTTTTTAACAGAATGTAATTCATTCTCAGAAATGCAAGTTTGAGCGCTCTCTTCAGCAGTTTCTTTCTTCCGCTTCTTTTTTTCTTTCGGTATCATCAAATCTCGGACCTCTGTTTCTACCGGCAATTCGTCATCGTCCTTTTTGTCTTTCTTATGCTTTTTCTTGCATGGATGGTGATGCTCATTGGTGTGCAAATGTTCTTCTACAATTTTATCGTTAACAGGATCTGCATTAGCTTCTAGTGTTGGACGGTTTTTTTGCTTTTTTAAAGGTGCATAAGGCCAGTTGCGAGCACTTAAGTACTTTTGGACCTGCTGAAACTTGGCCATCAATTCTTCTTCCTGTTGCTCAATCCTGCTCAATTTCCCGCTCAACGTAAGACCATGCCTGGCCCCCTTATGGGCCGTCAGTCCACCACACGCTTCGAACAACTCCTCTTAGTTGAGCGTTTTGTACTTAGGAAGATCAGGTTCTTCTGGTTCGCTGCTGCTAGACTCTTCATGTGTTTCCCTCGAGCCACTTAGGACGGACTTCTTTATGAAGTTTTTGTACCCATTTTGTGAAGGAGTTTTCCCCAAACTTTTCGAAGAATATGGCTTTGTAGATATCTGCATAGTTCAGTAGTAGTTCAGTTATTTTGTGAAAATTTAACAAAATATTGCATTTACCTCGACTGAATCTTTATCTTTAGTACCAATTCTAACGTTTTCTCCATCTTTGCTGATATCTATGTTTCTTGCGGCTTCGTTAAAAGCGCGATCCCACCAATAATTGTTAAATTCTTTCGACTTGTCTTCACCGAGGCCAGCCTTGTCGAATTTCAAATTTGCTCTAAGAGGTTTCGTTATGCCGTCGCTGTTTTTGCCCAAACCACTGCCTGAAAAGGAAAATTATCTTTAAATTCTTCTCCTTGCGAAATTGATAAGAAATTATTCAAAAATAAATTTTATGAGACAAGATTTTATATAGTGTCACAAGCGGACGATTTTAAAAAGCAAAAAAATTAAGACAAATACTGTTTTAATAAAATTAATTGAAAGGATTCCAATTTTTCAATATTTGATTTGAATGCAGTTTGTTTTAAAAAAAAACTCTTTCCATTTTAACTTAACACTTTGAATTTTCAAGTTTTGAGTTTGGTTAGCAGCCTCAGTGCAGAAATGGCAGCGTATACGGACATTTTTACAAGCAGTTATCGAAATAACTAGATTTAGATTTCCATCATGGATTGGAGTAATTGGCTGAACTAAAGATAAGCAAACCAAGTGAGCACAATCATGAAAATATAAATAGAAAAATAGAAATGTAAAATTATTTGTTTGCGTCTTTGGTACACAAATTAAGCGAAAACATGAATGCGACGGATTAAGAAATTCTCGATTCTCATAAACTTTGTTTGTTATTTAAATAATTATTATAGGTTTAAGTGAAGGACATGTTATTGAAGATATTTTGAACTATATTTACAAAATTTTGTATATTATAACTATGAAGGTTTTTTTTTTAAATATGTATATGTAAACATAGTTCAAGTATCTTTAATAATTAATAACATATGCTTCCCTCAATCCTATAATAATTAATTAAATGACAAACGAAAGAGTAGATGTATTATGACCAGGGTCGGTTCATGACTCTTACGAGTTTTTATAAATTCTGCTAAAAGTATATTAAACTGAGACTGAGTTGGACTATTAAAATTTCGGTTTCGCATACGACCCTTTGTCTACTCTACCATAATTAATTTTTGGGGATAAAAAGGCAAAGAGAAAAATCTAGCATTTGCGCTAATATATCAAGAACTACGAAATACAAAATTAAAGCAAAACTAATTTTATAATGTGTAAAAATGACTGAATTTTTCATTACCTTCTTTCCAACCATACTTTTTAAGCAAATTTTTACCGAAATCCATACTAGAGTTGAAAAAACAAGCAGAAATACTTCTTTAACAAGTCTACGACTATTTTGTTGTTAAATGTTTACATGATACGGCTAAAATCTGCTAGAACTTAAATAAACTCACTTCGCTAACGCCGAAAAGATGCAACGAGATAGCCACACATGGAAATTGGTACCAAATTTGACTTGACAATTTGCGGCATCTTATTCTTTATGTAACAGAGTTCGCCACAAAGAACTTCAATTCTCTTAGTAAATGCATAGTTCAGTATAATTTAAGTTCGTTTTCTGTTAGTGGGGAGGACTATAGTTATGAGGTTTAGCTAAAATATTTGTTACACAAAGAAATACCGAAATCTAATTGAGTCCTGAGTAAATTAGTCAGTAATTTCAAGTAAGATTGTATTTATTTAAAACCGCATCAATCTTCACATCATAAACCAGCTTCACGTCAAAACTGGACTTCGGTTCTGATCGGGTGACGCAGCTCGTCCGCAAAACGTCGTTTTTCCTGCTGATTGCTGACAGCGATTTGTTTTCAGTTTGCCTAAAAGCAAATTTACTGCAAGGCGACGGTGGGACACAGCAGCATAAAGAAGGGCAAAGTTCTTACAACATCCTAAATGTCTCAAAAGTAAAGGTGTTCAGCGCTATTAGTCTTTAAGTGTGTCAATTGCTCGTTTCGTAGTTAGTTTAAGAAACCAAACGACCGATACAATTTTTTTTTTACATAAATGTGAAGTGTTCAAAGTTCATTCCGTTGGGAGCTTTCGACTCGCAGTATTACTAGTCGCTTAATTGCTATCGATACTACCGCGAGTGTCTTTGAAGTTCTGTGCGTTTCTTTTTCTGTTTCTGGTAAGCGAGCACCCGCCATGGCCACCATCGAGGAGCGATTCAACGCAGCCGTCAATGTCATCAGAAATCTGCCCAAAAACGGTGAGCTGCCCTTTGTATTGCATTTTTTTGGTTCAACTGGTTCCTCAAGGCGGTCTGGGAAGCGGAGACATTCGACTGATAAAAGTACAAATTGCGAGCCATTCGTTGATTCCTGGACAAGTGGGTGCCGGAGGGCAGTTAATGTTGTGGGTGACCTTCTTCTGCTGGGAGCGAATTGCGCAGTTTTCTTATTTAAAAGGACCCCACTTCGGAAGTGGATCTGCTCTGTTTGGACACGGGTCAAAGTATTTGGAACTACCTTATCAGATTGATAACAGCAGCTGCATGAAACAGCAGATATTTTTAAAAAGAAACATCTTGTCTTGTCATTGTCTCACCGCATAAACAGCAACGGATTTACCACCTGTTTGGAAAAGGCAAGAAATAAGCAATTATTGGTTCTGACGCCAATAAAAACAACGAACATTATGAAACTTATTTCACTAATTTGCAATTACAATCAATCGCTATCACTTACAGGAAATCGTTGGTCACTCACAACAAAAAGAATAATTAAGGATTTGAAATATAAACAGATACCCTCTCTACTGAATCTCATTGTAATAAAATCGACATTTTCAGTTGGGTTTTTATTCGAATTTTCTGTTTGCATAAGCGAGCCAACAGTGTCACGCTTTCTTTTCCCAAAAATTTCGCACCTGTAGTTAAGTTTAATGCTCACAATCAGTTGTAGCCGATTTTAGCAGTTTTACGCTGACTTTCTAAAGAAGGTCACCGTCTAATTGCACCGAAGTTGCATAAGCAGTTTTTTCAATTGATTTAGCAAAAAAAAAAAAAAACAACAAACAAACCATTAAATCTGTACAGTATAATTGATTTATTGTAAATATAAATTCCTCGGGGTTTTTTGCTCATAAAGCAAGTAGCTATTAAAACAAAAATAGATGGTGCCGAAGATCAGGTTAATAGTTTATTCATGGTCGGAGAAAGATAAAAAATCTCGGGAGTAACTTAGAACCGTTCTGGTAGGTTACTTAAAATTAAAGAAGCTCCCTGGAAGCTTCGTTAGTTAACCAAATTGGAACGCTTCAGTATGCGACTATTTGCTGTAGAAGTGCATTAATTATATCCGGGCAAACAAAAATACGAGCAGAAATCTTCCGAGTTGTGAGGAAAACACTTATCTTTTTTAATTTCCTGTTTACGATGCACATAATCTTTTTATTTGCGATTTAACTACTTATTTGATCCCCATTATGATTTCCGTGTCTCTAAGATGTAATGACCTTTTTTAATAGATTATGATTTAAGTAGGATTGATTACTTAAGTGGGATACTTTGCTTCTTATACACTTCGAATTTTAGGCGCCAAAGCCATAAAACTTGCAAACTATAGGCTATGCAGTACGATTTCCTATTATCTTATTTTATTAACATTACCAATCACTGAATTACCTCAAATTACTTAAATATTCAATACGCATTAATATCACCGAATTTTCTATATTTTCGTAATTCAGAAAGAAG
Source organism: Eutolmus rufibarbis (assembly GCA_963920795.1). Lineage (NCBI taxonomy): Eukaryota > Metazoa > Arthropoda > Insecta > Diptera > Asilidae > Eutolmus > Eutolmus rufibarbis. Next base: position 41,959,155 of record OY987204.1, on the reverse strand, counting down.
TCCAGCTACATACATATGTATGTATACAAAAAAAAAAAAAATTTTTTTATGAACAAATACATGAACATTCGCAAATAAATTGAATTCACTTAATTTGCATTAAACCTTTTATATAAGTTAAATCAATTACTCACTGTTCGGCTAAAAAAAAGTACGGTACTCATTGTCGTCTTTGTTTATTCAAAACCAAAGTTCAATTTTTTTTAAACACTCGTCAACACAATGAGAGGCAGTTTTTAAACTACTCAATCATAGCTATTATACATATGAAACAAACTTGGACCTGCTTTCGTGGTTGAATCACAAGAACATACTTAATTATAGTCAATATTTTTATATGCATTCCAACAAGTAAAAAGGGTGAAAATCAAGCAAATTAGGTGATAGACGCACAGGTAATTGAACTTGTTATGACCACTTTGTAATTATACAAACTGAAAATTTTATGCCTTTTCTAATTCGAAATAGTCATATTCAATGAAATGATTTAATGAAAAGTCAATCATTTTCTTTTTAATTTTTTGAAATCGTAATTTCCTTATTACTTGGTTTTAAATTTTATCAATTGTCAACAGTTAGTTATTACTGATGGGGTAGGCTCCTCATTACTCATTTTAGAAAATATAGAGCGGTTGAGACTATCATATCACTTTAAAACAAACGTATTTTAAACTTTATTAAATGAACGATGCGCAATGGATGTCCTCCAGTGCATTATGTTATATTTAATTAATTTTGTGATTATTCATTTCTTTTCTTGATACGGCAATTTAATTCAACAAGTTCAACATATCTTCTCAAAACAATTTCCGTAACTGTTGAATTACATACACATACAGAGTAAAGCGCGAAGCGCGATGCTATCATCTTTCACCATATTTCTCGTCTTCTACGCAAGATATGAGTATTACCCAGTTGCGCAAATGTAATATTGCGATATTTTAGTGCTTTGCTATGAAATATGATATGCGAACCCTTTACCACCTCATAAAAGATGCTCAGTGAAAATTTAAAATAAGCTGTTATGCGAGCATGGCGGAAAAGACAATCGGAACCAATAAAATTAAAAATAGTTCTAGTTTTGGGCTCACCAACACCGGCTTTATCGGCTTTATCAGTCATCATCATAAAATCATGTGTAATATAACTCAGCAGATAGTTTTTGCGTTTTTGCGAAAATATATAGGAAAAAACAGAGACAGACAAGCGCGCGTATGAGTAATTTGATAACGATTCAGTTTTTTTTTTATTTTTGAAGTTATAGAATACTATAAATTAATAATACTATAATCCAATAATGAATTAGTTAATCAAGCCAAGAATATTAGCATTAGTTACTTAAATCCTAAAGATTATCATATAAAAAAATATTACTTTAAATTATTTTCTAGAATTTTTGCCTTAGAAAGTGGCACCTAGTATGAAACAAGTTTTCAAGAAAAGCACAAATGTGATATCTCATTTCTTTTTAGTTTTATATCAAAGATAATTTAATTAAATTGAATGTATTAAGCGTTAACTGGAGTTGTAAAACTTGTTATGTCTTAAGACTTAAAATTTAATCTGTGTAATACTGCAAAACTGATACATCATTCAAATTACTTTTTAATTTTTGTCCGGAATAAAGACATGCGCCAAAAAATTGTTTTTTTTCTTTCAGAAAAATTCTTTTTGGGTACGCGAGTGTCAATACGTAATAGTAAATTATAATCATTTACTCATTAATTCATTGACTCATTAACAGAGGTTTCAAATGTTTAGAATGAATTTTGAATTTAGAGAAAATCAACGTGGAATTTAGTTTAACTCAATTGTAGCACCACACACTATTTCGTTAGCAACACCGTCATTAAACCACGCAGTTGGCCAAACAGGTCTGTCTGTCTGCATCGTTTAGCTCCTCAGATTAGGTGACCTCAGGGAGCTAGGCTATATTCGATACTTACAGCATATTACACAGTGTGATTTGATTTAAAAATTTCTTCGCTTTTATGTAGTTATTTTATTAAATAAAATTACTATGACAATGCGATTTATCTTCCAGGGTTCAATTAAGATGAATAAATAAAAGCATGGGTCACATAATTCAAAAGTTGGTTGCTTTTTTTTAAGAGTTTTAAAAGTTTAAGCTTACACGAATTGTTTAATAACCTTTACATCACATGTGAGCATGTTTATACAAAATATTCTTAAAAGATACATAAGCGAATCTGTGAACGTGTAAAATTTTTAATAATACTGGCTATCACACATTGTACATTTGTACATTTCAATTCAAAAATGAGTTGTCGAAAGAACATTTTAAGGGTGTTTTATTAAGAAAATTGTTTGTAAACATTTTAAAATTGGTTTCTTTCAACTAAAGCTATATTCATTTTTTCGCTTTAATAATTTCTTAATTTATAAAGTTCCAAGACACTGTAATTCTGTCTGACAATTGCTTTGTCATTTCGTCATTCTTAAATATTTTGTAGGGAAATTTTAACACTTACAAATATCAGAGCTCACAAAGGTTCAATTTTGTTTTCGTATACCCAATTGTGAATTTGGGCAGATGCGTCTAGCGCCTAAAAATTTACCAATTTCGTAGAATAGAGGTACCTATGTATATGGTCATACATATATGGTTTTCAGAATCGCTGAATTGAAAATATATCAACCAAATATGGTAATAAGTATTTCAGTTTCCTTATTCAAGATTACGCAATTAACACGGTGGATCAAAATTGTATTTTATATTAGGTTTTCAAGGTTGGCTCATTCTAAATATAATAATTAAACGACTGACTACATTGGGATTGGGTGAAGGGCAAACTGAAACTAACCTCTATAATTTATATTTTGAGATAAAAAAATTCGCAAAATATCGTAACCGGTCACTTGTGAAAACCTTTAAATTATTCGCTTTGCAGAACTCTAAATATCCTTCTTAAAATAACTCGTTTTCTGAGAAGACCGGAAAAGTAGCATAAAATAAAAATATTTTCTGAAATAAAATGAATACGTTGAATCGGTCCTATATTTGGACAAACAAAACAATTGTGGCACCCAAAATAACTTTGATTCGGTGATAAAATGGATAGTTTAGGTAAACAAGATTAAAACTGATAGCTCCAGTTTGATGAGCTCGCTCAAATAGAGTTATTTTATATAAAAAATAAAACAGATTCAATCTAGTGTGATTCAGGCAAAGCAGAAAGTAGTTACTTAAAAGTCATAGCGTTTAGGACTATATTTTACTCTTTGTCAACTAAAGTATATTGACCTTTAAAAGGTTAGGAAGAAAAGGCGGATCTTGAAATGGTTATTTCTGCTCGTGGTGTTAACCAAAATTAAATCAAGGAGAGCAAGATAAGTGACATAATATAAATTTCAGCCGGATTGGAGTTTGGCCCCTTCTAAATAAAACTGCGTGCAGCCATGCGTTACTTTCAATATTTTAGTTTTGAGGTAAAAGAAAAGCGAATCGGTGCCTTTTCTTGCGGTGTTAACATTAGATAATGAAAGTAACACCGTGCTGGTTTTTCTCGTCATCGACCGTATTGCATTGCGATCGCTTGCAAATAATTTCCCCGTAAAACTACGGAATTCATTGAACCCGCATTTTAAACGGGCAATGAAAGCGATAGAAGTGCATGACGAGGAAAAAGTGACTAGAATTGGTTACCAGATCAGTGATCAAAACCTAGTCAAACCGGTACGAGTTGTTGGCCACAAGAATTTATGCGCTCTATCTAGTTACACTTGAGAAGATGACATGCAACCAGTTTGTTGGATTTTTGGACCTTTCTTTTTTCTGCCATTTTCGTAAAGTTCGGCATAAAGACATTAGAAATTGCAAGTTTTTGGTTATTCTTGGCGCCGCGGAGAGGTTTCGTAACGAGTTTAATAATGAATGGCATAAGTTCGAATGCGTCAGGTAGTATTTTCTGGCATAACGTTTTCTTGCAGAAGTCAACTTCATGAAGGCAATGACATGAAAAAATTTATTATGCGCATAGTATCTCTGACCCAAATTTAAAAGCTCATTAGACTGGCTTTTGAGGCACCTTATTGGCTTTAAACTACTATTTCTTCCAGCAGTGACCTTAGTCACGATAACACTCGTATATTAGAGAAATGCATGATTAATTATAAAATTTTGTTGTTACTTGATGATGATCTTATATAGCAGATTTTATTGTACATACCTTAATTATTAAGTAAATAAACTGCTTCTGTGTACCCAAGTTCACATAAAATTAATAATAATATGTTTTGCGTTGACGAGGGTTTCGATTAGATTTCAACAATATATACATATTTAACGCTCTGTGAAATAGATGGTAAAGTATTTTTTAATCAAGCTGCTTGATGTAGGAAAATCGTAGCCGTTTACTACAATTGCGATTTGAGATGCATAATAATTAAACCGGCAAATTTAATTTAAAAAAAAAATTTATTAATATCTTCAAAAGGGAAATTTCAGGCTTGCAATGATAATTGGTGGCGATTTTTTTCATGAGATCACTCTTCAAAATTCTAGGTTTTATTTCTATCTACTTCTAATTTATGGAACTCATAATAGGTCAAGGTCAAAAGTAGAAACTATAGCTGATAACAAGATAACATCGCCGGCTGTCCAACTCGCAATAGTAATATTAGATTTTTCGAAAAAAAATAATATTGTTTAGATTTGAAGGGTTTCCAGATAATCAGACTTTGAAGCTTATCGGAATTCAATTCCCTATCAGGATTCAAATTTATTTAGATTCTAATAATATCCATGGTTACAGAGCCATTGTGGCTTTCTTTATCAAAATATTTCATTCATTCAAGATTCAACAAGGTTATTATAAAACTCTTATTAGATATAAACTTTAAGTGATATAGATATGACCTCTGCACACGTCAATAACACAAACAATTTTTTTTACAGGAATAGTAATATAAGTAAAGAGAGGAGTTGCTTGAAGTTATAAACGACTTCACTACATAAAAATTATAATAAAATTAAAGAATGCCTGTTTTTCCTTCTGGATTATGCCAATAGATAATAGAATTGTACCTTTTTCGGAATAACAAATTAACTATTATATTTTGGACGTCGGTCTTTGTTTTATTCAATTTTTTTGCTAATATTTTGCATAATGTTGTAGCTTCAGATTTAAAACAAATTGCACCTTTAGACTGCGCGTTATTAATATGTATGAGATTATTCAATTGTTATAAACTATAAAAACAAAGTGAAATGACATGCGAAATCTCCTGTTCTATGAAATGTTTTCTTCCAAATGAACAGGTATGACAAGTATTATTTCGAGAGATAAATTTGAGGCTAACAGCTTGTTTTATAATTTGTTTTTTGCTGTTAATATTTTTGGTGTTAAATTTTAGGCTTTAAAACTTTTATTTGTTACAGTAATTAATTCAATATCAGCGTAGTTCGTTTATGCCAAGCGATTTTATCTATTTCCAATTCTAGTTTCAAATGATATTATAATTATTTTTACACATAATTCTTTACTATTGTCGACCTCAATAAAAATTGTGTGTAAAAAAAAATAAATTATGTTTTTTGTTTTTTAATAAAATTGTTCAAATTAAAGTAATAGCTACACCTTTCCCGTGCAATTTACTGTAGTAATGAATAAATAAATAAAACAATTCAATACTAAATTGAAAATACAGATTTTAGAAAAGCGCATTGTTAAAACATTTTTACAAAAATGTGAAAACTCAAAATGTTATCAACGCAACTACGTGAACAGGATCCGGAACAGGAAAATGTTAACTTCTAGATTTTAAAACTATGGAATAATTAAAATGAGCCTAAAAACTTGACGTTTGTTAAAATCTACTACAGTATTGTAAAGATACATATATAACGATTTTGGAGAAACAAGATTGTTTTTTTTATTTTCGAAAATCTTGAGCAGTTTCCCATGCGTATCTACGTTTTAACGATTATTCTTCTGATTACTTTCAGGTTCGTACCAGCCCAGCAATGTGATGATGCTTACATTTTACGGATATTTCAAACAAGCGACAGAAGGACCCTGCAAACAAACGAAGCCCAACTTTTGGGATATTGTTGGCAAGTAAGTTTTTGAAGTTAAATTATGATTTTGTTATGGAACATGATATGATTTAAAATAATTTTCATGAAAATTATAATAGTAATGGGGGGTTTTGGGGAAACGGATGTCTTATAAAATTATTATAAAAATTAGTTGTTCAGAACTTTCGGGTCTTCCTAATATATTGGCAAAGTTTATTAAATCACTGTCAAATTGGAATTTTGATGATAATTAAATAATTGAAGGATGTTTTAATTTATAAATAAATACTTATGGTTAATTAAAAATCTTTCCTGTCTTTTAGAGCTAAATGGGATGCATGGAATGCATTGGGAGACATGTCTCGCGAACGAGCCATGTACCTCTACGTCGATGAGCTGAAAAAGATCATTGAGACGATGTCGTATACGGAAAACGTAGCCAACTTTATGGGAAGCATAAGTGAGCTCGACAATGTCAGCTTAGAAGATCTTGAAGCTGTTGCCCCCGAAATCATGAAGAAAGCGCGATCGCATCCAAACTCCCCGTTCGCTTCACGCGCCAGCAGTCCGCAGCACTCACCACCCACGACAAATGGGTACACAAATGGGCCTCCCTTGGCCGCCAGCGATCGCAGGAGCTACTTGCATCAAAACGGGTACACCGCGGAACAGTCCGACGACGAGTACATAGACACTGTAGAGGTAAGGAACCCTTCGCGGGTAGTTTGTGTGCTGCAAATAAAAAGGCTATTTGTTTTTTCGTGTCTCACGCATGTTGTGTTCTTTTCTTACATTGCTTCAGGATGATCATGAAATGCAGTCACTGAAAAAGCAGAGGGTTTTGCAAAATCAAAATGCTAATGTAAGTCGTAATCGCTTTGGGGATGTGTTGTTGTATTTTTGGGGCATAACAATATTTGGGAGTTTTTGTGTGTTTTATCAAATGGCAATTACTATTTTTAATTTGAAATACAAATGCATTTTTAGAGTCGAAGCGATAGCATTTTTGATGGTACCAGAGGAGAACAAATTCCTCCTATTCTGCAACAGATTCTTGGAACCGTACAAAGGATGAATGCTGATGTTAACAACGTTAATCAAAGAATCGCATCTTTAGAAAAACACCTTCTGGAATTAAAAATACAAGTTAGTAAAAAGGTAAGAGTGACGCTGCATTACTGAGATGTATTTGTATAATAATTAAGTTTTTTCAAAGGCACAACGTCGAAAATATCAGTGGTGGCCATTTGAGAATATATCGCCGGCTTGGTTCGCAGTTTTAATTCTCTGGCCATTTATAGCACAACGTCTGGGACGCGTCATGCAGCGGAAGAAATGATAACGTCACCATCGTCCCGTACGGATAATTAAGAGAATTTTTTTGTTTTTTATTTAAAGTAGTTTGTAGGTGAAACTTCTGCAATGTGATTTCGTTATTCCCAAAAAATATGAGATTTTATATTTAAACAATTTGAAATAGCTGTTTCGACACAAATGTAAAACATTTTTGTCTTTTCTATGGCTTATGGGGTTCCTACGGAATTGTTTAGTATTAAGTTTTCTAATTGTTTATTTTTTATACCGGTTGAGAGATGTTATCACACGTTACAATTTTGCTCTTTAAGACAGATCACTTAATTTTTGTGTTTCATCTCTTGTATGTAGACCATCAGCACTAGTGCCACAACCCCCCGTGCAAAGTATTCCATTTCGATCATGTTAATATGCAACAAACATTTTATTTTATAGGTAGATTTTGTATATTACGTATATTATTGGTCAAAAGTTTTTCTATATAAATATAATAGAATGTAAAAATTATAAAGATATTTATTTTATATCCTTTGATTTCCTCAAAAAGTTAAATCCTTTCGTATAAAATTTGTTCCATATAAATCTTATGTTTTTCTTGCAGTCCACTGAGCAAATATCGTCGTGGAGAATATAAATATTTCTGAAAGAAAATGAATGTGGACGAAAACATAATTATTTTCTACTTTTAAAGTAGTAAGATATTCAAATAGGCAAATCGATTAATTAATTAGTAAACTATTTTTAGGATCTGAAACATGTCCCAGAGACGTAGGTTAAAAATATTTTAAGGGTACTAAAAGAAAGATAACAAAAAGGAAGAAAAATCGATTCGAGGTACTTCAGCAAGAATTATAAAAAGAAGAAGCAGTACTGTGAATATAAATCAACAACAACGAAAATTCGACAAAATATTTTTTGAATTGATTTACAGAATTTGGAAGGACAAGTGAAAGGATAGAGAAAACGAAAGAACTCTACAATAGGAAAGAGTTTCGTTTTTTCAAAATAATAGAGCCCGGTGGATGAAGTTCTGTTGTATGCATTTTGTTTGCGTAGATTTGATCGTTATTTCATATTAATTTTTAAAACAGATGACACGCAGTCTTCAATGGGCCAATATAATCTCATGTTTTTGAGAAAATTAAAAAAATTAAAATGTATAACAGAATGGAAAACAAAAGCCTTGAACTCCTAATTGGATGCACATGTAATTTTTGCTTGAAAGCGTACCAAGTATTATTTTGAAAATATTTGAACTTAAATAGACAAATGCGAAATACTCAATTGCATCTATGTACTTCAAATCGAAGGTAAAAAACTGAATTGTCTAAATATTGTCGTTAGGCGCAGTTTTTTGGTGTTGCTTTAAAATGTCAATTGAAGCAAAGACAAATTTAAAAACACCTATGCGTTAATGCCAGTTTTTTAAAATGTGTAAGGGGACATTCTACTTTGAAATGAAAAAAAAGGGGTCATCTTTAGGAATTTATTTTAAGAAAACGAGACATCATATAGGCTTGAATTTTTTTTTATTGTAAAAACAAAACGATTGACTTATGAAAAAACATTTTTTAAGCCGATTTAATGTCTGCTATCTCCACTAGGTTGCGTCTAAAAAAAGTGAGTTTTTTTTCTATTCGCCAAGCGTACGCCGAAGTATTGATCTGAAAGAGAAAATAAAAGTTTCATCTTAAAGAAGACACTTATAGCTAGTGCCGTAACCAATAAAAATATAATTTTTTTTCAATGTCTCCCCTCCCAGGGGGTTTAATGATAAAAAAAAACGAAAAACACGGTTTTTCGTGACAATTTTGTTTTTTTTTACTTTTATTGGTTCCGGCACTAGCTATTAGTGTCTTCTTTAAGATGAAACTTTTATTTTCTCTTTCAGATCAATACTTCGGCCTACGCTTGGTGAATAGAAAAAAAACTCACTTTTTTTAGACGGCACCTAGTGGAGATAGCAAACATTAAATCGGCTTAACAATTTTTTTTTCATAAGTCAATCGTTTTGTTTATACAATTAAAAAAATTTCAAGCCTATATGATGTCTCGTTTTCTTAAAATAAATTCCTAAAGATGGCCCTTTTTTTTCATTTCAAAGTAGAATGTCCCCTTAACAAATCATTATCAAGCAAATAATGAAAATCAAAAAAACAATTTTTTTTGAATATCGCTTCTAGGTTTAGTGTTTTGGGGTTAAGTAACCTGTTTTAATTAAATTAGAGTATACTCTCACTAATTCGGTAGATATCAGATATATATAAATGGGTTATTCTATCGCAGTCAAATAAAATAACTATTCATTTTCTTCTCTTTCATGACCTGAGACGTTTTTAACACTTGCACGTAACATCGGATTACTTGACGGGACCGAGCAGCATATGGTTTGATGAGAGAGTCTAGAGTCTATGTACATAGTAAAATATGGCATGATTTATGCAAATTAAATTATAACACGGATTTTTCTTCACCTTGTTGAGTATGTTTAATATCCTCGATGATTTATGCATTCCTGAAAATTGCATTAACTCAAAATACAGCGAAACCGCGTCTAATTTAGTTTAAAGTTACGATGTAATAAATACGCAACCACACAACGTCCCAACCAAAAGGCTGTCTCTTCTTCGTTGATAGTAATAAAAAATAAATTATGGAAGTTGTGCTTGTTAAAAATGGGTAACTTATCGTGCAATGCGCTCTTGGAATGTAATAATAACTTACAAAACTTTTCTGAATGGCTACACAACGAGATTACCTCAATAAAATGAACAGCGAAGTGTATAGCAAATCTGGGACTCTTTTATTCATGCTAATAACTATCTACGTTTTACATACATGCGTGTCAGTATGTCTGGCTTTTCACGCCCGCCAGAAGTCCCTCGTTGACACAGAAAACCGAAACTTTGTACACTTATAGTGTAGGATATGGGGCAAAATCTAACAGAATCGGATTTCCGATTCTCTCCCAGGGGACGAAAATAAGTGGCGGCCTTCGGAAAGTCTATGGAATTGGCATATCAATGGATATGGAATAAGTTAGATAAAACTTACTTTTGAAGAGAACAAAGTACATTGGGTGTGGATTATGGTGTCTCACAGAGGGGTTTTTAATTTTTTTTTCCCCCTAAAGCGGCTCTGACAATTTTGATGAAAGTTGCTGTGAAAATAGTCCCGGTGAGCCGATCTCTGGAGCCTTCTTCGAAGATAATTGGATTTCCCAAGAACTGTGGAAGATGGTACAATTTTAAAAGCAAAAACAAGTAATTTTTATTTATTTCTTATATCACAACTTTTTATTTAATGTCCTATATTTCTGCAGCTTTGAGGATTTGAACAACATAAAGTGCACTGAAAATAGTTAAAAATACGAATGCTTGAAAGATGATTGCCATAAGGTCAATAAATGAATTAGGTAAGTTACAAAGAGTAGTTATTGAATTATTGCCATTTTATATAACTCTTATTGGCCGTATGTTATCTCTGAACTGGCACTTTAATTTTATGGTATAAGTTTTATGTCACGTACGAAACGACTACTGCTACAGATGGGTTTCGCCAGGGGATTTATGGCAAAATATTGCTACTTTTCTTATATTAGGGAATAAATAGCGTTTTAAGGGATATTTATCGTCTCGCGTGAAGTATACGATCAAGATAAAAAAAAATTCGGATTCTACACTCCATTTACCAATTTCGCGCTAGTAGGCTAATCAATAAGCCATAAAAGGTTTGTTTTTATAAATAAGTAGAGTTTTTACTTTTGTTGTTTGTGAATTGCTATCGATGAATGGATTGTCGTTTTTTCTGTAAAATCGAAAGTGTTATGAATCATATGTTTACTATGTGAATCGTCACTAAAGTAAGATTACAGAAATTCTGTGGTTTTGAGAAGTTAGAGACGTTTGAAAATCTCGTTTTTAAATTATATTGGTTTAGGCTATTTTCCTACTCGTTCACAACTATGAAAATTAAATTAAAATTTAAAATTTACAACTTTTAGGTAATTAATCTTGAATTTTTTGTTCCCAAGTAAATTCTCTACAACCTTTAGAAATAATTTTTCTTATGTAGCTTTAATGAGAAAAAATTATCTGTTCGAAAAGACGGAAATTATAAGATCATATTTTAGTTGACGAATTGAAACAAAAATAATGCTTATTTTCTTTTGTGTGTAGTTAAAATTTAAAGTTTACAAGGAGTAAATCATTTAAGTGTTTTAATAATAAATAAGCACTGTGATACTAAATTAAAAATACGAGACTCCTTTTTGGCCCTTAGGTTAATTTGTAAAGCAATTTAAATACTACTTAAATTAGGAAGTCTGGCAAAGCGAGGATAACTGCAATAGCACTGCTTGTAATGGTCAATTCGATTATCCAATAAAGGCCACTAAAACCTCTCAATTACCGCCAGATATTCGATAGAATAATCCTGAGCATCCACAAAGGTCAGCTCGCTCCAAGAATCCAAACAACTACCATCGTAATCAAACAAGGAAATTTAATTGGGTAATTAAAGGCTGAAACCGGAGCTGGTCCCTCCGCTCGGTGGACTCTGTATGGAAAACTCATTTCGGGCTTGAAGGCCCTGCAATAAAAATTTATCGTGCAGTGAATTAAATTTTTATATGGAAATCTTCGCCCAGATGCATTGACCAGCAGACTTTTACAGCCTGCCCGGCAATTTTCTGGCCACTCGCTGTTCCAGGCCGAACTTGCGCCACCTCCGTCAGCCCTATTTATCCACTCCCCCACCTCGTGGTATATGGCTTTGTCGGGGGATGTGGGGATTCAGTCAATTTATTTCACCGTTTCATGCTATACTTTATGATGGGATAGCTGAGAAAGTCCTCCCGAAATTACAGGGACATGCCATCAACAAGCTTCGACTTTCAGCAGCTGAATGATGCTCTTTGGGGCGAATATGTGGTATAATTTTAAAGGGCAATTGTCCCTTCATCGTATCTCTGAATACGTCGCATTTTTCTCCGATTGCATAATCGAAGGTTCACCATGACCCGAAAATTTGCGACGAAAATGCCTACGATTGTGTTTTTGGCGTGTTCGGTTTGCACAATTTAGAGTAAAGGAACTTGGGGACTGTCGTTTTTGTGGGCAGTCAGGAACACATTCGGTCGTTCTGTTCGGATTTATTTGTTATAGGTTTATAGAAGAGGAGGATGAGGAGTGAGTCAAGTGCACTTAATTTATTGGGTACGTTAATACTGATTGAACACCCTCTTAAATATAGTTAAATCATTGATGGTATTCTTTTTGAGTAATTTTAGGGTCTTCATGGTATTAAAATTTCCATATATCATTAATAGTTGATTATTTTGAATTTTTTAAATGTTACTAGTATTATAATATTATAACTAAATAAAATTTAAACTTAAAACCGCACTTTAATTTTTGGCACATCGAATTTGCCCTAATTAGGTAACTGCAAAAAGCATCACTATAAATATGTAGGTATCTTAATATTCATGTAAAAATTATAAGAATACCCCTTTAAACTTTTTTCCAGAAATTCTTAAAATTAACTAAATTATAGAAAAAGCTTGCTTGTACGAACAAAATAATAAAAAAAATTAACGATTTAGATTTATTTACATAAAAGTATATTTTATAGAAAGATAGTTATTATAAAGGACAGGACTAAAACGTACTTTGCAATAGGAAATATAAAACAGTTGATTAAGATTTACAATTGAAAAGAAAAAGTAGCATTTTTATGAATTAGAGTTAAATTAAATTAAATTAAATTGTTAAAAACATTTGTATAGCTCGCTGCTTAATTTCCGTGGTCTTACGCACGTGTTCAAAATTTTATAGCTGAGAGAAAGTAAGAATATTGTGAATAGAAATACTTAAATTTAGGTTTAAAAATATTACTGCAATCTTGTTCACAAAAGTCGCGAAAGTACTAAGTTGTTGTTTAAACGATATAATCATCATCAATTGTGTTGTGACGGTCGATCGTAAAAGAACTAACATTTAGTTTTTACGCTTTGTTTTCATTTCTCAAAGAACTTACTGCGTTTTTCCCAAAATGTTTTTTTAACTGCCAAGTTATAAAACTATTAATTTGATACTACTATTCGTTAGTATATATGTATGTATTAAATATTTACAAACCCTCACTAGTTGGAAGATGGATAACAGCTAAGCTAAGAAAAATACATATGTTGTTTTGAATTGTTGGATTAAACCGATAAAAGACAAAGAAAAGCCTAAATATTTGAGAAATTGCAAGTCCTTTAAAGAAAAACGAAAGTAGAGTCTAAAATAGGATAAAACGAGTTGTTTTTCTTTACAAGCTTTTCATCTTAACAGCTGCTCTGTATATAATAGGATAAGTAGGTATGTATCTACGCGTTTTTCTAAAAGCTATTCATGAAATTCATAATGTTACAGAAGAGGCAGCCAATATAAAGGAGAGGTCATAGATTTGCGAAATCTTAGACGTATTTTTCTTGGAACTTGTTCTCTGTAAAAACATGAATTACGACTTTGTCCGCATAGTAACTTAAATTCCTAAAAACACCATATTGTGGATGTTTATTTATTGTCGAGAAAATTCTTGTTACTATAGCCGCCCATATTTTTTCGACTATGAAGTAAAAAACACGTCTGTATTTCGTCTGTGAACGATAAGAAGATTAAGATAGGTACTCTTTTGTTCTCATGAAGTTACGTTTAAGTATACTATTTTTTAGAGAAAATACCTAATTGTAATAAAGCATTACGAAAAAAATAAATATTTCCTTTCTAGCGTTATTCTTAAACCCTTTTCTTGCACTACTTTTATCCCTACATAAAAAAACACCGCAAATTAGAGAATTATACACAAAGGAAATTCAAAATCATGCATTTTACGAATCTTTAGGATATTGTTGAGTTTGAATATTTTCGGTTTTCGTTACATAATTCTAAGTATCGGGTAAGCTTCTTCTGTACTTGTTATGCTACTTCTTATCCTGCTAAATCCTTTAAGGTATGCCAAGCTAGAGTTGCACTAAAAAACCAGAACTAGCCGCTTTGATAACATTTATTTAATAAAAAAGACCTTACACACAGCTTAACAGATTACATAAATTACAACTACATAATTCTAATAAGCCTACATGTCTTCTATTGTCTTCACAGATTAGAGAAATTTTGGTTTGTTTGGTTTGCCTTAAGCTATAGATACACTTGCTGTAAATTAAAAAAATACGTTCTAACAAACATTTACCCTATTATCAGGGGGTGGCCTGTAGCACCAGTACGATCCGATGACTCCCAGTCCAATGAAGAAGATCGTAAAAGTCGATAGTCCCAGAACCACTCCTGTGGTGACGTCATGCAAGGGGGTTCCTGGCACCGGGACTAGGGCTAGAAGGACAAGCAGTCCGCAGCATTTGAGCAGGCAGAATACCGTCACCAGGATGTACCCTGACATGTAGCTTCTGTTGGGAAGCCACTCGCATTGGCGTGACCGAAATCCCAAGATGCCGAGGCCGACCCCAGCGAAAGCAGCTGTGAGGCTGAATTCCAAGTAGAAAGATCGTCCGATCTGAAATAAGAAGGAGAAGGTTATATAAGAAGGGCTGTCGAAAGAAAGAGATAGATATAAAGGCAGTGTTTTACATTCGCGATCATGTAGAGACAAAGGCCGGAGTTAAGTCCGCTGCTGAGGATTAGCATCAAGGAAACCACCCCGAGGGTAGCGGTAGCGTTGGCCACTTTTTGGGGGTAGGACTCGTTCCAGGGCTTGTTCATGCAGTGGTCGTCTTCAGGGTGGCAGGACGACGCCACGCGAGGAGTTATGACTGCAGTGGTCCTAGCTTCAAGATAGGCCTGTTTTGATTCATACTGCAACCTCTGCGGGGTGAGTTCCAGCTTTGGGGTGTTTGCGCAAATTTGTTGACTTTGGTACCTCCGCGGTACACTCCTCGTACTCGACGTCCTCTGCACAGGAACTTTTCGGGGAGTTGACAAGATTTCTTGGAGCTTCTTTGTGGCTGCAGGGTTCTTTAGCGGAGTCCCGGGGTTCGAATTCTGGTTAACAGTTCTCTTCTGCGGTGTAGAAGTTTGCAGTGGTGTCCTCGGAATTTCCTGGATGGTTGAGTAGCTGCTACTACTGCGGTTAATATCCGAATTGCTGAGGCATGTCTCTTCCTCGTCGGTGGGTATCACGGCGTATCGATGGGTCCTTCCATTGTGCATTTGAATTATTTCGTGGTTGTCGTCAACAATTTCCTCATCTTCAGCTGTTGGTACTACGGCGTATCTTTGGTTGCTTTTCTGATCGACCAAGACGAAAGATTTGCTTCCAAAATCACTAGAGAAGGCCGACTTCAGCTTTGGTTCCTCATGGTTGATGATTGGTGGTAGGCTCGTGAAGGTGTCCGATTCCTCGTGGAATGAAGAAGGCTCATCGTCCTTTGTGGGCAGGTGAGAATATCTGTCGATGTTGTCTTGGCTCTTTGAAAATCGCTGTCTTGGCGATGGTATGGACTGCTCCCCAGGCACTATAGCATACCTATTTTTTGTGGTTAGGGGGAGTTCTTCGACGGGCACCAGCGCGTAACGGCCGCTTCCTGAGCGCATCTCGAAAGGTTCGCCACGGCAATGAGTCGCTGGCTTTGGCCCAAGCTTAGGGGGAGTGCCGTACTGCTGCTGTAGGCTTCGGTCAAGTCCATTGTACTTTCTTGCGGTTACTTGAACCGAACGCGTCGATTCGCTCCGCTGGAGGCGCACACTCCTTCCACATTCATTAAGAATTTTTGAATTTTCCACTGACTGCATTTGCACCGACTGGGAGGTGGGGTAGAACTCACTTTCGCGGCAGAACGCCGGATTTGTATAATTATGCCTCGACATAATATTTTCGCATACACTATCTCATCACTTTAAAAAAAAAAAAAGAAGATTTAAGAAATTCTTGCGGTGTGGAACTTTGTTCCACCATAAAAGAAGAATTTCGCACTCACTATCTTACTTCACTGCGGAATCTCGAGAAAGACTTCATTCGCGCACGACCTAAGCGGGCCAACGGCTAAGTAACATCTGCCCTTGGTTCTTGAATCGGCGGCACGACCGAGAGCAGCCGCCCTGGCTCGAGTCTACCACCAGCAGCCGGCAGCCGGCAGCCGTTAAATTTTTTTTCTTTATTTGCCGCTGGTGTTCCCTCCTCGATTAATTTTGTACCGGTGAATAATTTACCCTCTGCCAGGGACAACATTTTAGGGCTCATGTGCCGCCGAAGGGACCAACACATTCAGCCAGCGACTTCGGGAAAAGCCTCTGATCCGAAGGGCGATTCCTCGCTTTGTCCCATCGGAAGGAAGCAAGAAAGGGAGCATGCGTCGCCGGCTTTTGGTGTCGTCGCAGCGCAACAACCGCGCGAAGTACTCGCGGGCCGGAGCTCCTGCGCCCCAGCAGGACGAGTGCGATGAGTTATGAGTTGTGGCTGGCGATCTCATTTGCTTCCAGCGATGGCAATTTGGGATTAAATGGAAATTAGGCTAGCTATTTTCTAATTAATGAAAGGAAGACTTAAAAATAGTGGTACCGAATTAAAAAGGACCAATAAATCCAAGATTAAGGGAGGCTGGGACACTTTTATTAATTTGATAAAAGGGGAAAGGTTTATTTTTAAAAAGTATTGAACACACTACCAGCAGATTGGGCCTCAAACATTAGAATAGGGCAAAAGTGAAATATGCAAATGCCTTCTTGAAATGAACTATTACTTCTAGAAGTATTAACAATATCCATAAATAAACAGATTTATACTAGAACTTTAATGCTTATACTACCTACTGACGAATAAACAGAAAATTAATAAAACATTATCTACACAGCGGGGTTAAAGAATAGGGCTGGCTATTTACTTACTTTTCTAAAGGTGATCAGTTGTTTGTTTGATTGAATAAGTGAATTCGTTTTGCGAAATAACAAATACTGAACAATCTAGATATGTATTTAAAAAAAGGTAGACTAAGTCAACAAGGACAAAAAATTAAACCAGGATTAATATATATTTTATTAATTAAGATTAGGAGTCTAATTTATATGCATGAACAATGTGTTTTGGGCCTAGATATGAATTCAGGAGTTTTACTTAACGCAATATACATATAATACAAATATTAAAGCAAAGAACTAAGTTTTTGATCGTTACTTGATTGCATTTAAAGGATCACATTTACATTTATCGAAACTGAACTTTTTTTTCGGAAATTCAAATTACCATAAAAAGAAGAGAGAGTCAACTGTATTGTTGCTTCATTAAAAACAGTATTAGTACAAAATTACAAAAATTCAAAAATGAAACGACATCTTATAGATTTGTATGAAAATTATTCCATTTTGAACGAAAATGGGCTCGCTTATTAAAACATATATCGTTTTGATCGAAATCACGAACTTTTGATTCCATTTTGAGACAAGTACAAAATTAAATATACAACAATTTTGTTTCACCAAAAGTGTAACTAGAATCGTTTTGTTTGTCAGCTCCTGAAATATTCTACACTCCAAATTTCTTTAATTACTACTATTATATAATACATTATTAGTATTGTTGCCTAGCTTTAAAGTAGTAAACAGCTTTTTTACTGTGTGTACAAGAAAGTTCCATTGAATTTAGTTGTAAGGTTGATATTGTAGTAGAAGCTTTTGTATTTGCATTATTAACAAAAATACAATCAAATAAGGACTTTTTTAGTTGTGTTATTAAGAAAAATACACTCAAATAACGAGTTTTAATAACTGACTTGATTCACACAATGATTATAATAGAAAAGTGTTTTTCATTAGGCTCTTCTGAAAAAGAAAACCACGATTTATTAAAAAAATTAAGAACACACTTTTTGTTGTTATATTCCCAGCAAAAGAAAAATACCTTCACTTACCTCCAATGAAAGGTTATAAACATACGATTAATTATCATTTGGCCTGTTATCGTTTCTAAGCACTAATTTATAAACTGCCAACTGCCTGAGGCATCTATCGCACTTTTGCCCTATATAATTAGTGTGATAGCAGTTAACAGTCGATAGTTATTATGGAACTAACATTTTGTATGCTGGGAAAACTTTATATGTATAATTTTATTTGGCTCTAATTTGAAATACATTATACTTTAAATTCAATTAATGCTCATTAAGTAAGTAAGTATAGTGTTAAACTGCAAATTTATTTGATATAATTTTTTATTGTTTTTTCATTTTTAATTTTATAGTTAGGTGTGTAAATGTATTAAAAATTATTAATTATTGTTTTAGTATGAAAATGTCTTTATAATTTTGTTTTTTTGTTGGTTCCAAAGGTAGATTGATAATATCAGTAATCGTTATCGAGCACGATTTTTTTAAATTACAAAATAAAGAAGTGAATTTATGTACAGTACATGAATAAGAACTACGCACCCCAGAGAAGAGCTTACTTTTCCATTATTGTTTACATTATTCCGCCGGATCTCGTTATTTCACTTGCACCACAGACGTAGACCTTGTGTCGAGTCGAATTCAGAGACTCAGGTTACAGATGCTTATGAAGTGTCTGAAGGAACTCAATTATTGGGGCGACCCAGTTCCCCTCGCAACGTTTCTAATTTCCGCTTTTGGCTCGATCCGGCTCATGTGTGTGGGTATCGGGTTTACCCTAAGATCGCGGCAAAAATATCAAAAATTCTGGGCACCAGGCGCCATTAACAAAGAGGGTTGCTTGTTCCTTTCTGGCTCTGAAAAGTCTAGATTCTAGAAGTTGCCTATCCAGTGGAGCGGATCTTGCGAGCATGCGGCCAATACTTAGCCAATTTCTTTGTGTCTCACGTTTGCCCGTTGGAGTGATGTCGAGCACCACGGCTCTGCAGCTGTTCACGTTTTGGTCGTTTTGGCTCGTGCCACGGTGGATGGCTGCTACCTTTGCTTTCTTTTAACCTTCTTTTTTTATCTTTTTCAATGTTTATATGAATCGAAACGCAGTGGCGTAGAAACATATTTTTTTCTAAAAGGTCTTATTATAGAATGATTCCTGATTGATTCTTTCTGGAATTATAACCATTAATATTATATAATAGTATTTGTTGAGAGAATTTTGTTTTATAATAAATAACCTGCTTGTTATACGTTGCGAATTCCTTTCATTGCATGTACATATGTATGTACGTAACGAAATTTTTACTCGGCTCTGACGGAAACTTCCAAATACGATTTTCATATAAATTATAAATCTCGAAATCTCCAATTATAAATTTTCATTCTATGTAGTATAAATATTAAAATTTTATTCTACCCTCTTGAATTCATATGTTTTGAAAACAGATTTAGTATTAGCATCGTGGAGAATCTATAATTGCTTTTCACTTCATCTTATTCACTTTTATTCATTGTTTACGGACTGTCCATCTTCTATAATTATACGCATATTTCTCAATGTACTACTCGCGGTTTCAGTTTGAGTAAAAATAAATAACTATACTTAACAATTCAAAAGGAAATAAGTTGCTCTCTGAAGTAGGTATCTACTTTGGAAACTTCAGCTTCCTAGAAACCTGATAACCTCAAAATAAATGCATTTATTGCTGAACAAATTATAAGGAGTTCATTAAAACAATATTTACTTCAGGGCTACCTTGAAGTCCTGTGGCTTGTTTACTTTTCGTAAGGATTCCTTGTGTTTCCTTACTTTGCTCAATTTAAAAAGATCTGCGATCGTGGAACTTTACCCGAACTCCTGAAAGTATGCTCAACAAAATCTAAATCAAATTAAAGCAGCATTGTTCGACGCAGCACTCGATTTGACTTAAAGAATGCTTTTGTGCCGCACCAAATTCAAAATTATTAATTAACTACAGGTAGAGCTTCTTAGAGAAAACATTGAAAGACGCACCTTCCGGTCCCTTGATTGTTGTGTGCAGCAAGCAGAAGCAGAGGCAGCGACCAGCCAAATATTTGGCCCCTGTGTTTATTCTCCAGATAAACATTTGTAGAGTTTAATGTGTTATTTTGCTTTGTTACTACTTGGCTCGGTTTGTTGATCTTTCTGTGGGTTTGTCGCCCTTGCTCCCAGGTTGTTGCGGTGTCCAGGAATCTGGACATTACCTGGATTTCGAAGGAATCCGCTTTAATTACAGAACTTAAACTGTTTGCGAAGTCGACTGCAAGCGTAACACCGGTAGAAGCGGAGAAACTGCCATTTAAGGGTTGAATTTGCTCAATGAGTGGGAGTTGCCGCCGAGTTGGGTTCGGCTGGCGCAGGTATGAGCAATGACCTTTTTCTGGTGGTAGAAGTTTCCCGGAGTTTTCTAATGAAATTTTACTCCCACGGAAATTGGAAGGCCAAAGATAAAGCTACAGCTTTTGCTTTGAGGTACATAAATGCAAGTGTTGCATCGAGTTCGTCGGGAAAATTGCACACCTTAAACTTGTGGTACGAACTCTTAGTTTATTTTAGAATTATTGATTTCTGCAATCTGGGTTTTTGTAAAATCGTATATAATAAAATATTAAATAAATTTCAATAAAATTTGTGTTCTATGCGGTAGAGAAGTTGTTCAACAATATAGTTTGTATTTTTAGAAATGTAAGGCTTAACTACATAATTATTGGTATGTATTACTTACTACACAGTTTATAAATTATGCCTTATAAAAAACAATATATAATTCCAACTTAAATACATAATTTAAACTATGAAATTGATAGTTAGATTGAATGATTGATTGAAATTGTCTGCAATAAATGCCTATTGATTGAATATTGCACATCCCGTGAGTGTGTGCTGTATTATCGATTAGTGCACCAGCATGGAGTTGAGCAGATAAAAGCATTATTTCTGGATTATTTTTTAACAAAATAAACTTTTAATCTAGTCATTTAGAAAGAGGAGAATCTTCTTCTAAAAAATAATTTAATTCATAATTTCGGTTTTAAGAATGTCTACTATATCTAATATAATTTTACTTTTGAAAATAAATAAGCGACTCAGGTGATTTTTTTTCTATTAATCAAAAAACCATCAGTTACATAGTTTAATTCTTATAAACAAATATATCTCACATTCTGACAGTAACGCTGAAAATACTACCCATGCATCGTGACTGAAGCATTTGAGAAGTGTGCACTTTTAGTTTTACCAACGATTTTCCTTTTACAAAGTGTCTATGGATTGAAGGATTTCTTCTTAATGTTATAGTTATCATTAAAAATTACACCAGATTATTTTATTTAATATTCGCTTAAATACAAACCCTTTCCATTTTAAATTAAAAGGTTCAGTTCGTTTGCGGAAGAAATTTCATATTACTTTGATTTTAAATTAAATATGATCGATTCCTTCGCAAAAAGAAAATCGTTTCAATCTTTAACGGATATTGCTCACTATATGTATGTCTTTTTAATTCATTCGAAATTCTCTTAAAATTATATACAACTGCGGACATCCAGTAGTAAAATTCAAATTTCGAAATTATTTTTAATGAGCAATCACTTTCGGATTCATCATAATGAATCGATTTACTGACTGGTTGAATTAACAGTTGCTTTTTTGTTGAAACAAAGTTTTTTGAAAGAATTTTTTTAACATTTACTAAGTAGAAATGTAATTGTGATCCAAATATAAAGAAGTAAAAATGAAATTGAAGGTTTTCGACTTCTTAACAGAGAACACAAAATTGTAAACATAGGATAGTTCTTTATTATCAAAACTTCATAGTTAATGAGCTCATTAAGAGCTGTAGTATTTGTAAAGCATATTATAAATCTTCAAATATTTCTGCCCATCGAGGCCTCTAATTTCGGAAATTTAATGAAATTTGACTTGAAGTTTTGTAAAAGCATTTTTAAGATATTAAAGAACAAGATTTTGTATAAAAAATTGATTTTTCAATCGATAAAACGTCTTCCCCCTTATAGACTACGCGGTTAAGTCTATACTTTAAATAAAGCTAAATATTTATCTTTTAAAGCCGTGTAATGTTACGAAATAGAAATATGTAATATGAAACATGGCAATTTCGATTTAAATTAACGTCGGTTTTCCTTTAAATTGTAAACTATTTTTCATTATAATTTGTATGCATACTTGATTTTAAGAAGTGGTAGTTTTCTCAGTGTGGATAAGTCGAATTTTGTGAATTTTTTCTATTCCAATCATTTCTGCGCCTTTGTGCGAGAAAAAGCAATATTAACTTTAAGAACTTATGAAAATGTCAACAAGGTTCAATGAAAAACGAACGACCGAAAAGTTATCAGGTGGCATCGATTGAAAAGGTATCGCGCAGATGGTGGTCGAAGATATTGGCGTTCATAATTGATTTTCTCGCCCAATCGCCTTTCCCTTGTAGTCAAACGGAGCCGAGTGTTGTGCTCATGGAGGCATTCCGATCGTGCTCAAGGCCATCCGGATTTTTGCCCAACTGACGGCAGTCGGCCTCGATATGAAGAGCCCCAGTTGTGCTAATAAATTGGCTTCCCAGTTGCCAGTTCCCGGCGCCGGAAGTGCTCCCTGCCCC
The DNA here is from genome assembly GCA_963920795.1 of Eutolmus rufibarbis. Classification (NCBI taxonomy): domain Eukaryota; kingdom Metazoa; phylum Arthropoda; class Insecta; order Diptera; family Asilidae; genus Eutolmus; species Eutolmus rufibarbis. The sequence goes on along the minus strand of OY987204.1, from coordinate 41,936,291 downwards.
TGACACCGAGCCAAGCAGAGAAAGCAATTGCCTGAACCTGACAAAATCCACACCTGAGTCTGACCTCATTCTTTCGATGACGGTGAGCTAGGACGAGGCTCGTCTTCGCAATTTTTGAATTTCTCTCTGTCATTTGTCGGGAAGTGGAAATAAACTGAAGTTGCAGAGGAGATCCTTGAGAGTACGGCTGCTCCATCTGTATCTACACATCGAGCCGTCCTGAATAATTTGGCAAATTTTCAAATCAGCACATTTCCATAATTTATCCCCTTATGCAAATTCAGGCAGAACCAGCAGCAACATGTGGGCAGGCACTTCGGGCCGACCTCGCTCCCGCTCCCATTAGTTTTCCACGTGGCACAGTTCCCCCGCATTCCGGACATCGCACTCCTCAATTATGGATAGCATACCTTGCGAGTCCTTCGCAAGGAGCAAGGATGCAGAGCCACTTTCTTCAAGAAATTCAGTTCGCACTTGCATACGCTCACATCGCATGCATAGTTAAGTGGATTGCAAATCATGCCCCAATGCCGGCGGTTGGCAGGGTCTGGGATGCGGAGCACTTCCTTTCTTAAAATTAGAAGACACCCTGGTCCCTGGTTGAGGACGAGTAAGCTCCTGCCTGTCCGGCTATGCTATGCATACCTTGTCCATGTTCATAACTCGGTAACAGCTTGTGGCCAGGTAGAGGTGTTTAAAGGAATGCCGGTCCAAGGAATCTTGTTTCCACCATCCCTCCCCCGCTCAACGAAATTCTGATCTCGTCCTTAGCTCAGTTTCCGGGATCCCATCGGGACCAGGATGGCTGCGCTTTTTCTGATTGAATCCCGAAGTCAAGGAGGCCACCTTCTGAGGTAGTTGATATGATTTTCAAAATTCAATTAACTGCTGGAAGCGTACGAAATTTGACTTTGATCTCTTTTGAGTGCTGTCGAACACGACCCGCCTCCTCCCCAGCTGTGGTAAACTTTGTTTCAAAAGCCCTAGGATCCGCAGGGGAGCTCTCCGGAGCCCGACTCTTCATAATGCATAAATGGAAAAAGATGAAAAACTCGTTCTACATCTGGGGGAAAAAAAAACTTTGAATGTAAATTAATGCGTTCCCAGCAGCTACCGTCCCAAGTGCCAGGTGTGCGTGGGATACCCAAGGAAAACATTGTCCTTAAATCATTTCTTTTTAACATGAAACAGTTTGATCCCAAAAATACGATCATAGAAAATGTCACCCCGAGATGTTTTTGAAACAAAAGAATTTATGAAGTGATTCAGGAAGTTCACCGAGTCACTCTCTACTCAAATATATTTCTGACCATTAGAACTGAGTTTCTTTATACAATGTTATATTTACAGATAAGACAACTTTTACGAAACCACTTTTTGTTTCTAAGCAGCAGAATCCATACCTCAAGAACAAATCATTTAATTTATTCTTATACTATTAGTTATGATGAATTTTTAAGAATTGAGTTTTCTCCTAGCTCAAAAAAAGCATTTCGTATACTCGCAGCTTCGAGCTCACCTTTTACAATTTTTAAGAATAGTTAGGTACTATATTATCTTCAAAAACCCAAAAAGAAATATAAAATAACTAAAATACACATGCTTTTGTAAGGTAGCAGTACCGTGCCCCCGCCAAAACGAGCAAATGAGAGGGGCTCTGTCGTAACTTTTCTCCAAGCGACTCAACGCATTTTTGAATCCTTACAAATTCGGTCTAGATAATGAATGTAGTCGCTAGAGTAATGAAATAAAACAAATTTCATTTTTACAGCCCTGATACTTCAGATGTTATTAATACGCAAATTTCATTGATTTCACTCACTTATCATCATCACCATCAAAATTTTAGAGTACTTCCCAAAGCCCTAGAAAGCTGAAATTTGGTATGCAGGCTGAGTTTAGCGTACAAATAGCGAAAAATTTAAAAAAACAATTCAAATTTGTAGGTTATGAAATAAAGTTATGAGATCTCATGTAGAGCTAAGACTTAAGTATAATAGGTCTTACACATCATGGTCAAAGTTATAAGGCGGAACAATGGCACTATGGCTCACAATTTTCAAAAATTCGATTTTTATTTTCTTTGTAGGCAGATATTCTTTCAAAAGGACATTGAAGAAAATTAAAAAAGTTTTTAATCGAATCATATTCAGTGATAGCTAACCTTTTACTCGATATTCTGACGTTTGTTTTTTTTTATGTACTTTCTAATCTTACTACTAATTTCTACTAAGTTCGAAAATTAAAAAAAACCATAGAATTATGGAACTAAAATACTATCCTGAAAATTTACCAGTATATGTTCTATTCTATTACATTAAAATTTTTCTTTCATAGTCATTATATTCAGTTGCAATGAATATTCTATATTCTATTTAAATTAGCTTCCCATTGAAATAACGTAACATTACCTCTTCTTTTCGTGAAGAGACGGTTATATTTTATTTTGCCTTATCTTCTTGGAGTTGGGTCTTATCATTTCAATAGCTATTCTAATATCAATCTTTGATAATGATTTACTGCATTGTTTTTCTTTCAGTTTAGCGGCGAAGTAAAATGTTTTATCATTTTGTTCCGCTCAAATTTCACTTTTTTCGAACACAATTTTCGCGTGGCAATTATTTTACTTTCTAACTTCATTAATTAGTTTCTAAAAAAATATAAACAGAATCTTTCCTTGGTGTCCCGGGGTATACAAGGCCAAAAATTGAATCTTAGTGGGTCTGACCACCTCTGAAGGCACAAGGTATACCCGTAAGAAGTTTGTCCCTCCTCTAGAAAATGCGAAAACAATTAAAGCTACATTGGCTTTTTGTCTATCTTCCAGTTGGGTACCCGCACGTCCGGCTAATTAGAATTCAATTTAGTTTTTTGTAGGCGTGTTCCCGGTTTTTATTGATTCCTCCGAAACGCGGAGCAGATGAATGGATTCGTTTGAGCCAGCTAATCGAGGCTAACTTCCTTAAATTGGTTTGTGCGCACCTGACAAACGCCGGACCGATGGTATCTGAACCTTTATTTTCCGGTCATTAGATCCACAGTCCATGTCCGCCCAAAACCGCCCGATCGAGCCGATCCGAGTCAGCGCGCCAGGCTCGAGTCGCAGGAAAGCTAGTGATCATCTATCAAATGCCGCAGAAGAGGAAACGACCCGATTCATGTCGGCCCATCAAACTACAAAATATCTTGATGATGTGCAAATTGCAGAGTAGAGGCTCGTTGAGCGGTCTTCGCAGGTACGGCGCGGCCTGACGAGGACCTGGAGTAAAACCAACATCGCCAAGACGTCGCGCCGTCGGCGTAGGTTCCAGGTTCAGGTAACTTAGTCGGGCCTGGGCAATCCTCCGCGCTGGCCCTCGATAAAACCCGATGAGAACGGGCCTAATGATATATAATTTGTGGCGAGGTGGTGTTCGTTATCCCTCGCGGCCAGAGCCCGTCTCGCGGACTTCACTGGGAAATTACTCATTTGATCCGTTCGGTGCGATCGTCGTTCGCCGGCAAAGGGTAGTAAATTTCATCAAAATTCCGGCGAAGGGTTTCGTCTTCCATCAAAGTATGGCCCTCGGCAGAGTTATAGCCTCTAAAGTGGGATTTCCCTTCTGGCCTAACCACGAACCAGACGGAATTCAAATTGTAGGGTTGCCACCTTGTCACAGAGCACCAGAAGAAATGTTAGAAGTACATAAAAGCATAATATAGCTAAAAAAACAGTTTACAAAACTTCTCAGGCAATAAAAAATCAGACTGTAATTTAGAAATGTTAGTAGGTATATATCTAAAAATGTCAGAAAAAAATTATGTTTCAAAAAATAATCGTCATTACTTCTCTCTTTCAATCAGTCAAATCAGTCCATTAATATCTACTTGTTTTTTTGTTTTAAAAGAAATATTAAACTAATATTATACTTATAGTCTAATAAGCTTCAGAAATTATCAAGATGTAAATGTAAATTGAATAATGAAAAATTTACATTTGATAACGTTTAGATTTAAAATAAGAGACCCATAAACATCCTAATGGTTTTTTATTATTTAAAAATCGATTTCGTAGCAGTTTTTTATATTCTAATATTCATAACATAATTATAATTATGTAAGAAATGTTGAAATAATTATTATAGTAAATAAATAAGAAAAAACATAAACCTTTTGCCAGCGGCCGCAGAAGTGGTGGCAGGTAGGGCCAAATGCACCCCCCAAAACGAACGGGGGAGGGCTTAGCCCCCCTCCCCTTTTTTTTGCCACATAGTAAACGTTCGACTTAAATTTAGATGAAATTCTTAATGAATTCGTTTTAAAAACGCCCGAGAGGCGCAATGTCTTTGGAATTGTCTCACATTAGGATAGGATTCAGTTTATTTTTCTTACTATCTACAATTTGTAACGCTTTAATTAATGTCATATATATTAACATCCAATGGACTTTTTAAAACATTATTATATTAATAAAATTACTATATTATTATTTTAATAAAAAAATGAGACAATATAACCTGACGGTTTCAAAATATGTTTTAATTATTATAACTACCAAAAACATTAAGAATATGACGAATTCCTCTCGGGGTATCGGCCTTTTTCCATCATCTGGGGGTCGGATTTTGAATGTATGATGCGATCGCTCCTCCTACAACTGAACAGTCGTTTGACTTAATTTATATATAGAAAAAATCTTAAATTAAATAAAAACTAATAATTATCCGGTGCAAGGGAGGATGGTTACGTTTGTCGTAGAACGAGCCCCCCCCCGTCAAGAAGTACTTCCGCGGTCCCTGCCTTTTGCAATAAATTCATGACAAGATCAAAAATTAGCTGCATTTATCTAGAAACTTGTACGTAAGGGTTTGTGGGGTCGTTGATTACGCATCCGCTGTCAGATTTCTGAAATTGGGATCTAATATAGCGGGCAAACATATTAGGAAATGATATACATATATGATTTTCGAAATATTCGTTATTTTTGACTCCATATTGGATCCGTGATTTTTAATTTAAAAAATTTGATAGTAAATTCGCAAATAACAAATTCGTAATCAGTGTCCTCAAAAATCTCTGCATAACAATTTTCATAAAAATTCGATGGCTAGAAAAATGTGAGCTTCAAAGAGTTAAGCAGTTAAAATTTACAGATATTGATATGGTTTTTCCGTACCATATTCCAAAATCCTGGATATAGGCTATTTATATAATAGTTTAAAATTAAAGATGAGTGAACAATATTAACTTTTCGATTTTCTTTTAAAATGTGATATGTGAGACTTTTTGAGGATTCGTATTTAAAAAATAAATATTATCGAAATTGAGAAATGGAAGATTAAGTAGAATTCTGCTGAGAATTTGAGTAAAATGCTATTAAAAGGAGTACGGGTGGTAACTCTAAATAACCGCGGAGACTGCCTTCAAAGTATTATTTTCCGCCCGACAACGGCGGATGGAATTCAGATCGTGAAAGATACCCGCGCCTGCGAACGGTGGGTGACGGCCATTCACTTTGCTGTCGCCGTCGTAGTCTTATTGAATTTATGCCCGATCGGCCGGATGGCTCCTAAAAAATTTATCGATAGTAAATCCAACTCTTTTACAACTCCTCAGCGAGCTAGCGGCCAGCGGTCACTCGGGCGTGGGTCGTTTTTGTTCGCTGCCAGACGGCGACCAGCGGCTAAAGTCCCTTGGAATCTTTTGCGCGGACTCTTCCTTCTTGCCGTCGAAATTTATGACGGGCACCGGGAATCGAGGTTATTTTTTAGCGCGTTTCCTAAAGTAGCCCACGGTTGTGTGGGGACCCACAGCTTAAGTGGGCACCCCGGGGGCGCTGGAGTCAAATAAATTAATTTTCTCCCAATTGGATTCTAATGAACATCGCCGCTTTATTTGCTTCCATTTGAGCGCATTCCTCTCTCATTCAGACAGAGTCCTTTTCGAAGGCAAATATTTTTGGGGCTCTGTAGTTATACATAAATTTCTTACTGAATCTCCACATTCAAAGACAAACAGGTGCCAGCGAGGTAATGTTGCCATAAAAAATTTCTTAATTTGTCGTTTTTTTAACATCTTCCTTCGTCCTGCCTCGAACTGCATCGCAGAGTTGTTTGCTTTGCCTTTGAAACCATAAAAACTCATATTTATTTGTTCAGTCCAAGGGAGTGTTCCGAAGTTATTGAATACAAGTTGTGCCGGACGAACTGCGATAATTTATTTCGATTTTATTCATATACGAGGGCCTTTGCCCAAGCGTTCCTTTTTGTCCTGATGCACCAGGAACGCGATGGGTTATGCTTTTACAATAGTTGAAAAAGACATCATTCCAAATTGCAGGGCTATTCAGTGAGGCGTCCATTGAGCGCCTTTCCAAGTGTGAAAGACATTTGTTTCGCGCCCTTAGAGTAGAAAGTTATTGAATGGAAATAGAACGACAGAAATGGATAAAAGAGGAATAAGTCATTGAGAAGGAGAACTCTTATTTTTATGGCGATGATAATAAAGTAATTTTTGAATCGACGAACTGTTTTCACTAGCGTTTTTCAAGTAAACATTTTTGAATCATATTAAATAAGTAAGTAAAGATATTTCATTATTCTGATAAAATGTTATAAGACCTTTTAACATCATTGAACAAAGTGGACATATTTTCGAACATTATTTGAATTGCTCGAACCACGAATTATATTTATTGTTCATTCTTGTCAAATATTTCATTAATTATTTAATTTATTTCACATGTGGACAATTTTTCAAACAAAAAAATTTCTGAGTTACCTAAGTTTTCTGTGGCAGCGCTAGGTCTGTTTGGTGCATGATTATGATACAACCAACCTAGGTTTTGAAATTTTAATAACAGTACATTAGTTATTTTTGAAGATTTAAGGCAATCGTGGACAACAGTCGAATATTAAAACGTTCCATAAAAATAAATATACATAGAACATATTTTGAATATTGAAAAGCCCACAGAAGACATGACTAAAATTTGGGCATGTAAATGTAAAATGTGTTCTTTTTGTCTATCTAAGAAACGCAGAATAAAAAAAACACGTATCTGCAACTTTGTGAAGAGTAGGGACACCTAATAGTATTCAAATTGTTACCACTTATTTTTATTTGATATTAATTTTTAAAACTTTTATATTATACATATTTGAAATCAAAAAATCTGAGAAAGTTGAATACACACTAATAAATAAGAAATTATTAATTATATTAAATTTTTTACTCTGTAGCTTAACACAACATGATTCCAGAAAATATATCTTTATAAAAAGTCCTTAGAATAAAAATGGAAATGATCGACCACATTAGCGATAGTAAAGTGGAACTTGAAGGTTGTAGTACAGTCGTAAATTGGACCGATTCATGTTTTACTAAAGAGGATCAAAAATCGTCGTAGGATTTGTAGTATTCAGTATTCAGATTTATTTAAATATGGTCATGTCTGAAATAATGTTTTTTCTACCCAAGTTTTAGCTTAACATGTTTAAAATTCAGGAATATATAGAGAAGCGATAGTTAATTTCTTGCAAATCTTAATTTATTTATTTATTTTATTTATTTATTTATTTATTTCGGAATATAAAATCTTAATTTAAAAGTGCAGGATTTCACTGAAAGTTTCTCGATTCAAAGACAAAAAATCTGCTTAGTCTTTTCAGTTGAAGAAAATCAGGAAATTATACAATTTCTTAGCCCAAAGTAAAATTACAATTGAGCTGATTCTCCAGCATTTAGCCAAAGGTCATTTGCCCTTTTGCCCGAAATCTTCCTATCAGGAGTGTCTGGGAGTAGTAAAGAACATTATCCAGGAACTCCATGGCAGACACTTGGAACTGACACGTTTAATACGACTAGTCGTTCTGGGACTGAACTAATTGAGTCCTTTTATTCAGTTCATGTTCCCTCTTGGTCCGAACCTACACCTCCTCGGTGTAATCCGAGCAGAAGTACCAGCTGCTGCTGGCTTCAACATAAGGCAGACCATCGCGGCCCCGTAAGAAGCCCTCTTTGCATTTATCTCAATTTCACATCCCACGCCTCCTGCTCCCCGGACGGGCTCCGGGACTCTGCTACCAACTAATTTAAGGAAGCTCAAACCATCCCCGATGTCGTGAACTGGCAGTAAACTACCGGCAGCCAGACAAGCGCCAGGCGGACTCCTATGCAAATGCCCTGGATCTGGATCTTCTGCGGGCAGTTAAACCCCGTGATGACCACCCGTAAAAGTGCATCTAATTACACGTCTTTTGGGTCAAGGATAAATCATGTAAGAGAGCCCTTTCAGCCCTAATTACTTGCTGACCTCGGCCAGGGATAGAATTTGTAAGATGTTCGGATCTGGACTCGACTCTCTCTCTCCTAGCGCGGATTCTTTTTGCGGAAATATAATCGATGTCAGGAAATAAAAAATGCCCTGCGGGAAAAAGACAAATTTTTTTTTTAAAAGGCAATATTCGCTATTAACGTGGCCTGGTACTAAAGCATTGTAAAAGTTTTTGATGAATGGGCACTCCAGCCGCAGGACTTAACTAGAATATTCCGTAGAAGGCAGTATCCGTATTCTACATAGCTCTTGCCTTGGGCGTAAGTATGGTAAATGCAGCTGACGGGGTTTAATTTATTGTTTTAAAAGAAAATGCAATTCCAGAATATGTGCCCAATTTCCACGTAGAAAAAAACAAAAGCTTAAATCCTCATATCAACTGGCCCCTGCTTCCAACCTGAAGCAGGTAAGCTAGTGCGCTATCAGCGTGATATATTGCGCAAGATTAAGACGCTTTAGAAGAATATAAATCTACGTGCGACCCGGCACCTGTGCCTTCCCGAAAAACAGTCATAATTATCAGCAGCGCTCCAGGTTTAGTCCATAATCGGACCTCCCACCGAGCCCGAGAATTTATTTCCCAGCATGTCGGGCCGCAGATGGATCGGACTATAAAAGCGAAGCGAGCTGATTTAGAATGCCGCCGCCGCGGTTCTATGTTAGAGCCACGGTTGGGGCGCTCTTGATTCATGGGAGCCTTCCAGCGGTCTCCAGCATCCGCGGAGCACCTAATAATTGGTCGCGATATTCACTTCGCGGAAAATGCAATAACTAAGATTCAAAGCTTTAAATTTTTGCACATCGTGGCCACCAGCGATTGTGCCGCTATTCAACATTTCAACTCCGCGCCAAACCGATCTCACTCATTCAGTCGAGTATCTAATGGATTGGCCGGTCATAATTCGCGCCGTTTTGCATAATGCCCCTGTCGAGCAGAAACCTGTGTGTCGGCACGAGATGTATACCGCCATTCAGGTGACACTCAGACGACTCGGGAACCTGCTGCTCCCGAAGCCCTTAAACCTCTGGCTGCCTGGTGCCTGGTGCCTGGCGCGTTTAGTGGGAATTCTTCTTGCAGTCGCCTCTAGAATTAAATTTTAGTGCGAGCACGCTGTAAATTTGCGATAAAATCTTAAAATTCCTTAGATCGCCGAGCAATGGCGACTTGCTTTGAAATTGGCGATGACTTTCAACTATGGCAGCAGTTTGCCCGAGACGTGATCTGAAAGCCTAATAGCAAAATTTTTACTATTTTTCGTCAAATTCAGAAAATTACCAGACCCGACGTGGTCTCATCGCTACTAGTCTTGCAGGATAGCGACACAGTCACAGATTTCAGTGGAACCATTCCCACAGCCCACAAACCAAATAGACAGCGACGACTATGTCGCCCTAAGTTTTTGTCTAGCAGAAAGGCAATTGTGCGCGAATTGACTATAAAACTCTATGTCCCTGCTCAAATCAAAACGATACTGTCGGCGTCGTTTGGTATCATTGAGTTGTACCTAAGGCACAATTTCTTAATGTTAGTAAGTCTCCAGTAACAATTTGCAAATTGCTTAAACATTTGGAGATGATAGCGCCAGGTGCTAACAGTCAATAAAACAATTTCGGGTTCCATATTTTATTATCCACTCAAAAGCAATGAACCTATTCAGAAAAGGAAAAATAAGAGACAGTACCTATTTTAAATTCTTAAAAGAATATTTTGGTAAAGAGCAAAATAGTAAAAGTTCGTTTACTTAGATTTAAATAAATTAAGGAGTTAAATACGATATTTTAAAATCTTCTAGGATCTGTTCTCAGGAAGAGTTTTAAAATAGTGTGAAAACAATTGTTTTTCTGGATTTTGCGGCTAGGATTTAAAATAAAATATATCAAATGACTGATTCCTAGTCACCCATGAGTATTACGTTATTACAATTTTACAAACTATTATAACCTCATTATACCTACTTACAGCCTGAATTTAAAATTGTAAGCCACTTCATACTTCGGTTTAACCAGAACATACTATAAATAAATTTTTAACTTTGCGAAGGCAATTTTAAAAATGTCGAATCATTTCTGAATTTCTTAAGAAAATCTAGAGGATCATTCCATCAAACAGGGATATAAATTGGACTTTAAATTTTGTTTAGAGTTTTTTCTATAGTTAAGAATAAAACGTTAATACAGTTTATGAATGTGATTTTGTGTAAATTTTCTCTCTACACTTTTACTTTTGTGTCAATATTAGCGCTATAAATTCTTAATACCCACCCATTTTTGCAGTTGCACGTCGATAAAAATTTAAAACGCTGAGCGTAAAAACTCGTTCCTGTCTAGAGCAAACAAATAAAAATTAACACAACACCACAAAATAAATCATTTGAGTTAATACACATTTTTAATAGGTGCCTTCGTATGCCATTTCACTACCGAACCAAAAAGTTGAAATGGATGGCATGGCATAAATGTTTTTATTGAATAAGAAAGTCTTGGGTCATATCATCCGTACAAGAAAATTACGCTTGCAAAGCCCCAACTAAAGTGCAATTACAAATGAGTGCAGTAAATAGAACCTTTAACATTATATAAGCGTGAAATAAGGTTTTTACGTCTCGCACTTTGAGGCCACAAGTTTTACGACAGTTCCTTAACCACGTAGTAACGTAAGAAACTTGAGAATTTTTAATACATGTATTTTTAATTTTTAAAGCATGTATGCTTGTTGGAGGATTGAAATAAGCAGAAAGCTCATAATTTGTTATTTTTCCTTTTATGTAGTGTCTTTATCTACGTTTCGCGGAATTCCATGAACCAAAGAAACGCCCACATAACGAGCTCATCCAATGTTGCAGTAAAATTTATATTCGAAAAATTATAGCTTGCAGCTACCTTGACCTAATGGCTTGATGAGGTTGCGCTTAAAATTATTTGATTGCACAGTTGTAAAGGATGCATTTTCTCAAAGGTAAATTTCTCTTCTGAAACGCACGCCCTTTTGTGTAACAATGTTTTTATCGTTATAATAAAGTTTTATTGCTTTCACCCATTCTGAATGGGATCTAAGATCGCAAAGAAAACATACCATCACCATCTGGGACACATTTCCTAATCCAATTTGAAATTTCACCTGGCTAATTAATGAGCTGCCTTTCTGGCTGGATCATCATCTGTCCTCATTAGCCCTCTAGCCATAGTACCTCAATTTGGCTAGTTTATAAACAAGAGCATTTTGGAAGATCCAAAGTCAATAAATTGCCACTTCAAACAATATAACGAGGTAGAGTTGTAAAGGAGCCATCGTAAAGCAAGTGCAAGTCGCGTTTACGATGTTGGCCATCAAAACTATTGCCGTGATTGTCATTAAGCAGCCGTAAAATTTTTCTTGTCTTGAAGATCTCCTCAAAGACAGTTGCTTTTGTTTTTTTATCCAAACACCTGAAAGTGATCTTCATACCTGAGGTTCCCGGCCAGGTAAATGAAAATAAAAGAAACCATGGAATTGCCGGTAGAGCCGGAGAGCGCTGCACCGCGGTACCATGCGAGCAGGTACAGGTACGGGTCCCGCTCTGGCTATTCGGCTTGATTGGGGCTCAGGCTAGGCACTCTCGAGGGCAGGTACCACCAGGAGAGCCTTAGCTTGTGTTACCTGAACGAACTGGACACAGACGAGACGCGTGACGCAGTTGGGCAGGTCACTATACAGCCGATATTCCTCGAGCAGGTTTTGATTTTCTCGGAGCTTAGGTTCGGTTAGTCGCCTACTCGTCTTTGGCCGGTTACATCCAGGTAGAAAAGATCGCGGTTTGGCTTAACGCGAAATTGACTCTAATCGAAATCGAGAAAAAACAGGCTTCTTATAGTCCAGCCAAGAGTTGCACTCTATGTAGCACCTCCGTGACTTGGACTCATCTTTTGCGGATAAAGTGTAATTGAACCCTAGACAAGTGATTTGCGCAAATTGCATTCGCCAACGGGTTGCATCCTTTAAATCTCGCCGATTAGAGGCCTGCGGTGCAGCATATTTTTTTTTTTTATAGTGCGTGCTGGGCAAGGGTGGTATATTTCATAAACCGATCGAGGAATCGACAAAGACGTTCCAGCCGAAGGACGTGGAGATTTCTTGAGTCCGAAAGTGCGGTGTTCTTGCCCTAACAGGTTTAATAAAGTGAATTCCCTTTGAAGGAAGGCGTTTCGAGGTCCAAGGAAAATTTCGTCGGACGCGTAAATTTCGACCGCCTTGTGTTACGATCGGATCGGATTTCGGCAGTATCACGTTTTAGTTGCGTTAATTATTAAAACCGCAGGGGAGTGGTGGTGTGAAGCATATTTTAAAGAATATTGTGCCAGTGGTGAGTGTCGTCGACTTCTTAAAACAGCCCACAGGATGGCCATTATCACCTGAAATTGATAGTTCAACACGAGCACTATGAGGAGGAGTGCTCACTGACGTGATTCACCTTAAAAGGTAAGCGTACTCTGGGTTGTGGTGTCTGCAGGACCTACATCGTATCTTTAGCTCTGTTGCCTGGTTAAGTTCTCCTTTTTGGTGACGGAACATTGATTGCTCATAAAAGCGCGAATAATTTGTATTCCGCGAGCATATGGTTCCACCGCATGTTTTCCGAAGCGGCGACTTTATGCGTCGCAGTGATTTAGTCGTTTTTCTTTTGATTTTTCCAAACACAAAGAAAAGTGAGTGCGTTAAGTTGTTTTTAACGTTTGTGACCTTTGGGAATTATTCGTTTGATAATGCGGCTAACATTCACTTTGAGATAGAAATATTTTAATCCATAACGAATCTGAAAGAGCAAATGCCAATGACTTGCTTCATACTGAAGCTTCGATATAGCTAGCCTAGTCAAACTTAAAATTTGTTTAATCTGCTTAACAACAACACCTACTTTTACTTATTATGTACGAATTCGATAAAATTAAACTCAATTTAAGTCTTCTACTTTGTGTTCGCTTTTAACAAAGGCAATAGCTATTATTTTAAAAATGTATCAACGATTGATGTATTCTTAATGTAAATAAGAACGTTACTAGTTGCTAATTTGTTTATGGCATGGTTTATTCTTAAGATGACTTTATACCATCTATTCGACGGTCGATTACCTTTGAATTGAAGTGTGTTTTCCCGCGCAGCACAGACTGGTTTAAGCGCGAATTGCAATTGTTAGAGTAATTTTAAACGTACGATGTACGAAAGATGATAAAGCAATTAAATTTTGGAAATGTAACTCAATGAAGCAAAAATCTATGAAAATGTGTAATTATATTCTTAAGATTTTGAAAAATTTATTTTACTGCCTTTGACATGTTTGTACTAATGTTTACGTCAGATTTAAAATTAGTCCATACAAAACTACAAAGGGATTCTTTTCAAAATGCTTTTAGGAAATCAAATAGGCATAAAAATTGATATAACTTGGAAACTTGAGAAATATTATATGTAGAGGATTTTAACAAACAACTTATTAATACGTTTAGCTTTTTCTTAAAATATGTTAACTGGTGGTGTATATAATTAATTTGATAAAGTCTTGCCAAAATTACATCAATACAACACAAAGCAACATGTAAAGATTTATTTATGGCTATTCATTACTTTGATGTTTTTTGAATTGGAGTTATTAATTAATATGAATGGAAGGTGACAGGTGACGAGATATTTATAAATGGGGATGGGTTTAGTTACACTGGTACATTTGATTGTTACAAACCCATAAATCGCGAAATATCATTCTTGGTGAATTCCCAAATTTTTATTAAATTTATGCTTACTGTCGAAACGCCTAAAAAATTGAAATAACTGGATGTCTTAAGAGATTAACATTTTTATCAATTTCTGTAAAATTTAGAAATGTGTACACTGAGATAAAATAGCATTGTAAAATCATACCAAATCAATGTAAATTAAAACATTCGGATTTTTATATAACATTTTTATTTTAAATTGGCAACAAAATGTTAATTTTACAAGAGTCGTTGTATATTTAACATAGAACGGTACAATAGTAGGTATTTCTATATTCATTGGGCGTAAACAAATTTACATTGAGCTAAAATAAATGAATGAATAAAGCCCAGTGCTGTTGATTTATTCTGATGTCATAGTTCTTTGAAAATCAGTTTATGCAAGGCAGTGGTTTGTATTAAATAGTATCTTTTGTAAATTCACAACTCTAGTGTCACAAATATAGACTATTTATTTGGGGATACCTGTATAACTTTAACAACATTTATTTGAATTTTTATTTAAAACGAGTTCTGTATCGTGTGTAATTTCATCAGTGTTCTCAACTCTTTGCTTGTGGCGTTAATCGATTTATTTTTAGACACAATTACTGCTATTTCTACACTATAGATGTTTAGTAACCACATTTGTACAGATAATCATACGTTTAACTCGTTATATTTTTATTATGTTTGCAATATAATACAATATACATATTTATATACACTATACAGACATGCAAAATACATAACTTCTATTTACTAAGTACCTACCTTTAATAGTTTTTCAGAAAAAAAAGAACTGGAGTACGAAATATCTTCGACAGTACGTAATTAAGTACAGAAATTACCTTCAAAGGATGATTTCCTTGAAATCTGGTGTAAATGAGAAAATTTATATCGTATATTAATATCACTTTGTAATTTACGCTCAGTTTTTAGAGAGTATACTAATTTTTCTGCAAAATGTTGTCTTATCATTTTTCCAAATGATGGAGTTGCGACTACGGAGCCCTAAAAAGAAACATAATTCAGTAAATTGCCTATCAATCTCTGGTGTGAATTGTTATCTTTTGTGGGCAGCAGAACACGAAGCAGATGCGTCTCTATGTGGAGTTATCAAATCACAAGGAGCTTTCACTTAGCGAGACAAAAGTTATGAGCCCGTCTAGGTCTAGTTAATTAATCAGATCGCGGAGGTGGCCGTCCGGCATGTCACCGGAAAAAATATCGTGACGCTAGCTCTCATTGGGACTGACAAAAACAACTTAAAGTGACACAATTTCAGTGATAAACGACAATAAAGCGGCGATTCATCCCCGAGCCCAACTGGCGGCGGCGGCGGCCACCAAATATTTATCCACCGGCCAGTCGGTCCGGCAGGCCGCGTCGACATGCATTTTCCATTAGCCGTGTTCGGGGGAACACGGCCGAGAACAAAAATTGTGATAAAAATTTATGACAATCGCTTTTGGGGCCGATCAACATGGCCCTGCTGCGATTTACATCGCGGCCCGGCTCGCTGTCAGCAAAATTATTGGCGGCCACACCCGCCCCCGTCGCGGGATGATCCAGTTCCGATGGGAGTCCTGTCGGACAGTCGCTGGAGTGTCCCCGGCCGGGAATTGATTACGGTGGCGGAAGATTCCCCAGAAAAAACCGCCGGCCGGGCGGACTCATAAGCGTCTAAATAATGCGCGGCGCTGGTATTTTTATAGGCCTGCACCCGATGTCTTTACGGCATTCTAATTAATTTTTTCTCGTCTCTGCAAGGGGCATAAATTATGCACGCTGACCGGCCGGACACGGCGACATGTGTACGTAGGGCCATGAATCTTGCTGGGAAAAATCACTGTTGACGCGCTTAATGGCGAAATAATGCAAATTGTCAGTGAGCCGGCGCGTTGGACCGAGTCCAGGGGATGGCCAGGGAAATATCATTTCTTGGATTTGTGGATCTCAAAAGTGGCCAGGCGCACTAAACGAAATCGAAGCGGACAACTTGATGGTCCTGTCGCCGTTAGTTGCGCAGCCTCGGCGAGTAACTGGGAAAAAATCATTTGAATAAATTGCGGTCTGTAAGCTCGCGACTAAGAGTCCGTTGGCCTGGGAGTTTTTATGAACCGCGTGCTTGGTCTAGTTTGCATGATAATGGGAACGGCTCGAATCAAAGCTTCGAATTCTTGGCGTTAATTGAGCCGGGCAGTCTGCTTCTCCTGAAGACAAGCACACGCTTAACTCTTAAGAATTACTCACAAATTCCACCTTTTGAATTGAGGAGCTTAAGCGGGAAGAGAAATATTCAATAATTCAATATTCAATATTCCAAAAGCAAATTTGTAAAAATCCGTTCATGATCTCTACTTGTTTTAAATATAAAAAAATCTAGTAATTGAAATAATTTTAAAATTAGTCTTTAGACAATAAATTTTCATTGGCGCCTTCCAAAACGATACTAAAGTATTAGTCACCAAATACCATACCCCATTTTCTTTTTTACTCCTGACTCGCTAAATTTTCTAATCCCAAGAATGGAATTTCGGACTACATACGTTTTGATAAGCACCCTCAAAAATATTAAGATCATTTTGGTGAAAATGTTCGAGGATTCCATCTATAACGCTGACAAACAAACAATTTTAATCTTGACAAAATCAACAAAGGAAATATTCTTTAACCTTTAAATTGGGCAAATATTCCTAAAGATGTGTAAGATGATGAGAAACATTTATTCGAATAATTAAAACATCCAATTAATTTGTTACTAAGCCCCTATTTATAGCCATCCTGTTTAAAACTTGTGCAACCGGTACAGTAATCACTCTTTTGGTAATTCCCTTCTTATTCCCTTGAAAAGTTTCTGCTTAAAACCCTACCCTGGCTCCTTTAAAGCGATTCTAAGGCGTTCCTTTTTAAAGTCTTGAAACGACTCCTTGAGCATCCATTCTTTACCTCATAATGCTAATACATTACACAAAAGGGAGTCATTAATATTGAAAAGAGCCAGCGTCATGCTGGAAAATTTTGCATTAATTAAAAATGCGGAAAGTCATGGCGCCATGAAGCGGAGTGAAAATATCTGCTGTTTGAGCGGCTATCGACAGGTGCGGTGAGAGTTGAATAATTAATAGGTTTGCTGTCAAGGCGTCACCTTTCAGGAAACAATGCCATCAGGCAAAATGCGAACTATATCCAATGGATGTTAGAGATTTAGATAGAACTGTGGTTTGTCCATCTAGTCGTAGTTAACGCGAAACCAAACGTATTTTTAGAAACATAATACGCTTTATTGTAGTCCTGGCTCTGATCATAAATTTGTTACGGAAAATTTCATAAATACAGAATTTAACCTGGAACTATATGTACAATAACCAATAACCAAAGGATAACCAAACCAACAATTTTGACCAGTAGAGTAGATGAGGTAAGAGGTCAATGCTGACTCTATTAATTTAATTTGTTGATGCTTGGATATTTGCTCTCATGATTCGTTTCCGAGTAAATAATAATTACTTGATTTTGCAATAACTCGCTTACTGAAAAATAATACCACAACGCGCACATAAAACAAACTTCTTTTAATTGCAGACTGATTAATCATGAGATCAAAATATTGATGGATATGATAGAGGATGAACATCAGATATGCAAAATTGCTTTTTTTTAGTTTAAAATTTTTTTATACATACATATGTATCTGTTTTCGGTAGAAATTAACAAAAATGAGTTAAAATGTAAATATATTTTTATGCTTTGTTCACAAGAAGAAGAAATTTATCTCTGAATTTAAAAGTGACTATCTTGTTAGAATCTTTCAATTTTATCTATTTCCGATCTCAGTCTCCACCACAAATTTTTATTTCTGATCGAAAGTAGCTACATATTTACGGAAAAAATATAACTTAAAATGTATGCCCGAAAAATCCATACCAAAACGAAACACGTTTCGAACTAATTTGATGACTACATTCTGCTTTGCTTCAAAATTATGGTATTTACATTCTATGACTAGCAGATCAAACTTTTATGAATTTTTAACCTAGACATTTAAAGTCAGTTCACATCAAAAGTGGGTATTCAAAAATTGGTGTGTACCAAAAGTGTATATTTGTTTTGTTTGCTAAAGCTAGTTATTAAAAGACATTTAAAGCAAAGTAATTTGTTATATTAACTCTTCTTTCTACCGGCCACACAAATATGTACTAATCTGTGCATGTATTTAAAGCAAATTTTACTACCTCATTTTGAAGATTTGCGCCATAGTTTATCATTTTTGTAAATAGTCACTTTTGAATAGACAGTTCTCATTTTTGATGTGTAACATCTTTCCGCTCGCTTTTTGCAATCTGTGGGAGTGATTTCGTAAAATGGGACGGAAATGTATAACAAGCGCGCGCTTTTTATTTTGGCCGTCAGATGGCGAATAGTCCAAACTTCGAATATAAAGCTCAAGAAATCGCTGTATCGTGCAAAAACCCGGTTAGGGGTGCTCTTTTACAGTTGGCGTTGAAAAATACTTTTTGGGGGAGTTTGTGCATAGGAAAATTTGTTTTATTTATTTATCCATTGCTAACTAATCCAGGAATTGCCTAACCGTGCGAAGTCAACGAGAGCCCATGCTACTTCGCTCTTTCCCTCTCGTTTATTAAAATCGTATTTCTTTTTCTATGGGCACCCCCGATTTTACTAAGTTCCCGTACAGGGAACGACGCAGCGTTTCCGTTAGCTTTGTATTCAAAGGTCACAGAATTGAAAGATACGTTATTTTGAAAGCATAATTAATTTGTCAAATACGAGGACGAAGATTTGGATATATTAGGGGATTTAGATGATATGTGAGTAATATATGCACACGTTTAACAAAAGGAAATCGTAAGAATATCGAATGTACTTTCAGATCCAAAGTCAGCTCAGTGTAGTTGCTCTCCTGCGAATATACGATACATTCTAATTGGCTCAAAGAAAATTTAGAAGGAGGCAGCTTCTGGACCAACTTGCTTGCGATCTCTATATTATGTATTTATATAACTTTTGGAGATCACTTATCGTCAAACAATTGGGCTAAGTATTCTTACTCAAGATATTGGGGACATATGTGTGGCAGAATGCTTATTTGAAAATGGACAAATAGTGATTTCGGTAGTTGTCTACATTTCTCCAAATCAATCAACTCAAAAAATAATAGATTTTTTGCATTTTGTGCTTTTACCATATACCGAAGGTGGTTCCGCTCTTTTGAAAAAAAACTATCACTCTCTTCCCATGATTTTAAATGGTGATTTTAACGTAAACTTTAGTTCACCAGAAGCTGAACCTCTCATAGTTTTTTTAAATGACGAACTCAAGCTCGAAATGAACACGGATCGAAATGTTTCGACAACTAACAGTGGTAGTGTTATTGGCGGAGTTTTTCAACGTTTTTTAAATACTTTGAAATCACAAGTATATGTCTCATATTTTAGTCATCATAAGTCTATTGTCTCTGCTCTCCCCCAAATTGAACCAAAATAAAAAATATCTTTAATAAAAAATTGCATTACTCGTATTGTTAATAAAATAAAATACAATTTTCATTAAAAAAAATTATTCTACGTTACGAAAAATTACTTCAAATAATACCTGAATCATTTTTTTCAGGATATAATGTTAATGTTGGTTATTACCAAGGTGAGATGTCAGATGTTACACATCATATGCGACTACTGTAAGACTCGCTCGTTTTTTTCATTCAGTAAGTGTGCAGATTAGGATCGTCTTTAGAGAATAAAAGAATTCTTTTCATTGAGCTGGGAAATGATCGAGTTTTTCAAGAAAAATTATTTTTTCTGAACTTTTACAAATTCAAATTTTGATTCTTATGGAATTTTTACGAAAAGTTTTAGGTACAGAGCTTCCGTGAACGGTGATTTAAAGTATAGCAGTAATTATTGAATAATGAACGACGGAAAATTGAGAAAAAAATGATGGTTTTATGTGGCTGTAGAAATAAAAGAAGGTTTCTTAATCAAAAGATACAACGCAGGATAATAAACATAGAAATTAAAAGTTGCTCAACTTACAGCTTCTAAGGGGTGATATTTTTTTGAGTCCCAATAATAAGGGAGCTTTTCTTGACTCTACTAATAAAGCGATCAATATAACATTTTGAGGATTTCGCATGTTTTAAGGTATAAAAAATGCAAGGTTAGAATTTTCGATAAAAAAATTGGCCTTGACATGTTTATACAAATTAGTAATTGTTTATCGATCGTAAAAATCGTTTTTTATCACTAGATTATCTATCTGGCAAGCTACAGTTAAAATTTTAAGTCAATCGGGTAAAAAGTACTAAAGTTCTACTGCTCGCTAATTTCGAAAACGTGAATTCGAGAATAATGCATTCAAAGTTTGAAAATGTATAATAAACACATGAAATTTTTAAAATAGAGGCTTGTTTTTGAATATAATTTTTGATAAGATTTTATGTCATTTAAAAAATTGACCACATGATGTACCTTTCTTAATTTATTTTCTCAGATATACATACATATGTATAATGTACTTTATACATACATTCGTATCTTTATTAGTAAATTTACATTTTCATAGATTTTATGTTAAATAGGATTTGAAAAATAATTCTTTACTAACTTTTTCCCCATCCCTTGTCTTATTATCCCAGGAGAAATAAAATTGAATTCATAGAGAAAATGTATTCAAATTAAATCGGTACCCAAGGAGTTAAATTGAGCAATTTACCCTCTCTTGCAATATTCAGTCAATAACCTCTGTCTATTAATAGTAACAAGTGGCCTTAGAGGCCATCCAATGCCCTCGGGAGCCACACAAAAAATAACATAATCGATTTTTTCGAAAACAAAATTTCTTTTCCTTCAAAATGGGTTGTCTGGTCTGTTCTGAATTCTCCTCAAAAGCATTAGCATTAAAAAACCTGAGAAAAAGGGCAAGTGGAAAAAATAACCCTTTTTTTTAACATTACACATTACATTAAGCCAAAAACAATGGAAACTGCCGAACTTCGATAATAGAAGGCATCTGGAAGGAAAGGAAGGAATCTCAGCGTGAGCTCAGTTCGGTTCTATCAAACTTAGCCAAGCTGCCAAAACAAAGCCAATCTCAGCAGGGTAACTTAGGGCCGAAACCTAAAGATATTTTCCTTCTCCTCTTAATTAAGCCGTAAGAATTTCCCATAGCTCCCCATTGGGGCGCGCTGCGACTGAGGAAACCGGTGGCATTTCATTTCGCGTCCATCGGGCCACAGGCTGCCCGGGCCGCTAAACGGCGCTCTCCAATTATCTCCAATTATCACGTTTAACTGCAGCGGCTTTTTGCAGGGGGGGGGGGTCAAGTTAATGCCCGATCAGGCGTACGGGGCCGTAATGGGCCCTAACGAATGCGCAAACAAAAGAATTTTTAATTTTGGCTTCGTTAGTCACGCGAGATTCCCGGCCACACTTGCCGGACCGCACTGTCTTGAGATCGGTTCAAAAGAAACGAAAATATCCGCGGAAGGGAAAATGTTGCTCGTTTCACGGAGTGCACCTTCAGCCCTGAAAGTTTCGCGGGCTCCGTGTGTTGCGTGCGGGTCCGGGTCCTCTACTAAAATTCCTCCGGAAACCCGCCAACTCTAACGACCCTAACGTGACAACGGCCGAGCTGCACCAAGATTAATTTTTGTACAGTTCCAGTGCAATTTAATGACCCCGGAGGATCAGCGATAGAATCTTAATTAACATATAATTACGACAAGATATAATTAGGGCTCTCTGATGGGCAATCGCCAAGACTGCCTGCAATTTGTTGCACTTACGTGGCGAGTTGGTGGCCTGGGGCCTCCTTGCGACGAAGGGTGCACTCAAATTGTTTCTTAATCGCCTGTTCACAAACTTATTAAAGAAGGAATGTCTCTGGAGTGACCGGCGGGTGGCGCACGGCGTAGCGTTCTCAGGGCAGTGGACCGACTCCATCAATTAGCTATTTTTGAGATTTTCAGTTTTGTGCCCCAGGGATTGTTGGAACTAGGTGATCCAGGTCCGATTAAAAAGTTACCACGATCTATACTCAATAAAAACGCTTACCTGCGTTTTCGATGTTTTTCTGCGATTACCAAACGATAGCTGGTTTTAAATAAAAAAAACAACACAATTTCCTGTAGACTACAACTCTGGCCCTGGAGACTAAGTCATGTCAACATAAATATGTATAATGTAATCTTATTTTGACCATCTTTAAAGCGAACCCTTCACTTTAATAAACAATTAAAGCGCACTTGTATATGTATAGTACATACATATATGTACGTAGTTAGATTACACAGGCCTGCAAAATTTAGCTGATCAAAGCCATTTTTAATTTTAACAATTGTTTTATGTAATTTTTGTGTTGCTACATACTAATTCAAAATCAAAAATGATCTATTACATCACATTGTCGAGATAAATTGCATTAAAATAAAAAAATTCATTTTTGTCAATATTTGAATAGCACTTTAAAAAATATCGGAACGTCATAAAAGTCTTTTACGTTGCCAAATAAAAATTAGGACATTCTGCCATTACATTAAAAATACGAAAAGCTTACGACAATTCGTTTAAATTAACTTTTTTCTTAAACGAATTTAGGCTGTTTGCGAATAGTGACTAAATGCCCACTAATCTAAAATTTTGGCATTTATTGTCGATGATAAAGTTGAACTGTGCAAGAAGTTTGTGTGACTAAATTCTTATTTCCTCCACCTTTTTATAATTGAGCTGAACTTTTGCAAAAAGAAAAATATGAGCGAAGAAGGCATTATTTCAGATTTAGTGTGCTGGCAAAAATTTAGTCACCTCGTCGGATAGACTATTTAAATGTGCATTATCGACACTAAATGCCAAAAATTTAATTTAGTCGGCATTTAGTCACTATTCGCACACCGCATTAGTTTATACAATAAATATGGAATGAATATCAGTTTCTTCAAATCTAAAAGTAGATGTTGTACGTTAATCATATTTTATAACTATAGCTTTCATATGAATTTCTTTTCGAGTTTTTTTTTGTCGCTCCACGATTTTCGAACAAATTTTCAAAATTGGTTAAAATACGCATTTTCCCACTTTTTGACGTTATTTTTCTCAGAAACGTGATGTGATGGAATATTTGCAATTTTAGATTCTCAATTTACGAAAAATATGTAAACCTTACATATACATATGTACATATTTATGTATATCACTTGTCCAAGGGACACTGTCTTTATCTTTTTATGTGGAACTAGTTTCCGAATAATTAAGAAATCAGAAGAAGGGAATTACAAAAAAAATTTTGTTCAAAATCTAGTTAAAAAAACTGAAAATGATTAAAAATAAATAAAAAGTGTATACAACGTTTTGAGAATTTAAATTTTATCTCAGGGCTCTTTGGATCTGAATGTTGCTTAAACAGAGCATCGTACTTGAACCAAGAGGAACCAAAGACTTGGGCATTTTCCAGAATTTTCACACGCTTCGATTGGAGGAAAAGTGAAGATCTCTTGGTGTGACCGTCAGAATGAGCAGTGTCATCTTCAATCCTGGTTTTCTTCACTTTGGTGCGACCGACCAATGGTCGAGAATCGCTAGACCGTGATAGAACCTCGTCGTGGTGATTCATCACCCGCGATCGCTCTTTTGGGAGGCCCGCTCGACCGCTGGCCGCGGCGGACCGCTCATACCTGTCATCTCGGTAAACACAGTTATTGACGTTATCGATCCGAGCGCGCGAGATTTCCGCCAGTCATGACCGGTGGGTGATTGAATTTATAGATTGCCGTGGAATTTTGAATCGGCCGCCGCCGCATGAAAGCTGTGCGAGCCGATCAGCGGGCCGGGATCTCAAAACCTAAGTCACGGCCCGGAAGGTTTCTGCGCTGGGATTGCTGCGGACGGCACGTTGATGGCATTTTGCTTTATTTCGGCTTTCTTGAAGCGTTTCCTTCGGAGCAGCTGCTCCATTTGGAAAAGTGCCTTTGACTTTCATTCGCTCCATTTCGATGGGTCCGTCATTGTTTTTCTATTCAGCGAAGAGCCCCCATTGCATGCGAACTCGAATATTGAATCTGACGACCTGGCGGTTGGCTTCAGTCGATGTCTCCAACGAGAAACTATAAAATTTCAAATATTTGAACCTACAGGGCGCCGACTGGAGCCGATTCCTCTTTGGCCAGCGGCGAAACGAGCGTGCAGCGTGTTTTCTACGCAGTAAATTTTATCGCTCGTGAGCAACATGAAATCGTCACGGTTCGAGATTTGTTTCCTGAAACGTGTCTACAGCCAGCATCACCGGGCACCTTTGGACCGAACGAATTGACAGTACCCTCGGAACCCATTTGTCATAGCCTCTAGGAATCCGAACCCAAGGGCATCCAAATGTGCTCAGGGCACGTTTTCCATTTCTTTATTTGGTTCTTGTAGGTCTTTGGAAAATTTGTATCTTTTTAATTTTTACCATTCTTCATGTGAGATGCAAAGTATGCAATATGCATGTAAAATGCTTTCCCGGAATTTGAATTATTTTTTTTTTTAAATTATAACTTCTTAAATAAAAACTAGTGTGATGATGTATGTTACTTTTATATGGGCGCACAGCATGCCTTTTTACGTCAGCTATTGATCAAACATTCTCGACTGACAGGGAATCTCATTGCAAACAAAAACATATGCATTTATTTATGTATTTTTAAGATATAATTTGCTCTTGATCAAACTTCTAATTTTTAATAAAGTCCTCTTTTGAAGCTCTAGCAAAATTCATTGTTGCAGAATAGTTCATCTTGCTTCAACTTCAAAATATGATCATTTGAAAAGTGTGAAATCATAGTTTTCGTCAAAATTTCAGTGTTGTACAAGACCGGAATCATTTTCATTGATTCACTCACATCAAAATATGAGCGGAATTAGTTCTGATCAGAATCAAATTTTTCTTATAGTTATCTTGAGTCTGATCAATTTTCGAACGGAATCACTGAAGTGAACGGAGTCGAAATCAATCACATTGAAATTGAAAAACCACTGTAGGTACTGTTCAGAAATGAAAAGTTTAAAAATATAGCGAAATTGTTTGTGGTATTTAAATAGAACACTACCTTGGTATCCTGGTAGGTATACTTACATTTATTTAAATTTTTGTGTAGGCATTTTGCATGAACAAAACTTTTATTATCTCTGCCTTTACAAATTAATGATTTTATCAATTTCTGCAAAATTATTATAATAAAAGTGGAGATTGCTAACTTCACTTTCTATACACCTTAAACCAAAGTGTTTTACAATAAAACATTAAGATGTTTTAAAATAAATTAGCAATGTGAGTAACTGCTTAAAAACAAAACCAAGCAAATATTTTAATTCAGTCTTTTGAATATGTTTAATTATAGCCGTGTTTATGCGTGCTTTGTATCAAAAACTGAATCCAATAATTTTTTCAGTTCACAATCTGAAATTTGGGTGAGCAAAAATTATTGCAATTTTATGAATGTTTTGCAAATTATAAAATCTTTGATCTAGGTAACTGTTTAAAAAATTCAATTCAATGCGAAATTCTAGATACAGACACATACAGATCAGATCATCAAAAAAACACAGATTAACGCTTAATACACACTAAAAATATAAATATTAATCACGTTTTCAAAGCGTTTTGGAGTTAATCGCTTCTCAAATAAATAATTGATTAGTACCTATATAAAACACATGATTTTCTATACATCAAATAAATCATTCTTTAAATCTGAAATTAATGTTCTATTTAGCTTATACTTTACTCCTATTGGAAAACATTTCCAATAATACATTTAATTTTTTTATTAAAAATGAAATAGGAGAACCAACCATACATTTTTTTAATCACGGTTTAAAAACTTATATTTTTAAAATATTTAATGACTGACGTTACTGTCAGTTACAACATTAAGAAAAGTGTACTACATTTATTTGCTGAAAACCTACATATATAACACATCTAACCAGTGGCGGATTAAAATTTACGGGGCCCGGTGCTAAAATCACGCCGGGGCCCTCTTAAGGCGGCTGATTTTGAGCAAATGATCTTTGGGCTGCCATTAAAAAGTGGAATTTCGCATGATTAAATTCACGTCAATAATAAAAAATTAAGTTTTATTTACATCTGTATAGTACAAATCATTTCTCAACAATTACAATTTTTTTTTTTAATTTTTGAAAGAGCGGGGCCCATGATCCGGCACTGCATCTAACCAATAGCTTTACACAATTTAAAAGTGTCCTAATAAAACGCTTCAATATTTTAAATGGCTTGAATGCATATGAAAATTAAACTCATGAAGTTAAACGCTTTAAACACTTTTAAAGTTAGCAATTTAAACGTTCGAAAATATTTAAAAAGTGAGCACCGAGATTTAAACATTCAAGTGTTTTAAAACTAAAAAATTTAATTTTCAGAAGAAAATACCCAGATTTACAGTGTATATTATGTACTACTTATTACTTTCGGTTTATTTCTCAGATTTCAGTTAGATGTGGTATACTTAACCAGTTGTAGTTGGATAGCATTTTTAATGAAAATTTCTACCGGAAAAATTCAAAATCTCAGAACTTGAATTAGATTAGTGTCTGTCTGTTATTTTATCTAGTATTTCAGAAATACCATCGATTAAAATTTGTTCTCAAACAAATTTTGGAATTCAATAGATCGTCATTTAAATCCTTCCTTAAACTCCAAGCTCTTGTAAGATATTTAGTTGAATATCGTCGTTGGCACCAAGCAGTCTTTCTTTACCGGAATTCATTTTGTTATCATTTTCTATTAATTTTCAACAGTGTACTAATACGGCAGAATAAAAATATATTTTGTATAATTTGAAACAACTAAATTATAGCTTAACTTATAGTATTTTTGGAAGCTTAGCTAACTCGGGACTTGATTTTGATAAGCAACATTCAATTTTAACTACAGTTTTTGAGGGTCCTAAAATAAAAGTTTATGGTTATCACTAGAATTTAATAGGGATGGCAATTAGAGAATATCTGAGTTTAGTGATTTTGGATTAAATTGTTCCTCTATTTCTAATCCTTAAGGCCTAACATACAACTTAATTAATTTAAATGAGAAACTTTTGTTAACGAGAAGTGCTAAAAAGTTGAAACTTCTTATCTTGGATACTTTAATAACATAACCCTTCTTAAAGCCTCAAATAACAAAAGCGACAAATTCCAGAAGATTCGTAAATATAACAAGACTTTCAAGAAATCCGTTTCGCTTTATGGAAATTAGACGTTTACATATATAGCAGAAATTTCCGAGAATATAATGGATTCGAAAAGTTTTGATATACATGAAAGTTTTGCAATTGGCTGTTGTTTGTACATTACATATACCTCATTTTTACTGCCTTTTCTTATGAATTGAAGTGACAAAAGAATTTTTTTTCGCGGAAGAATTGGAAAGTCGCATTTTTAGAAAGGAAGTCAAAGGCGTTAAGCCTACAGAGAGAATAAGTTTAAAGTAGCAGGGGGAATGTTGCCAGGGTATCTTTGAATTCGTCAGTGGTGAAGCACTTGAAAATTCCAAATGCGATACATTTTCAGTATTCAAACAAGCAGCCGAATCTGAATCGATATAAAGATTACATTTCTCACTGCACATGTCCTTGATCGTCCCAAACAATGGCACCTTGCTGAAATGATGCCAAATCAATAGACGATTTTCAGTAGCGCCTCAGGAGCAATTGTACTGTTGGTCGGGGAGCGTCCTTTTGAAAACGGTGCAGCGGTGTGCGGCGGCAAGTGGCAAACTACCGAGCGTCGCGTTGCAGTGGAATTGTGCACCAAAGCTATTTGCCTTCGACAACCTTCCGCGGATTCAGCGCCTCGCGAATGCACTCGAACCTGTCGGGTCCGTCCTCGCGGTGCGGGCAGGTGAACGGCGGACAGAAGATAGCATCCGTTTTGCATTGTCTCGGCGCACATTCCGCCGACCAATCGATTCCTGAAGCGAACATTTAAATTATCGCCCATAACACGGGGCAGGGGCAATTTGAGCGCAAAGTTTCGATGATCGCTCCACTGGAATTGGGGCTGTTTGGGGAGCGCTCGAACGTGCAAGTTGGATCGTTTGCATTCAGCCATCACATCCCATCCGAGAATTTATGTCTCACCTGTTTTTTGTCAAAATACCTTCATTCGATTAGTCTGTCCCCGTCCCGCAGCCCCACTTCGGCCACAAAAGGTTCTATACATAAAAATAAGCGTTTTTCGCAAGAAACCGTGAAAACCGAGAAAACGAGGCTGTGAAGATGCAAACGAAATGAGCTGACAATTTACTTCGCGTTCGCGTACCTGGCGACAACGCGTTTTGCATTTGCGCGCAAATTTTATACTTGAAACGAAAATGGAAACGATCGTCACGGTACCCAAGGTGTGTCGACACGGCAAAATTGAACGCCGCGATAAATGTAATTGAAAGCGCGAAGATCCCTGGTCATTGTCTCAAACAGTCACATGATTCCTCAGAATCCCTGGTCAAGACACAGAGTCCAGCGCACCGCTGAAGTGTTGCAGGTAGACGCGTTTTTTGGCCAACCAACTGATTGCAGACGATTTGCTGGAATTTTTCCCGCACAAATTGAGGTAGGTGCAGGCCAGGATCGATGAGTCCAAAAGAAGACGATTTATGGTTTATGGCTTTCTTCCCAGGACGAAAGACAACGGGAGTGGTGCACACGACGGGAAGGCAATTTGTCGGAATCTTTTGAGGTTCCTGGCAGAACCTACACTACACGCTCGTGAGTGGTGCCCTTTTCTTGGGAAATTTCAAGGGACAGATATGAGCCTTTTACGAGGGTTTTGTGAACAAAAAGACAGGACAATGGGTGGGTCTTCGGAATCTGTAATAAGACAATTATTGGTCGTAAAGGGGTGGGTCGAATCATCCGCAAATGTTTGACTCTTCGGTTTTTTAGTAAACTGGTTTGGGGTAGTGCGAGAGAGCTCAAAAGTCCATTTACACAATACGATGAATACCTCCAAAAGAATGTGGCGAAATTAAAAGCAATCAAGAAGTTAAAAGACTCATTACTCACGTTTTCTATTTAACTACAACATTTTCCCAATTTAAGGCGTTAGGCCAATTTCATGATCAAAAATAAATAAATAATATTAAATAATAGTTATAACCCAGCACATTTCAAGCTGAAATTCGATCGTTCTCTAAATTATTGAGAGATGTACATATGCCATTTTCTTACTTAATGTATGTTTTAAGGGGTAAGATACCTTTGAAATCTTTAAAGATATATATACCTATAATATTTTTTTTTTAATTTTTCATAAAACATTAGTATAAAATCTTAAAAATATGTACATATCTCACAAAAATTTTTAAAACTAAATTCAAAGTACTTGATGTTATAGAAAGTGATACTCCTATGCTTGGTTTGGCTTAGAATTTTCATTTACGCAAATTTTAAAATCGTTTTTCTCGAAACTATTGTATATTTTTTAAATTAGCGTAAGCGATAACTCAAAAAGTTCGTTATTGATCCCTCTAAACGTGTACACTCATTTTTACAATAATATTATAATACTTTGTATTTGAACGTAAAAGTTATAAAAAAACACTTGAAAATACAATTTTTGAAACAAAAATATATGAAATATTTGGTCTTGAAATCAAATAATTTTTATAAAGTGTCTCATTCCTTGATTTTTTTGTAATTTTTTTATTTGTTACACATCATATAATATTTAAATACAAAAATCCCTATTTGTTTTAGATCAATACATCAACGGCTAGAGCTTATACTATATTACAATTCTCGCCGCAACTTTCCCGAAAGACATTGCTATAATTCCACAATTTTTAATTATTTTTTAAAATAAAACAAAAATTTAAAAGTAATCAATGACAATATCCAAAGTTTCAAAAATATTAAAGAAACAATTCTTAAAAAGATCATAACATCGATTTATATTCACCAGTCTAAATGTATCTCCCCCCTTAAAACTTAAAAAACTTTGAGATTATTTTTATCTATATTTTTCAAAGTTTACGAGCTCTGTAGCTTCTTCAATTTTTACCTGATTATTTTGTAATTATGCATCAGTATTCCTTGACTTATTACTGAGTACTGACCTAAAAATTGTAATAAAAATTCTGCAATTCATTCCGCCCGCCAGGCTCTACACGAAATGAGCAGCCTATTTTAGGGACTTGTTTGCGGCGCTTTTTAGCATATAATTTTCATTAAAAACACATTTTGAGTTGTATTAACAAATGTATTCCTACCGACGAGCTTCAAAGTAGAGCATCATTTTCGACCCTCTAGCAAAACAAAACAGTTTGGGATTGGAAATGCCTAAAGATTTTCTATGATGTAGAATATCTTTGTTTACTCTTTGGCAGTATTTTCCTCGAAATTCTAATGTAATACAAACTAAACATCTTATGAAAATCATTATTTATAGATATGTATTATGTATGTATCATAAATATGTTTCAAAATATATGCGGAAGTAAATGGTCGATATATAATACATATACCAATTTTCTCTTTTGAGATGAGTGTTCATTAATGTTCGTTACTCCATACTCTAAAGGTAATTTAACAATTCTATAATTGAAGAATTTTTCTACTTACTCCGAAATTGAATACGCTTGTCTAGTAAAATTGAAATCACAGCAAAGATTGAGAGTTATTAAATGCAAAAATCGATGTGAGCAAATTATAATTAATTCAAATAAATTGAATGCGTTGGATATCGACTTCATGAGTGTGCGGAATGCAGCAATCGATTTTCATTCGACGAAATCTTCTTAATAAACCGCTTAAGGGCTTTTCTCTTGTGTCTTGTATGGTTGGTGGTCTCTGTTCTGGATAAAAGCATAAGTCCGTAACATAGCAAAAATGTTAGTATATTGTGAAAATATGCTGATTGAATATATGTACATATAATAACCCTTTTTGATAATATGCTTTTAAGGAAATTGATAGAGATTTCAAAAGGAAAATTGTGGAATTATATATACATATATTTGCTAATTATCTCCCCTGTGAATATTTGTTAATTATAATATGTTCATCTATTAGATTTCACAGAAAATCCATTAGTTTTATAATGTACCTGCATTATTTTCCCTTTAAGTCAATTAAGTGCACTTTCCACACTTTCATTTTCTCTCCTAATGGAACATCGTGATCCTGAATTATTCTCAGGTTGCATTAACTTAGTAAAACTTTATTGAAAATGGTTATATTCTAGATATATAAAAGAATTCTTTTTGAACTGTACTTATTTAAATTTATGAAAAATTTAATACGTATGTTGTCCACAGAAACAAATTTAAATTCAGGTCTTTAGACATCGTACCACATAAAGAAAATTCAAAACAAATCAAGAACCAGTTTCGTTTATAAAGTTTTAATATGTTATTCGTACCTTCCATGGGAAATGTCCACTAATAGTTCCTGTGAGATTCCATTTAACTCATTTAATATTAAATAAAAAAAGTGAATTATAAAGGTCATTTAAACTGTCGTGAAAAACTTCGTACTTTTAAAACTTCCGTTTTGCAGTTGTTCGCCTTTTACAACATAAAGCCACCTCCCGCTATTTTCATTCCTGCATATAAATTTCCTCATCTCGGAGCACTAAAAAAGATTTTCTGCTCGCTGTACCTATGTAAAACAAATCCCAGTAATCCTCAGAGTCTTCCAGCTGCTCTGGATAAATTTTCCGCATTAGCGTGTTCTAGAAGCACTAAGGCAGGAAATGTTGCAATTGAAATCAGCTCCCAAGCTGAAATACGAGCCACAACAAACGTCTTATTGTTATAGGATTAGCTGGATTGTAAAATGAGTAACCAAATTTTAATTAAAAAGAATGTCTGCAAGGAAAATTTAGATTTCCGCGTAACGTCTCATATCATAATTTCAATTTGGTACGCCGCACCGCCGCGTCCGCGAAACCCACCACATCCAACCGCCGTTTCCAAATAATCGCAGGTAATAAATCAAAATTTCGTCTGCAATCAGTTATTAGGCTGCCAGTAAACAATCATTAGTTACACACGGCGAGTAATTAAAAACAGGCTGACAGCCCGGGCCATTGTTTCAGGTTTCGGGCTTTTCCTGCCGCGCACAGTCACAGAAATTCCAATTCCACAAATAGTTAGATGCTGGTATTTGGGGTCGTTTCCTTTAATTTTTTATCGAGTCGCCATGATATCGCAACTTGCAGGCGGGCAGGTCTCATCGGGCCTACCGGGGGCCACCTGCAAATGGCCGGCCAGCAGATCCATCCGCTGCCCAGGTCCATTATCCATCTGAAATTTATACAGAAATGTCGGAAAAGATATCTGATTCCATCATCCATCATCATCATCATCATCAAAGTGCTCATCATCGTCTGCTGGGAGTCGGTTTGTGATTTTTGGGGCCACTGATGGGGCATCACTGAAAATCAACCATTCGTGCAAGATTCCATTTTCAATTTAGCCATTTGTTTGGAGTATGAAAACAAGGCCTCCGCCAGTGCCCATTAAGAGCGGCAGGCACGCTCACATTTCAATAATTACGAGATATCGAGAAAGTTAAGATTTTTAGCAAGAACTCAATGGAATTCGCCAAATTTATCTCGATACAAACAGCAGAGATTGAAATGTGTTGTAATTGAAATTAAGTCACATTTCTAACATTTGTGCAACCGGAAATAATCCTGAAATAATTTTGAAAAAATGTTCAAGGTAATACAATTCTGAAGTAGAATAAGGTTTTAAAATCATCTCGTTTATTATCGTTCAAGTTTTAGAAATACCCCTAAAATTTGTGTAAATAGATACTAAAACCCGAGTAAAAATATATAGGCCCAAAATGAGCCCGCAACATGCTCGGAATTGAAGAAGCGCCCGATATACGCCTTAATCGGGCCGGTAGCATTTTTAAAGAGAAATAAAATCATAGAGCCGCCTGCAACACGCCTGTTTAAAATAAAAATTTAAAGTCGTATGTTACTAAAGCAATAGATGTAGACTCTTTCTATCTGTCTTTCTTTAGGCGGATATAACTAGAGAAGAATTAATATGAAGAATTAATACTCAAACTATATTTTTGTAAAATAATTTATGTATTCATTTTAAATTTTTATTCACAATATTCTTTATTATCTTGTTCTATGATTTAAATATTTTCACTTATTTGTACAATAAAACATAAATTAATAATTGAATTGTTTGTGTGAGCCTGTTGCGGTCGTATTTTGTAACAATTCGGGCCAGTTGCAGTTGTAGTTCATAAAAATTTGGGCATGTGTCAGTCGCGTTGCGGGCGTACAAAAGAAATTTAAATATTTTTACACGGAAAGTATTTTTGAAAATAAGTAGAAAGAACATTTCGGGACTAATAGCTGTTATTGAAACTAAAATAAAAATGAAATATTAGAAATGTTTACAGAAACTCCGACATATAAAAGATAGAGTGAATAACTAAGACCTAAAGTATACTTTAACTTTATTGTTACTTATTGAGAAGTTCTATGACCACCTCCACCTCCATCAGCACACAAGCTCGATGGTAAATTATTTATTTATTTAACACAGTTCGTCAATATTCTGAATACAGCAAGTAATAAAAACAAAATCAACCGCAACGAAGCTGATTTCTCACATTTATATTATCCCTCAATATTGACAACCACGAACTCGAGATGGCTCCGGTATGGCTTCTACGATCCCAACTTTGCTAGATTGTTGTTTTTAGAAATTTCTTCTTTTTCAATGTAATTCAATTTAGCTTGTTATGCAACGTTTATTTTATCAGATATAATCTTTAACTGTAGCAGGAATGAAAAACTTTTGGCATGTTCATAAATGAGAGAAGTTTTTCACTCAAAAACCCACATTTCATGTCCTGAAGTTTAATCTGCATCAGCAGCTGGACGAAAGGAAAGTTCAAAACAAGTAATTAGCAAAGCGCACTCGCAAGCGTACCTCCCCTATGCAAACGATCTGAAAATGCAAATATTTGAAGTTCATTGTTTTTGCAATTTCTCTCAGCTGAGTTCTGATGGCAGGGCGCACTTATCAGTCTCAAGCGTCTTGGGAAATTCCGGAGACGCCCATTAAATCTGCATACGTTCCCACCGTCCACTTGCCCAGTCGGTCGTCGAGAGGCGGCATGAAAACGAAATCTGCTACCTTTTCCAGACTATAAAATTTTCAAGAGCAAAAGCTATAAAAAGTCAAATTGGAGAAAAAAATCTGTGCAGTGCATAGCCACTGCAGGCTGCACCTCAGCGCCATCGCGCAATCGATCGATCGGAGCGGGTTTTTGCGATGAACTCGCGGGTTTGAAGATCACGCTCCCGGAGCGACAGCGAAAGGCGCAGCGTAGCGCCGCGGAATTTCTTGCACATGCACCGGAGTGCACCGGGCTTTTTAATTCGCGTCGTGCTATCTGTCGGGCTGGCTAAGTGGAGGAGCTTACCTGGGCCCGTTGCGCTTCTGTCGTCATCGCAATTGCCCGATTCGCGACTAATTACGAGCATAAGCGGCCAAGAATGCGCCCGTCATGTGCAAAAAGAGCGGCAAAACGCCGTCGCATTGTGTTAGATCATTAAATCACCGGCGACGGGCTGATCGCAACATTCCGGGCGGCTGCCGTGCCGCGCCCGGTGCCCCTGCCGCCTTCCGTAAGCCCGGCCTGTCGGGGCAGCTCACCGTGATTTGGAGGCCGCAGCTCGGCCGCTCGTAAATTTCGTCCGAAATTATCATTCAGGCGGGGTGCTCCGCTGGCCAGCGCGCCGCCGCCGCGATCGCCTCTTTATTCGCTGATAATTACACGGACGCCGGGCCGCTGAGGACCCATTTTGAGATGGCAAATTGGGCTCTTAATCAGCGGGCGGTTTCACTTCGGGAAATTAGCTGCCTCAGGGGTTGACTTTATCATTTTTGACAATTTTCGACTTTATGGGACTATCTCCGGGGAGTAACTCGATCGAGATCCAATCAAGTTGTCAAGGAGATTTTTATTCGAGCGAAAAATGAGAAGACGTATGAAATTTTAACTTTTAACATTCTCACATTGCAAAAATCGAAATCGAATCCAATATTAAATATGACGACTGTTATTACAGCCTCAGCGTTTTATTATCTGTATATGCATACATACATACCTACATATTATATCGGATAAAACTTGGTATATTCAAATATTTCCAGCTTTTAAAGATAATATAGTGTGCTGTAGAACGATTTCAGATCAAAACTTGTTGACGATGTAGTCGATGACAATAGTACATTTGTTTTTAATATTATAATAATAATAACGATTATTTATTTCATGAATCAAGCTTCAACAACTTCTACAGACCACTTAATGACTAGAGATACCAATTATAGTCAAAATACCAGAAATAAAAACTTCATAAAGTAAATAGCATTTAATAATCTCATATTGAAATAAAATTTTAGGTCTACGGATCTGCAAACAGAGTTAGCTTGAATTCTAAATACGAAAAATGTGGATTTTTAGTAGGTATTATATTATATTCCGATGCAATAGTCAAATCGTATACTTAGTGAAACGCCATTGAATCCTTATCTAAGGTTAAAAGGATCTGAAAAAACCTTGCGTTCCTAGACATAAATCCAAGCATAGAGCACGACTTATGGCGATAGTCAACATGTCTGGATCTGGAAAAATCAAGTTTATAATGAAAAATGAAATCTAGGTTTTTTTTCTCAGTTATTCTAGCGAGTTGATCTGTCACTATAGCGTAAGATAAAATCACTTTAGGTCCAATATTTCGAATCCAAAAAAATTAATAACATATTTATAGGCAGCAACTTTAAACACTGCTACTTTGCATCAATTTTCAGGAAAGTTTCAAAGGTCCAACCCTTGTATAATAAGCCTTCGAAGAGTATCCTCGTTTATGAAATTTTGTAGAGTTTTAGATTTTTAGTTTTAGATACATACATTATTTTATTCTTTAACTTTAGAAAAATTGAACATTGAAATTGTGCTTTTCTATTGTGAAACATGCTTTTCTATTGTTCATATAGTATGATTTGTCTGAAAAGTGGTTTTGTAATGCCATTTATTCTATTATAAAATATTAAAAATATTCATAAACATTTGTTAAGAAGAAGACCAATTTCTTAATAATTTTTATAATATTCAAATAATTAAAAAAAAATGATTTTTTTTCTTTTTTCTTCCAGGTAACATACTGCAACTATAATTATATGGAAGGCATTTTTAAAAAACTTAATTTTCCATCCATCCGTTAAAAATCTACTTCTTTAATTTAAGTAGAATTTTCTTGAAGTGTATCAAAACTGCTAAGAAGCTTCTAAATCTAAATTTCTAAATGGCAGATGGTTTAAATAAACTAAATCTGATTGGTAAGTTTTCTTATATTTCTTTTTGGGTGATATAATGAACAAAAAACCATTAAATGGTTATTAAGCTAAGTTAAAAGAAATTAATAGATTAATTTTTGATCTTGAAAGTGCTTCAAAAAAATGAAAAAAGAATCTCCTTTTAAAAATTGGGTTAAAAAGAACACATTCTAAATAATCTTAATAATCTGAGTAGAAGTAGATTATGATGTATATATATGCTGAGAATGGAATCGAGCCTAATTGCTAGTTATTTAGATTATCTAAGGAAATGATCTTAAAAACTGAAAGGGCCGAAACGAGCCTTATTTATGTAGGTAATTTTATGCTTTGTTGAAACCGTAAAAAATTTGTAAAAGTAAAGTAAGTTAGTAGATTTTTAACGTTTGATAATTTGAAAGTCTAAGAGTAATGTTCTTTAATCAACCCTCAAGATATGCTTAGGGCATTGGCGGAGGGCAAAATTTGTGTAAAGAAGTGTGTGCAACTCAGCGTTGTTGCTAGGTCAATGGCTCACAATTGTGAGGTGTTCATTGTTCTGTGAGTACGAACAGACGTCGGCATCCTTTTCCGGCTTCAAAGACGCCTTATGAATATTCGTAGCGAAATTCCCTGCAGGTGCTTTTCCGACTTCCCAAGAAGTGGTTCAGTTCCACTTCTCTGGCACCGACTGGGAACAAAATTCAAAGATGAAAATAAGTTCGCCTTGATCTGCACATTTCCTGCCGAATGCTGCGGTGGCTGCTCCTAATCGATTCGGAATACGAAAACATTTCAAATGAAATTTGGGGAAGCATGTGCGAACATAGCAAGTATCTAAGCACATGAACACAACATGATATAGCTCCGGAGCAGTTCCGGTACGTTTGGGGGCACGCCAAGGAACTCGGGGGCACCCACGCGCCTAGAAAAAGTGCGAAAACATTTTGCAAATTTCTCTTCGTCTTCCTTGAAGAGGAATCAGCCCCAAACCCAACCCTAACTGGGGCCCAGGTAATAAATTTCACATCAATAGAAGTGGGTATCACGTAGCCTTACGAGGGATTCACATGAGCTCCGGAGGGTTACGAATTCCTTTATTCCTCGTAGGTTCGGCTATCTGAATTTTAATAGTTGGGAGTTTATCATTCGAGGAAAATTGCCCCGGCAGCTTCCTGGCGGCTTTCACCAGGTGTACTTATCTGACGACGCTTCACGCAAATCTGGGAATCCGCTCTAATAAAGCCCACTTTTATCGAATAGGAATTTTCTGTTATCCCTAGAACACATCTGCCTTCTCGGGGCGCTCCTGGGATACATTCTAGAATCTAGAAATCCTTTTTATTTCACCCCGCCTGCCTCCGGGATCGTTGTCGGGGAGCCCTCTAAGCCGATGGGCGCAATCTTTTTTATTTAAATTTGCATTAAAATTCCTTAGGAATGTACCCAGTTTGGGTATTGTGTTTAAGTTCGTGCGTCGGCTCCGGGGTCATCGATAAATAAACCCCGCGTCGGTGGGTGGTGCTCAGTAAATATAAGTTTAATCTTCCTCGGAATAAACCCGTTCTTGCGTAACACAATCACCTAGCTGACCGCAAAACAAAATATTTGCATGCCGCCAGTCGGAGCCCGAGTCTAATGGGGCCCATCGAGTCGCAGACAATTTAATCTGCCGACACACACGATGCACCCGGCACGGGATTGTAACGTGTCAGACCTGCGCAAGAGCGCCAACCGCAAAGACGTGGTTACCTCGATTAATTACTGGAGAGTGGCTTCACCCATTAGTCGGACGATACCTTCTGCCTCATTAGAGACCAGAACAAGGTGAAGGCTGTAGCATATTTAGCCCAGGATTAGCATGTGTCTGCCGTTCTGTTGGCCAGAACTTGTTACCGACGAATGCGAATGGTGTCCGCTCGGGATGGATATGTAGATTAATCCAACCTGGCGGTGATTAAAGAGACCTTTATGTCTTTCGCTTTTCCAGCGATAGTGAAAGCTGTTTTAGTTGATTAAAAACATCTATCACTATCAGCAGTGCGGCAGCATCCTTCTAGTCCAGGGAGTCTTTGCAAGATTACTTTTCAAAGCAGAGACAAGCAGCGATGTGCTTATGAAGACTTTGGGAAAAAAGTCTCTAATGAAGTGTGGTACCTTCCTGTTAGTTGCCTTTGAAAATAAGTAAATTAACTTCCAAGTTCTACATTATAGCTTAATCTTTAAAACGAGAAAATATCCAAAGTATTTAAGATAACACCGGTCTACAAAAAAAAAAAATTAGTTTTCTCGAGTCTCAGTTTATTTAATAATTTTTATATTTGTCATATATCCAAATTATGAAAAAATACTCACAACCTCCTTAATGTTTCCTTTTGTAGTGTTGGTAGTAATAATACAGTTTTTGAAGACCGCATTTTGACCATTTTTGTAACTAGGCTAAAATGAAAGCCTAAATCCTAATTAATCTCAATAGCCCTTTTTAAACATATAGTCGAACAAGTTTATCATGAGTGTGCACTTGCTATGTTCTTTATTCGCCATTTATTATATGAAGTAATTGGTTTATGGAAAAAAGTCAAATTCATGGATCATTTCGAAATGTTTTAAGGCCTTTTGTATTTTTATATTATATAATAGCTTAACCCATTTGTGCCCGAGTAAAACTTAGCGTAATTTAGCGTATGACTTGTGCGTAAATTAACTATTCGAAACAAACTGTGAAATCACTTTTAGATATTTGTAAACAAATTTTTGTTTTGAAACACCAAGAATCACTCGTTTACTTCACAGATACACTTCTGTATTGAGTATAACTAGTGAGGTAAAAAATTGGAGTACTTCAATGAGTGTCCTCACTTGGGGACGGCGGGCGTTAATGGGTTAAGATTTCAGCTATCATTTGAACAACATTATAAGTTCCTGGCTCAATCTGTTATTTTGTAATGATGTTTTTTTTATGATGGTCAAAATATGGTCTTTTGTTACTTTTTAACCCTATTTTTCTCGAAAATGGGATCTGATTGAGCATTTTTATCAACGTATTCGTAATCTATGGAAAAATTCTGTAGAAACTATTTGCAAATTCTTTGAAAAAAAAAAAATGGTGTCGACCTGTGTAATAAACATATAATGTTCTATTGGATGCCCTAAACGTGTCGATATAAAACAATATCAGCTTTATTTGTCCTTTTCCTAGATCACTCTATCGACCTTATAAGTTTTTAATAATAATTTCATTAAAGAAAAAACTCGTGATTTTTGAACTCATTTTTTACCTGATTTGTCAAACTAGCGCAATCATAAACTTCAGAAAATAGAAATTTGACGATCCTTCTGTTCAAACACATTTCTAATCTTAGTTTTAGATTAAACAAGTTTTTTGTAATAGTTGTTTTCTTTCATAGGGAATATTTATTTTAATAACAAAAGATATAAATTTGTAGGTGTTTTCTTTGTAATACCACCTTAATTATTTGTTAATATTTCCTTAACCCTTTAATCCGGTTGTTATCTTAGCTTAGATAGCTGAATTACGAAATCTTTTGTTACTAGAATCAAAGAAATTTATCCTTAAGCTGTCGAGTTATTGAAACTAATATAACAATGATCAGAATTAGTGGGCTAGTCATTAGTTGGACACTTAAAAATGCCCGCGAGTATCACAAAAATTATATTTAGTTAATAAGAAAATACTGCTGACCTGACAAACAGTGCTAACTTCCTTGAGCAGGTTCCTTATTTATATTTCTTACTAACAAAGCCCTCTTAAGAAGATAGGACATATTTTTGTTTATTTTATATGTAC
Organism: Eutolmus rufibarbis; assembly: GCA_963920795.1. Classification (NCBI taxonomy): domain Eukaryota; kingdom Metazoa; phylum Arthropoda; class Insecta; order Diptera; family Asilidae; genus Eutolmus; species Eutolmus rufibarbis. Next base: position 41,896,068 of record OY987204.1, on the reverse strand, counting down.
GGCATTCCCTATGAACAAAATAAAGCCAAGTTTTTGCATTGAGTTTTCGTCCTAAGAAAAGGGCATTCGTGCGTTCGTAATATGAAAATCACTCGCAGCAAAATCACGCAGAAGGAACTTTCGCAGAATAACGGATAGATCGTGGTACGTAGAATGCATATTAAATCCCCTAAGCAATCACAGATAAGTCCCTCCGTAGCTGTTGAGTATTCATAGCAGACGGTTAAAAACGACATAGTTTCCAGAAAAACGCGTTCAAAAATGTTCAAATTTATCTGTCGTATAATTTCTGTAATTACATTTAGATAATAATAGAATTTAATGAAGTTTTGCCCAGCAGTGAACATTAAAGAAAAAGTGGGATATGTATGACGTTACAAACATCTTTCTTATATAACTTAGATTTAAATTACACGTTTTTGTTAGTTTTATTACCAAGCAAGAATTTTTTATACCTCATCTTAAACTTCGTTAGATTATCACGTAAAGTAAATAAGTATATACATATATGTACGTATATTTATTTATTATTTCGAGTTGAAGGATATTCAATATACATCCATATATTAAGTTTGCAACAGTATTTCTTTCATTTCTGGTATACAATATAAAAGCTGTAATTAAAAATACATATTGCTAGATAGTGATCAGATACCCCGGACAGAATTCTAAATTTTTAATTTCGCATTATTATTTTAATGTGCTATAATTGTTTTGGTAATTCACATTTAAGCTGGCCACTGAAGGACGACCAGCTTAAGAATTTTATTGAAGCATTTGTCATCGTTTCCTAACGCTTGTAAAAATGTTTACATAGTAACGTGGGCTCAAAAGGTCCAAAGAATCGAAATTTTAACATATTCATCATATCAAAAATTTTAGAGGAAACCCAGAAAAGTAAAGGCACCAAGAGAAAGTAAAAGAATCAAGGAAAAAAAAGAAAGGTGCAGGATCTAAAAAGTTATTAAAAACAATGAAAAATATTCCCGGAGAAAAATGTCCGATGTCGTCCGGATTATTTATTTTTAATTAAAATGACTGTCGATGTTCCTTGGTTTATTTCAAGATTAAAATACACACTGAAATGTTGTTTATTTAATTTTTATTTCAACTTCAATGTACAATGTACAAAATTATTTGAACTATAAATGAGCTAATAAAACTACAAAAGTTGTTTAAATACATATTACTAAAAATAGATAAAATATTAAATGAAGTGTGCAGATATGATCTACAGTAAAATGTTTTACCCTGAAATATAGTAAACTATTCTTTTGGTTGTTTGCTAAAACACGAATTTGTTTTCAGATTTCTACTAATATACATCAATATTTAGATTTTACTTATATACCTAGTACCGACTTATATTATACTTCGGTGTTAAGACCTTTTTTTAAGGTTTATCATATCCATTGCAGTAATTGAAGGTAATAGTTCTTTATAAATATGTAGAGTAAGGCAAGGTAATAATTTTTAATGTTTTCAATAAAAAATTAGTTATTTCACCACCACGATTTTAGAAAATAGAAAGGGGTCCAGGCAAAAAACCTACCATCCTCTTCAGATGTGAATGCCAATCACATGTCATGACGAGTCTGATGATGATGATCTAAGACTCGTATAAGCCCAAGGAAAAGAGGATGCAAAATGTCTATACTTTAATACCCTTCATTCAGAAGACCGCCATGGCGACATATGGGCTGAATGTGTCTCCTGCAATAATTGGAACCTTGAAGAGTGAGCTGGATGTGAAAGAGACATTTTATCTACAGCTTTTGTATAAAATAAATATGTACGTCGGCTAATATGGACTATTTGGTCCACTTTTTTTTTCCTCTTTCTTTTGAGTATTATTCATTTTCTTTAATTTATTTTATATTTTGAAGTTGTATTTATTTTAAAATTAATCAGAATGAAAAGGAATTGTTTTTCCTAATGAATTAAATAAATATAAGCGTTTGGTTTTATGTATTTTGAGATTTATTTCATAAAAAAAGATGGATGGTCCATATTTACCTTCCTTATTCTACTTATTTATGTCAATTCGGTTTTTGGGCTAAATTCATCAAAAAGATCTGCGAGCATCCCGTAGATTTCCAGGAAATCGCATTAAAAATTCGTAGCATAAAATACTTTTTTTAAACTCTTAGAAAAGAATATCTTCTTAATTTGTCAAATTCATGGCCAGATTTCACACCGTTACTTTCTTCATTCGGTTACGAACGTTTCGTTTTGGTAATGAATCACTTACGAAATAAATTTGCGCCTATATGGAAAAGAAAACTCGGTGCTCAGTCTTCCCAGACTTGTTGGTGGGCAAGTGAGAATAAACAAATTGCCCATTCCGTCAGCATTAGTCGCCGGTGTAGACGTAATCCCTAGACAAAATCCCGCCGCTGTGATTTAAATCACGTCTTACGTCGAATGCGTGGGAACAGGGGACAAGGAGAGTGGCGCTCCAGAACCCGTTTCACCTTACCTCGCCAGGTAAGCGCAGCTCACCGCGTTTCCCAGGGTGAAACGCAATAAATTGCCATTGATGACAAATTGTCTGCTGGGTTTAGAATTTTCAAAAGTCTGCAGTATAACTGCTTATTAAGCCCCTCCGTGGCTCCGTCTTTGGTATAAATTTCGCGCTCTAGCTCTACCTGATATTGCTCCACAAATCACCTGGATAATCCGAGCCGGTGCTCTAATTAATCGACTCAAGTGGGAAAATCCTTGGCATAGCCATTACGGCCAGCTTTCGAGGAATTAAATCATCCTAAAGATGAGTTATAGACGTGGAGTGTCAGCCAGGATGGCTGCAATGCAGATTGAGTCCGACCGATTGTTTCGTCGCTCTAATGGCGTCACAGGGCTTATCGGGAGCCAGACGTTTGAATAATTTTCCTCAAATGCTAATCAGATTCTCCTCCAGCGGTGGCAGTCCGCCCCGCTGTGCAGGCCGCCCGCTACCGTTCCGCCCCCGCACAATAAGCCAGCTGAACATCTTTTATTGTGGCGCAACAACACCGACCCATGCAAATTTATTGCGAAAAATGTTCCTTCATTTTTCCCCATGTCGGTCCTTTCAGGGGCCAATTTGACAAAGTTTCTTGGGGGGTGGCGGGATGGACCATAAAGATAAACCAGAACCGGGGCGCAGCACTCTGCGAAAGCGAGGAAAATATGTTTTTTATAGGAATAATAAACAGGGACAATATTCGGACCTCACTGTCTTCATGCGAATGAAAAATGGCAGGACGGAAGGGCGGAAGGGTGGCTGGGCACGCTCCCTTCAAAATGGGCGCTTCCCGCCGTTGTGAGGGCTTTTCGCATTGAGCGGATAAAATGCCTCGTAATGAAATCATATTACGTTTCTCGTGGCGATGTACCACGGATGTGCCATGAAGATATGTGAAATCGCCGCCGGTGGAATCCAGACAGGCCTATGGCCACCAAATGGGACTTTTGCTTTATTGCGGGAAAAAATATGAAATCCGACGGGTTCGCATAGTTTGCATGGCAACGACCTACGCAGGAGTCGTTGCCTTTCATTTATTTATGACCAACTACCCTTCGCCGTGTATGAAAATATATTTTTGAATGGCGGTTATTGCAATTAGATGGCGCAAACATAAGAAGTTAAGTTAAGCGGCACAGAATTGCGGTTACTGCGTTGTTGGCAGGATCATTCTAAAAATAATACCAAAACACTCAACAACATATGTATTTGACACAATTAAGGGTTTAAGAGTAGCTTTATTTCAATTTTTCAGCTCCCAATTGGCTTCATTTAAATTTTTAATCAAGAAATCGCTCTAACCTTTCAATTGTTGACTTATTTCTTTAATCGAAAAAATCCATGAAGGAAGACGTTTTAGCTAATTCACCTTGTTCATTCAAACGATTTCGATTTGGGTTGATCAATGACAGGAATGCCAGAATAATTGTGCTTTTTCTTTAATGAAATTCTTCTGCAACAATATTTAATCCGGTGAAATCATAATTGGGTTATACACGATCCAACTTTCATGTCTTTTTACCCTTTTTACTTCTTAAACTTATTGGATCTATTGATAAATTCTTATATATTGTATATGTATCTAACCTATTTGGGGAAAAAGCTATTTTGTAAAGCCCGATTCAAGAACAGTATCCATTCCAAAGGATATAAGGTGGATATTAAGTTCTACACTATTTATCAGATAAATAAGTTTTTGTATCTGCATTGTAAGGCGAGATTCTTAATATATCAAAATATGCTGGCACAAAAAGTATGTCGTCAAACGAATAACAAGGTTCCATTTGTTTCATAGGCTTTATGTAAAGTTTACGCCAATTAATTAAATTGCAATAGGGTTTTAACAAAATTCGCTAGGAGCCTTTAATTGGTAGCTCCAATTATTTTTAGAGGATAAAAACGCTATATGGTTGCAAAATAAGCACTCTATATTATTTGCCAGCAAACAAAACTGCTCAATAGAAAACTTTTCTGGACATTCGTATCCATTCAATTTAGCGTTTTCAGCGTGGTTTGGTTCGTTATATTTTGCAAGCTTTTTCTCATCATATTTATTTTTTGAGCAAAAATAGCACGTGTTAATCGTGTTAAGGTTTCCAAATTTACTACAAGTCTTGGAAAAAAATTCTTTTGGCTTAATTAAATTCCTTTTATATATCATATAGTAACTGCCTTAGCACTGATAAGGAACTATATTCTTTAGAATTGGATTTTAACTACTCCTTTTTGAAACATTTATGTCAAACTCGTAGTAAAAATAACTACCAAGATATTGTAAGGCAAGTTAGCAACAATGTCTGTATCACGACCGTTTTTCTAATGCGATTTGCTTATAATTTGCACAGATTGTGTAAAATTATAACCCAAACCGGAACCGAGATATAGTATTTATATTAAAAACAAAATTCTCTTTAGATACAATGCCGAAAATAACAGTCATGTTCATTTCAAGAAAATCGCTGATTTTCAGGGTACTAATCTGTTTAATTGTTCATTTAAATCAATTTAGGTAATTAGTGCGCTGCAGAATTGGCTAACATATTTACTATTTATGTCGTTTCAACAAAAGTATTTATGCATTTATTCACTATAGAAACGAAGAACAAGCTACGCTAAATAGAAAATCCATTCGACTGAAAAACAATGTTCGCAATGGTCCAATAAGAGGCAGAGACGGGTCGCCAAATTCGATAAATAAACATTTTGGTATGGTTACGCTTCTAACTAAAACCATAAATCAGTTTGCTTTAACGCAGGTTCATTGCCGAGCCATTCATTCCATTCCATTTTTAGTTTTAGTAAAATAAATTGCAAAAAACGGTCGCACTCTACCGAAACAAAATAATATTGACAATATAAAGTCAATTTTTAATATGATACAATCCCACTAACTGCTCAACCACTAAAGGTTAAACGCTAAAATTTATAGCGAACTTGCTGATCTAACTTTAATTAAATGTTTTTTAAAAATTTACTACTGTGGAATAATTGAATTAAAGAAAACTTCTTAAATGTTCGTATTTTGAGTACATACTAACATTAGCAGCAATTAAACCAGGTTTTATTCACAGTTTGGAAAACCATGTAAAATATCTAAAAAATCAAGTAGATGAAATTGCAATTTTATTTCTTTCAGTGTATGCTTCTTCCTATATATTTGAAGTTTTGCGTTTGACAAGTTACTTTATTATTTCGTTACGCAATCATAACGATGGTTATAACAATATACATATATATATATATATAAATATAAATACATACATACATTATTTCGAAAAAGCCCCTTCCTGCTGATTAAAGTATCAATTTACCCTAGAATGGTTGTGGATGAAATTCAATTCAATTAAAATTCAATTTAGAGTCCATTACATAACATTTAAAATTAATAAACTCATAAACTTGTTTTATTCGACAGACAATGTGAGTGTCTAGCGTTTATTATCTATGCACATTCGAAGCTGATCACTGGGCGATCAATAAATTGGCTTTTAACCATCTAAGGTCCTTAAATTTAGCTGCATCTGAGGCTGCAACTGCGCTGAAATGCACCGTCGTCGTGGGTGCTTTGCTTATGTCCAGCAGGTGATGTTTTATTTAGCCATTATTATCTCATTAGGATGCCGACGTGGCTAGTAGCGCGAAATACGTGTTGATGGCTCTTAATTTTCCGCCAGGTGTGACGCGGCTGAGGCGGCCTGAACGGACGGAGACCAGAGCAAGGTGAGGTGAATTTGATCAGGCCCGATTTGCATGCGGCTGTCGCGCCCGCCCACTTTTACATGCTTCCCGCGTGCAATTTGAAATGCAAATTGCCGGGGCAAATTTCCGTGGGGAATGATATCAAATTGGACCTAAACAAACGAACTAAGTGACCGCGAGAGGATTTCATCAAAAATTCGAATTACTCGAGGGTTTGCGACTGTACGGCGGCTGATGAGCAGCAGCTGCCTGGCTCGTGAATACCAAGGGCACCTTAACTGCAGAGTGCGGCTCAAGACCTGCCTCCTTAAGATGCCGTCGAGAAGAAGTGGCTTCGAAACGAGGAGGCCTTAGTTGAAATAAACCGCTCATTACGCAATTATCTGCTTCACGTAATGCTCCCATTTCGAGAATTTCGCGATGAAATTCTGACGGACGCGTTTTTTCTTTCTGCCGCTCTTAGGCTATCATGACACTGCAAAAAGTGAGCACCTCTCCCGTAGAATGCAAATTCAGCGGGGTTTTTTTCCCGTCCCAGGAAGGAGGGGAGGTCCCGTCGCTATTATCAACCGGAGCTGTAATTACATGCGATTTAACGACTCGAGAACATGTAAATTGCGGCGCGGTGTTTGATTTATTCTTCCAGTCCCAGCTGAAAAGCGCGATCGGCTCAAAGGAGCATCCGTCAGCCCTTTTGTCGTGATCCTCGCCGGTTCGGTTGGGTGCTGCGCCCCTTGCCGTCGCGGCGAACGGGGCCCACGGTGGGGCTTCCAGACCGCAACAGGGCGGCTGCTGCTGTCCTGTTGGTTTAGTGGCTGCCTCCGAGCGCTGAATGCTGCGGATGCTGGACGCTGGACCGACGCACGGCGGCGGCGGCAACGGCTCGGATGAGACGAATTACGATGATTTATGGAAATAGACCAGAGTCTAGAGATCAAGCGCTTATTACCGGAGCGCTGCTGCCGTTGCGTGGCAAAGGTGCGCCTGGCCACCAGCCCACGGGATAAATTGCACCGCGAACGTGGAAAGTTCCCGCCGGCCGCCCGGAACGATCATCCGGCGACTGTGGTCCACCACGTCCGAGTGCAGGGTATCGATCTTTGCACTCAGTATTTCAATTTTAATGCTGTTCAAGATTTATGGACTCGCAGTGAACGATGGCGGCTTAAATTAATAATCAATAACGAGGCGATATTCCCGCCGGGCGGTTTTTGGACCACTCGCGTATGTGCGGGCAGCTTTCTAATCCCACTCCTGACTCCAGGTCGCGTTTCAGCAGGGAAGATGCCCTGCTTGTTGGCAAACAAGTGCCAGCTAATGAACTTTTTGCTTCATTTTACATAGTGCCCATCGACATTGCCCGTGGCGGGTAAAATTAATTTCCCGGCAATATATAAAACTCTCTGTCCCCTCTAATCATTGGGGGGAGTATGGCGGGTAAAATCTGTTGATTTTCTTGCCGCGGCAAATCGATGCAAATCGATTACCCGTCCTATGTTCAGGGAAATAAATTACTAGGCGATTTCAGTGTCCACCGACACGGGCTCCGGAGCCTCACATGTCCCTCGTGGCGGCGGCGGTGCTGCGGTCGCCAAGAACACTTCGGTCGAGATTTCTTTGGGAGCGATAAGTCGCAAACAAGCGAGCGGACAGAAAAAGTCGGGAGACTTGGGACTGGGAAGGTCAGCGATTGGAAACGAACAAAAACAGAAGAAAGTGGAGTGGCAGCCGTTGGACTGAGTGTCCCCGGATGACCTTCCGACACTTGCAAGATTGTAGCAAAATTCGCCGGATAGATTTGTCACGATCCACTGGAGACGAAATTCTGCTGGTTTATTGCCATCTTCGGAAGGCATCGCCAACATTTTTCCGATACCTCCGAAGTGCGCATTACACTGGCGGCCAAAAAAGAATTAGTCTGTTATTTTTCCGTAAAAAATTTAACAAATTTAATCACCGAAGAAAAACCTTTATCAAAACTATTACTTCTTAAAATAATTAAAAAAATTTTTATAATGATTTTTACCTAACATGATTTTGAGCAGGAAATTCTAGTTAAAATAGTTTATTCCAGTTCAAGTTATTAATCAATACTTATTCATTTAATCGAATATTTTCGTAGTTTGCAGTATTGTTAATTCAACAGAATCTCAAGAATTGAAACAACTAGCTTTCATAATTCAACATTTAAGCTTTTTTTCAAGGTTAGCCTCTTTTTGGTAACTAAATTAATTTACTGTATTTATTACTGTTTGACTTATTTTTAGGTTCGGTACTCTTCTAAGTTATCTTTGATTTACTTACATATCTTGCCCATAAATAAGATATATGTATGCGTTCAAATATAATAAATGAAATTAAATTTTCGTTCTATATTTGAATTTAAAAATTTTCTATTATAGATATGGATATAAACTCTCATGTCGTTGGAAGCTGTTTTCAGCGAAATCCAAATATCTTCAAAACCACTAAATAAAATTACTGACCTTTATGGAATTTATCCCTCAATTCAATAATAAAAAAACAAGTTTACAGTCAATTTATAGTTGGCACAATTTTTCTTTCAAATTCAATTTTTATTTTGTCAATACGAGATTTGCGAAATTATAGTGACAATTATTTAAAAACTTTGAATTTGTAAGCAAATAATAAAGCCACTTTTTGAGAAAATTATAGTTATACCAAAAGACTACATTCTATACATATTATAGACTTCAAAATTGTATTTATCATAAAAAATTGTCATTCGAAAGGCGATAGTGAAAGCATTAATACAATAAAGAGTCGTCTATATGAATTTCTAATTTTATACGCCGGAGAAAATTTCCTTTATGCGCTTTTTTCGGCCACCAGTGTACGGAACAGCGCTGTTCCGTCTCTGAAATTCTCGCTGCTCGTGAAGATGCTGCGAACGTGTAGCACTCGCCACGATATGCGATGATTCTGGCCGATATCCGGCGACGTTAATTGACAACACACCCGGAGCATACCAGGACAGTTGGCACCTCTTGGTGCACCCTTTGTTACCTTGTTTACTCCTTTTCTTCGATCCCGGGGCCCTCGATGCCGACGTGGACCTCATTACAAGCCTCTGTGCTCTGGACCCACTCCGCGGCCGTCGGAGGTTCTGCGGAGTCACGCCACTTCCAATCTCAAAGTGCTTAATGGGGCATTTTTGAGACAATGAATTCAATCAAACGCGGCTTAGCATGGCCCTTGATTGGCCCATTCTGTATGGCACTCGAATGCAGCCCCGAGGCGTTTTTTCGAATCTTTTTGCTTTTTATCTCCACCTTCGGCTCGTTAGTGATTGATTTGTTTGTGGGCGGCGGGGTTTAGCTGCGGGTAGATGGGCGCCTTTGTAGTGCGCTAATCGCCTTATTTACCAAGGCGTCTACTCGAAATCAATTTTCCAAATTTAGACGGATTTAAGCGGCTTGGAGGAGGAGAGAAGCGAAATCTTGCGAAAGTTCAAATTCCTTCAAACGACATTGCTGCGTCTTTTAAAAATAATGACCCACATGAGTGGAAATCATTCCGCAATCCCTACGTACATAGTTAGCACGACATAGGCAACATTGTAACATCGTTTAACTCTGAAGGAAATTCTTCAAAGCTCTTTAGACTGCTTCTACTTATTTAAAAAAATATAAGGGATTTTGCGATTTTTAGCTAAAAAAGGTCATACCACTACAGTACGCCTTAAAATCGCATTGCATAATAAAATAATAATGGAGTTTCTTTAATCGATTTTTTTTTAAAATTCTTTTGTTTGTTACTAATGCAGTATAAATATGCTTATTTACATATCTATGTATTTGCAATTTCTTTATTTCTTATATCAGGATCAGACAGTTGGTTAAAAAAAAAAACTTATTCTGGGTATGAGAGCCTTGTGATCATTAATTTAATTACATTTACATTACATTTAAGCACATTATAATTTCAACTAAAAAGTTTTTTATGCTTCTTTCATCTAATTCTATTTATTATATGTATGTATGTTTAATCTTCTTTTTAAAAGTCACAATTGGGACAATTTTTGATATCTTCAGGTAATTCAGAATTCTGATAGTGAATAATACATAGGAAATTTTAGGTTATATTATATAAGAAATTGTTTCCTATATTCTGGAAGAAACACAAATATAGTTCGATAGACTACATACCAATATACTCGCACTATCTTAGGGATGCCAGACCTATAACTATAGAGTATTTTACTATATTGCAAAAATTATTGATATCATGACCATTTTATTTCCAACAAATCCATAAACATTTTTTTCAGTGTATATATTATATTATATTTATGTACGGTTGGTCGAATGAAAATTAATGTTGCTTTCCTGATAGCACAATATAAATATTTTAGAATATTTTCTACCATAAATTATTTTTAAGATATACTCCTCAAAGTGCGCTCATAAACTTATAGAAGTTTGAGTAAACAAATTTATTCGCGAGCTCATGCATGAAACATCGAACGTCAATTTCTTCATATATGTATGTATGTATGCTTATAAAATATCAGAAAATATTGGCATTCAGTAGCAAGCTCTGAACGTTAATAAAATTTAAAGAAACAAGTGAGATAACCAACTAACAGGGTTTCTCTACACAATTTGAAAACATCGATTTTGAGAACCAGTATTTAGTGAGGAAACCTGCAGTTCTTGTTCTTTACCGCCCTCAATGCTCCAGACAAGGAGAAAACATCAATTTTGTTATGCAAATCATGGGAGCTTCTTGTTCGGTGTAAAACCCTTTAAGCCCAGAATTCCATAAATATCCTCAACGGTGGGTTCCAGCCATGTCGCCAGGCCCACCAGGAAGAGGTCAGCAAACAGAGAATCCTCGGCAGTATTTCGCACGAGACGATCCTTGTGCTGATTCCATTCGTTAGAAACAAGGTCTACGAGGGGCTCCAGCGGCCCGGGCTGGCTGCAGGGGGGCCCCCATCTTCTCCTCAAGAATGTAGGCTAATGCAGCCGGGGAGCAAATTCTTGTGCCGCTCATTATTACAAATTCAGCCGACCTCGTTCCTCGCAGGAAATATTGAGCCAGCAGAAGGCCGGGATGCAAGTCAGCGATGAAAGACGGATGGCACAAAATTTATTCATGGGGCTGCAGAGCAATCGGTGCCGTCATGCGATGGAGCTGCAAATGGTCGGATCGGTACAATTTCCCGACCCACAGCAACTATACCTCGCCCAGATGTGAAATCAAATAGAATTAACCTCATTAGGCAAAATATACCGTCCATAGCTGCCGCTGCAGAAGCTGTAAGAGCTGCAGGAGCTGCAGAAGCTGCAGCAATCCTCAGAAGCCCTCCCGGGGAGTGTTAAGGGATTTCTGCCTGCGCTGCTGGAGCACCAGGAAAACGGGAACAAGTCCTGGAAGCATGTTCTATGCGCTTCAGCGGCGAAGATGGCATCCTTTGGACGAGGACGCACTCCCGAGGGAGGGCCCTCAATTGAAATTCTGTCCTTCACCTTTGACGCCTACATTGATGCCTTTGTGGAATTAATAAGGCCCCTACCCTCGTCAAGCGTTTTGACTTTTCTTCCGAAAACAGATTTTTTGTTTTTTGGACACTGGCAGCCCTGCTCATCCTTAATTAAACAATTCGAAACCTAGTTGGATACTTTGTAAAAACATGGGACGAGCCAACAACTGGCGCTATTAATAGCAACGGAAACCTTCAACGAATTGAGATGTGGGGCACGTTAGGACACGATTAGGACAACTAGTCCGTGATACTTGGCAGTGTCCGGAGAGGATGTATTTTTCAACTACATATATCTACCCAAAAAATAAGTACAAGTAGAAATAGGCTTACTTTTCCATTCTCCTTTAAAAATAACTAGATAGTGACTGAAAATAAACATTTTTTTAATTAAATGCTTTGCACCGCTTTTCTATAGGTAATCCAGACTGCAATATATAAAAATTATAAACTAACGAAACTAGAGCTTGTATCTTGTATTTATTTAAATCCTTAAAACAGAATAATTCTTCAATTAAAAAAAAAAAAAATTTATATTCTCTGTTCGAAAAAGTACCAAAATAATTAATGCATTATGAAATATGAGAGCAGGAAGGAATTTTTTAAACAAATTTCCTACTCTGCTAAATGATTAAATCTCGTCACACAATAATTAAGTGGGATGCTACATGTTATGAAAAATTATAAACGTGAAATAAAGCCTACTTTACACTATCTCATAAAACATATGACTTTTTATTTGAGTTTTCAAAAATTGCGCTCACATCATAGAATTCTTTTTTTTCTTGTTTACATCTGTATGATAATCTGTTTGAGTTCGAGCGAACTGTCAGAAATTTCAAAATTAAGAAACGGGCGAAAAGAAGAAGATTTTATCACTTTTAAACATAATTTCAATTATACCTACTTATTAAGAAAAAGAGCAATATATTATCCCGATTTCATTCTATCTGTAATAATTCACAAATTGCAATTGTTTTTGCACATTTTCACAACATAATACTTAAAAATAAATATTTACCTTCTTTTCAACATACATATTTCAAACTCCTATGACTTTTCAAATTAATTTGGGTATACAATTCTTATTTTCAAAAAGTTATTTGATTACACAAGTCAGATAATATGAGAGATTAATGAGTTTACACCATATGGGTCGACATTTTTGAGAAGTCATATGATTTATCAGATAGTGGAAAATATACTTAATTCCTTTTAAGTGATCGAATGCCGGTAACTAATTTGAGAATAAATGTGGGGCTAATTCAAAGCAGTCTACTTATCTAGATTCTGTTGGAACTTCTCAAGGTTTTTTAGTTACTTATCTTTGATAAATGTTAGTGGTTAAGTTCAGTCATGTTCCACAAAACTAATATCGTCTATAGATATGTATGTACGTAATATGGTCCAGGTGTTCTTAGTTTAACATAAAAGGAAATCTATGCCATTACAAAAATCTACAGAATCATTATTGTCAAAATGATCGTAAACAGCCTGGTTAATTTCATCATCGGTGCTAACTTTTTTATCTGCCTTCAATTTTGAAAACAAAAAGTAATATCGGAAGTGAAGCCACAGTCTTGAACTGTAGCCTTAGAAATTGCAGCCGCTTGGACCGCAGCATTATCTGATGCTCGACTGGTATTTCGCCGCTTCTTCTCCACATTTTTTGGCGTAATTGCCCCAACAAATCAGAGTAATATTCTGCGTTAACGACTGTACATATTTCGTTCTTTAAAGTCTATTAAAAGAATTCCCTCGCAATCTCAAAAAATTGTAGTCATGATTTTTCTAGTGCTTTTGATGACTTTTTGCTACTAGTTCTCCTTCCTGGTGCCACTCCATTGAATCTCTTTTGGTCGTGGGATCATAGTTTCATCATCCCTTGCAATCGATGTAATAACTCCCTTCTGGTTCTTACGATAAAACTCTAAAAACTGCTTATAACATTTAAGGCGATGCTTCTTTTGAAACATTTTCAAAAATTACTTGACTATGTAGTTTTCCGTTTATTATATTTATATATATGAAGAACACTAAGAACACATGGACCGCACTAAGAACACATGGACCGCACTATGTATTTCATTGTCTCTGTATTTGTTTCCTATAGAATTAAATAACCTAATTAGAATACATATTGGTGAATAATTTATTAATCAAAAAAGGCAAGATTTGTGCTTTACAGAACAAAAAAGGCACGTAATCATAAAATAATAAAGGCCAAAACTTCGATCTGATGTAAGAACAATTTATTTATCTGATAATGATTTAGGAGAATAACTAAATCATGTCAGGTTAAAACAATTCTTATCCGAAACATTCAAGAGGTAATATGTATGAAAGTCGGCTTTATCTTTAAATCCATAATTTTGAGATGTCCCTAAATGTAAATATTAAGTGAATTATGAAAATAATTTCCTTCCTGATTTCAAAATTATGTTAGCTGCAGATATATTCGTGCTTGACTTGAATAAAGTCTGGGAAATGTTTGCTCACCTCATTATTTCAACGTTCCATTTGCTCATCAAAGTCCTTGTTAGGAGATAGGAAGGTCGCTTAATCGGAGGGATTTGTTTATTTAATGGCAATCCAATTAAAACGGTCTTTTCGTAACCTGAAGATGTCCGTTTTGTCCACTTCAGTTTTTTCGAAAGTAAATGAACCGTCACCGGGCGGGGGAGAATGGCATCCATCTCCGAATAGGGTTCAGGTACCTTTCCAGGGGAGATTTGTAAAACTTTTAAATTCGCTTCAGGCAGCGGACATCGCAAGGATGTTGACTACCAAAGTCGGGTTCACCGGAGCAAATGGGGTCACGGCGCGCCCGGAGGCTGCGGGTGAGTTAGCGGAGATAAATCCTCTGAAATTTCCGGATCTCGTCGCCATGCCACTTAACTCAATCGGCATAATGAAAGTGAACTTGTCCCGGTAAGGCTCTTGAAAAATGGCGCTTCTAATTAAAGAGGTTGGCTGTGCGCGGCCGTGGACAAGCATCCGCAGTCGTTAGGATCAAGTCAAGACAGATGTCAGGGAAATGTTTTGCATTAAATTAATAGAGACCAGGTTTAGGCCGGGGCTTATTGTGGCTATTTATCTCCTACCACCGGTGCGTTTCGCATGCGCTTCCCTCGTGAACAAGCACCTTTAAAGTTCGGCCGAGTCTAATTTACTTAGAAGACGAACGGATCCCCCGCCGACGCCAACAGATGTGCGTGTTGGCCGCCATCGACTAGGGGGCAACCTGGACACGGAGCGCACCTTAAGATCGAACCTAATCTTCCTCAGCTCTTCGCGAGATGGGCGGTTCTTTTGCGCTTTTTACGCGGCGAACCTCTTCGGATTCTACTTTGCCGCGCCGGCATTTGCTGGCGTTGTTGGCTTTTTCGCGCGCGATTTCCCATCCTCACCTTAATTGCTGCGTGTGATTGCGCCGCTTCGGCTACGGCTGACCACCTCCCAGCGCACCCCGCAACATTGCAAAACTCTTTTGATGTTGAACTCGTTTGGCCGCCTGATTGACGCTTTCGGGCTGACAGCAAACATGCGCGACAAATCTCGCGGCGTGGCGGGTTGAAAACGAAACTGAAATATTGACTGGGGCAGCTGCGGCCTGCGGATGGCGTAAATTAAGAGTAATTAACGATGTGACGATTACCGCGGACTGACACTTCATCTCCGGATAAGGAGCCCGTCGATCAGCCGATTAGCAAGCTTACTGATTTGATTAGTTTGCGTCAAGGGGTCAAGGCATAAGGGGCCTTTTATGAGGTAAAAATCGCACTTTCGACTTTTTTTCTAGCAGAGCTAAGTAAGCCCTAATCAATGAAATTTTTAGAAACTAGTACCTACATTTAGATATACATATAATGTTTTCAGTCTCTTACATCTACAGTATCAGTGATATCCACTCGCAATCTAGCAGACGATATTAATCCTGCACTAATATAAACATTTCATTTTAAAATTGAATGATATTACATAACATTGAATTGAAGCCGATTTCATTTTCATGAAAGCCTCGCCTTTTTCGTATAATATACAAATTAAGGATGCTTTTTTTTATTAACTTGAGTTTTGCATAACTTTTTTTTTGTTGATACATTCGAAATAAAATTAATAAGAATATCAATTCCAACATATGTATATAACACTAATTAGAAAACTTTTCTCGCTGCGTAACAACTGAACTTTTAAACTTCTATATCTATTGAAAAAGATTTATCATTAATTGACGAATGGCCACATTTATACATATAATTTGCAATTTATGCTTTGAGTTATTCATGTTTGGGTTTATTTTCACATTTGTCACACAAACTTCTAAATCTTGGCAGTTAAAAGATATGTATGTACTGTACATATATGGGTACAATATTTTTTTAAAGAAAATACTCTGTTTTTGGAAAACTGCATATGGGTCGTTCTTCTTTTCTACCGACAATCCGAGTGATAAATTTTGTGACAGAGGTGCCTCATAACAGAAGTGTAAAATAACATTGTTCGAGAATTTTAGCGTTTACAAAATTACGACTTGTTCATAAAAGTAGGTGAATATGACAGCTTTACTGGGAAATAAAAATATTACATATATAAATGGGAATTACAATAAAATTTCAAAGAAGTAACTTTCGTGACAGAATGGTAGCCGAATAAACACACGGACCTCTGTTCTGCGACCCCCTCGGCTCGCTCCCGGGTGGGGCCTCAAGGCGTGAGGCCAAGGGGGAAGAGGACATCGTACTGTTGCTTAGTGTTGAAGGTCAAACAGGTAAGAAGCGTTTTTCGTTTTGAAAAATGCGTGACAGAGAGTGTAAAGAAAAAACATACAAAACCGGAGACAACGATAAAATATTTTTTTTTTCAATAGTATGAACCTTTACGTTTATTATATTCTAATTAATTGAATGATAATATTTCAGAAGTTCAATAAATAATTGTATATTAAAGGGTTCTATATGTTTTTTTTAAGCGAGATCATTTTGTACCAGTAGGCGGCGCAAAGAGACGCATTTTATTTGTATGTAAAACACCTCTGTCACACATTTCGACTACTCTGTCACAATGATTTTGTAAAAACCAAAAACAATAAAAACGGGATTTTAGTATTATTATAATCTCTGTATGGTCCAAAAAACTCTTGTGAAAATAAAATTTGAGAAACTGCAATTTTGGACGAATACCGATTTTTTTTCAAGAGGAGACACGTCATTGTCGGTAGAAAAGTAGAACGACCCATATGTATACATATATGAATGACAAAAAAAAAAAATACAATATAAAAAAGTTGTAGAGAGAAGACCGTTGCTGACTTTAGCTGACCTTGCATTGTGAGTAATATTGATATAATACATATTATATCATCAAATTATCATATTTACTTTTTATTTTATTTTCGTTTCGCAAAGCATGGAAAGTCATATGATAAAATGAGCTTGTTTAAAATAAAATTATATTCCCTTTTTATAAATTATTAATTAAAATACCATAAAACAGACAAAAGACATAGGAATGATGATTTCTTATTAGACAAAAAAGTTTTCATCCATAAACATAACGAAAAATCTTGCACATCATTAGGGTAAAAATGAATTAACGTTCAAATTGCCATCTCTCAGATATTTTCAAAGAAGCCTTCGGTTCAAGGAAGCAGCTGTGTTTCTAATTAAAATTTGCCTGTTAAAATACTTTTGAGAAATAATTAAAAAATGGTGTCGTCCTTGCGATAGGCACGAGATCCAAGATAAAATAAGTCCTTAATTTAAAAACAAATTTTTAAAAACAAGCTCTTATGGTTTTCTACTCGTTCAACCCTTTTATTTGATTTGATTTTGGGGTTGTGAAGATAAAGGTAAGCCGTCATATTGGGGTGTCCGCCATTTTGGATTTAGAACGATATTAAATATACTACATATATTGCATTGTCTTCGGATTTATATAAGTGTAGGGTGTAGGTATCAAATTTCATCTTTTTGCCATTACGAAAACTGGTTCAAAATTCAGATGAAGTTAAAATAAATAGGTATTGCTTGTGAGTTTTCAATGTCTCGCGATAACGTGCTCGTGCTTCCCAAATTTGATGGGGTTGCATACGGATATTATCTAGGACTAAAGTACTCATCAAGCCGAATCAAACGAGCCCAAACTCGATGGGGTTGTGTCGTTTTATTGCGGAGTTCCTATGGCCACCTTCCAGCTCCAGCATCAGATCAGCTCCATGTCATCATAATATTGCATTGTCACGCGATATAAATAAGCATGCAAAATTTCAGCTCAATCGGAAACCGGGAAGTGGATCAAATTTAACTTGGAAGATTTCATTACAGACACCGGGACAGGTGAAACTAAATAAAAGCTTGTAAAAAGTAGGTATACGCTAAAAAAAATAAAAGAAAATTTTTTCTATTGAATAAACTTTGAATTATTATCATAGGGTGCATTGTTAGAAAGTAAACGTTTGGTATTCCAGCCATGTCGCCATATATTTAAAAGTATAATTATTTAAAGGAACTCCACTTTTCTAGCAAATGTCTGTATTATCAGGGAATAAATGTTCCAATTACAATCGCTAGCAAAACAAATAAATAGAATTGAATTTATCGCTAAGCATTCTAATTGACCTCATATTCTACGTGTAACTTATAAAGCTATTCCATACAAAAAATTAAAACCCTAACAAATGTTCGATATTCATAATCAGATTAAATATGAGATATTACTCAAAATTATTATTTTGCTCCCTTTCTTTTGGTATGTATTCCAATCGAAAAGCAACGAAGACAAAAGTTTCCTTTTGCTAAATAAATTCTGCTTATACTACATACATTGTATCTAATATCCACATGTATTGATTTTTTCTCAGTTAATATACTTAAGTATTCATTGTCACCATTCCCTTTTCAACGAATCATGCAACGTTTGATTCATTACAATCGGCTCACTGGTTCGTAATATGTGGGGGAACAACGAAGTCCTAAATCACAAACGCAGAATACTAACCGCATACATAACCCTTATTTGTGTCGCCATCGTTGTGTAAAAAGCTACTGAGAGTTTGCACCCCCGTGCTTTGCTTACTAAAAGAGTTTATTTCCCCATCGTAACTTTCAAAGTGACTTTTTGTCTATAAATTAACTCTTTATGGTATGCGGTAAGATACTTATGATATAATACGCTCGATATTCTTGTTATATTTTTTGGTAGCATAGTATTTATGTAGACAAATACATATGTATATCATAATTTGTCGCTCAAGAAGAAATGATAAGTACTAACTAAACGATTATATATTTTTGTGGTGCTAAATAAGTGATAAGTTTTATATATAGTATTTTTTCCATAGATTTCGAATGTGGAAAGGAAAATGAACATGCAACGCTAGATTTTTGAGAAAAACATATAGTTTATAAATTTAAAAACAACAAACGTATTTTAGAAATTTTGCAAAACTCATAAGAAAATTAATGGAATACTGTAGGGAAATCAAATTCGAAATCACAAACAATTTTGAATTCTAACTTATATTTTTAAAATATCAATTACTTACTTACTTGTAATTTTTACTAAAACGTTTTTAAGGAACAGTTTTTCTTGAATCTGCTTTAGTCCTTTCATTAATTGAGAAAAATAGGATTAATCTAAAACACATTTGTTATGTATAAAAAGTATATTATCATGTGCATGATACGAAAGTTTGTTACTTCAAAATTAATGAAAAAAAAAAAAATATGGACTGGAATATAGAAACAAAATTATTCTTCCCAACAATTATTTTGTAAAAGTTTTAAATAAGTGATATTTTAGAATTATAATTTAGGATTTAAGTTTTTACTTGAATTTTATTTCATGCCACATGATACTCCCGTCTTAATTTAATTTTTTTTCTAAATTTCAAAAATATTTTATTTATTTTACTCTAGCCAAATTAAATTTTTTTAAGAATTATCTCCTAGCCTACTTACGTATTTCTATCGTTCATAATTTTAAGTTTTAATCCGCACCTACAAATTTATTATTCGAAGTCATAGGGACTCATAGACTTCAAATCATAATTTTTCAAAATGTACTCTAAGAAAAAATTAAATTTATAAAATCATATGTTAGTTTCTGAATTGTGCTTTGATTTCAGTACAAACTTGAAATCAGGCTTACAGACTCAAAGTAAACCCGGTTTATTCTACAAAATAACGACCATATTGTAATTATATGTATGTTGGAGAAAACAGGATACGAAGAATTTATATAGTGCAATTTCAAAAATAATGTTGTAGCATAATTTTACGCAAAAACGACCATAGCTTTTCCAAGAAAAAGAGGTAATTTCGCGTTACATAACGCGCGATTCACTTAGGCACCATATCTTAGAAACGGAGACTGCTTTTTCCATCTTAAATCTGGCAGCAAAGAGACAAACCTATTTCGAGTAAATTTTGCCCGGGGTTGGCGTTGTCTGTCTCCCCAAAATGCTCATTTACCACCTCAGGAATGCGTCTAGGCCCTAGCCTGCCGCAGTAATTTAATTCAGTCACGAAATTTTGAATTAAATCTTTTCGAGGTTATCTTCCTCCGGAATCTGTCGTCGCCTGGATGGATGGTTGGCAATCATTTCGCTCGCGTAGTTAAATTAACGCTTGAGCCGGGCGGCCATCAATTACTTTGTTGGAGGAAGCGAAGCCTACGCGTAAAACGAATCAAGCTCCAGGCACCGAAGCAATAAACTTTTATTAGTGCGGTGCGCGCCAATTAAAAATCCGATTAAAGGGGACTCGTCTGACGGGAAAGTTTTGAGCCCAAAAACCCCATCACTTTGTTAGACTCGCTCTGGCGTCCGCCGGAGTATTTGGCGCTGAAGGATTCAGGAATCCCTTTCAGGATCCTGAAAAAACAACCCGACCGAAGATAAACTCTCTCGGGTGCAGGGCAATCACTCACTCCTTCAGTCACGTATTTTTGTGGATACCGAAGGTTTATGGTTTCTTTAGCTGATCGCTTTCATTTTTAATTCGCGGAAATATAATCCGAGTAGGCTCTACCCCTCCCTAATTTAATTAAAAACAAACAACGGCGCTCAATCGCCGTCGAGCAGCTCACCTTGAAGTGTGGAGCCCGCCGTAATTCTGGAGGCGGTTATAAATTTAAGGATTGCTCCCAAACAAACACATCCTGATTTCGGGCACATGCATATTTGAGGCGATGTCCTTGGGGAAAAGCCTTTCTCATTGTGCGTTGCGGGTTTAATTTTGATGTTTGCATGAGGGTCAAATCTCCTTTTTTCCTGATCAGATTGCGTAGCTGCGCGTAACGCGAGCTCGCTGTGTTTTTTTAGGACTTAAACTTAATGCTTCCGGACATCCCCAATGATACGAGTCAAGTATGCGATCCCGGAAAAAGTTAATGAAGAACCTACCTCGCATGTGACTGTTTTTTTTTAATTTATGACATTTACCACTGTGATAGCCCCAAACGAAGCCTTTTTCGCGATTTTTTTTTTTTTAATTTGAATTGTGAACTTCTAAATCATATATACCTTTTTCAAGAGGCTTTTTATATTTCTCAACACCACAGTTAAATGATCTATTTCACTTATGCCAATTTTCATTTAAAAGCATTGTACATATATTTCCAATTTGACGATGTAAAATTCCATTAAATTCGTATCCAATATTCAAATATTAAACTTGATAATTAAACTTTATGGGTCTAACTCGTTCATTAGGGTGTTCTTGTTTTTAGTTTTTCTTCGTTCCCATTAGGAAATGTTTTAACTCTAGATCTAACACTAGTCCTTCGAAATTTCAAACTCCTAGATCAAACCTATATGAACGACGCAAACATAGTTTAGTTCCTCATATAATAAACATGGAAAAATTGCTGTTTTAAATAAACGATGAATAACTAAAAATGTAAGGATATGTATGTTCGTTTGAACATTACCGTAAATATTCATATTGATAGAATTCGACCGCTTCATACGTTTTAAGACTTTCAGAATCCATTGCACTTAAAATTTACAATTTTTTTAATTTTAATTGTTTCATATAAAGAAAATAGGTTTTCGAAGGGAAATTTTTAGCAATGTGCTAAAATTATTTTTCTGATATAAAATCGAAGTTTCGAAACTGCTGGATGTACGAAATTAGTCGTAACGACCTTTTTGCTAGGAAATTTTTATTCCCCATAACGTGCTGCTATGAGAAATTTTTGTTTTTTTTTAAACGGGTTATTCACGTTTGTGTATCTAAAAGTACTTTCTTAACATATAATAATAAAATACGTATATGGGAAACTAACCTCTTTTTGTACCATTTATAAGTTTGATATAGAAGTCTGAAATTTCAGTGTTAGATCTAGAGCTAAAATATTAGCCTATGAGAATGAAAAAGAACTAAAAACAACAACACTAAAATATACAGTATATATTAGAAAAGAAAAGGATCCATACAAATTTCCTCCTCAACGGAGCTGCGATCACAATTTCTTGGGCTTGATTGATCTCAAAACAAAATATCAAATATTTTATTAAAACACAATATTGCAAATATTACAAAACGATCTGTTTTTTGCCTTTTTAATTTTTGACAAAATGGGTATGAAACACTTAATTTTTTATATAAAAAATAAAAGGGCTAAGCTTAACAATACGCACAAATTTTTGTAAAATACTCTAGGGCAATGTGAAGGCACTCATTTTCTTATATCACTTACTTATACTCACTGATGTAAAGAAATTTTTCACACAATGTAAAGCTAAATTAATGCTTTAATGAATGGTCAAAGGCTACAATTTTTTGTTGTTTGTTAAATTTATATGACGAAACTTAAAAGACGAAATTTTCAATCGATACATACATAGGTTACCGAAGTTTATTTACTTGTAACAAACATTGCATGGATTAGTCCTGTACAGGATTATGACAAAATTAATACCTAATCAATATTTGCCGGATGGCTTTCATCATTATTCCATTCAGGATAAATATGTTGTGCTTAGTTACGGAAATGTACACACCTGTAGGATGCGACGTAACACGTAACCAACAAATAATAAAGGAACTGTATAAAATGTTTGCAGATATCAGTTTCTTAGAGCTTTCAGTATTTTCTTCAAAGACCTAGAAAAACAAACATTTAATCAATAATCTTAAATTGCAAGTCTTGAAGCAATTTCATTCTAAGGCAAAATATGTAGGATTTGCGTTAGGGATGTTATTGCGTTTTGAAGGCGTAATAAAACTTTTTAACGAATTAATGAATTACCTATACCAGGAAATGTAAATGATGCAAGTAAATTAACTTGCTTTGCCAATGTTCATGAACTAACCGCTGATTTTGAAACTATTAATGATATTTTTTAATACTCCTGCAAAGTGTTTGTTTCTGCAAAACTATATTGTAAACTTTATTTTCATACATATATGTACATATGTTAAAGTTTCTAGTAGAAATTCGTACTTAAATTTTAAATTCTACAACTAAAATTTTAGAAAACAATCAATGCAGCGTTGTTCTCTAATTTATACTCTATATTATTAATCGTTAAAATCACTTAAGTTTTAAAGTCGTAATGGAAAATTAAATTTTTGAAATTGAATTGACAACGTGATTTGCAAAGTTTTAATGTTTTTCTGACTATATATAGATTTAATTTTCTGATTTAAAATACTTTTTTTTAAAATTTTATGAAGATTTGCATTTATTGCAAAGTTTAAGCACGATTAAAAAAGTCATGATAATATCATAAAAGGGATTCCGGCGTATCTCATTAAATATTGGCTCAAAATGTTCAATATTTGCAGAAGGAGTAAATTCAACAAGTGAGACGCAACGTGCACGGCGCTGTGCAAGCAGCCCTTTAGTCGACCAGCCCGGCAGGAACCTCGAGAGTGCCCTTCCGGGACGGAAATCGAAAATGGGACGAATTCAATTTCGCAGCATAAACACCCCCGCCATGTAATTTTAGCGAGCCTTTAGCTCGATCGACGTGAGCGAGTGCCCCGCGAAATAAACGAATGCGAAGTGGGTGAGTTTGGCGTCCGCCCCGCGAATTGGGCCCATCCCCGCCCTGCAAAGCATGACATTAAATGTGTTATCACCCATCATCTGCCGGCGTGTCTGCAGCACATGTTACCGGCGAATTTATATCATCGCAGGTGAACTGCTTTCACATTTCCTTAAGGTGCCGTTTCATATCTCATTTTTACGAGGCGATTGTGAGGGCGTTATTAAAACGTCAGGTGGGGCTTTGCCCTGCGCCAACCGTGACATACTTACAACCGGCCGGGCGGAGGGTGGCTGCACCCTTTTCAGCAGTGTTTTACTGCAACTCTCAGCAGTATTCCAACAAACCTTCCAAAAGAACTTTACTACTCTAGACTGGAATTTTTGAATTTCTACAAAATTCCTTTAATAACAATACTCGTTAGAAAACATTATTTGAAATACTTGCATATGTGTTTCTTTGCTTGAATATTACCCTTATAATATGAAGACATTTGAACCGATTTTGCAGAAATTACAGAGTGGTTAAAAACTAAGGAAAGTTTTTGGAGCTCTATCCTTTTATTGCCAAATTATTTTTCAAATAAAACCTTAGCTAAATTTGAGATTCCTCATTGTAAAGAAATTATTAAACATATATTATAGAAGAGGAAGAGGTTTTATTAACATTTAATACTTACATAGTTCTCTATCGTTCATAAACCTCTAAGTGGGAATATTCTGTTCAGTGGTTTTTTTAATATAAACTTAAAACATTAAAAAAATCTTATATTATTTTTGTACCTTCTACTATAATGCAAAACATTTTAAGATTTAATTATTTAAATATTTGTTATTAGTAATTTTTATTCCAAAAATGTATGTCGCCAATTTGTTTGCTAAAAAAATCATTAGGTAAAGAAATTGCAAACATGAAACGGAAAAATAATTTTCACAAATGCACTTCGTAAAAGCTTATTGATTTCAAATTTAAAGCTGAGTTAGGGACATACTAGAATTGCTATCTCCTGGATAGATAATCCAAATACTTTCTGTTAATAACGATCAATAAAATTTGTGTCTTATAAAAAATTCCCGTTATAGTAGTATTATATAAAATAATTAGTCATTATACAATACATTTTCATCTACACCACAATCGGAAACTTGCAATCAACAATCAGTTTTCAAGAGGGAGTTGTTTAAGGGACACAAAAAAGCCTATGTATTAGAATAGTCATACCTTTTTTTCATCGACATTAAAAAGGAATCAGGCAATTTATTGAAGAATTCTATTTTTAAAATTTCTCTGTAGATATTATGCATAAGCATAAGAGTGAAATTTCGCGCCTCGAGCGATTGCCTTACATGCAGGACCGTCTTTCCGACATTAGAGGCCCTGGGCCTATCATGAATGTGGGGCCCCCTCAAGAAAAAAAGTGTAATGACTAAAACAATATTTTTTATTTTTGAATTGAAGTGATCAAAAATTTTGAATACAAATAAAACAGTTAAATTGAATTTTTCTCATTCTTTTGAACTTTGTCCTTTTAAATTTTTCTGTGTTGATGAGTCTTTTTTGAAAATTTACGAGATAGGGTGGGGCCCCCCTTGAACACGGGGCCCCGGGCCCAGGCCCGGTAGGCCCTGCCCTAAAGACGGCCCTGCTTACATGCCCTACATGTACTGGGTGGATCGACCGAGAATTACAAGATATACCATAAAAATAGACACTTACGGGTTTTCGGGGTTGTTGATTTGGAAATTTGAATTTGTCACTGAGCTTTTGAAAGTAAACATGTGCCTGAAAATGCGAAATAAAGGTATTTCTATGATAATGTCCATATTAAAAGTATTCTACGGCAAGTAGATTTAAATTAAAAGTAAAGACACCGTGGTTTCGAAAATGTACATTTAATCTCGAAATATGATCTTAGACAAATTATTCATTATACTTAATGATGTACATATACATATGTAGGTATCTTAATTGCTGAGTTATCTTCCTTCATTTCATCAATTCTGCCTTTTTCGTATTCTGAAAAGGATTCAAATTAAGACTGAAATGTTTGCATGAATAATAATAATGGGAACTTAACGCACTATCACAAACATTCAAAATCAACTTTAAATCAATGTTGATTGTATTGAGTTTCGCAAATTTTCTCTGAATATAAAAAAAATAATAATTTGAATAATTTATTAGAGCATGTTTAAAATTTATTAGTTATATAAGTAATTATACAGATTACGAAACTGCATTTATGATTTTGATTTAAAGAGAAATTCAATGTCAAATTGTTTAAATTGCCAGTGCTTTAATTATTAAATATATTTACTTTTTAAAATGACGTGCCCTACCAACAATTCTTATTTACCATTTCAGTTTTGAAACAGCCTGAAAGTGTTTCCTGGAATGAAATTCGGTTTATCGATAATTGTTTTGCAGGATATTGTATGCTAATTACAGGGAGTCTTGTTCGCACCGGACACAGTTTAATTGCAGGGTTGGCCAAAGGGGTGGGATGTGTAGAAACAGCGCCCTCTCCGGTGTCCCAATAAAAACCAACAAAGCAATTAACGCCACTTAGATACACCCATCGTTAGCCGGGGCCAATTGCAATAGCTTCCAATAATTTAGTCGGACACAAGTAGCGGGCAGAGGGACGATAATGGCGGTTCTGATTCGGTGCCAATTTATATAATTACTCGCTGTTGCGGCGGCCTGGAATGGACCGCACTGCGAGCATGTAAGTCTGACAGCGGTGGTCAGATAACGAGGACTTTAAGGGCATACAAGCCGCCGTTTAATTATTGAGAAGGGCCCGCTGAAATCCTCTTAATAATGGCCAGTGCTTATCTGGTGCACATTTGCGTAATCCGGGCAGAGCCACCGAGGCCACCGGGCCGGTGAGCCCAATGCTGAATCAATCAAAGCCTGGCCCTTAGACGCAGATGCCCTGCAAATGGATGCATAGTGGGGTTCGCCCCTCCTTACTACTCCCGCCCACCCTAACAGGGCTGCTCTGATTTAGGGGAGCATGGAGTGCGAGTGAGCTCAAAGTATCTTATCCAACCTAACAAAACTAGTTTTAGTCGGGACTTCTATTGGCAACGATTCGAAGTACATTATGTACATTTAGTTTTCAAATCAGGGTGGTTTTTGATATCAAAGAAAGGACAATTAAAGCTTTACACAAAATTTTAGTTACACTCTTAACTAAGCAAATAAATTTATGCATTACATAGTTAAAGTATTCGTAGCAATAAGCGAAAGGTTGTTATTGAATTTAGATGCTCGATATATGTATCCATTTAGATTACGAAATAAACGGTTATTTTTGAAGTTGAAATGGTTGTTGGTGAATTTCAACTAGTTGTATTTAGGATAGATATATTTAGGCAGTTGTTTTCCACGTTGAATTAGTTTTTATTTAAGTTTATATGGTTGCATTTGAATTTGCAATTGAGTTAACATTGATTTTGATTTGATTGGGCTTTATTTTGATTTAGTTGTTGTTGAATTAGTATTAATTATTTAACACTAACAGGGTCGATAACATTTATTAGGTTTTTTGATTAAAGTTATATTTGTTCCCTTTGAAAGCAAGATAAAGTTAATTCATATTCAAATAAACAGTTAGTGTTAGTCCTACAGCGGCAAGATAATTAATTAACTAATCAAATTAATGTATATTACTATAGCTATTTATTTGACCACACAATTTAATTAATTACTGTCCTAATTGAATTTTCAAATATTCAAATACTTATTGACATACATACATACTATATATACCCATTTAAGTATATGTATGTTACTCCTCGTTTTCATTTGCCCAATATATTATTGAGCGAATATTAAATTGTTTTTCACTAGAATGCAGTGAATCTCAAATGGAGTTGGTTTCCTGCAATTCAGAAGCTAGTAGAAAGCAAATCACTAGAATTATTTCTTGCATTTCTATTTTAATTCAGTAGTTTTTTGAGACAAAATAACTAAATCTATCCTTGTTTAACAGTAAATTTTATTTTCAATCTAGAAAACTGAACTCAAAGTGTTAAATTCTGGTTGGTTTTGTAAGAAATTCAGTATATTTTGCCAAAAACACATTATGTCGTACAAATGATATTGCGGTAACTTTAAAAGAACCATTTATGCTTAAACTAAAGCCAATTCAAATTTTGGTCAAACAAAGTTGTGCAAACTCCTAGAATTCCAGCGGTATACAACTAAAACATGCGATCGTGTACGCATATTACTAGAATTTTAGTTAATTTAAAGGGAATTTTAGTAAATATTGCGACCCACAAAACAACTTCTAGATTATGCAGTAAATTTGACTAGAATTGCAGCTAGAAACTATTTAATTATTAGTGATTTTGACAAATAACTTTCCGCTATATTCAGGTAAAATGACTGAAAAATAATTCAAATGATTTACTAGAGCCGACATATTTATATTTCACTAGAAAAGTTTCTTAGTGTGTATACAATTTGTATTTTCATACTGACGAAATCTATAATATAGAATTAAGTAGTAGAAGTTATTATAATTATAAGCGCATAAAAAAGTTTAAAATCGTTAATCTTATAAAAGGCTTCAGCTATTTTTTATATAAATGAATACTTATGGAATTTTATTCAAATCTCAGCTAGCATTATAAATGTTTATTAAATTTATGAAGTTTTAGTTGAAATGGGAATAGATATAAGCTCATCAACTATTTTAAAGCTATTACTTAATAATTATTTAAATAAGGAGTAAGTTTAACTTTTAAATTGTATAAAATAAGTGTGTAAGTATGGCAATTTGATATACTATTTTTGAAAAAATTTCAATCTTGCTTCATGATATATTTCAAATCGTTCTGGATAGATGAAAAAGAAGGGGTTTAAAATAGTATTATTAATTTCGGAAAAAAGTGAAGATTACCGACCTTAATTCTATTAGTAGAGTAGACATAATTCCTCTGTTTAATTTCAGATAGCCCGACCACGTTTTCGCCGATATATTGGAATGATTGGAGCCGGCCGAGAGGATGTCGTCGCAGTCCCATTTGAATGAGATCTCAAAATCCGGTCCAGGGGACCAGCCGGCCTTTCCGTCGTGCCACCACCTCCACCAGTCGCGGCAGTCCCAGGCCAGCCCCGTGTGTCCCTGTGCCCACCACTTCCACCACATCCACCACCACCACGGCGTCCAGTCCCACCATTACCATCACCTCCTCAGCCAGAGTTCGCAGAGGTCGCTCGAGGACAACGAGCGCCAGATCAGCGGCGAGACCCACGTCCCGGTCACCGTTCACCAGCAGTCCCACCAGTATCAGGCCCTGGACTCCCCCGAGGAGGAGTCCTGCGACTGCCAGGAGCAAAGTGGCAGAAGCTCCCGGGTCGTCTCGGGGGATGAGGCGGCGCCGAGCGGCTCGGAGGACAACACCACGAGGAAGTGTTCCCATCGCAACGCGAAGTACCCTTTTTTCCGCGTTATTGGTGCTGGTTCAGATATTAACTCTTGAGACTTTCAGGGCAATCAAAGCGGAGCAGCAGCGAATCAGTTCACCTCAAACCAAAAATTGTATCACTAAGCGGTCCAGCGTCGATGACCGGAATTATTCCAGTCAGATTGAGGTGTACAGCGATGGGACTGATTCCGGCGTTAAAGTCACCGACGGCGCAACATCCGAGGAGGATCAGGGGCCTCCGCTACCACCCCGACCACCACCCAGGCCAAGGGGAATGCAACCGAATGAAAGAGGTAAGTTGATTTTTATTATAATTTATTTTTTTCTAACTTTCCTCTCAGAAAGATATTAAAACTATTTTTTTTACTAACTGCTGAAAAAGGTTAGGAAATAGATTGAAAATTGTCTTATAGAATAGAATAAAACTCATACCATTCTTCCAACTAAAATTACTGAAAAATTTTTAGTTTTTTGAATAAGCTAATTTTAAAATTCTGTCAAAAACGTGTTTAAATTACTCCGAAGAGCTCAACATAGTGCATCATAATATTTTTTCCATACATTCTTCTGTAAATTTTAATTTGTAATAAAATTACTGAAAAAAACCCTACTATGGTTTTAAAGTCAAATGATACCCATCAAAAACATTTTATGTTAAAAATGTAGCCAAGATTCGCAGAACTTGAAGAGACAAGCCCTAGGTATTTAAGTCCAAATAAGCAATTGACAATTGGCAATTGTAATATTATAAATAAAATTCCTCGGAAATTTCATTATTGTAAAATTTTAATTTATAACTAAATTGTAAAATTTTAATTTATACCTAATTTAATTCCTCAGTAGCATCAAGAACCTTTTACTTAAAAATTTAAAAATTGGCGACTATATTTACAAAATCATTTATAAAACTGAAGTTACTTTTTTTAACGAAAATTTCACAAATTACATATTGGATTTGTTACTTTTTTAATTAAATTACTATAATACTATAATTGAAATCAGCAAACTCGAAAACCCTTAAACTTGTGCTATGCTCTGCTTTATTCGTTTTTTTAGTTTTCGAGATAGCTATTTATTAATAAAAACACGAGTTTTAAAGAAATTATCCGTTTTATTTGTATAAAAATACCTTTTGAGATGCCTTGAATTGATTCGAACGCTTCAAATTCTTTTTTTAAAGAAGGTCTATTGTGATCGATTTGAATATTATTATTGAAATGAATCTCCTCGTAGCTCATATTCCTCCCGAACCGTAGATTTTTGCAGAATACCTTTCAATATCCCATAGCAGTCCTGCGTTTAAAGTAATATCGCCGACTATTCTCAACAAAGCCCTTCCGGAAAATTAGTCCTGAAAAATATTAAAATTGATGGAGACCACGCCAGTCAAAAACTGCTTTCGCAGTGGTTACGATCGATATTTTTTCCCAGTCCTCACCGGCAATTAGGCAAAAAGGAAACCTTTCAAGGTGAAAACGGTGCGAGGCCTCTTTCAATATCCAGACGAATTGGGCCACCGAGGAATGCCCTAATAAATTGGATATGAAGTGGTGCTACTCAGCGTCTGGGAGCCAATAAAAACTCTTCCCGCCGGAGCTGTTGAACACCACCGTTCCAAGGTATTTGGGGGTCTTCGGGGTCGGGGGTAGTTATAAATAACTAGCGATAAAAAGCTCGGTACACGGTGCAATAAACGATAAATCATCGCGAAGAGCTTTTCATAAACAGCGCGGAAATACCGCAAGTGAGGATACATTGCGAGGTGCGATGGGTGGCGGGGCATTTTTTGTTGAATATATCCAGCAGCATGGAAGATTATAATGTCGCCTCGAGCATGCCATTAAAGCGGTAATATTGCCGAAATTTTTCACCGCACTGCACTCACCGAGGAGTTCGGTGATTTATTGGTAATGAGCTGTAGGAAGGGCTCCGCCAGTAGATCCCCATGCGAGCACGGCTTTAATTTATTGCTCGTTTCATTTAAATTTAAAAAGGTGTGTCAAAATGGGCTGCTTTGTCGCACAGTTTGCTCAGTTGGAGGGCTCTCTGGGTGCAGCCGCATTGATTAGAATCAGCGCAAATAGGCAGCATCCAGCCAGAAATAATTCAGGCTCCCAGCATCATTAAGTGCTCATCTGGGACGGAGTACCCGACCAATTCTACACCGACCTCCTGTTAGCGCAGAGTGCCTTTTACTCTGCCGCATAAAAGCCCAGGATGGCCAAAAGGGCCAATATCAACTAATCCTTCTCGGAGCGTCTGTACATCAATCCTCATGAAATATGGACTCCGTCCCGGATCCCCCGTGCGCCAAAAAGCCCCACACGCTGCTGCTGTGACGCCCTATTTATCTAGCCGAGTCCTTGCTGACTGCACAGTCTGCAAGTGAAAAGTAAATTGCTCCATGGATGCAATTGTCTTGTTATCTCGGCCAAGCATTAGCACGAGCGCTGCAATAGCACAACTTATGGGCCCCCGCAGAGAGCAGGACCGTCTGCAAGGTACCTAGGGCGCCTGCAGATGCTCGGATGGACCAACTTTCAGGGATGACGATGCTCCGGGCCCCCCGGTGCGTTGTCGTTTCGGGCAGGCACAGGAGCCCCCTCGGAAGGCTCTGCACCCACCACCCGCGGAGGTGGCCCCACAGCGCCCTATGAAACTAATTTAATCTCCTTCGATTGCAGCGCCCGCGAATGCAATTTTAATAGAATTCAGAGAATCGTCAAATCCAATTTGACTGCGATGAGGGCACGTATGCTGCCGCATCCGGCATGTGGTTTTTGAATCTGTCCCGCCCCCGCATCGCCGATTATATTCCACTTGTAAATTTCTCTCGCGCTAAATAACTCCCCGCACTATACCACCCCCTCCATTAATTATACCCAGCGCAATCGAGGTAGTCGGCTGCAACTATATGCATTTTTGTTGCAGGCTTCTGCTTAATTTGTTTCATAATTAAACTTCTAAAGTTCCGGGCATTCTCCCGGAGAAAAACTAAATAATGGATGAGAGCTGGGATTTATTGAAATTATCTGGACGCCGCCCGCTGCCGACCGACTGGCTGCAAAAATTCCAATTTGGGCAACTTAGCCCCAGCAACCAGGTTCCGGGGGCCCTATGTGGCGAACGAGGATGCCTTTAATGGAGCGTGAACTTTTCCAGGGTATTTAGTATCGCTCCTGGACCAAGGCACACTCAGAGCTGCTGCTATCTCGCAGGCCAGGGGAGGTTACCACATAATTTTGTCGGTTAAACCTCATGCCCGCCACTATTCGAGCGAAGCAGAATAATCAGTGCATTGTTTTGGAGATTATAATAAAGCGCTATCTTAGTGGCCACTTCGTGCTTCTCGCCGGGAACAAGGGTTTACATCCTCCAGGCTGCTCCCCATAGGCCCGCTTTGACTATGTAGGCGTGGGAGGAATTTATGTTACTACTGCTTAAGGGAGCTGAATTGCATCATGGACTTGAACATTCTTTATCTTGTACTTTGTATTGCACCAGCACTAGGACAACAATCAAGAGACGATAAAAAAGGACATTTTCGCATTCTGAACGATATGAAATGGAACTAGACAAGGGTAAATAATTGCTGTAGAGATACTTTGCAAGTTTAAAATGAGGTAAAACGACTTAAATCTTTGTTTAATTACGTATTACTTATTTAAAATGGACAGCGATGAAGTATTTAAAACAAAAATTGGAAAAACAATACGTATACAGAAAATGGATTGAGTCTGATTTCATTTGGGGCCAAAAGTAGCGAATATGACCCAAGAGATTGTCGATCGTTTCTATTCCCCGAAATACAATATTTTACTTTGAAATTTGAAAAACGACATTTTTCCGTCAGGAGTTTTTTCTTTATCTATATAAAGTATATGACCCAAATAAGACCTGAGCCCTAACAAGGCTCGTCTTTAAATTTCCCATCAAACGCACCGAGAAATGCCACAAGAATGCGTTATATTTCACGTACCTCATTCTTTTCAGACATAAAACATTTTGAAAGGGTGACTGTTTCACTATAAGATGTATATTAATAAATATTATATTTCCTATAATTCTTTCACCACTCAGTGGTTAAGTGCTTTCAGCTACATTTCCTAAATAAGGCCCATTTAATTTTTACTCGGGTCTTGTTAGGACTATTGAAATTAACTATGAATTATGAGTCACTCTTTCTCAGTTTAGGTTTTCTAATAATTTCGTCCAAAACGCAGTTGCTAATGTTATTTTAATCTTATTTCCTGTTTTGTGAGATGATTGTTAATTAGAGTTCTATTAAATGGTGTTATGTTTGAAAAAGAATTTTGTTTAGTTGATAATTGATAAAAGTTAAATTTACCAAAATAAAGAAAATTTCATTAAGTACCTTGTAAGTTTTTACTCATCTTAGTTTCATAATTGGTAAAGAGAGTAGATTTACGAGTAGAAAATAAATTTTCTTATTCTTCTTTAACGTTTGTAATGTCAAAAATAAAGTTATTTGTCCTGTTTCAACAAATAATGCACTTAGTTCATTAGAAATTTTTCATTTAATAGAGAATGGGCCTTGTTAAGATGTGGGTTTCTTTATAACGCCCAAAGCATGCTTTTTGAGGCAAACCTATATGTTTTTTCTAAAGATAAATATGTAAATAAGCAATGATTCTATTAAACATGCACGCATTGGTTCTGTGAAACGGCACATCGAAGTAATATATGCACATAGAAACTTCTCTCAACTTGCACATTTTCCAAATTGGTCTAAAATTACTTACAAATGAAAAAATATTTAATTAAAAATTTTCCTTCAATTTTCGCAAAAATATTTCGGTTTATAAAGAAGATCGCGACAAAAGACTGTCACTTTTCAGAATTTTAAAGTCATTGTTGTTCTGTCATTCTTCTGCGAAAAAGATTATAATAGTGAATAGTTCTTTAAAGTATGTACTGTACGTATACATATATTAATGTTTTTTCAGTTCGAATAATACTAATTTATAAAAAACTAAATGTAAGTGCCATTATTCCTGACGAGATTAAGATAATCTTTATTGGCTACTTATAGAATTTCGAGAATGTTTTCTATTCTGAAAGGCTCAAGTTTATTTATGCCACTTCTATCTGTTTGTATCAATTCGATTCTCTCATAATCCTAAAACTAAAGAAGAATTGTGCCCTGAGTAAAACCGGAAGAGGGTGCAAAATTTATAAAATTTGATTTCTAGATGCGCTAAACTTGGAGCCCTCTAAAGGTCACATATTTATAGAATTTTGAAGGGCAGCTGCAACAATTAGTTTCACTTCCATCCGACGTTCTGACGCAATCTGAATACATAATTAAGTCATATTACAAGAGGAGGTGAACGTTGGCCGGCCACAAGTGCAATTAAGATGATTAGCTCAATAAACTGAATTAAAGTTTAAATTTTAATAAGACTCCCCGGGTAAAGGTGCGGTCGTCGCCATGGCAATCTTCGCCTTGGCTCCTTCAGGTGCTCGCTATCCGGCATCCATTCATTAAAGCTAGGTCCCTTCTTGATAAGAAGTTTGGAGATGTCTTTCAGGAAGTTCGGCACACAATGAGTCCCGGGAAGACCCTCGTTGCCCCATCTACCGGGCCTGACGAGAATGTGCCCGTATGGAAATGCGATTTCAAAGGCTGAGCAAATACAATTTCGCCTAGAATGTTTTATACGCTCGGCAGTGGGGGCGCGGGGATAATAAAATTTCTTGTTTTCATCAAATTTACCTATCATATCCCGAGCTCCCGCAGGGGGATTGTCGTTTTCTTATTTTTTTTCTTTCCTGCTGCAACGTGAGTGCGTGGGGCCGCGTTTATTTTAAGCCGAGATGCTCCCCCTCGAAATTTATTCATGTGTTCCTGCGCCCCTTTATAGAAAATGAAAAGAGCCCTTAATGAAAATTGCCTGTAACCAAATCATTTTATCGCGTTTTTATCGCCTGTTCCCTGGTCGTTTCCTCGGCGCTACCTAATGCCTGTATCCGATGCGAAATCCGCATCCCGGAGAGATTAGTCGCAGGATATCATACCCAGCAATTTATGAAATCATTTGGGCTTTGTGATACACGTAAATTGCTCTAAATTCGGGACGATCCGCCTGCTTCTTCGAAGACGACTACGGTTCGTTACTTGCGAAACTCCACGGGAAAACTAAGGACCCGCAGGGGTGGAGGCCCGGAATGACTATGTTAGGAAAGCCCTTGGACTCCTTATGAAGTTTTACGATCGGCAAATATCTAATTGGGCGTTTAGATTGGCCCAAATTAACGGAGATTTGCGACATGTAGGGGCTCCTGTGAAGCTAAATAATTCCACAAAATTAATGTTTGCCAGCGCTCCCTAGCATTGAAAGTGATTGGGAAATTAATAAGATTTCTTACTTCCTTCAGGAAGGGAACGCATAACAGGTTTAAAACACTCATTTAAGAAGCAGTTTAAAATAGATTTCGTTTAACGCATGGAACAACATTTAAACCTTACAGACCTTAGCCGATGAGAGTCATCCCAACCCTTATAAAAACTTAGTTAATGTAATCGATGCTAGTGAGGATCTTTGTATAATGGGACTTAAAAGTTTTTAAATAATGTATATGTAATTTACATATATCCTGTATCTTACAAGTTACAAGCCATGCTACCTATTAACGTAGTTTAAGAGACTTAACACGTTTAACATTTTGTGTAGAGCTTTCTTAAATTAAAAATTTTAAAACCGTTTATTTTCTTTAAATTAGTGATGAGCAATACAAGATCAAGACCAAGACTATCATGTACTTGGTAATAGTCTTGGTTCATGCACGCTCGGACTTAATTTTTGGCTTTGAATCAATAGACTTTATCTTGGTCTTGGTTTAGGTCTCGTCTGTCAAGTCTTGGTCTCGTTTTTCAGATACTTACACCGTTTAAGTAGTCAACAGGACGAAAAATAAAAATAGAGGAAAATGATAAAATGTTTCGACTCAACTAGTTATTGAAGTAATCTCCTTACTTCTCTGTTTTCTTAAAAATTGATTAATGCCAAATTCATTTTGTCAAAACTATTTATCAACTTTATCTGAAAAAAGCCTAAAGTTCACTACAAGATTCTGGCACCTTCATTTTCAGAGTTTTGTACGCTAA
Source organism: Eutolmus rufibarbis (assembly GCA_963920795.1). Classification (NCBI taxonomy): domain Eukaryota; kingdom Metazoa; phylum Arthropoda; class Insecta; order Diptera; family Asilidae; genus Eutolmus; species Eutolmus rufibarbis. The sequence goes on along the minus strand of OY987204.1, from coordinate 41,859,783 downwards.
TAAATAATAAATAAATCTATATACATACCTATGCATATAAAATAGTTTACGAAATTCTTCCCCCAAGGGGGCAAAATAGGAGATGAAAGTTGATATGGGAGTTTCTTCATTTCTAAGGTTAAAACCATGAAAATTAGTATTGATTAAGGGTCGATTTTCCTAAAACCCTAAAACATATTCAAACCAATAGTCTTAATACCAAATTATAAGTCTCTAACTTTTAAAATAACGGACTTCCATACAAACGTTTATCCCCTATTTTACCTCTATTCTATTTCTATGTATTTCGAAATCCACGCAGACGAAGTCGCGGGCAAGAAGCTAGTATTTATATAATTTAAAATAGTTTAAAAAACTAAAAAACACGCTTTTAGCACGCACTAAAAATTACACCTTGGAACGGCCGCCATGTTGGATTTAGGTCACGTGATTATTTTTTTCGTATCCCATTCAGCAAACCCTTTCATTTAATACCCATATCATGGGGGTGCATTTCAAATAGTCAATCCGCCATCTTGGGGAGGCCGCCATATTGGATTTGTAATGACGTTTCTTAGCTAGTCATGTATTGTCATCAGAACTCAGAGCGTGTGCAAAATTTCATCCTAATCGAAGACCGGGAAGTGGGTCAAATTAAGATTCCAAGATTTTCTTACATACATAGTTAGTTACAAGTGTTAAAAAGAAACAACTCCAATCATCTTTTTTGATTTAGATTAGGAAAGTAGATAGAAAATAAAGTTTCTGGGGTTTAATTTACCCCGGTCGGTGCACTCCTATAAAAATCTATCTTTACTGTATGATTTCATTCAAATGAGAGGCCGTGTTTATTAAATGTGGAAATGTTTGTAATTCCATTTTTCAATTTGTATCATATTGTTTTGAGAAGCTTGGTTTAAAGGGTTCCTTTATTCTTGTAAGTCGAGTTTAGGTTTTGGTTTTGGTCTTGGATTTCCTGCAAACCGAATCCAAGACCGATTCTGCTCATCACTACTTTAGATATTCTCCAAATTGTGGCAAGACGTGATCACCATGCTGCTTTCTTTTAAATTTTTATCCATATACTCTAACTAAAGTCTAGCTATGAAATGTGCTTGTTTTATATATAATTTCATAAAATAGCGCTTTCCTTAAGAAGAAGCGCTGTAGGAACCATTATCAGGACATTTAAAAATTTAAAGGATTATGTTAGCTGACTTTTGCATAAATGTTTTCTTATACTAGAAAATATCTTAAGAATCTTTACCTCCCGAGAGCCGTCATCATCGTTCTTTAAGAGCTGAAAATCATTAGTGGTGATGTAATTTTAATCTCAGAAGTATTAAGTTACTCAACTCCGGCACGACATACGATATTTTGTCCTCCATATACTGATCTCTATAGATTTTGTTATGTTTAATCAATAGTTGCCAATAGCAAATGATATCCATACAAAAAATGCCTTTTGTTATAGTCTTAATATCGTGTCATAATCTATGATAATAAAAGGGACAGTTATGAAAACATTATTTTAAAAGAAAAGAAATTTATACTGATAAGTTTCTCAATGTCGTTGATAGGAACACGTCAGCTCCACGCTACCAGAAAGGAAACAAAACGCAAACAATGAACATGAATTTTTGTCTACATATATACAATAATATAGTAAATTCATTTTAACCCTATCCGCGACCGTCTGTAACTCATCTACTGCGGTACACGTTAATAGACAGACAGGAACCCAACAAATAGAAAGTTTTCCGGATTATATTCTAAGGCATCAACGAACACGTATGCCAAATATCAGTTTTATATTACTTTTCTAAGGTCAAATCCTATCTTCCTGGCTACTATCATTTTTCTTTATAAACTAGACAATTTTACAGCTGATAACTGCAAAGTAAAAAATACGAGATTGGATCAAAAAAAAAAGAAACTGCATAACATAATTGAAACATGAGAAACAGGACCAATAGACTTTAGAAGACGTGCTGTAAAATAGGAAGAGTAAGCGTCGTATAACGACACATATCAAAAAGAAAAAATCTGAAACGCGTTTTGCTAAAATGCATATACCACAAGATATCCGTCGAAAGTCTTTTTGTCGCTCAACTCAGAAACTCTATCATAAATGTGAGGATTTCTTACATCTTCACATTTCTCAATGTTCATGCAACTCAGCATCGTTAAGGCAGCAAGAAAAACCTTTGGTGGATGTCTTGATGTGGATGCCTCGTAGCGAAAAATGTTTCAGATTTTTCTTTCATACGGATCTTTTTGTATCTAGTTCTTGTGTGGCAGTTGTTGCTGAGTCTTAATTAAAACTAGCTGGCCCACGACTGTATCCAAGTTCTATTCCTGCCAACAGGAATTCTTTATATGCCCTTTTTCATGGTTGGTGTTATTAAGATATTATTCAGATTTATTCTTTTGATAGACAATTGATCATAAATAACTTAATTAAAGTGACTTTTGAATTTTGAATTAGGTACTGAAAATACGTAGCTAATAGTAGATTTCCTCTAAGCGTGTTTCTAAAATATTACTTCAATACTATAAATTCTTAACAAATATTATAAGATATATTTATTCCATACCTAAATGAAATCTGTTATCTTCGTTAGATTTTTTGGTTCCCGAAGGCTAATAATTAATTAGGGTTTCAACAAGTCTGTGGATGGTGTGGTGCTGACCAGTACATTTCAGGTACTTTATTTATTTTGTTAGGTTTTACGAGATTCATAAATAACCCCGATAATAGTAAAATGGTCGGGTGTGAACGAACAACAATAATCGCTCGATAATCCTGATAATTACATTCACGTTAATGTAAGGATTAACAAATTTTCAAAATTACCAAAATTTATTTCTCTCTGAGGATTTGTATTCTAAAGTGTTTTGATTATATTTTAAATTATCATATGTCCTCGTATATTTTAAAGTTGCTAATTTTACTAAACAAAAAATGTATTTTTAAAAGTCTCTCTACCCTAAAAAGAAGTTGTATGCGATACTCTTTAAATTATGACTTTGTAAGCTGCACTATGTGCATAAAAGTGAATGAAACTGACCGCGAAGGAAAATGATAGCAAACATTAATTTTCTCTTAATGTTAATTAAAAACTGGACAGAATTCTAGAGCTTCATAGAGTGATAATAATCCAGCCACATGATTATCTGTGTTTCTGAGAGGGAAATTAATTACTATTCGCAAATATTCGCATATTTATCTGAAGCAAACATTCTAATTAAATAACGCCCCGAACAGCTCTAAATAAATAATTCCCTCGGAAATTCCATCCGCCTATTTGGCCACTCAGCTGAACCGAGTGCAACCCTGAATTTTTAATAATTGTAAAATAGCTATGAATAAATGCAAATTAGAGAGCCGCAGGGTGGGCGCGATGAGGGTTCTTTGAGGTGTTTTAATGTGCCGCGTGCATTTTACTAGATAATATGAATATCATAAAATACTCTTAGAGGTTACACACTTCATAATATAATACAAGTGGTGTAGACGTGTGTAACACGGATGAAATCGATAACGCAATTATTTCAAATTTTATGGTTTCAGTCATAAAGGAGCTTGGTGACATGCCACGGTATGTTAGACCACATGAAAAGGGCTCGTTTATAAAATGAAACTGCGTATGTTACCATATGTATGCGATTAAAATTATTTTGAAATATGAAGCTATGAAAATCAATATACAATGTGTAGAACGTTGAAATTAGATACACATTTTAGTTACATATACTACATATATGCTAAAAATTTGAGCGGAATCCCAGTCTCAATTTTGCTTTTGTTTGAATTTCATAATCTAGGCCAAATTGCATAAGTTTAGGCCATAAATCGGTTTGCTGCACAGTGGTCTGAAGGTGGTCAAAGAACGATAATAAATCTATTTTCGAAAGTGGTTTGTATATTTTCCCATTCATAAAAGTAGCAAACGTTTTGACCAATAGACGATTTCTTCACATACAACATCATGATGCCCTACATCCGCGAAGTTACCCCACTGGAGGCAGTATTGCATGTCTTTATTATGTGGTCAATTTTGCGGTTTGGACGAAGTTTGTTTGTAGAAATAGTGATAATATGCATATCAAATAAAAGTGCACACATTGACTTATCGAATTGAACAGTGCTTAGAATAAATTGTAAAATAAATAAAATAAATTATAAAACAAATGCCATAGACTTTGTGCATAATATGCATACGATTGCTCCACATACTCGTAGCTAGAAATAGGGACTATCTTTATTTTTAAAAATAATAACACTTAAGTGTACACAAAAAAAAAAGTATAATTTGATAGTGGCTGTCCTACGATTCGTAGCCATAAACACTGATATTTTAACTAATATCTCATAGTAAACTCACGTACTACTTATTAATAGTATACATTTAACTTTTGTTATGAATAAACATCGCATGGTATTATTTCATTCAACTTTGAAAAAAAGTAAAAGAATAAAAATTATTTGTTATTTTTACTGATGGCTAGGAATTCTTGTGACTACATTTAAATAGCCAGAGGTATCACTAAAACGATAATAATATATACTATTTTTTATTTTACTTGTGTCTATAGTAAACCAAATTATTCTGAATTATTTCAATAAAATACTTTTTTTTCATTTAATAGTAAGTTTTACTAAAATAATACTTTTTACACCTATTTAAATTTTTACTGATAATAAAAAGTGGTAGTAACAATTCGAATTGTTGTCAGTGTAGGTATAATAAAATAAGTCCTTGAGCTTACCAAATTTTTATTTTACTTCCTTAACTTAAAAATATGTAGAACACAAAAATTTACTTCGAAACTAAAATTCAACAATTTTAGATGTACTACGCTAATGAGGAGGTGGGTGTGGTTGGCAGGATGTAAATTGATGAAGAGGTAAATGTTGAAGAGGTGGTACTTGGCAAGAGTATCTTATTTTTTTTATCACATTTAAGACCCCGCTTCTGAACTCCAATTTTTGGTCAATATTAAATGCTTTAACGGTTGGAATTAAGGAATCAAAAAAAGACTTATCTTCATCAATTTCTTGTATTGTTGATGATGTGGTGGACGGTGGTGGAGTGCTCATTAAATTAATTAAGCTTCTCTCAAAGTCTTTACGCCGACGTTTTGTTGATTGTTGAGTTTTTGGAGGCTGGCAAGGAGGATCGAAATTAAGTACTTCATCAGTACTTGTTTCAGTTGCGAGCAACTCTCCAATATCGATATTTGATCGGGTTTGTACTTGACTCGCGATCTCCCAGAGGAAGGAAAGTTCCCGTGCATATATGTAACGCTTTCCTTTTCCTGATTTAACTTGTCTTCGTACATTTTTTATAAAAGTGTCCTTTGTGTTCTTCCATTTATTCAATAGCTTTTTGCCTGAAATAAACAAGAGGCAACAATTTTTATTCATCAGTACGTCTGAAAAACAAATATGATTTAAATATTCTTACTAATACTACTTACTATTAACTAATTTACGGCAGCGAAGATTTCAATTTTAATCATTATCTCGTGAAAATTTGAACTTGAAACTCGATATTCTATGAAGTTTAAAATCCCAAAAATAGTTTATCAATATATTTGAAAGTTGCCTCTCCGAAGACCTCTATATAATTTATTAATTAAATTAAACTGTAATTTTTACTTATCACTAATCGTTCAGTGGTAATTAAATTGAATTTGCATTATCTCTGAGTCAATAGGAGATACGTATATGTACTGAAAATGCCGATATTAGCACTAACCCCTGACCTTAACCCAATATCGTTGATTACATACAAAATAAACTCTTTTCTTGTGAAATCTCGGAATCTTGCTGAATTCAGAAATTACAAGTTCGTGAAAAAAATTATAAATCATTTTAAATTTTTTTCCATTATTTACTAACATTATTAGGAGCTAATGTTGCAAACCAAAAGCGAAATAAACAGGCAGATTATATGTCTGTATATGTACATATGTACTATAAATTATTTAGTAGAAAGATCCTGACAAATTAATTATTTTAATGTTTTCAATAATACATTTAAGACTCGGTCCAGACGAGCAAGAATTGCAGCACAGAAGCATCGCCAATGGTTTTCATATTACGAAAAAGTGAAATCAAATTTTGCGAAAAGAAACAGAATATACACATAGAATTTTACGATTTCAAAGGGGCTACCGTGTCGCTATCATTTAGCGCCGCGGCGACCCCGTCAGAATCGTAACATTATTTAGTGTATGCTTTGCGACAACGTTTTTCTGGTTGTTCTATGCAAAACATAGCCAAAGCCGCAGCCTATATCAACTAAACGAAATACCTTAAGGCCAGGTGCAGACGAGCAATAATTCCCGCCACAACTTCGCCAATACTGTTCACAGTACGAAAAACAAATATACCAAACAGAATTTTACGACTTTCGAACTCGTTGCCGCAAAAAATAAGTTTGCGGCTACTGCTTGGTCGCGACGAATTCGTGAAAGTCGTAAAACCTTTTGTTCTGACTATCGAAGTCGTAAAATTATCTGTTCTGCGGCGAGATTTGTTTATTTCCGTCGTGAGAAAAGCATTGCCTAACTCGCGGCGGAAATTATCTCTAGTCTGCACTAGGTCTAAGTTTAGTTACCTCAAGGATTTAATCCTATACAATGACGAAAACTTGCATTGTTTGGAAATATCTTCCTCGCAAATTCAAACTTACATTACCTATGCAAAAACAACAGAGGAATCAAACTACGAGAACACGAAATCATCGCACGATAAAACAACTGTGGGACTGAGACATCATAAAAAGTTGCGGCGCAAATCGCAAGGCGTGCCTATAGATAAAAGCGCCGCAGATTGCCGTAGATGCGGACGTAGCTAAATATGTATTTAACTTAAACTATACATATAGCAAAATATATGGCGGTTCCAACCCAAAATAAAAATAAAATTTAAATACTTACTCAAATCATTTTGCTTTTCCTCAGATTTTTGATGAAAGTTATCAAAAAATACTTCACAAATGCTAAACCAGGCAGCCTTTTTCTTGGCTTTGTCACCGTATTCCTCTAGGTTTATGTTCCAAATTTCTGGGTACTTTTTCACTTCTCTAATAAGTAATTTGATATCAATGTCGTCCACCATGGCGACGCGAAAATTACGTGACGCTCGTTGCTCGTGTTCACTTCACCGCCAGACTCTCAAAAGAAAACTGGCGGTGCCGCGCCGGCCTGGTGGAGCAGTTCCCGACGCCGAGCATTCGCTTCTCGCCACTGCGGCGCCGACGACGGTCGTAAAGTTTCGGCGGCGACGGCTGGCGGCTGTTCGTGTGCACCTCGCCACAAAAATGTGGCGTTTATGTTTTATGTATACATATGTGCACAGACGGCGGGCTGCGACCGGCGAACAGCGTCAATTGACGCTAGTGAGCGCAGACACAAAATCTTCTACAAGCCGTAAAAGTGGTCCAACGCAAGCACACATCTACATACCTATAGGACAAAGTGCGACATCCCAAAAGTGGAAAAAAATTCGCGGCAGCTTCCAAACTAAAGCTCATATCCAAAAATAATTTTCATTCACGGTTACCCTAAGAAGCTCTCCTTGTAATCCATAAGACTTTTAATCATCTCCTCAAACAAAGAATATGAAATTTTTGAGTTTAACTAAAACTCAACAGAAAACCCGATCGCCGGAGCTCTAATAAATATACGGCGGGAAAAAGAATTGGCTCTCAACCGAAAAATCGAAAAATTACTGCATTTTCGCTAGAAATTCATTAATATTTTTAGCGTATACGAGTAAAAGCCCCTGTGTTTTTAAATTGTTAAAACTTTTATGTCCTTAGCATAAAAATTACCCGAATAAGAAGGTTTTGGAAGACACCAATTTTTTCACAAGCAACTGTTGTTAGCTTATTTCTAGTAGTGTGCATAAATCTGACCTTCCGAGCATTGGTTCTTTTGGTAGTTGAGTGAGAGCAAAACAATGCAGGAGAATTCGCACAGATGCTGCCTTAAATTGATATGTGAGATAAAAATGATATAAAAATAATATTTGCATCTGCCGGAAGGATCTTTATCTAACATTTTCTATTAAACTTCCCTCAAATAATACCACTAAGAAATTTGTGTTATCATACAGAGGAAGAGTGTACTTTCATAATAGGTACATATCTCGATATGTCTAACCACTCTCTTTTAGAAGAGTGTTGTGTCGAACCCTAAAGGGTGCTATAATTTGTCTTAAACTTCACTCAAACAATATCACAATAACTTTTTTGGTAAAATATGTAAAGCTTCAGCTTTATCACACACAATAACGTCGGTGTGTCGGACCGCAAGTTCCTGGAAGTACTTGACAAACCACATTTTAGGATTTCATAGACGACAAGGAACCTTTATGGTTTTGGTCTGCTCATCTGTTTGTCTGTCTGCCCGATTCTCCACCCAACCGAATTAACTTGATAAAATCTCTTTAATCAATGGGCTATAACGTTTGACCCATTTAACAATTTCATGCAGTTGAACCTTAGATTATATAAAGAATTCTTTCTATCTGTATGTTACAGACCTTCCGCCCTCCTATATACCTATTAAGATGATATTCGGATATACATATGTATGTAGGTTAATGACCCTAAAACATATATGATGAGATTTTTGAAAAAATAGCTTTTATGGGAACTGCTTCCTCCCATGGAATGCACATTATATTCTACATTTTTTTTAACTTACTCTATTAAGTGGAGAGTCTAACAAAAAATGTTTGAGGATCTTTAAATTTTAACTTTTCAATCACAAGATATTTGCTTTCAAAGTCGTCATCAAACCTTCTCTTGCCTCTTATTCGGAATTTTTGATGGAAATTATCTGAAGAGATCCTGAATATAGCCTTTAGTTATAATATTATATAATAGTATAATTTTCAATAAAAAGCATAACGAACAGTGTAGCAGAACAGCTTTAGAAGAGTTTAAGAATAGTTTTTTTTCGGAAGCAAATATTGAACCCTATCATGCATGTGCTCAACACGCTTTTGGTCGTTTTTGTTTTTTTAACGAAACTTAAACTATTCGCCAAGTAGCTAAAAAGCTTTGGGAAGGTTTTTAAACTTTCAAAAATGTCAATAATTTGTCATAAACTAAGTACCTTAATTATGCTCTTTGTAAAAACAATTACTTCAAGAGGAATTACAACTTTGTTTTGACCTTCGAATGTTATTAAGCAATTTTAATAAATTGAAATAATATTTTAAAAATTGTAGCAAAAATTCAAATATTTTCCGGAAACTTATTTTATTCTGCTCTTCACGCAACAACTTTTTGTGTAATTTTATTTTAGACTGTGACAGATAATAATTAGTTTTTAAGATATACAATGCGTTAAGATGTTCGTTAAATACGCGACTTTCGAATATCTGAAGTTTTCCTCCTCAGATGTCTTTAAAGTAAAAAATTCTAACCTTTTTCTAGGCCGCCAAATTTTTAGTTTTTTAGATTTCAAGAAGTAAACCTACATACAAAGCACGGAAGTTGGCGTGCGAACTTTTTAGAGAGTTGCCGCTAAAGTATTGCATTCATATTGTGATATGTTTTAAGCCTTTTTTACTTCACCTGTTAGTTAGTTAGTTAGTATGTGTGGGTCAAATCTTGCAACTGAATTTTGAACCAGTTCCTGTTAATGGAAAAAAATGAAATTTGATACACTTATATAAACCTGATGACAATGCACTATAGTATATTTAATATCGTTCTAAATCCAATATGGCGGACGCCCCAAGATGGCGGCTTACCTTTTTCTTGACAACCCCCTTGACATGTGTATAAAATGAAAGGGTTCAACGAGTAGAAAACGATAGTGGATTACGATAAAACCTTGTTTTTAAATTAAGAACTTATTTTTCTAGGATGCAATTTAGCAAAATGCTACATGCTTTTGTTTGTCTATCTTAATTATTAAGAAGTTCATTTTTAAGTCTTCGATTCCAAATTAACAACAATGTAGTGTTTAAAAAACAAAAAAAAAACAATTTCATGAACATTGGCAAATAAATCTTTCCATTCCGTTTTTACTTGAATCTAACACAAAATGTCCTCTTTTTTATTGCGTTTCTACATGGTCTCCACTCTTGTGAAAAATTGAATTAATTTCCTGAAATTCTACGAAACAGCCATGATGAGAAAAGGATTGATAACTTTCAAAACTAAAGACCTTTTCAATACAATTTCATTTTGCAATTTATGTACAATAGCATTAAGCTTGATGACATCAAGTGTCCTGTAATGCCCCTAAAACTTTTCCACCCCATACCCCGGCCGGGTCAAGTCCATCTTTCGTCGGCCTTCCTCCTGATAAAGTGACACGTTAATGGATACAAACGTCCACCCATTAGGGCCCCGCTCGGGCCTATGGTGGAGTGGTTCGTTGCAAACGAGATATTTCCATTCCTTGCAGATACACTCGTGGTGCAAACTCGAGCGTGGCGAAGTGACTAAGGCCACAAGTCCATTATAGTAATATGGGGACGTTCGGGAACCATTCCCAACTCTGTCCGTCGTCGCCAACCCATGCTATGGGCGCGTTCAGACGACCAGTTTAGTTCGGTTTCCTTCAAATTGATAAGACGCCATATATCCGGCTATCGCTAGTCGTCCAGTGGCTCGGCTGTTAAACAAAAAACCCACCCGATCGAACTGTCGGGGAAACAGGCGCAAACATCGACTCCACTGTCCAGGGGGTGGACAGGGTGCTGCGATAAATAACTCAGCCCCCGTGTCCACTCCAACTCTAACTCAAACTCAAACTCTAGATCTACACGTGCAGGGAGCCTGGAGAAACAGTCGATTCTTGATGTTGATGTGGTTTTCCTCCGACGTGGCCCGTGTCCATGTCGCTCCGCTGCGTGTTTTGACTAGAGCAGCCCCGCTCGGGGCGGTGTAACCAGACCGCGACGGAGCACCGTCACGACGGAGGGCCGACCGTCCTGGACTAGGACGTGCCAGGCTCGTTATCTTGACTCTGAGCTGCAGAAACGTCTGCTCGAGTCGAAGGGACAAAGCGCGAGCCGGACTCAGCCGTCGCTGTTTCGACGAGTCCGCCCCCGGGGGGAGCCGCAGAACAAGCCGCGACTGGGGTTGTGGGTGGTGAATTATGATCGTCGTCGTCATCATCACAACAAGGGAAATGAAGGAAAGGTGCTGTTGTTGCTGCCATAATCAAAGTGCTTAACTGCCAGTCATTATCGTCCTCTTCATGTTTTTCTCCCCCCGGACTCCGTGCTCCGCGCGTGGGCGGCGGGGGCGGAGGGGACGAGGAATAAAGTTTATCCCGTGCCACCGCAAGTGCTGTAATTATAGCTTAATCCGCCAGGTAATGTTTCCGCAGATGGATTTACCTGCGGCGGGACTGTCCTCCTCGACATTGTTGTCGTCGGAAAAGACATTTCTAATTGGACCGGCTAGTGGTTGATTGGTTCTGATTAAATGATTCTTCCGCTGCGAGTTGCGGTTCCCTTTTAATTGATCTGTTTCTCGGTTCATGCTGGAAATTAAGAATGCAGGTGCTGTGCACACAGCGAAAGGAAAGGGTATTCTATTAAAGAAATATAATTACAAGGAGTTCTGAGAGCGGTTCTTCCCCCTGACCCCATTAACGTGGGTTGTAACAACACCCATTCCTTCAACAGCTCTGGAAAGGTTATCAGAACTCTTTAATGGGTGCTGATACCTTTTTTACGACCGCTTTTATTTTACCTAGAAGGGTTATTTTATTAGAACTTTTTCAAAATATCATCGTTATAAATACATAACTGAAATACATAGCTTTTAACTCTTATTGATACCTTTCCGAAGTTTAGGGAAAAGAAACGGGGTCAGGGTAAAGGAAGTTGCAGTATAACTTTTTAGAAAGTCGACCCTAATATTAAAGAATTAGATACATATAATTTGGTCATTATTTATCAAAATCAGGGCAAATTCAAATTAAAGTTCCCAAAAACCATTCCTCTGTCCTTAGTTTTTGTCAAATATTTTAAAGGTGAGATACATTTTAACGTTAAAAATTTTTAATTAAGACAAGTATATATTTAATATTCATTTCTGTATTTATTCATTCATCTTCGCCTATAAACTATATTGCTCCACAGGCTGACAATAATAAAATTATTTAAAATATGCTTATGTACATACATATGTATGTATAATAATTCATATATCACAAGAAAATATGAAGGATAGTAATCTACTAGGAAGTAACTATTCAATATTATAGAACAATCTATTTGCGGATAAACTCACCGTACTATAAACCTCATTAAAAAAATCTAAAATATTGCGCAATCAACTCATTGCTACCATATAGCGAATTCTGTGCAATGAAATTCTCAGAAAAATGCCTCTAGATCTTAAAAAAATATACATGTACCCGGAGAATAAATATGAAGCATAGTAAAGTCAGGAGACATAATTCGATAGCATCTCTTATAAATAAAACTGCCGCGAATTTTTCTTTTGGTTTCCAAAGATTCAAGGACGACAAGAATGCAGCTAGATTTGAAAGATGGCATGGAAGTTACCCAGATAATTTTACTTGGTGCGAACCTTGTAAAGGTCTTTTGTAGTGTTTTTATTAAAATCTAAACAGAAACATATATTGTATTTACAATAGAAACGAATTCATAAGAATGAACTTAAATTAATTAACTACATTTTAATGTGGTAGTCTTAAATATGTTTATTAAATAACATACTTCCTAGCTTTAAATAAACTTGATGTAAAATTTTAAATTTTTAAAAGTCCAGAGATATAGCACATCGTATACCACCTAATTTTATCATTAACTTATGTGAATTTTTAATTATACAAAAATTCTCTGTTTTTGCTGGCAGCTGGAAACTATGCATACAGTAATAACACTTCACAACAAATTTTAACTTTTAAAAACTAATGAAATGAGTTTTTTGGTACTACATGCACTACATAAAATTGGCAGTACGAGCCTGAAAAATATTCGAAATATGTTGTTTAAAAATTAAACGTTTTCGGAGTTTGAAATTCTTTTCATTTGCTATTTAGATTTTTTATAATTTGTATGCAAAAATGTGATTTGAGGACCAATAACTCCGAGAACAGCGAGAATAATATTGTCCTATAATTTGCCATACCTACTATTTCGTGAAATTTGCTTTTTTCGTATAAATCAATTTTTTTGGAGCCATGTTCCTTTTTAATGGTATTTAAAAAATAGGTAATAGATCTTTCGTTTGGGGACTCACAATATGTGGCAGAAATTACCTATCAATTGTGCTGCCACTAAAAAGTAAATAAAATTTTGTTCCCCTGTGTAGTACATTAGATAATTAGAAAAAATTTATTTAATTCTGCATTGGTAATGAAGTTGTTTCTATAGAAAATAATACGAGTTCCCAACTAATCCAGACGAACCCTCATATACCCATTGGGAGATGTTACAATAATACACTCTGGGACAAACCCAAATGATACACGCGCTGTTTTGGCCTGAACAGAGACATCAGACGTAATTACCATTGCGAATCCTCAAAAGAAGACATTGCGAAGGGAGCACGGCCCACAAAGTCGCAGTTCATTAGATATAAAGCCGGGGCTTAGCCCGAACATCCCTAGGCGTTTGAAATAACTCAGTCAAAGAGAGCTAACGAGTTCAAAGGGCCCAGAGTCGCCCGCTTAATCCTCAGGTATAATAAAAGCCCTTAATTTCGGCAGTGATTAATCTGGGCGACGCCGGGAAGGCAGAAAATTGATTGCTTGCATCGAGCCAGCCGTCGTCGGGAATGTCGCAAAAAGAACTCGTTTTTACATCAATTTGGCTTATCGTTAAGACGGGAATAATTGTTCCATAAAATCTGCGTTTTATCGGCTCGACGAGAAGAAATTCAAAGACCGGATAGCCGGGATTGGGCGTGGGTTGGGGGTACCAAGTTCGGCCCGGTGGATGGTGCCCGGATACATAAAACATAAAAGGGGGAAAAGTAATTGGAATTTGTGGAATGAATTTCCTCAATTCCTGAGCCCGTCGAGGACTTTATGGCAGTCACGTTATGGTTCCGGGAACCGTCCTGCTCCTATATATTGCAAATCTCTGGTCGTGGAATGCAGCGTCAGCCGGGTTTGGGGCTGGTTCTCCACATAAAGCGCCGCAGAATGCCAAGAGCCAACAAGGGTCGTAAAATATTAGAAAAGTTACCAACACGGGGGGCGCCAAGGAAATCTCTCGCCCAGGAGCCCGCTGAGTGTCCAACTTTGTACCTATCTTGCCGAGGCAGGACATTCGGCCAAATGGAAGGAAAAAATGTTTTTACTTAATCGAATCACTACCGGCCTTTATCCCATCCATTTAGGACCGCTGACTGTCACGGAAACTTACCCCGGGCACCAGAGACTCGCAAACGGGGAAAGTTTCAAATTTAGTTCCGCAGCAAACACTCGAACGGAATGAAGGGATCCAAAAGGATTTCGAGCCATTCCCTGGCACAAATCCAGAACTATACTCTGGAAGACGAGAGAAAAAAAAACTGAAATTGGTACACCTCCGGTACCCGGCGTCGGCGCAGGCAGAGGGCATTAGTTCCGGGCTAGAGGCTTAAATCTTCGAGTTTTACTCGAGTAAATACCTGATGTGAACTTTTCCGGGTGTCTGCCCCTCGAGTAGTTATCTCGCCGGTCAGCGGAGCAGCCAGACCAGGAGAACCTCAGGCAAACGTCTGAAGAAACAAAAGCAAACTCCTCGAGAATTTGCCTGCGCGTCCAGGACTCCAGGGCCCCATGGAGCCGTCCACGGGCGGCAAGAGTTTCCTAAAACAGAAATTTATTGCCGTCCGTGGATTGAAAGGAATTTTTCTTTTTGTTCCACAACCGTTTTGCAGGGTGTCGACGTGCAGGAAGGAGCAATTACACCCTCGAAGTGGACTTGATTAATCGACCAAAAAGTAATTTCGATTAAATTGGGACCATCGAGCTTTCGGGTCGGGAGCATTTGTTTCAGGGAAATTAGGTTAAAGTGGAATCCCAAAAAGAAAATTTCTTTATTAATTAAGAAGACTGAGGGGCACTGTACCGGGAATAAACAGCGGCAGGTTTCTAACTCAACTTTGAATAAAATTAATGAAAAGATAGCAATTAACAAAAATACTTCATTAGACTTAGGAATGCGGACAGGTCGCTTACTAACAATGTATAAGATAATTTTGAATTTGAAATTGATTTTAAGGTAAATATTTTCCCGAAAATATAATAAAAACACAAAACTTTCTCTCAAATTGAATGTTGACGTTAGAAAAAGGAAGAGAGCCGGATATGTCTTCTGTTGGAATTTACGAGGGAAGCACATGACCATCTGACCAGATGGTCGAATGATTTTCTTGGTAAATTGAAAGAAATTTCCTTGGTCGATTTAAAGAAGTCTTAAAACAAAAGTCAGCTTTTAACCTACATAATGTCTTACATACACAAAAAAAGTAGTTTATTCTAGCTTATTTAACTATCTTTGAATGAAGATAATAGACTTCATTAACATTTTTACTGATCCAATATTTATTTATTTATTTATTTATTTATACGAGTATTATTTTGAGTTTCTACGCAATTCCTTTATTTTTTCATAAATTTTCAAAACTGACTAAAATATGGTTTTCTTTATAGTTTTTAATCCTACTTGTCTCGCAAATATGTCACAATGGAAAATCTTATTTTAAGAATTCACATTAAGTACCCTAAATAACATCAAAAGCAGTTTTTTAAAATTACACAACTTTTCACAACTACATTTTCCAGACATGTTTTACATGTATTTATTATTCCATTGGCTACAAAAGTTTTATCATTTAGTGATAGTAGGATAAGGTGGTGTAAGTTTGCGCATTTTTTCATCATCTACTAATAAAATATTTAGAATATTGTCCAGATATTTCTGTATTTATTATAAATCTTTAGTAATCCAGTAACAAGTTACTAAACTCCATAATGATATAAAACTTTGAGTAAATTAGGAAAGATAAGTAAAAATAATGCTTGCACAAATGGTACTTATTTAAATGATCCCAAACCAATACTTATAATCAGAACATTTCTCGTGCCCACCACTCGCAAAAATCTCTCTCAACGTCTGCTAATCAAATTTTTTCCAGTTTAGTCGCACATTGTGTTTATTGTAAAAGGAATGGGATCGTAGAGTAGACTCTGCCATTTCTAATGATTGAACCACTTTTTTAAATTGTCCTACAGCAATACGCCTGTCTACGAGCCTCACTGAAAGTCATAAGTGAGCAAAGGCGATCAGACTGTAACCATTATTAGTTAATTTCTAAAATTATATAAATTAGTCAATGCCTATGCTCAAATTAATTTTTGATAAATGTTGTGTAAGCCTTCCCGCGAAAGCAGTTATTCTTTCTTGCCCGATGCTTAACTTAAAATAATACTTCCGTTTAGAACTTATAGCAAAATACTTTAATTCTATTAGATTTTTGAACAGTCATAGTTTCATCTTGTCGAAAAATAACATCAACATTGATTTGGCAGTCTCATCGCCCACGCAATCATACGCCACCAAACTCTCACTCTAATTATACAAATAATAGCGTCCACAATTTTGATTTTATACATAAATTATATGTATGTGGATTCTAAAAGAAATATAGGTAGTGTTTTACATTAGTATTTTTCGTCTTCAAAGCAGACCGATTTAAAAATTGGCAATTGTCTCCTTGAACATTTTTATTATGTATTATAGAATTTGAACCAAACAAAATCATATGCTTTTACTATAATATAATATTATTAAGATTAAGATTTTTCATTTGTTTCATAATACCAATGGATGTACTTTTTGAACTCCTACCAAAATATGACCTATGCTAGTTTTCGTATATTATCAAGATCCGATTTATAGTAAAATGTGCATAGATGCTATCTAATTGTAAGCTACTAACAAAAGAGACTCGTCACAAACAGACGTGGACATTCATTCCTTTATTTCTTATTACCCCACATTTTAGTAATCATGAATATGCAACGTTTTCTAATTAAGTGCACTCCTGCAGGAGGAATAACTCTGTAGAATGCACCTGATTCCCGGTTTCCTCAGGGAAGCTCTGCAAAAGGAAGGCAGGAGCATCCATTTAATCGAAACGAACTTTCGATAGTGTCGTTCCTTGTCGTCCTGCCACCCCCGTGCGCACAAAAGAGCTGTACGTTCGCCTGAAGATCCAATTCATTAGGGAAATGAGCTCTAATCCCTCATGCACTTTGATAACGGACGGGCTCAAGAAAAATGGTCTCCATTACCAAGAAAAATAAAAAGGAGCTTTCCGCCATTGATGAGGCAATAATTTTTGGCTCTTATCGGCCCTGGCATTTGTCAACCTTTTCCTTTCGAATTTTTTTTTTTTTTTTCCATCGGAGGAGCCTTCGACCGGCTAGCCAGAGGCGACAATTTTTCATCGGGTGCACGAGCAGAATATTTTCGTAACCTTTTGGCCGCTCTCAAGGGATGTAAAATTCATTTGATTTCGGGGATATAAATTACCGTCTTTTGTCTCGATCGAGTTATTAGGTCGCTAAACCCAAATCTTTTTTGGACAGTTTGTCATAATCCTTATAATTTCAAAACTTTGTGAAAAGGAGTAGCCAATTTTTAATAGATTTTTCCTTATGCTCTTGCTTCTTCTACCAACTGTTATTTGATTTTTTCCTTTTCAATTTTTGCCAATTGTTCAATTTATTTCTAAAATATTTTAGTTAAATATCTCGAAAAACGTAGCATACTTGAACATTCGAGGACTAGATCATACTTATCATAGAGGAGAAAATTTCAAATACCTTTAAATCACTCAGCTCTTCAGCTTATATTGTGGCTAGGTATTATTAATATGCTATCCACCCACTCTATTTCCTCATTTACCTCAACAGGTTTAACTACTTAGAGCATTCAAATGCAGCAGCATATGCAAAAATAAATTATCTATGTCTATGCCATAGGATAGAAGCACCACTGGTGCTCGATGGTGTCTCAAGAAGGATGACTCGTCTGATGTCCTAGAAAATTTTTCTTTTAAGAAATATTATAACAACCTTCTTCACTGAAGTATCCTCTGTCTTTTTCCTCTCCAGAGAGGTACTGAACTCAAATTTGCCAGGTTCACCTTTTGCCCTGACAATGGTGTAGTTCAAAATTCTTGAAAAATAAATAAAGTTCTCGTAGTTTGCTGGCCGACATGATGGGATGCTTCAGATCTATTGAAAACTACGAATACGCAATAGGTATGTAAGTATTTTAAATCGAAACAAGTTTTGTCTCACTACTGTTGAAAGCTCTTATATAAATTGTTTTAAACGTATTTAAGCATGGGCTTCACTCATTAGCTACGTAGAAGACTTGAAGTTATATAGTCCCTTGAACTTAACCTGTATAACGCGAAATTCAAGAAATTTTTTAAAGGATTTTGTCGGACCATATTTGTTTTGCATTATTCTTTCAAACTGCCCTGCGGCAGTCGACCGCAGATATTAAAAGGCTAAATTTGTAAAATTAATTACTAGAAAGTCCTAGGTTTTCGTTATAAATTTCCTATAAACTTTAAGTAAGGCGTTATATACCCTGATTTTTTTGAAAATGTTAAATCCAGTAGTTTCGGATATAATATACTTTTTAGAATATCATTTTAAATATGGTATTTAAAATTATAAAAAAAAATACTTTTGTGTTTCTCTTAACAAGCTCTTTTAAATAATATCCCACACGATATACGTATGTATGTACGTACATATGTATAAAATTTTAAACAAAATTTTCGTGTACCCAATTTGCCGTTTCTTTAATTCTTATACATATGTATAAATATTTAAACGCGTCGTATGATTTCTGAGAGAGACAGACGGACGCGTGAATAATCTTATAAAGGTTCAATGCAAGGTACGGAACCCTAAAAATGACACAGTTTTAAAAACAGATATTATTTTTTCCGGATTAATTTTGCCTCCTTTATTGCTATGATAACATAATTAACTTCAGCAATAAAATTAAAGGAAATTGGAGGTTATTTTTGTCGTAATCTCGATCCTAAAATCTGTTAATTCTAATAAACAAATTTTTATTTTTTAAGATTTTCCTAAAAAACTAATTTCACTGGACTATAAAGCGAGTTTGAAGAGGTATTGTAATAGTTTTACATCTGTAACCACTGACTATGCAAAAACCTAATTTGCTTATGGAATATCAGCGCGGATGAAGAATTCTTTAATTTAGGTAATTTCGTATAGAAACCTGAATATCATAAACTTCGCAATTTTAATATAATAGAAGGAAATAATTCCCTTGACATATCTCATACATTTTGACTAGGCCCACTTCTGCACGTAAACATTTCTCAAAGTGCTAAAATTGGGCATTCACCCTTAAAACGTTCCACAGAGCTTAAAGAGGAAATGGGAAACGGTGGGTCCATTTATCGAGAAATACGAGAAATCGAGAGCCTTGCAAAATATAGATAAAATGGGCACAGCCGCATCGACTGGTGTCGAGTGAATTATGAGTCCGACCTTCCCTCACCCGAAAGGGGACAGAGTCCCTGGTCCACCGCATGCGGTCCCTGTAACATCAACGCTAAAAACATTTTCGCGGACCAGGGCATTGGTCAAAAGGTATGCAAAAATCGAAATCCGCAATGCCCCTGGAACAGTTGATAGCGCGCAAAATGCGACTAAACACGGTGTGGAAGATAAAATCTTACACAGCCGGGCAGGGCTCCGAGGCAACTATTTTGGGGCTTTGCTGGACCTAGTTCGTAGTATTTCCTATTTGCTTGGTTCTAAGTTGTTCATTTCCGCCGTTGGTCCAGACGTGTAATGAAATTTCTGGGACCACTGCACGGGAAACGATCGCCCCGACGACGTCCAGTTAATTAATTTTAGTTTTTCGTCACGACTCACCTGACGAACTCGAGTTGGGCCTCGCGTTTATCGCAAACACCGATGACCGGGGCATCATCCGTGGAACGCTGGGCGGCTGCTGGACCAAATTCCTTTTAAGGATGCTCGCCCGAGTGCAGCGTGGTGCATGCTTTGGTCTGTTGCACTGTCAATTGTTTGCCAGACCGAGCCGAATTGATTCGCTCAACTGGGGGTGGATCGTGCATTTGACGAGCACCCCAGAATCTGGATTTGGACGGAAGTTATATGTACTTTTAGTGTTCCTGTAATCAAACAAAACCAGGGACATGATGCCGAAATGCCTCGAAAAATCTCGTTATTTGCAGCGCTCTTTATTGGCTTGCATCCTTTCAGAGCAATTCACCGTGAAATAGAGGAAACCCTCTTTACCCACCGGGGGATTTCATCTAATTTGATTGCTAGCAATTCAAGGGAGAATAATGGCAATTTGGCTTCTCTGAGCCCCCTACTTTTCATATCGGCGGGAAGGGAAGAAGCTTGAAATTTCTGGAGTGGCGTGCTTCTTCTAGAACTCAACAAAGATATCAATTACAAGTGCCAAGTAAATGCAGCCTGGCAACCAAACCCCCGTCCCTGGAACCTCTTTGTATATGTCAAATAGGAAGTGACGTCGTAGGTAAACCGCGACATCCAGAACAGAACTATTGCGGGCCGAGCGGGGACTCATGGACGAGGGCTCGGGGAGCTAAAGAAGTCACTGAACTTTTGAATTAGTTCAGCTCGAAGAGGATTCATCCCGACCTCCACGGCGATTCCCGCCTTGGCGCTTTGAGAGAAAACTTTCAATCCTCGACGAAGATACAAAACTTATATAAGATACTTTGGGGGGTTAGGGGGATCCAGGATTTTGGTGTCATGACGGGTAATTGCATTTGTGGGACTCTGCCATCAGCAGCAGTTGGAACAGTTTCGCTGCACAAACATCGAGCTCAGCACTTCTTTAGCTACCAGAGAGAGTAATTAATTGCTCCAAGTGGAGGCTGGAGGCTGCGGAGCCAGTGGAGCTGGATCGGTTCGGTGAAATATTCGACACTCGGTTACTGGCCACGTCCATGAATGCAAATTGGTCATTGAGGAGATGGCGGGCGGGGGACGGACCGCACAAATAAAGTCGGACCATGGAGTGCCCCACAGAATCACCCCAGACCCACTGTCGAGGCACCTCCGACGTCCTGGGGAGCAACAAAAGGTGAGAAGCGTGACAAGTACAGGCCCATTCGCATCACACGCCCACCCTGCATCCGTTTATTTTACTTTAACGGACTGACGATGGGGCGGATTTGATTAAAAGCCCCATCGCAGCTGACGCCGAGTGGGGCTCAGATCTTCATGTCGATCACGGAGCCCGAAATGGACTTTGTGGCGTCACATTCGGGGAAATTTTATAAAATGAATTCATTAAAGCAGCTACCGGGGGCTCCGGGCTGCTCAATTTTGTCCTGGACTACATAAACCTTGGTCGGGGTATTTATGCCAAGTCCTCATCGAAAGCATGACGACCGCCCCCAAACTTGGGTCGACTAAAAACTTTTGGTATATATTCAATATGCAAACGAGGCCTGAGGGGTGGCCACTGCTGCGGCAGCACTGCACCGCGCCACGTCTCCTCCGCGTCAGTTGCAAGAGAAGTTTATGTCCGCAGTAATCTGGTGCATACCATTAACGTGGTAATTTGCGGTCACTGTGCCAACACACATTCCCATTTTTACGGTCGACGCATTAAGAGTGCTTTAATTTTAATATCCCCGCGCAGTAATGCGTTTTGGTGCTTTGGCCTCATGTTTCCAAACAGTCCAACAGCCACTCGGTGCGTGACGTAATGACGCCGCTTCGTGACAAAACATTTTCGAGTGGCGACTGCTAGTAAAAAACTCGAACTTGCAATGCGTCATTCGCGGAAATGCACTTTAAATGAAATCGATACTGCAGACAGGCATGAAATGGAAAAAGTACGATAATTATTATCGACTCATCAACTTGGATTTTTAATGATCACAATTTTTTCAGCTCCGATACTCAAATGATGCCCTTTAACACAAGGCTATCAAGTTTTTATACCACTCATTTCAAAAATATTTTAAGATAATGAGAAATCGGAAATCGATATATGTATGTAAATATTTTACATGGTGTTCATGTTTAAGTGGGTATTGGCATTAAAAAATTTGAAAAAGTCGATTTTTTATTTTCTTTTTATTGGTAATTCAACCCTTAAAAACACGAGCGCGAAAACATTTTTCAAAACTGGCAAACATTTTAGAAGTTACAGAGGATTTAAATTAAGCTAGATGCATATATGCTTATATTGCGTGAGTGAGTGACACTTCTGTGACGGATCGAAAAAAAAAACATTATATTTTGCATTTCTGAAATTACATACTTATACTTTTTGAAGTATGAGTACAAATTTTTAAATCCTAATTCGTAAAAATGTAAAACTGTGGCCTTTTAAGTGAGCGCAGTAAACACAGTCATGCATGCGAAGGTTAATTTTCAAACGCGGTTTTCTCGACCTGGACGGAATCATAACAATAGCTATAAATATCCGATTTTCAATTTCGAATATTCATAAGTAAAAATTTCGCCATAATTGAACTTTTGCTTTGTTTTTTAAATCCACCATTTTATCAAACACTTTAATTTTTGAAAAACGGCTACGTGTAACGAAAACTACTATATACCTTTAAATATATTATAAAACTTTTTTAATTTCATTTTTCGGAAAACTTCATTCTGAAGTTATTAATCCCGGCCGTTGGACCACATGTTTTATATACAAAGTCCCTATTATGTACATATATATAATAACATCCTTTATTAGATAGGCTTAGTGCAATTTTATTATAAGATAATTTGATACTATTGCTGATGATGTACTCAATTTTAAAGCGAATGCGAATGATTTATAGGAATCAATATTCTGCTCCCAAACTAAACAAAATAAAAATAATAATCACATCAAATTCAGATGACCAATTCAGATGACTTAATTCTTTTGAGATGTCTCAGTTCATGGGTTATATCCAAGAGTAGAATTGCCTTAATTTTTGAACGTTTAAGGAGTATTCTTTCGAGGTTAGCAGAATATTTCTGTATTGTTTCTTTTATCCATTTATTACTAAGGTCGTTGTGTGGTTCTTCATTACTTACATAGCTGGTGCTTGCAGTAATTACACATGGAAATTTCTTTTGATTTGAATAAATATCCAATTTGATTGTTTAATTCAACCCCAAAGTTGGATTCCATACGTTAAAATAGATTTAATTATATTCTGATAGAATAGGCGTTTACAGTAGAGGTTCAGCTTAGCGTATCTACCAATTAGCCAGTACATCTCTCGTTGTTTAAGTTAGACTTGTTCTGCCTTTTGCCTAACATGGTGTTCCCAATTCAATCTTGAATCGAGGTGTAATCCGAGATATTTTGCTGAAGGTTGCCGTCAGTGTAACCCAACGTATATGTGATATCTAGTGATTTTAATTCGTTAAGTTGAGATTTTTTATGAAATAAAAATGAAAACTATCCTTTAATATTATAATATAAATATGCTGGCCTTTTTATTCAACTGAAAAAGAACAATTTGCGTAGAGTTTGCTAACAATATTTTCTTTAAACATAAAATGCTTCACTATAGTTTAAATACAAAAAAAATAATTTTGCCACTATATTAAATGTGGAGCCGACGAACAAAATTATCTAATTACACAAAATTAAATTTTACAGGAGTGCAATCGACTTTTAACGTTGTTTTTTATTTTCACATATAGTGTTTGGACTCTATTTGACATATGTTAAATCCAGATTCCTATCTATAATAAAACGGAAGATATTTAAATAAAAAAAATGCAATTAAGTCGTATTGTATTGTTACCTCATTAAAAACAGTATTACTAAAAAAGTACAAATATTCAAAAATGATGAAACACAATTTATATGTTTGTATGAAAACTATTCAATTTTGAACGAAAACGCGGCTCGCTTATTTAAACGTATACTATTTTGGTCGAAATCACGTACTTCTGACTCCATTTTGACACACCTTCAGGACGATTGAATTGAAAACGAGTACAAAATTAGATGCACGAGCCCATGTACAAACATTTTTTTTTCAGCAAAAGTTTAATTAGATCGTTTCGTTCGCCAGCTCCTCAAATGTGTTTTGAATTTTATACGAACTAAAGAAACTAAAAAATGTTCGCCTTAGCGAAATCTTATCTTTTAGATTATAAGACCCTTTACAATGATTATATACATACATACATATATACATCTAAAACTTTAAGCAGCAATTAATAATTAATAAACTGATTATATTTTATATAAATATTTCTCTTTCAAAATCATACTCGTTAGCAAAACATTGAAAACTGATGCATAGATGTTACGAATCAACCAACTTTTATTGGGCAGCAAACATTTTAATTATGTATATATATTTTTTAACGTCCTTTTATGGTATAAATGAACTAACTTCAGGACGAATTAAAGGAGTATTCAGCTTTGTGCTATTTTCTGCAGGTTAAACTTTTGCGGACTTAATTAACTTTGTATTATTTATAATTATTATACCTGTGTATGCTTTGATTTGCCTCATAAAGATAAAGAAAAACTCGCAACCAAATACTTAAAATCAATAATATTTTTCTAATATTAATGTATAAGAGTAATCATTGAACTGCACACTTAACTTCCAGTGGTAAATTAAAACACATAAGCGGATAAAAGTCGATTTGTTGTTTCTCATGCCAAGAATTTTCTGATTTGATTCCCTTTATCCATTTATCTTGATTGACAAGCTATCCCCAGGAGCTATAATTTATAAACAAACCCTTTTTACCCTTTCTGATTCTGGACTATTTCATGTACATATTTTAAAAGGGCCACTATAAGCCAAGGGTTGCGCTTTATTCTGTCGGTTGTCATCTTTTGGTGACTCACTTTTGACCTGTCGAGGGCAATGATTGATATATTTTAAAGGCGAGTGCGGGCCTAACAAAAACAAAAACAGTTTTAGTTTTATGTTCCCAATACCTAGAAGGCCTATACTGAAATAACCCCAGTGCAGCAAAGTAATTTTGCTTCTCTCTTTCCAGTAAACTTACTTTATTTTTATGCATTGTAGTTTTAAAATTTATATTTATTTTATTAAAAACCAAAACAAAAAAATTCACCAATAAATATCAATGATGCGAGAAAATCGGATTGGTTCTAGAAATTAATATGTCTTAGAAACTTATCCACTTTCGAATCCTTACAAAAATTATTCGACTTTTAAAACACTTTGTCATTTCATAAAGAAACAAACATATTTTAATTAAATCTGTCTATCAAACGACTTACTGACAAAAATCGGGGAAGTAAATAAAGAAAAAACGTGCAGAAATTCGTCCGTTGTTTTGCTAAGACATCAGAACTTCTTGCGAAGAGAAAGTTTCGGAAATAAAAGAAACTTTCTTTATTTATTTATTTTATTATTATTTCAGATATCCTATTACCTAATACATTTGAAAAAACTTTTCGGAGTTCAGGGCTGTTTGACCCTTTACATCTGTGAAAAAAAAAAATTACAAATAAAATCATGAAATCAACAATTGGAATATAAATATAAAGGAAGAAACTCTTTTCAGCTAGGATAATAAAGCAACTTTTTATACTCAAAGTAAAGTGGCATTAAAGATTTACATTTTAAAATATCATTACAACATTTTCAATTAAAAGTTTTAAATTTATTTTACATGTTTTACTATTTAATATTGATATAGTATTTCTCTATTGAAATCTATGGAATTACTATTTTCTACGTATTTTTGAAATATAAAATTTATAATCATAGAGCGACATACACAAATTTACATTGAGCTAAAACCAAGGTCTAATCGTTTTTTTGTGTTCGTTGTTCTGTATTGTAGGGACCGAAAATAAGACTAATTAAGGTTTTTTATAAAGCGTAATATGAAAAGTGATTATGCAAAGCAGTTATACTACCTCCTTTCAATTTTTTTTTTTAAGTTTATTTTCACTATGATTAAAAAAAAAGTTCCATGGTTTATGTGGCTTGAAAATCAATTCATAAGTCTGCGATTTAGATTTTAAAATTAAATTCTGATACATCACAAATATGTATATATTTTTACTTTAAAATAAAAATTGTGACGCAACATAGATAATGTAATATATTACATTTTTCTGATCTAATCTACAGTACATTAGGTGTCCCCGAGTAAATAGTTTGTGACAACTTTTGATATATAAAATTGTACACTAAATACAACTTATCACAGACTATTTATTCGGGGATACCTATGTTATTGCAATACATAGTACGTATGTATGTTTATTACAAAACTGTAGTATGTATACTTATTAAGTTTTGGAGCGTCACAATTTTAATTTTGAAATAAAAATTTATATTTATGATTCCTGCTACAATCAATTGTTGAACATGTTAAAATGTAGAATCACCCGCTTATGATCTTAAAATCATGTTTGTTTCTATATTATCTTTTGTCATTTTATAGTATTTTGGTAGTAGATTTTTAAAGAGATAATTGTATAATTTTCGTTTTATTTTGTGCAGATTACCATTTGATAGTACAAATTGTAAAATACGATCACTGTTGAATTATGAAAAATCGCTTTGATTCCATTTTATATTGCAAAATAATAAATTCATATACGTTTCTTGCCAAATTTACAATTCCTTTCTTCTGAGTGTACATTTAAAATATAATAAAAGACAATTTTGTCTTCATGTTCAATGTTATTGTTTTAGTTTTAAATTTAAAGTTACACTGAGACTGATTTATTTGTTATACCTGTTTTAAATATTGCGTTATTTAGTAAACAAAGGATTTCTTAACAAGAGTAAATGAATAACACAACTATTCGTTCTCACTTTGCATTTATTATTATTGGACATTTCACAAATATTAAGTAGGAATACTTTAATTATTATAGCCTCGTGTTCTTGTTTATTACAAGCAATTTTCCCTCATTATCCTTTTTCTTAAGAAACCATCAGAGGAAAGCGGTCTCCAAGGGGTTAAAATATTTTCCATATTTTTCATTTCCATTGTTTATCTGAATGCCATTCATAACATCTTCTATTTGATGTTTATCCCCTACCACGTCATGATTTACAGGCAAAATCTAAATATTCCGCCTCAAAACAGTCCCGCTGATGTCTGAAACGCCCCACGTTATCTCTTTTACAAATTCCTCTCCTTCCTTAAAGTCAATAAGAAAACACGAAGAAAGTTTCGGAAAAAGCGCTGCGCTGGATTTGATAATAGACAGAAACTTCGAAATGAATTTTTCAATCTGCCACCGAAGAGGGCATTGTGCGCCGCCCTCCTCCAGCTCCTTAGCCTCGGCTCGAGGCGATCTATCGTACTTAAAGCGCTTAAGGGATGAATGGCTGAAGCAGCCGGCATTTTCGGTGGTCTAAATTCTAAATGGTGCTGTGGAGTGCGCCTAATTGCAACTACTCAGGTGTTCGCCGCGTTGTAATTGCCGTGCCAACACCGTTGTTACAATTGTGCCTAATTCACAGCTCGGCATCCCCCCGGACGGCGATATCTTAACTTAAGCAGGCTCCAAATTGCTACAGAATTTTCAAGATGCTGCGAGCTTTGTACGTGCCAAAGTCACGCAGCAAGCTCGAAAGCTTCAATTCTCCAACCATTTCCACAGCATGCGCGCCTTGAATCTCGATCAAGTGACAACAATCGATAAATCTCCGTGAGCCCCAGAAGAAAGGCATCGGAGCGTCCTTACTTCTTCCTGTGGGGGGTTCCCCATTATGTCGCCCGGGGATGCGGCCCCGCTCCCTGTGAAGTCTCAGGGAAACAGGGCCGCCAGGAGCGACGAATCGACTGTACTGCTGTGATAAACGGCTCGCATTGCTTTGCATAAAAAATGAATCGGCAAAATAATCCCGAGGGACATCGACGCTGGCACACGGGGGCACAGGGAGCTCTTCCCCCCTTACCCCGGCCAGGACTTCGGGACTCAACACGTGCATGCAGCTGCACGTACCCGGCCAGATTATGAGGCGGCGAGCAAGGCAAAGCAGCTTACCCCGATGCATGCACCGGACGATGTTTGATATTCGAAATTTGTTTACTTATTGATGATGCCTGTGATTTGGGATTAGTAAGTGCTCCGCTCGCTCGATCGGAATCTTTCGGCGGTGCCCTACATTTGCTCCCAACGTGCGCATCATGATGCTACACAAAGCACACTCTTTTCTGTGGGATTTCAACGCACTGTTTGCAGTTGCCGGATTACGAATATTTTGGATTAAAGCAAAAAAAAAAAAAAACATCAATTGCTCTATATTTTTAGGAATATGTTGGCTACATTCCTCTTTAAAAGGATAATCTAGACTATCAATAATATTTGTATCATTCGATCAGATACCTTCCTGGAAAATTGATTCATTTACTTTTAGAGACAATTTACTCTCCTATAACACGGCATCCTACAACACGGTTTCGCTTTTATGAGTGCCGGATTCAATAAGCAAATTAAGAACCTACTTAGGGCATCACGTGTCGAGGGGCACCAAAATCACAGACCAAAAATTAGAGGTGCCTCCTGTGAAGTATAAAAAATCATCTGCAATTAAATACGTACGCAACGATTTGATACTCCTGTCGAGTGTGTCGTTTGTTTTGTCCTTTGCATATACATATGTATATATGTATGTATGTATGCATGTATGGATAGCCTAAGAAAATGCTGTATCGTGAAAAGGCCCTCGGGCCCTATTTTTGAGTCCGTTCAAATCTCATAATCAAAAAGAGCTTTCAAAAGCCATTTTTGGATCAAAATTATACAATAAAGTTCCTAACATTCTCGCAAATTCATTTCAGTTACCTTTGATTTCAATTAATTTTTTCCGCACATAACGGCAATATAATTCGATTCGATCTATCTATTGAATTAAATATCTTAACCACTTTGAACGAAAAAATTTATTGAAGTCAAAGGTAACTGAAACGAATTTGTTCAAAAATTAGGAACTTTATTAAAAATTTCAATTCAAAAGGTGCTCTTTTCGATACAATTCGAACGGATTCATAAATAGGGCCCCTGTCGAAGTAAAATTGCGGGTACGCATAGAAAGAGAAATACCACTTTAACAAACGATGGAAAGACAAAAGTAGCACAGTGATTTCGCAAGGTTGGGAGTTCTGCACTAACACTAGTTTTACTACACTCGAATAGAGAACTCGAAATTATATTTTCAACGGTTTTCTCACTCATGCACTTGCGTAATAGCATAAATTGTAAATTAAACAATTCAATTACTTAATAAATGTGCACAAATTATTATCATTTAAATTTGTATTGCAAATGCAGGCATAAATTTAGTTTGAGGCCTCCCCACGGATTTTGATGAGAACTTTGTATAGGAATGACCATTTAGGGTCTTAAGTCACGGATATGCAAAAAACATTTGCCAGTCGCTAATATTTCCTAAAATATTTAACTTTGAAATTTTGAAAGTGTGCACATATTCTTCATAATATTATCTAAGATTATGAGAACTGTTTGGAAATAAAATTCTGATTTTTATCGGAATTTTGAGTTTTAAGAATTTATAAAAAATGAACACGGAATCCAGTAAAAAAAATCCTATGGTACATCTTTGATAACATTATAAAGAATACGTGTGTGTCATTTTATCAAAATTGGTTGAGTAAATCTTGAGAAAAACATAGCTTCGAGAAAAACACAAAATAAAAAAAAGCGGGAAACACAGCGAATATTCACTGCCGCGCCATTTCAATTTGTTATAAGTAATCATTATAAAATAGTAGTAATAATTAGAATGTTGACTTGTGAAGACGGTTAAAATATAAATATACATAATAATCTTTGTAATGAATTTTTTTGTAGACCAGTACTCGAAGTTGGGGGTCCATAGGCCTGAAATGCTTAGGGCATCAAAGAGTCTTAATCCGGTACTGGCTCTTAAACTATATTTTAAATTTTTTTCACGAGAATGCAGTGAAACTCAACTATAGATACTTATAATGCAGTTCAAAATCTAGTGAAAGGAGAATCACTACAATTCTATTGTAATTATTTCCTGTATTTCTGGAAAATATATAACTAGAAAAACAAAGAACGGTAGCATACTTTGCCAGTAAAGTTCATCGGAAATCTAGGAAAGTTTGGCAAACAATCCAGTTTTAAGTTCTGGTTGGTTTTGTTCATAAATTCAGAAAATTTACTAGTGCCACCTAAGTAGTTAAATTTCACTAGAAAATTTTCTTAGTGTTTAAGGAAATTGCGGAAACTCTCGTTGGTACATATAACACGGCAATCTACAACATAGTTTTATACTAATGAATTTGCGGAAAACTGTGATAAAAGTAAATTACGCATACTATGCCATAGTGTGTGCAATGTGCACGATACATAATTGTATTTATACACACAAAAATAAAGTTAAATTCTGAAAATGCACGCATTGGCTTATACATATGTATATGCTAAAATAGTGACCAAAGATTAATCATAATTTCTACAAAGAGAAACCGAGGTCGATATCAAGTGAAACTCGGGTTATACAAAAAAAAAAGTCTGAGCTTTTGCTAAATTTTCTTCTTAGTATGAGAAATAAATTTATTAAATGAGTTTGAATGAAATGAAAACAGAAGTTTTTTGTTTAATTACGTTGTTTAATAGTATGTAGATAATATGTTTATATTATGTTTATATTATTTATTAAAATAAAAGTTGTTGAATTTAATGTAGTGTTATATAGGGGTTTATCTATACTCGTACTATTAAAAATACAAAACTGCCTTTTTTTACCTGTTGTTAAAATTCATTCAGACGTTTTATTTCTTTCTTTTCTTACATTAGAATTCAAAGAGTTTGAAAAGAGTGCGTCAAGTAACTTTTAATCGAGCTTTTAAAAGAGTGCGGTCATTAATATAATACTTCTTTAATTCATAAATGGTATAATGCAAAAACAAAATGAAACCCAAAAGAGCGAAATTACATACCAATATTATTTGCATTCACCGATTTCGGATTAAAAAGCGATTAGGGTTGTGGCAAAAAAGACTC
Source organism: Eutolmus rufibarbis (assembly GCA_963920795.1). Classification (NCBI taxonomy): domain Eukaryota; kingdom Metazoa; phylum Arthropoda; class Insecta; order Diptera; family Asilidae; genus Eutolmus; species Eutolmus rufibarbis. The sequence continues at coordinate 41,828,741 of OY987204.1, read as the reverse complement.
ACTTGTATTGTGGTTTCGTAAAACCGCACTATATTTTTTTCATAAAGTGGGGCAAAGCGTAATAGAAGCTAAATTTTCAGTGCGTTCAAAACTTCTTTACTGCAATTTCACCACGGCAACGAAAGCTTAATTATTAATTATTTATAATTATTATATAATTACCAATTACTTTTAATTACAATTAACTCTTCTGTCTATTATTAGTAACAGTCAACAGAATATTGACAATTTTAATCTTATGTAAAAGGTCACTCAAGATTAGAGCTCTTTTTTTTTCTATTGATAAAGATCAAACAATACTATATTTGAATTGATTTGATTTGATGACTGCATTATTCAAAATATTCATACAATCTTATACAAAGCAATTGCTAAACATTTTTATGTTTAGGAAATTAGGTTCAAACATTAATTGTTTTTTTGTTTTTGTATTATGTAATAGATTTTGTAAAAGAAAATTACAAAATTATTACATATTTCTATATAAAATATTTTGGAATTTTCAGTCATAGCTTTACCTTCAAGTCGAATGCTTGAGCTAAGAAGACTATGTTGACCAAAACCACAAAATATGTATTTAAGATCAGTGATCCCAAAATAATCTTGTTTAATCCATGTTCCATAACTTTTAATCCGTCATCGTAAAAGGTACAAAATTTTGAAAACAAGCGATAATTAAAAACTTAAATTATTTTAATATGAAAGAGCATACCAAATACCCTATTATGGATAAGCAAGTATATGCTACTAAACTTTAAATTGGCAAGGGTGCAATGCAATACAATAATAATTGCTCCGACTGAGGGTAGGAGTTAGTTCCATTGACGTATTGATTGTATGGCTCCAATATTAAGGTGGATCTGTAGCTTGTGTGGGTCCCAAAGTGAGGGAGTCCTCAATGAAGCATTGGTAGCAACATGAATGATTCACTAATTAGCGTCGATAGCTTTCACAGAACCCAAACGAAGCAGGGAAGCTAGCCAATTGATTAGTGCCGTGATAAAGTACAATTTGCAGGCTGGACACGTTCGTTATGGTTCCATAGCGCTGGGGACTACATTTGTCGAATATCTACTTAGCACCTAATTCTATAAATAGCATCTTAAGCGACTGATGCAATGTTTCGGTTTGTATGGCAGTTCAATTGCAAAACCATTAAGTTGAGTAAGGACTATCTATTGAAATCGTCTTAAATGTGCCGATGACACGTTACTGTGGACATGTATCTTCGCCACAGGCGAAATTGCAAGACGACGGCTAGACTTCTTGGCAATGGTTCGGTTCTAACGCTTTACATAATTTTCTTACAAACGAAGTGACGTAGGCGACGATCCTGGCAGGATTCGAATTTGGAGAGAAAACTTCTCTTGCAACATGACCTAATTCAAGAGTTTTTTGAACTGCTTTTAAAAGGAACCACACATCGTCTTTTATCAGTGTCATAAATGGGGAAATATTCAAAGCATATAAAGATATAGGAGATACATATATCAGCAGATAGGAAATAAATCAATCATCCGACTTGCTTTGAGTGCATTTTTTACAATTTCATAAATGATTTTTGCTTTCATGTCAATGTTAGGAACTTACTAAATATAATATGTACACCCGCGGTCATAAAAACCGCACCACTTGAAATTCATATGAAAAAATTGAATAAAAAGTTACCTCCTTTTCCAAATGGAATGATTCTTTGCCATAATAATCAATAGTAACTCATAAACAGTTTGGTAGAATTTCATTTGCCTACTGCCTTTTTTTTGGGAGAAATAAATTAAAACAGTTAAATTATTGATTTTCATACTTTATTATTATTTACTTGTTTATTACATTAATTATGAAGTTTGTGGATAATTTGGTATATTTTTATTTACACATAGCTTACACATAACTTACATTGTATGTACAGTAGGGTGGAGTGAAATTTTTTTTTTTACATATTTACTATGGCATACCCGCAAAAAGCTGGGTGATAGGCACAATAAGCAAATGCGAAAATATTTTTTATCTAGGTTTATGTTTAGAGGTGCCCCCGTTGGGTCAAAGTTTTGAGAAAAAATGAGAAACTTGTCAATGTTCGATAGTGCAAAACCAAATGCCATTGATAGTGATCGTGTAATTTGACAACATCATTTTGAAACATTTGGTAAGTAATATATTGTTATTCATTCAATTATGTTTGTAGGAAAGACGTTTGTTCAAACTTAAAACAAAATTCTCTGGTCATCTGAGCAGCGGACCCATTGTTCTTCACCCCGACGTCATCGATCCCGTAAGCTGAAGCTGCAGCTCGTTTTGGTCACCGAGATGATCTTTCTTCTTGGTTCAACCGTGCTAGCGATCGGTCCTAGCTCCCTAACTGAACAACGTTTATGAATTTTATTAGGTTCCATATTTGTTGTTTACAGTAAAAATGACTCAAGTTAAGACTCGTCAAATGACAAAATGTCCCGTGTTTGGCACGCCCGAAACATTACCCTCTTCTCAATTACCGACTTACTTTGATGTTATGAAATACTATCTTTTGATAAAGCATGAGTTAAAGCCAGAAAAATCATCTAAAGAACCGACTGTTCAAAGAATCTCAGAAAGAGTTGCGACTCGTGTTTTAGAAATATGGCATAAAACCTCGATTCCAACAGTCAGTGTAAAAAGAGTATTGCAAATTATTAGAGCTTACCACGAAAAATATAGAGAGTTAATGAAACCATTTAAAGGACGCCAAGGTAGTAAAAACTATGAAGAGAAAATTAACAAATTCAAAGAAGATTCCCAACAATTATTCGACATCAGTAGCTGCAAATGTGTAATAGTTGTCGATTGCACGTGTGAAAAAAGCAGTCGTATACCGAAAGAGGAAATTAATTTCTTAATAGATCAGAGGACTATGAGAAAAATAAGTATCGGAGGCATTGATGTAACCACAACAAAAAAAATCCAGAAAAAACAAGAACGAAAAGAAATAGAGTCATCTCGTTTGGAACAGCTACAAAATTATGAACAACCTTCCTGTTCTCGTTCTCAAGTTGACAGAACAATTATTAGCAGCAGCAGCAGCACTAGCAGCAGCTTTTCTGATAATTTACCTTTAACGGCGCCATCCCCTAATCACGAACCAACACAAGATGTTGTTGAGCCGTCTCCTAAACAGATGCGTATAAATCTCCCATCTCTAGCTCTTGCCTGCGATCGTACTGGAGTTTCTGATAGGTCTGCCGCTATTATAGCTTCTGCTGTCCTGAAAGATGTTGGCATTATCACATCAAGTGACCAAAGTAGTGTGATAGATCGTTCGAAGGTTCGACGGGAAAGAGCAAAGAAAAGGTCTGCTTTACAAGACTTGAGCCGCAATCAACCAGTGCCTGGTCTGTACTTTGATGGTAGAAAAGACAAAACTTTGGTAACAGTCAAGAAAGGAGATAAATTGTATAGAAAATGGCAAATAGAAGATCATTACGTCATTGTGTCAGAACCAGGGGGCGTTTTCTTTGGTCATATCACGGTGCAGACAGGAACGGCTAAGACAATCAAAGATAGTATTATAAAAAATTTAATTAATAAATCGGTTGACTTTAATGCTTTGTCAGTAGTGGGCTGTGATGGGACAGTAGTAAATACTGGATCTAAAGGCGGTGTCATTAGACTGTTAGAGGAAGAGATAAAAAAACCGTTGCAATGGTTTATCTGTGCACTACATTCGAATGAATTGCCACTACGACACCTTTTGTTATATTTGGACGGTCAAACTACAGGACCTCGATGTTTGTCAGGGCCAATAGGATTTGAACTGCAACAATGTGAAAAAAAGCCAGTTGTAAAATTTGCCGTTATACCCACGCCACTTCCTGATATTATTAAAGATCTAAGTTCCGATCAGACATATCTATATGAGATAATGACTGCCATTAGCACTGGTATTTTCCCTTCTGACTTGGCAAATAGAGAACCCGGTCGACTTAACCATTCTAGGTGGCTAACGACTGCGAACAGGATCTTACGATTATATGTCACAAAGACTGATCCGGAAGAGAATCTACTTATATTAGCCAATTTCGTGATGAAAGTTTATGGGCGAACGTGGTTTGAAATCAAATGCAATCCTTCGTGTTTAAATGGAGCATAGCACTTGTGGTTTACCATTAATTGTAGCCGCTATTTAAACGATAATTTGAAAAAAGTGATTGATCCAGTCATACAAAGAAATGGATATTTTGGTCATCCAGAAAATCTTCTTATAGCTATGCTTGCAGATAACAACAAAGTGATACGGGAACTGGCATGCCGACGTATTCTGAAAGCAAGGTCAGAGAAAGTCACAGGAATCCGAAAATTCAAAGTTCCATCATTTAATTTCAATGCTCCCCATTATACTGATATTATTGCTTGGCACGATAGTCAGATTCCTGTTACTGAGCCACCTTTAACTAAAAGTTTATCTGCTAAAGCCTTAAAAGAAATTGTAGAAAATGGTCTTGGAACGAAAGAGAATATAGCACTCTTTCCTTGTCATACTCAAGCCGTGGAGCGTTGCATCAAGCTTGTAACTGAAGCTTCAGGTGCTGTATGTGGAGAGGAAAAACGTGATGGTTTTATCAGGGCCAGACTGTCATCACGTCAGATGATGCCGTTTTATAATACAAAACGTGAATTTTATAATTAATTAAATGTTTCATAAATATGAATCGCAGTTTTATTGCAAAATTCTTGATTTATTTTTGTTTTAAGAGGTTTTGGGGCACCATAAATTCCAAACTTTTATATATTTTTTTATTATTACATAAAAATATAGGTTTTAAAGAACATGAAAAATAATATTCCGATATATTATTAAGGTTTATATACATCTGAATGAGGCTGTCAAAAATAAATGAAATTATACTTTTTTTCAAAATTCTTTCGTCTTGGGGCACCTCAAACCATTATAATAAAAAAATGATATTTAACATACTTCACTTGCTCATCCATAGGCAGCTTTTTACCACTATGCTATTACAAAATAAAAAAAAAAGTAATTTTCCATACATTTTCACTCCACCCTAATGTACAGTGTTCAGTACCGCGTAGCCCCTCCTTTGGCTGCAATAACCGCTTCGATCCTAGAAGGCATTGAGTCCACCAATATTCCAGTGATGTCATCTGTTATTTCGTTCTTCCACACAAGATCCAGTACTTCATTCAGCTTTCTTTTGCTCTCCGGTTTATGATCTGCTACTTTCCGTTTCATCACGTGCCACAGATGCTCAATTGGATTCAAATCGGGCGAATTCGCTGGCCAGTCTAGTCTCTGAATTCCAAGATCAGAAAATGTTTTCTGGAGCTGAAAAAAACATAAGAGGATAAATTAGTTTTTTATTAATTGTTTATGAAATAGACATTTGGCAGTTCATGTGCCATACTATCCTTACCGATTTGGCGCGATGGCAAGGAGCCGAATCATCTTGGAAAATTACTTCGTCAGTAAACGAAAGGTACTATTCAATGGCTGGTACCAAAAACTCGTTTATGACTTGCCCATACTTCTGAGCATTTATTGTTCCATCAACGAAGTGCAAAGGACCTAGGATGTAGAAAGAAAAGCATCCCCAGGCCATTTGACTTTGAGGAAACTTTACTGTTTTAATCGTGCACTTTTCCTCAAATCTTTCTCCTGCTGAACGTCGCACGTATGATAAGTTGTCTGCACACAACAAGTTGAATTTGCTTTCATCGGACCAAATCACACGTCACCAATCTTCCTTCGTCCAATTTTCGTACTTCTTCGCCCTTGCTAGACAAGCCGCCTTCATTTTCTTTGTCAACATGGGTTTTTTCGCTGGTCATCTTCCATAAAGTTCTACCTGTCGTAACCTTCTACGGATTGTTTCGGCACTAAGGTCGACTTGATGATAGTCCCTCAGCTCTGCCCTCATACAGGCAGCGGTTTTAAAGCGATCCTTCAAAGACATCCGTCGTAAGGCCTTGTCAGCCTTTGAATTTGTCTTGCGTTTTCTTCCAGATCCTTTCGTCCTTTCTAGAGGGTCCACATTCTCCTTTTTCTTCATTCAGTGAACGATAGTTGAATGGCTGCACCCTATTGTAGCCGCTATCTGACGATACGACAGACCTTGGTCTCCCAATGTAAAAATTTTCACTTTTTCCTCTCGGGACCACTGCCTGTATTTTCCGGCCATTTCACTATTTTCACTCTATCTTATCACCACTTAACTTAAACTGAATATCCTTTCACCGAAAAAGTTGCTTTTATACCCCCTTAGAACAAGTCAAATAATTGCATCCCTCCCCCTACCCTACCTCCTTCAATTATGTGCATTATTGAAACTACCTGGGTGGTGCGGTTTTTATGACCGCAGGTGTATGTAGGTTTTTTTTGTTTGAGCTTAAATTTGTATTACATTTCCATTTCAATTATAATTTTCTTCTAAATATTTGTAGTTTTTTGTAAGAATTTTACATTTTCGATAAAAATTTCGACCCTTCTAATTTCAACAGCATAGAAAATATTTGAGTGTCTCTAACCGAATAGATGGAAAACAACCAAAGCAATTTCTCGTTTTGGTTATCTATTTACAAAACCCTAAAAAACCTAACGAAAACACTGTCCTCCATACAAAACTGTCCATAGCCTCTTTAATGAGTAAGTCCGAAGTCAGTTTCACCTCATTTAAACATCGGTAATTCACGTTATCGTGATACGTGACGAATTTTTGTGAGCTGATGTCGGAGTATTCCGCCTTGAAGTACCCACGGGAAAAGCCACTTTTAATAGTCACGTAAGCTTGTAAGGGGTGTGACAATCGAAATGAGATCCGCTGTGTAACGTGTTAGACTTTTACGTTTTATCTGATTCGATTGTAGCTAAATGACAATCGCAATCGCATCCTGGTAATGTCGTTTAAAATTCTATAAATCAACTTGATGGTCAGTTTTTTCTCATTTAGTCCATCTGTGGTAAGTTTAACTCGATTAGGGTCGCAATGTAAACTTATAGACAAAAGGCATTAGTGGTGATCAATTAATGTCGCTATTTTGAATCGAGAAAGCAATCACGTATGACATTTTTAAATTTTTTATTTGTTTTAAAGAACAAAGAAACGACAGGATTTAATTTTACAAAAACATAAAATCTTGCTCAAATTATTCGAAATTATAGTTGAGTTAATTTTATATAAATGTAATATTGCAAGCAATTTTCATTCGTTTACTTGATCTATTTTCTGTCACGTATACAAAATACATTAAGCAAAATTAGTCTTTAAAAAGAAATAAGCCTGAAGTTTGTAGTTCTGGCGGTTTTTGGAGAAATCCTGGTGTTTAACAGGAAATTCAAAGTTTCATTTTAAGATTCAGTAAGTGAAATACACCTAAATATATATTTACATGTTGACCAAAGCCCTTGGTGTCAAAGGAGCTTCTTAGAAAATACTTTGTCGAATGTGGAAGTTCCTTTAAGATATCATATTTGTTTAATATTTTTAATTTGATACCACATACCATCAGCTGTATGTTCAACAATTTTAATATCTTCAAAGTTGAGAATATGGCGCCTTACATCCTAACAACTAATCGTTTATCAAAATCGATTGAGCCATCCCGATGTTATGATGGAGCAAACAAACATTCTTACAATCCTGATTAAAACAATACCCTTCGCAATCAAGTTAAAATATCACTTTTAGCCTCTTTGCTAAATTAATAAAAAAAAACGTTAGAGTCGGTGTATACTTGTTTCTTGCTATACAAAACGGAAAATTGAGTTTTGGCTTAGAGTTCAGGTTTTTACTATAATGATGTCATCACAGAATAAAGGTTCGAGTTTGTATATGAGCCAATGGGTACACCCTGTGAGAACCCTTAATATTTCGCCCCCACAAACTCTTACGGAGCCCCTTTGCTAGCTGAAAAGCCAGCCTTTGGTGGTTTCGCGCACCCACTGCAGCGTTATTCTAGTGAGCAGCGAGCGCTCGAAATTGCGTTTAAATGGCTGGTAGCGCTACAAAGGCTCTGAATTCCTTCCCGAACAATCCTCCTCCGTCTGAGGACTACCGACAGCGCTCGGCAGCAACAGGGTCAGTGAGTAATCACATTTTCTGGATAAATGTTTAGCTGCATAAGGCATCTCCTCGAGCGTTTTGAGTTCAACTCGTAGGCGAGCTCACAGTGCGGCAGTGCGCTTATTAGTGCCACCGAGAAAATTGCTATTTAGGTCGGGGCTTTAGTTACTCGAAATTAATTTCCATTTCGACCGGAGTGCACTGAGAGTGCAATACATCCCGCGTATGGAACTGATTAAATTATGGAATGCTCCTCAATCAGTTTAATTACAGCTTGCAGGGTCTCGCGCCAAAACTGGCCATGCGCCGACTAATCTAATTGCATAGTTAAATTGCGGATAAATGTGGGCATTTCAAAAACCATTAGGTTGCCTTGCAAAAACATTTCCGCCTACGCTATGTTGATTTAAGGGATCTTCTCATCGTCCATTCGTGCTAGTCGGCTATACTAGATTCATGTGATACTCGTAGATTTTCATTTTTAAGGATTTCCCATCAACTGCAATACTCTGTGAATGAGCTTTGAGTTTGAATATAATGAAATTTAGCACTTATTGTGATTTGAACCGAGATTCTGTAGGTCAGCCAACCCAACTATCATGTGGATTTAAGGCAAACATAAAATTAACATGAACTCTTAAAACGCAAAACTTTTTACACTGTTTTCGGCAACTACTTTTCCAAAATTAGCCAAAGTCGAAGTTTCGGTTATTTTTTTATTCTCTTCTCCATAGAAAGAATGACGTTTCTTAGTTAGCAGCGAACTTTTTACTGTTTTAGGTTTAAATTAAATTCTATATTAGCAGTTGTCTTGTAATGATCAAACTAACATGATCTTTAAAATGATTAAGTTAGGAGATATCCAATGAATTCATATTCAATATTTCGATCGGGGACGATCTAGAACACCTAATGTAATTTTCACGTTCAATTTGGTTGGGTTGAAGATCACATTCGCCTTGAAATTAAAATTCAATTTAAGTATGTCAAAACCTTATTTTGATGGAGTATTCGTCTTGACTTTCTTAAGGAACCTAACTTGTGAAAATTGGTCAAAAAATCTGTTTTTTTATTGCCTTTTTTCCAATAAATTGCTGCAGTCTAGATGTCGAAATTCGTGAGCCCGATAAAGAGTTTACCTTTCTATACACGCCGCACCCCGTCAAATATAGAATAATTGAAACTTTAACTTTAATTTTCTAAAAATGCGAGTTTATTGCAAATCACGCAAACTTATCTTCACTACACAAAGCATACCTACAACGCTACAACATATTGATACATATTAACCGATTAACTATATTTGCTAGCAATGATTCTGTATAAGCAGCACAATTTTTATAGAAAACTTGAACCTAAAAATAAATAACTATTAAAAATTGTTTGTAAACCATATAAAACATAAAATTAAATATAAATTCCATAATACAAATTTAAAGTTTTAGTGTTTTTTAAAAGTGTAATAACATTCGAAACAGGACACCTTATTTAACTCAAAAGTATAGAGATGGCAAATATTTTTAATTAATCAAATGAAGTAATGAATAATCGCAAGCATTACCTAGCATTACATAGAAATACTGAGCATGACCTAGCAGTGTTAGGCTGAGTATTTCTAAGTAATACTAGGTAATGCTGCGTAATGCCAGGTAATGCTGAGTAATGTTTCTGAAGTACCTTTATTTTGTAATGGTAATTATATCTTTTTAAATACCAATACTGGTAATACTACTGATAAATTTATTTGTTTGCATTACTTGTAGTAGTAGTGATTGTGAATACGAATAATGCATTATTTTACAGCTGTATTTACTTTAAAATGCGGTTGGCTAAGTCTAAGTCTAATTCTGAGACCATACTTTTAACAGCACATTTAAAGTTTTGTTCAGTCTTTCTCAGAGTATTAGTTATAAATTTGATGTTGAGATTTGTTAGGAAAAACTATCGTAGACTAGTAAGCAAAAACTTAGGGATTATTTGCTAAATTCCATTTTAATAGAATTAGAGACTTTTGAAAGAGTTAGGTATTACTTTAGTAACGCAAATTTTAACTGATTTAACTAAAAAAATCGTATCCTCGAAAATTTTATATTTTATCATTCTAGATGTTTTTTTCATTGAGGGGGCCTTAAGTTTCGAATGGCTTAAGTTAACTTAAAAAGTTGAGGGAAATTTCAATAAATCCGGTTTTACCGTTATTTTGTACTAGATGCCTTACACCGAAAGCTTTACGATTTTTCTCTCCGAAAACAGCGCTTGTTTGCGAAAAGCTCCTGGAAAATTCCCGACCCGAGCATCCTTCGAGTGTGGCACTCGACTCGGAATGGGAGAACTCAGTCAAATTCGTGCCGTGAGGATTGCTGGACGCGTCGAAACGCCCCGCGACCGGGTTACGTCCTTAGAGCTAATTAACTGGAGTCAAAGTTTAGAAATTTGCGGGTGCAGTGGCAGTGGCCACCGAACTGCAGTTTCGCCCGGCCCCGCTGGCACAGCCCTCGGACTTGGGAAAGTTGCTGGAGTGTGTTTCACCGTTGCGGCCGCCCAGTAGCTGCGGGGGCGTCACGACAAGGTGCTGCCGTACCCACGCCGCAGTTTTCGAATTGTGCTTACGGTGCAGAGGGGATGATTTAATGAAATCGCTATTGTGATAAGTGTCAGATTTAGTGGTCAAGTCCGGGAGGAGTCCGCCAAGGAGCGAGGAGCAGGGACGCGACCTGTGGGAGCTTTCTCTCCCGCCCGCGCGAAAGAGAGGCGCACAGACACCCCTGACCCGACCATTTCGCTAGTTGTGACATGCTTTGATTGTTTTTATTTGGTGCCCCCAAAAATTATTCAGCGGAAGGAGGAGTGCCGGCCGTTCCTTTGTTTTGCTTCCTTCTTTTTTATGCTGCTGGGATGCCCTCTGGAGGCGATCAAAGCCGTTCTTCCGGCCGCTTGCCGAGAGGGTGGTGGTGAGGGGAGCGCTGGGAGCAGTGAAAGACATAAATAAAGGCGCCCCCAGGATCGCGTAAGCCTCCCGAAAGTGAGGCGAGAGGACATGCCGCGTGTTCATTGTTTTTAGCTTCAGCCGCTTTCCTCTCTTCCTGTTTTGGGGGGGAGCCGTCTCTCACGGGCCCACTCGGGAAGCCACTGGAAGAAGCGCCATAAATGTCAAGGATGTCGACCAGGGGTGCGGGGAGCAAATTTAAAAAATTGCAAACGCGATAAGGATACGAAGAAGCGAGCAGTGTCGTCAATAAGGATGAGTAAACAACTCGAGGACGTCACCGGGACACTGTGACGAGACGAGCGCCTTAGAGGACAACGAACGACGACAGATTGGGGACCGTTTGTTCCGTTCCGTTTCGACTACCGTTGCGCTGCACCAAGGAAGACCTCCCCCTCCACGGCCACCTGCCGTGCAAGGTGCAGCAGGATCACGGCGTCGAGAGTGCCAATATTTGCGGACGTTTAGAAAGAATAGCGCCCCATTGAGGTTATGTTTGTGTTGTGACTATGCAAATGAGCTTGCACCGATCCGTTTGAGCGAACTAACAGAACGGAATCAATAATTAAGGAGGCTCACGGAGCACCAAATTAAAAAAAAAAGGGCTTCCTGCTGGGAAGGTGAGCTCCTGCAAAGCTGTGAGTTGTTGGGGGCGTTCCACACGTGCTGTGTCCTGTGTGTTGTGCTTCCCCCCGTCCCCCTAATGCTGAAGGTGTGCTTCATGTGAGCTCTCCCAGTCCCTGGTGTTTGCCGAAGGAAAATATACAGAAAAATAAGTAAAACGGGACGAGACGGAAAAATGCACGGATATCCGGTTATGCAAGTGGTGCAGTACAGCGTTCCGCCGTGCAGTTGGGGCCCTCCTGCTGATCCTCACAGGCCTCCATCAACGGGTAATAAATAGCTTCCCTTGCATCCTGCACAACTTTTAATATTCACCCCTTATATCCTATTTTTATAAACTTTTATGGGCATAACAAAAACATAAAAAAATCGCAAAGTCCACAATTTTTTAAATTAATAAATCAAAAATATTCCCTCAGCGTGAGCTCCATCCTGGCTGTTACGAGCATCTGGAGCTGTGCAGCGAAAATACTCAAAAGGTCCGCGATACACTCGCTGACTGCGCAAGGTGTCACGGCCATACGCTCCAATAAAATTGAAGCAGTATTTCCACTTTTTTCGTTTTTTCTTGATATAATGACTTCTGTGATAATAAATCACAGCCGATGCCATTAGTATTTTTGTACGTCTAAATCGCAGGTACTCGGCGTGAAAATCAGTTTAGGGGAGCGTTCTTTGTGCGAACAAAGTTCAAGGCACAAGGAAACGTTAGAACTTTGATTGACGGCCAAATCTTTATCATGTAATTTTCAATTTTAAGAGCTCCCTATAAACTTAGTAACTAGAAAACCCTTACGACTCCTTTCTCTCCATTTTCCCAGTATCATATAGCTCCAGCTATGACACAAGTTTCAACATTTTAGAGCTTTTCTTGACAATTTCTGTATTACATATACTTGAAAATGTTAAAGCATCACTCTTAAAGTATGGAAAAGTGGCCTTCGTCTAACTTGAAGAAAAGTATGCCAAAGTTCAGTTTCTGAGACGCAAATTAAAACTTTAAATTTCATTTCTCTCTACCACCCCCAGTTTTCGAAATGAAACAATTAAAACGTTTAAGGTTAGCGTTAATTAATCATTCTGTAGCTCAGCAAGTATGCACCCTGTGAACAAAGTTTGACCATCATTCGGCGACAGATTCTCCAAGATTTCAATGAAATGTTCAACTACTCCTGTAAATCTTTTTACCTGAAAAATTCGATTACTAGATAAAATTAAACCACTCACTGCTAGTTTCAGAACTAGTTTCTCAAAAGAAGTTTAAAATGTTGCAAGGCATAAAATTGTTTGTTTGCTTTGTGCTCTTAAAGTGGTCGTTTGAGTTCGACGGCAAAAAAAAACTCATTTTTCTTACTCAATCGTTTCTTACAATTTTAAAAACATATTCCCAAATTTTTACAGAGTAAGTCTGTATAGAACTAGGCATATAGTCCCGAGAGTAAAAGACGACCAATCTTTATCAAAATTGCTCACAAATTTGAAACACATTTTTCTCAAAACTATAATTTTGAAGTTTACGTAGGAGATAACTTGAGTTCTATTGCTCCGATTGCTTGGGTCAAAATAGCAAATATGTTTGAAAATTAAAAATTGTCTTTACTTTTATATTTTAGTTGGATTGTTTAAGTGGCAATTCTCCCGTCAGGCGACCCTCTTAAATCAATATAAACTTTTTAAAATCTGCTAACACAAAGATTTGTTATTGTTTTAATAGATCCACAATATCTACATTCTACATATGTATTTAAAAATTGGAAACATGAAAATAACTACATGCACTCCATTATCCACGTCTGATATACTGCCTCCCATGTTCCAAAATTAATTTTAAAGCAGCGAACTGAAAATTCCTGGATACTTAACCACTTCCATACACACCCCGCTTTAAATTTGTAATTACATATCAATATCATAAATTCTGGACTATGGTTGTTGAAAATCCCGCATATTGAATTATGCACCTTATTTTAGCGGCATATTTGAAATCAACTGAAAATATTACCCTTTTGCTAGTCCTGCGAGAGTCCTATATGGAGGTTCCATATCAAAATATTCCTTGTGTACTATGCCTGTATAAGGAATTTTTAAATTTGATACTATTTGAAATAAATAGAAATACATTAAAATTTGTTGGTATAGTTTGATAAATCACCTTGTACCAATGAAAGGGAAGAGGAAATCTATCTTTTTCAAATTTTAGTGCTTATAATTTTTGAAGTAGAGGACAGAGAGTCGATCAAGTAAATCAACCCGGAGTATATGCTATTGAATATAAATAAAATGTGTTTTAAAGAAACTGATCAGAGTATTATATAGAAATTGTATAACTAAAAACCCCACGATACAAGTTCTTATGAAAATAGCCTAAAACTCTGCAATAAATTGTAAATTAGCTCAAATATAGATTCATACATTATAAACAAATTTGTGTTTCCGTTTTTATTAAATTGATACTATTTCGTCATCAGTTATTTAAAAAATAACTGATGCATTTACCAGTCTTCATAATTTTAATAGTTGAAAATCGAATTTTATTGTGTACAATTTACAAAAAGCTGACACTTTCTAGTTTTTGAGTCTTTTATTCAAATTTTGTTTTTCAAATTAAGGAAATTCTTCGCTTTTCTTTATTTTCTCACGGAAAAATGAAGATTTTCCGTCTCAAAAAATTCAAAAGTCGCCAGTGTAATTACACTGGTCAACACCAATTTTTAACGCCGAATAAGTGATCAAGTCGTTTCTATAAAAATTCTTTTTTTATTTAGGATTCCTATAAAATATTGTAGTGTGGCTAAAATAAGAGTTTGAGCCTTTTCAGGTATTATATTAAAAGATAATAGGCTTCAGTACTTGCTGAAATATTCTATTTATTTAATTATTTTTCGCTAACCGATTATTTCATACAATTGATAGTGAATGAAAATCAAAACTAGCGCACGCTCATGAAAAACTAGGTTTCCCGTATATGATAGGTATACTTAGTAAGAGCTGTGGAATGGTCGTACCTCACATATCTAGATAAGGACTTAGATTTTCATTTGAGTCACGTTACGATCCCTTTTCTTGCTCCCTTATATTTTTGTAAATTTCTAAATTGCTCAAAATACGATTTGCTTTAGTTTTAATTCAATTTATCTCAAAAACGTGACGTGATGGAAAATTTTAGTTTCCGGTTTCATAAAATCTATATAAAAAGTCCTATTAAAATTATCTATCACACATTTTGTCCAATCTCGTCGCGAATTACCTATTATCTTTACTGGATGTTTTCATAACTAAATTAAAACTAATATAGAGGAATTTAAGATTTAAAATTCATGAATATTCCTTTTCTAACAAATTATCTTTTCTCACAGAGCTTCTAAATGTATCACGTTACTTGTCTTAGCCTTAACCTTAAAACCTTTCGCTGTTTCATGCATTTGTTATCCTTTAAAAGAAAGTTTCGAAAGAATTACTCAAAAATAAAAGAAGGTCAACAAATCCTACAATCTTAGTGTTTAGCGACCCCACATCTTGTGAGGAAGTCGGCGTTTAAGAGCTCTCCGAGGAAAATTTTTTTGATAAACTCATAAAACCCTGTGAACTTTGAAAACACTTTGTCCCTGCGAACGTGTCGAGGGGTTTTGTTGCTAAGCTCTGTTTCTTCGCTCGACGGGGAGGAGGCGGTGCTCGAGCACAAAGACGAAAGCCCTTAAACTTCAAAAGAAAGGAGCTCAGAGTTCTTAAACTTAGCAGGGCATTACCTGGGACGGTCCCGCCGCGCCCAACAGAACAGGCGTATTTGCATTTTGAAAGTGTTTTAAGTTGTTTTCCACCGGTTCCGGCGCGTATTCATGTTTCGGGCAAATTAAGCGTAATTGCAATCAGAGCGGGCCCTCAACCCCGCCGATCCTGAGGGGGCTCCGGGAGTGACCTCTCAATCTTTGCGCGCCATCCCGCCGAAAGTCGCCTCTTCCATGAATAGGAAATGAGGCCGCTTTCCACGCGCCGCCTCGTTATGAATATATCACTTTCGCCGGGTCCGGTGGAGCGGCTCCGCCGCGCCCCCTTAGAGGGCCGGACACTCCAGGGAGCGCCCCGTCAGCGCCCCAATCGGCACGGCGCGCTGTCGCTGATTGTTTGCAAATAAAATAATTGAATATGTTAATGCGCGACCCAAGGAAAGATAGTCGCGATAAGGGTTGCGCGGCGGATCTGCAGCGCGGCCGATGTCATAAATTGCGGGCCTTTTAATTCTCCGAAGGACTGAAATTACGCATTCAATTTTGATGCTGTTGGTGCCTGAATTAGCAGTTATTTATGAGATAATATCGCCGCGGTCGAGACCCCGACTGCCTCGTCCCGGCCCGACGAGCACTTGTTTTAATAAATGATCTCGACATGTGGCGATTTTCCACTTTTTGCATTTATTATCAGCCGAATGTGCGCGCTACGATAAATTTACATAATTTAATTGGATATCAGATGCGGCTCTCCGCACTCGCTCTCTCGTGCACCCGGACGGGGGCAAGATGCATTTTGTTTGCTAAGGGGGTTATTGATAGTTTCAGTAAATTTTATGTGTCCCACTTTTTGCTGCCGCTCCCTGTCAACTGCCCTTTAGGCTCCAATCTCATGAATTCATGAAAAACGAAAAAAATTCTGAAATTAATTCTAAACAAAACATTTTAATTTTCGTTCAGTAAAACCTTCTCTTTATATGTATGTACATATCTTTTATTTGTGTATGATCAAAAATATTGAAACAATAAACAAATCATTCCAACCGACCAATGTTTCTATTCTTCATTTTGGAAATTTTTACATTTACCATCTTAAATTCATCGAGAAATGTCTTTATTTAAATTTTTTTGAAAAAATACTTATCGTCTTAAATTTGGTTCAGATTAATTCAATAGTTTTCTCTTAATCAAATCATTCAGTTACAAAAAGATTAATAATATCTATCATATGCATATTATTTAATATTAAAGTACTTTTGTTGAAAAGCTGAATTAATTTTTATCGGACTGGTGAATAACCCCAATTAAGGTTATTTCCTAGTTTAATAATACTAGTTAACAAAAATTCATGAAAAATCCACTTTATTCTAATTCTTGTATAACACAAAACTCTTACTTGTACGGGCAGCATATAATAAAGGCAATAGTTCCAATAGTATTATATATTAGTGCAAAACCGTCGGTAATAAAAATCCAATGATACATCATATTCCATATGATATTAATAACACAAGATAATAAAATTCATACTTTGTTTAATGTAATAGACTGAGAAAAAGGATCAGTAAATCGGGATGAATTTGTACTGAAATCTAAGGAAATACTTGTACTTTTTCTTCTTTGCGTACGATTTGAAAAGTTCAATTGCAAAAATCCACAAGGAAACCTTTTCGTTTGGAGTTTTCCTACACCATTCATGGAAAACTCTTATCAAGTCTTGACAGGGTTGTAGACCTATGTTTGTCTAACCCTCGATTCGAAGCTAACTTTCGGGCTGCATATAGATAAAGTGATCAATTGTACTAACTCTACTCTTGGATTTATTAAGCGATGGTGCAGACACCTCACTAAAATCCTTGTTTTGCTCATTTGTTCGTCCTATACTGGAAACTAATATTCTGGATGCCTCATTATAAACTACATACTGGACGAACTGAGAATGTTGAAATACGGTTTTGCATTTAATAACCTACAGGTCAGCACTTAATATCACTAACAGAAGATTAAATTACCAAAATGAAAGCAGCCATTATAAACGTAAAGAAATGTGCAAATATGAGAAACTGATTTTAATAAAATCCACCTTCGTCATTAATCATAAAAAGATATATGTATAAAATATAAAATTGCTTTTAAAAACAAACTGCAGCTCATTAAAAAATGAAAATAAAATTTGGCTCACGAACTTAAAATACGAAGATATTCAAAAAAAAAATGTGTTTAACATATTTCTTTTTGCTGTTGGTTAGTCATTATGCTCGATCATATTTTATTTAGTTTTCGCATGAAAGGTAAAAATTAATGACCTCCTATTTCTTTTAATTTCATTTCACAGCCCCACATTCAACAGGTGTAAAGAAGTACGTCGTTTGGTGCTTGATATGCGGCGGCTTCTCATGCCTCCTGGGAATTATGTTCCTAGGCGTCTACTTCCTCCTGCGATCATACACCAGCACAGTGGGATACTTTGAAACGGTGCCAACGTTCGTACCTGCCACCCTGGTAAGTTTCGATAACATAATACGCCCTCACCACTTTTCCTCTGCTCCAACTTTCATAATTAATCACGGTCTGGACGGAGAAACTACTTTCGAGGGCTCCTTATTATATCAGGGCAGATGAACTCCGCAGTCGGAGGGACATGTGAGGCTGGCCCAGACTCACTACACACAACTCCGACACTAAAAAGTAATTAAAGTGATAAAAAGTGATGTAATAAGCAAAGTTTTAAGACATATCAACGGACGTAAATGTGGGCGGAGCCACGCCCAGTAGGCGGTTGAAGTGGAAAGGTGGATGTTGCACATCCTTCGATCTGCCCCGAGAGAGGGCGCCAGGTAATCCAACAGCTGCCACGTCAGCCCGAAACTGTGTAATTGGTAGTAACACAAATAAATAAACAAAGCTTGGTATTAGCTGTTAAATGTTAAGCTCCTAATTAAGGGGATTACCGTGAGCGGGCTCGGGAAGGCTTTTAAATCCTCTCGATGTGAACCTCCACCACTCGACCGAGTCATTTAAGGTGCTACAGGCATTAATTAACCAGGACTCTCCTGCTCTCCAGGGCGGAGTCGTACAATTATTCGCAGACCGAATTACAGGTTATCTGATTCCCACCACCCGCAGTTCCAGCCAACCCCTAACCACCCACCTCCGGCCGGGGCTGGGCAGACATGGGGCACCCGGCGGGCACGGGTGACTTGCCCTGTTGTGACCATTCTTGGGAGCATCTCGTAAACGTTCCAATAAGTCTTGATGTCGGCCGGCATACTCTCTCTAAAGGGTCAAATTAATTGCACACGGGAGACCCATTAAGTTATGTAAATTTTGCACTAATGGAGACCTTTCGATTAAACTGGAACTACTTGAAAGGCCGCAACTACTCGGGACCTCTGGGACCACACAAGGTAGACCCTGTGGCATGGTGGCCCAGAGAAGGATTCTCGAGGCGGCAGCATCCCCCCGACCTACAGGGGATGAAGCCCTGGGAGCAGCGGTTTGAAAACGTTCCAAGAATGACAAAATATTTTGCAAGCGACCAAATTTATTTCCATTCCTTTGTCTAATGGATGTCAGATCCTTTTGTGTTTGCTCCTTGGCGACCATGAATTTGTCCCGGTTTCTTCTATGCATAAAACTGGCGAAGGGTTGGAAAGAACTCAAACTTTTCTGCTCGAATGGTCGGAAAGTAAAGCCGAAACAGATTTAATCCGATGAACGATTCCATAATTTGGTGTAATTTATTCGAGCTGAAATCGTGCCTGCTGTGGCCCACTCCCGTTCGCTATCAAGCACGAAAGAATTCACCTAATCGGATCACTGCCTACTTGAAAATAGCGCAATTTATAGAAAAATTCAATAGAATGGAAAGGTTGACGCTCCCGAAGGTAGGTATTTTAAAAAGGACTTAAAAATTCGCGTGCACCCAGAAAAATTTGCAAAGAGTATCAAGAGATATAAGGGGAATTATACTTACCTACCATATAAAAAACACTTGGAATTCTATGGAATTGTAACTACCATAAAAGGGGAACTTTGAAAATCCTATGTAAAAAGACTTAATAGACGACTTTGAAAATCCTTTATACAAACTGAAGAATTACTGAGCATCAGGAAGCAGTGTAGAGGGAGTTAGATTTTAATACCACACAGAAATAAATTAAATACTATTTACAAGTAATAAGTACAGCCCTTATTTTGAACGCAATGAGAAATCAACAGGTTTTATTAACTTTCTCTCTTCACAATTTGCATAAAGTAAAAATATAAGCCAATTATATTCGCTTAAAAAAATCTGGTTGTATTGAATGTGGAATTTTCTGAAAAAAAATTCTTTTCGCCGAGTATACCTATATTTAATTTCAGAATTCATATTGATTTCGAACAGAAATAACAAAAGAACGCATCATTAAAACATTTATCAGGTTTTTTATAATTGGAAAGTGTATATAGAGCATTTCAACAACAAAATGCATAATTGAGTTGGAAGAATTCATCCAATTTTATGCCATCAAAATCTACTTTATGTATTTAATTTACGAATTGTGTTACATTTTCATAGTTATTACTTTACAGTTAATTGTTATATTGCCTCTTTCCTTCCTGGTTGTATTTAAATTTCGTTTCGTATTCGCTTTGCATAATCGTCACGAATAAAATTTTAAGTCAGGTCCGACAACCCTCAAATAACAATTTTAAAGAACACGCAATATATGTATTATTTACATTTATACATATAATTAGTTTCTCGTTTAAAACTGCCCTAATAATAAACCTAATTTTAACTATTAATGTATAATCAATATCAATTCGGAAGTTTTTGAATTTATATCACAAAAAAAAAAAATTTATTCAATTGATGGAGCATGCTTAACTTTTAATGCAGGCGTCCCTGCAAATGAAATGTAATTAATTAATATAAAATGAGCGTGTAAAATCCAAAATGAAGATGCACTCGAATAAATATTAATTATTCATTCGTTTAAGAATCACTGAAGTGTAAACTACTAAAATTGCAGGTGGGTTTCATTAATTAATTAATATTAGCTACCTATTTGCCTGCGTACGAGAAAGACATTCAAGCTAAATTAAACTAAACAAGATTATTGAACTAATAAAAATTTATGATAAAACGTTATAGGTACCTATGGTTCGTCCATTAACTATAAACAAGCTTATATAAATAAATTAATGTTCTATAATTTCCATGGGCGGTTCGCAGATACAAATAGATTACTGGCTACATTTCACGCTTATTTTCACGGATAAATAGATCATTTAGTGAGATTTTATGAACCTCCGGGTGGAATCATTCGACATTAAATCTTAATTTTATCCAACCGCAGGTAAAATAGTCTTTGTGCCAGTAAATATTCTCGTTTACGTTAGCACGTCATGCTCTCTACCATAATGATATAATTTTATTAAGCCGATTCGCATATTTTTGAAGGATTATCCAACACCTTTGTCATAAAAGTCGAAAAATGCGATTTTGCGTTTCTATATTTCTTTAATGAATATAATATTGAAAAAGCAAAAATCTCTTCGGAATTCAATGTCTATTTTTCTATCTAAGTGCAACTGTAGTCTCTTGGGTATGGGTCAAAAATAGGAAATCTGAAATTGTTTTCTCTTTTATTAGATCAAATGACGTCTCGTAATTTTACACATTTTCCAATTTTTGATTTACCATATTAACAACAATGCGCTATTTTTTGCCCTTTCTTCTTATCATCAATAATTATGGCCAACAAATTTTAAGTTACATACTTACGTTAATATGGAGTGGTTGCAAAAATTGCACGAAAATTATTGCAATGTAGCCTAATATCGTTTTAGAGAAAAAATATGTTAATAGGAACGCTCGATGTGGGAATTCAACTCGCACTTGACCGGAATTTTCTAACATTGTTTTACTTTTAACAGAGTGTAAAAACAAAATTTTGAAGCTCACTAATTTCAGGGTGTTCAACACCCTAACTAAATGATATTTTGAGGTTATTGAGGCGAACCCAAATCATAAAAACAAAAATCACGACAGTGGCTCTCTTAAAACACAAAAGCACTATGGATAGTGTCCTATTTTAAGTCATACTATGCGTATCTATAATCATCATTAAAATCCTTGTGGAAGCAAATGGTAGACGTAAATCCACTTAATGTAGGCCATGAAATAAAAAACTCAGAATGGATGGAACCACTTTACAGTTTCTATGAATACAAAGTCACATTTGTATTACATTTCCTGGATTCTATTAACTTTGTGAGGGGGATACTGTTGTTGAATGGAGCTCTGAAATAGAGTACTTGTAATGACCAGTGCGTCCTCGCCATCATGGCTACAGTATCCACACAGAGTTCGACAAAGAATCCAATTACCTGCCTCCAAGGCTGAGAGCCACAGTCATACCACCAGCTTGGTTTATTTCAGCTCACCTTGAAAAATACAATAAAGCCGTCGTCTCCTTGAGTTAGGGTTACCTTGACGACTCACGTTTCTTCTTTTTTCAAACGATTTGGGAAGCCTTCTTCTTAACTCCTTGCCGACAAATTTATTTGGAGCAACAATGCCGGGCGCTCACTAAAAATATCATCAAGGACTGGGTGCAGCCCGTGTTACGGAAACATAAGAGCATAATATCCTCATGTCAATTTCCTGTAAGTCCTTCTATTGAAATTCAGCACGTCTTCACCCGTCGCCGGAGAGAGACGCGCGCTTTCAATATCGGCTGTTGGATGTCGTTTAGACGATATGAATAGGCCGACACAAATCGATGTATTCAGGAGGAGGATATAGCAGCGTTTTCCCGGTCGATTTTGTTTTCTTCAAAATATTGACGAACACTCGTGAATGTGTCCCTGGAGAATGATTGCACCACCGGCAGACTGAAACGAACTCGGCCCTTTGTGTGGAACAGGCGTGCCAATCGCAATAGGATTTACCGATTCATCCACTATTTGTACCTGCTGCCGTAGAGGAAATTCAATTTAAGTTTGCTCATACTACGCAAACATATTAATTCTCATTTCGTTCACGACATATGCTCCACAAACTTTTTCGTAAAGTACAATTAGTTTGGGCTCGATTCCGTACAAAGGTTTTGTGTGATAGGAAGGCGCACCAATTTAATTTAGGAATTTGTTCCCAGCCAATATTCAGTTAATGTCGTCCAATGGATCCCTCTATAAATTGATTCAATCCTCCGAACTCTTCTTGTATATAAATTTGAATTAGCTTGTTATGTAGCTTCTCTTTATTTTCTTTCACTTTTGGAATCGATGGCTGCTTATTTTCCCAGAGCGACTATGCAACGTACAAAGCTGAACTTTTTTGTAATATAATTTGCGCGTAAAGTAAACAAATCTTAATTTGAAATTTAAGGGCTAAATTCTTACAAACAAAAAGAATAGAAACACCAGACAGCAAACATTTTTACAATTTCAGAAAACTTTTCCAGTCCATTATGTTACAGAGGTCTTGTTTTTTAAGTATTGCAATTTACGCTGGTAGTCCCTTGTGATTTTTGATTTCATTTAATTCTTATTTTGCTAAATTATCCTGTGAGATATATAAGTTTTTCAGGTTATTATCGTTCTTCATACCTTTTCTTCTAGTCCAATAGTTTGATGCAATAATAAATTTAAAAAATGCTTAAATAAAAATGGTGCACTTTTTGTTTCCTCTTGTAACTGGTTCACACTATTAACAGATTTTGAGTAGTTAGCTGTGGATTTGCATTATTGTCATGACGTAAGCCCATCAGCAATTGAACCGAAAATTACTAAATAATTCGTTTTGATCTTAAGTCCCTTAATTACCCCACTTTGAGATATGTAATATACATACATTTAAACTTTACACAATTAGAAATGATATGAACTCTGTTTTCTACCAGGCCGCGCTGAAAGTGAATGGTTTTAAGTTTCTATTATTATTAAATATTACAAAAAAAATATTTTTATTCTCTTAACGTAACTTATATCTTCTCTGTATATACATTCTTCATATTATTAGAGAACAAGTCTAATAACATTATTAATTAGTATTCAACTCTTTTCTTAAAAAGTACTCGATAGTGATATTTTTATTCTCTTAACGTAACTTATATCTTCTCTGTATATACATTCTTCATATTATTAGAGAACAAGTCTAATAACATTATTAATTAGTATTCAACTCTTTTCTTAAAAAGTAATCGATACTTTGGTCCGATACTTGGTATCGATAAGTGGCGTCTGACACCAAATTAAAGGCCGATACATCGAACCCTATTTTCTTCATTTGGTAAATTTGAGGGGTTAAGACGGTCGCGAAATTTGTTTGCACTCTTCAACCAATTCTTGTGGAGCGTCAAATAAAATCTCATTAAATGGACATTGGAAAGCTGATTAAATTAAATTAATTTGTTATTTCAAATATGATTATTATATATTTGAAATAAAATAAGTGTTAATTATTTAAAATAAAATTTAATTCAAATAACTGCTTATTTAAAAATGAAATAAAATAACTTAATTAATTAACTAATAATTTATTTCAAATAATAAAATGTATTTTCTATTGAAAACACTTTTCAGTCAAATTGTATTTCGTTTGTATTTCCTACGTTAATAGTTATTTGAGTTCTCACTGATTAAAATTTTATTTGAAATGATTATCTCAAATCTTATTTGAAATAACAAATTCATCTTAAAATTTAATTGAAATAAATTTCAATTAATTATTTTGAATAACATGCAGCACCCACTTTACAGTACAGAAATAAATATCTAAAATAAGTAATTCTAATTACCTACAATAAATAACTTCTTTACATATAAAAGTAGAACGTTTTTTAATGAATTTGATTGTGAATTTAACTATTATTTTTGCTTCTATTGTCTTCCTCTTTTTTCTTTCATGATTTTTAGGTATCATCTACTATTTTGCTACATGAACTTTGTAGACTTAAGATTTTCTCTCTGTATGTTGCTGAAAATGAATAAAATTTTAGTAGATATTAAAGGTACTTCTGTAATTAAGGGAGCGGCATTCTTTTATGCCTTTCGAACATGGCAGGCAATGTTTGTTTGCTTTCCCTACCTTTATTATCTTTATCTCTCGTTATCTCCATTTTCTCCACTTATCTTTTACACTTATACAATTTTTCCCTGTTCTGGAAAACATTTTATACCTTCCTTCGCCTCTCAGCCGGAAGGTCTTCGTTATATCGCTGTTAGGCTAAGCCAGCAGCACGCATTCGCCCTGCACTTCCTCCGCAGCGCGGCTAAGTGCAGCAGATGCTTTTGGCCCGAGAAGCACTTCGGTGCCGAAGGACTTTCCGTCCCGGCAATTCCCCGCAACAGCTTTATTTGCATTCGGGCTGAACCCATCACAGTTTAATTGTTGTCCAAATCTCCAGAGATCCATAAATCCCGTCTGCCTCCCGGGCTCAGTCTGTTTAGCAACTAGTTCCGCCGTAGTGGCCATGAATGGGTACATTTACGTGCTGCCTTTTTACATTCAAATCTAGTTGAAAACTCGCGCCTCGCGAGGCGGTGGGCGGCGGGCGTCGGCGACCCCACCGTCACAAAGAGCTGCGCCCTAGATTTTTGCAATTGAGTCTGTTCCAGCCCAGGTAAGACTGGCGCTGACTCTTTTCCACTTTCCCACTTTTCACGTCCCAATTCCTAGCTGGTGGTGTCCAAAAAAAAATAAAATGAGAAAAACTGAATAGATGCTGTTTTTGTCGACCCACATTTACCGTGTTTTCCGGGAATACACCACCTCCGTTAGGAGAGGTGGGAGGGGAGAGTGCTTACCGCTGAACCTTCACCGTTCTCAGGAATCGGGATAAAATCGTTTTTACACGGGAGGGGCCGGACCTCTGTCCGATGTTTCTCACAAAACATGGCTTATCTGGCCCGCGAAATGCTGCACTGCTTTGAGTGGATGCAGGGTAAGCTAAAAAGGGCAAACCGATGCCCTAAAAAGTCCCGAAGCCAAACTTGAACAAGGGGCATCCCGGGACAATGGGCTTCTGGGGTTCGACAGAACTATAATTCACCCCCAAACCCGAACCCGAATTCGCTGCGGGCGGGAAGGATGTGGGTATTGTGTAAACAAATCTGGTGATCTATCCCCCCTGGGCCACATGTGGTTCGAACCCGTTTCGGGATGGTCTCGACCCACATACCCGTCCACCGAATTTTTTTTATGAAGTTTCCAGAAAAAAAAAAAAGTAGCGTGGCAGACGCCTGGAGGACAGCCGGAACTGTCACCCATTAGCATCTCCCGGATTACAGACGACAAATTGATTTCGCGCCGCGCCGCTGCTGGAAGTCGCTGTTGACTTATCGAATTAAGGGCTTTCAATTTTTCCTTGATTTCGCGAGCCCTGCCATTAGCTTGTCATCACAGCTGGGAGCCGCTCCGAAGCTGGAAATCTCGGGAGGGCTTATCTTTTACAGCCTAATTAGGCGGCATATAAGCGCCGAGACGTTCGTCGAGCGCCCCAGAGAGCGACCCCGCACCCTCCAGTCCGTATTTCAGGATTCCCAAAGTGGGGGGGGCGGTCCTTCTACGTGGTGCAATTAAAATTAGCGCTCGTTACGCTAAAGCAGCCTCTGGAGTACTTAGGGCGGCGCGGCGTGCAAATGGGAGCAAGCGTGGGTTGTTGGACTCAGATGTGTTTCCTGGAAAATTTAAGCGAAACGCTGCAAGGGTTGGGAAATTGCTAAAATCCCCTTCGGATCTACAACGAGGCTTGTAATTTAACTTTGAACTAACGCGCGTTGTTGTCTTAGGCAAATGGAGAAATGTGGGCTTAAGAACTTAATGCGACGCAAAAGAGGGTTTCAAGGTGAAGACGGCGCGCATCTCACAAGAAACTCAAGTGTATGCTGGATGAAACGATTAGGCTGCTGCACCGAGGAAGGCTACTCAGGTAAGATCTTATAAAATATGTGCGCAAAATAAATTCTACTTACAAAAAAGCAGGTATTTAATGCCCCATACCTGACATCAATGGGTAGAGCAGCCTCTGGCTCTTCAGACGATAAGCCTTCTTGCTTCTGCCTACACTAAAAACGTATATTTTACATAATGGTGTAGTATTTTATAGCCAAAATAGAAGTACTTACACCAAAGACCTCGTTATATACCGAAAAACAAGAATCCATAATGCAACATACCCCAACATCCATTTAATGGATAGGATTCATGATTGGGTCGGTCCTGTCGATATTCATGTTTACTTTGTTTATGATTTCCTCTGAGTCGGAAACAAAGTTTTTAAATATCTAAGTTCCAATTAAGCAGCATACATACTCCAAGTCCAAAATATTTCGTCAGCCAAACGAAAGAAAACCAAATGTTCACATTCATAATTTCCTTTCAAACCTCTTATGAGAAAAAAAAAATTGATAGACCATTTTAAGTATTTGATATGAGAGTTGGATAGCTTTAAAAAAAATAGAAATTTTAATTGAAGAAAACGGATTGGTTTGCTAAATTTGATACTATACAAAAATATTGAATTCTGTTTAAAAGTAGCCATTAATAAATGTTTTATCGATTATCTAAATGTCTTCAAATTTGGCAAAATTATTAATTAATTATTAATCTTCAAAACCGTTAAGAAGTGCTACAAAAGGTGCACTTTTTAAATTTGGCAATAAGAAAATGTTCAAAAGTAGTTAAATTCATACATATTTACCAGTTTTCAGCAATGCAACATGGTTAAGAAAATGAAAGACCAGGACGAAAACAAAGTCATTTAGTAAAATTGTATGAACAGAAGAAAACAGTGCAATTTTGTTTAGAAACCTTTGTTAAAAATTAGTTTCTTCTCAATAACTTTTCAAAAAGCTACTCTAGATGGTGAATTACTTCCCTGTAAATCGGTTTTTACCCAAAAGTCGGCCTTAACTCAATAAAGCGATTCTGTAAGAATTTATGTACATTCATAAATTGGTTTTCCTAACATACAAATTTGCATAGTTATGGGCATTTGCGAGGGTACCTAAGAATATTTCTTGTTCAGCCATGTGACTTTGCATCTTAAACAGGGGATTTTGGAACTTTCATCAAAATTCCCTAAATCTACGTTTCCCATCCATCCTCGTCTGCCTTATTTCGCAAATCATATTATTTCTATGTCTAAAAGTCCCCAGGTTCCTTCTTCTTAACTTTAGTGACTTTAATACTTCTTTGGAACTGTTCCCAGAAGGACTTTTCTGTCCTTGATTTTCAGAAAGGACAATTTTCCTGCATGTAGAACAGTATCAAAGTAAAATTAGGGATTGTTTCCCCACAGGGAGTCGAGGTCGTGAGCTTCTTTGGCTCAACAATTGCCGTAGAATGTGGAACTATTTCTGACCTTGACAACGACTACACAGCCGTAAGCTTCAAAACAATGCAAGTCCTTTCATGCTACTGCCGGGGGCCGTAATTAATCCGTGGAGACAATGTCGCAACGAATCCCGGCAGCTACCCAAACTCATCTCGTTCACCTTGAACTCTGTCCCGCTGACAAATTAAGACCGGCATTGTCCGCGCGTGGGACCGGGACGTCCGCTCCGAAAGGAGCTAGGTCTTGGGAAGCCGGGATTAAGCACGTGCCAGAAACGCTTCGGAAGTCCTGTCCCCAACTGGTGTATGGGAGTCTCACGCACGAACTGGCCCTGAAAATTCAAGACGATCGTTTTGCTCATTTGCAAGCGGACTGCGAACTAACCGACAGTTATAGAATTTGTCGAAGGACTCGAATCCGTTTATTGGAACTTGTCTAGGCCTGTTGTGCCCCGGCCTAGGCAAAAACCCCCACTGGGAGCCGGAAAAGGGCAATTCTGGGAATTTAGTCTGCACGTGTGGGAACCCGGGGCTTATCCGATCGCCCGCCCGTCCACTGTTTAATTGGTTCCGCAATGACTTGCATTTTGGGGCCCCCATGGAAGAAGCGAGGCAGTGTTAATTAACCTCTCCGCTGAAGCAAGCGAATTCTGCAACCAAAAGATTTCAATTTACCCTCCCGGCGTCATTCGTTCGTACTCGAATCCCATTATTGCTGAGTGTTAATTACATTTTTCCAGCAAAAGCTTTTCATACTAATTTCCCATTTTTGTTCCTGCACCGACCTTGCCCCCGTAAACCTTCAGGAACCTTTCGCAGATGTGTCTTTTCCCTCACCGCCAAAATAATCGAGAGATTCATTTTTTCTGCCCCTCACGTGCTTTTTATTTGCGTAATTATAATTTTCCAGTCCATTTGGAGTCTACTTCAAGGTTCTTTGCGGTCCCCCGATGTTCCTTGGCGTCCAAACAGAAAAACAACGTCGCCAATTTTCGGACGATTACAAAAAGTTGAACTTATCAGCTCGGCTCGCGCCCATTCACCCGGGGTACTTTATCTCAATTTATTTAATTTGTTTACTTTGTCCGCACCGCCTGTGGAAGCCGTTCCCTTTTCATGTCAAGTTCAACTGTGTCCCAAATGAGCGGCGCTAATTCTGTTGTGGATAATTTCTGCCGTGTGATTCTATGATGAGGGGATTATCCGGCTTTTATCAGATCTTCAAATGACATCCCTTTATAGGGCCCGCTCTGGGCGATTAAATGCCCACCATTATTCCGTACACATACGCCCCGGACCCTTTGTGTTTTAACATTCGTTAGCTCGGACATTTTTATGGAAGTACAACGTTTTATGTAGGTACTCTATATTATTTTATATCGCGTGCTTCACAGATGGGGTGATGGTATCTGTCCTGAAACATTTGTTTTACTGCCGACGGGGAATTAAAAAAATACTTATGGATTTTAATGTAATGTGTGCATAGTTCATGAATCTAGGAAGGTTCTGACGAAATCTTAAATATTTAATGATTAAATAAAACTCCCTGAATAGGGTTCATTAACAAATAACAAATTTCGTAGAGACATGACAAGCCAGGAGAATTAATTTTATCTTGCGTACGTAGAAGCATCTTTATTTGCTAGGTATTTTAATTATTCCTAATTACCTCCTGTAGTGAATTAATTGTTTCGAAAAATATAGAGCAGAAAAAGTTCAAGCCCGACAAGAATTCAAAATACTGTTGTAAATGTTATTTTCAGGTCGATATAAAAGAATAGGTAGTTTAAATAAACCATTAGTACAAGCTTTCAAGCAACTAAATAAAAACTTTAGTTTGTTGTGCCCACAATTAATAACTATTAGCTTAGTAGTAGTTTATCAAATAACTAAACACACTAAGTTTTGTGTTTTGAAAATCGAGCGTATAACAGGGGCCACTTTTCACAAAATAGGTTTGCTCGCGGTCAGCATAACTCTTCGTAGAATTATTTAAAATTTCAGAAATGTGTTTGGAGCCGCCGGCCGCATCTCTGTATACATGAAAATGACCGTAACTAATGAAAAACTGGGAATTCTCCAGTTACCTTTCTAAAGCATATTCTTAGAAGTAAGTACATATGTATATACATATGTACTTTCAGAATATCAAATAAAAACAAATCCATTTTTCCAAAATTAACACTCTCACTAAACTAAGTTGATGTATGCAACTAATTTCGTTTTTTTTCGAAATTACAACATATGTAATTTAATTATTAATTCTCGGTTATTAATTGAGACAACTAAAAGTAGATAATGAATTCTTAGTTGATGTATGTATATACTATTAATTTTTTTCAACTAAGACTTTTAATTTTCCATTTCAAGTACAACTAATTCAATAGAAAAAAATTACTTATAAATTCAATTGCAATTAATTTTGGTCCAAGACTGACATTTAACAATTTGTTAACTTTATTTCTAATTCTTAAGAAGGTGGTACAATCACTCCGACATATAATACATTATACATATATTCAGTTCTTTAATTTAATTTAGTAACGAGCTTCTTAGACTCAAAACTTGTTATTTTTGTTTCACATTTTATGTCAGAAAGATATAACAAAAACTCGAAAACATACATGCGAGATTCAATTCCAATCAGAATATGTGTGATTTTCCATTATTATGATATTTTTTAAACGAAAATAAAAACACTCGTGATCCACATTCGCAATTTCTAGTTATTACCATAGCTGAGATGTTTTCACAAACTGTAAAACAAAGAATGTAAGCGATTTTAGAAGCAACTGACCCAATTTCGATTAAGGTTCGAAAGCATTAAATTTATTTTAGCAACTTAACCCCAAAGCAGATTTCTCTTAGCAATCAAAATGGAAGATGGTATTTTAAATTCGATAAACCCCACTTTAGTCTAAAATGGCAATTAATTCTCAATCCCTACTATTCACCTCCAGAGTGGGACATTTTAGGAATTTTGATAGTCGCTTAATACAAACAGAGGGTAAAATATTTGGAATCGATATTGTGGACGCCAATTTGTACACTTAATCGGATTCCATTAAACTGTGCACTTCGGGGTTTTCGTCGTCGCTTATTTTTAAAATCGGGTTGTGTTCCTTTATCCGATTTCAGTGAAACAAGTTCATAAACGAAAATATTCTGTTCGCTCATGTTGAACAGAAAAGAGGTTTAAAAAAACTGAATGGGGCAGCAGTACCTCATTTTATTGGTTCTCCCTCAGGGACATATAAAACTGAAACTCTGCTGTACTCAAAAAGAAATATCTATTCCTTAATTTCATGCGAAAAATCATAAACATTTTACCAGCGAATACATTCTAAATGGCCTTTCCTCTCGTTACCAACCTTGGTAGAGTAAACCTACTCTGCCTATGATATAATATGTTAAGCAGGCTATAAAACTAAAATAGACACCGTGTAATAGCATATGTCCTACCAACCCCCATATAAACAAGATCGTTCGCTGAGATTCATTACCCGTGAGGTGATCAGCAAGGCGTCGAAGGTTTAATTAATTTTTCCAGGAGGAAACCAGCTCTAAACAATTTTAATCTCGGCAGGAATACCAAGTGCGAACTACATATTTTCTATTCCATAAAGCAGCCGGGGCAACCTAAGATGATTCCCCGTGAACGCAGCAAATCCAAGGGAAGGACAAGGGTAATAATAACGATTATCCTTGTTCACTTTGACTTTTACGACCAAAAGACCTCGTTAAGCGTACCTATCCACTCCACATGAAGCAAACATAGAGCGCAATGGTCGGGGTTCGGCTGGGTTCGACCCTCGAATTAATTCTGTTCAAGTTATTGGCCTTTCTTGAATCGTAAAACAAAAGTTACTCGACATGCCGTATTCGGAGAGGTTTTGCTGGCGTCATATAAAAGAGCTCCCCATAATAAAGGATTTATGCATCCGTCGTCACTATTTGGGACCTGGCAAATTCAGCAGTTGGTTATTCATTGACTGCTTGCGTGTGCTCCACTTCAGCGACTGCATTTATGATAATTTCCATTAAGTTCAACTTTCCACGAATGTTGGGCGAGTAGGTATGCCATAGGGGAGAGGGTTATTTAGGGAGGGCCATATAACTTTTTAGTTTATTTTTATACTTTTAATACTTTATATGCCAAGAGTATGTTCCTGAAACTTCATTGTAAATTTTTGATTAATTTATCTTTGTAACTGATTTCGTTACTCTGTTCTAAAAATCAATGCGGTACCCCACGAGTAGAATGCTATAAAATTAATGAAATTTTTCTCTGTAAAATTTTGACGTGTATTATTAACCTTGATGTATTCAACAGTTGTTCATTCTTAATCAGCTTTAATCATAAAAAACGTATGAGAAAAGTTTCGGATAAATATAAGTTTCTCCATATATGTATGTACACATATAATCGATAAATTTTCAAATAATTATTAATAAATATAAAGTGTTTGCAAAAATGCTAGACTACGCGGTCTTTTCTAAGTTATATCTACATCTTCGTAAATATATCATACCAAACCAACATGGGTTCGTTGATGGTAGATCTACAGTCACCAACCTCTCTATATATTCTGAATTTATATTGACAAACTTAAATTCGGGTAAGGTTGTTGATTCGATTTACATCGACTTTACGCGGGCCTTCGATTTAGTTAATCTCAACCTACTAGTAAAAAAACTCAGTGCTTACGGAATTGCAGGTACGTTACTACTGTGGTTTGAGTCTTACTTGAACGGAAGGCAGCAAATAGTTAAAATAAAAAATTCGATATCATTCATTATTGAAGTGTTATCCGGAGTAGGACAAGGAACTCATATGGGTCCTTTATTATTTTTAATATTTATTAATGATATTCTTGATTGCGTCAAATATTGTGAGATTTCTCTTTTTGCTGATGATACTAAATTATTCAAAGTAATTGAGTCACATAATGATTCACTATTACTTCAGCGAGATATTTATTCCTTTGAAGAGTGGTGTAGGATAAACGGCTTACAATGTAATGCTAAAAAGTGTTTTGTAATAAGATTTGGAAAAAGTAATACCGTCCCGTTTTCTAACTATTCAATTGGCGGCAACTTGCTTGGGAGAGTAAATCATATTAAGGATCTTGGAGTTATATTTGACTCTAAAATGTCATTCAAGTACCATGTAGAGTACCTTGATATGGATATTCGTAAGAAGATCTATTTCATTAAAAGATTTTCATTTAAATTTAAATCTGTATCTACTTTTCGAACACTGTATTTCTCGTTTCTTTATTCGAAATTAATGTATGCTTCAACGATTTGGAGACCTTATGAAAAGGGACTTATAAAAAAGATTGAATCTCTTAATACTCACTTTCTTAGATATGCTGCATTTAAAACAGGTATTGCAATTCATTTTACAGATCATGATTTTTCTTCAATATACAAAATATTTCATATAAGCACTCTTGAATCCGCCAGAAATAGAGCAGATGTGATATTTGCATTCAAAATTCTTTCGAATTCTATTGATTGCCCAGATCTCTTGATGAAATTTAATTTCTACATTCCCCCGAGGAGGCTTAGAGCAAATAATTACTATTTCTCTAATCCTATTTTACGTAATGGTGAAAGGAAAAATATTGTCTATAGGTTATCAGAACTATGTAATACCAATGCTCATTGGCTTGATTTATTTTGTTCCTCACTTAACCAAGTACAAAGCAAATCAAAGATTTTGTTAAAATACGAATGAATGAATAATATGAATATGTATTTAATTAAAACTGAATTATATAACTTATCTATAAGTAATTTTAAGCTACACAAAAATTGTAATTTATATTTATGTATGGGGCTTGCCCTGTTGAAACTTAAATAAATAAATAAATAAATAAATACAAAGAAAAATTAAGCATTAAAAACCAAAATATAAATATGAAATTATCTTGTTCATCATTTATCCAAATTACTAATTTGGCTGTGACAGCTTAAAACATCGTCGTGCTTCATTTCCATGCTACCTAAATTTTAATATCTTACAACTTATGTATAATCAACAATAAGAAATAATACTTCGCTGAGCTTTTAAATTCGAATCTTTACGAAGAAGAACTTAATTTTTATATTTATTTCGATAATTTGATGTACATTCGAATTCTTTTAAAATGTAATTTCCTCAAAAATGTACACCATAACATATGAGTAAAATAAAAACAACTAAGTTACATAACCTTAACGAAAATTGTTATTAAAACTTCGTTGCGTATTCTCAGATTTCTTTAGCAAAATTAGAAATATTATATTTCATCCAGCAGTCGTGTATTGTCGTCAACTCGACAATAAAATACGTGACAAGTAATTAAGTTTTTTGAATTGCATCCATGCATTACTAATTTAATCATGGACCGAAAATAATGATTTTTCTGAAATTTTAAGCAAAAAAATCATCACTTTATATCTAATTTATACTAAGCTAAAATCAATTATTTAATTTCTAATCTTACTTAGATTCTATAATACTTTGTATAAAAGGTTTAATTTTTTCCCTGAATTTAATTATTTTGGTTGTTTTCTTATTTGTTATATCATGACTGCTCTTATATCGTATTTTCTGTTTTACTTGTTTATTAGTACCTATCTATGCTTTGAACTTTTTATTCTTATATTTCTTATTTTTTTAAAAGTAAAACTCTTCGAAAAGACTTTTATAAAATAATCCAATACCCAAGAATTAATTGAAGTAAATTTATACAATTTTATTCTTGCATCACGTCCTATTCAATAATTGAAATCAATTTTCATTAAATTCTATTTATTATTTTAATATCAGTTTTAAAATAAGCAACTCCAAAAACTCCCATCTAGATATTTTTATGAAAATCATACAATGTTTAGAATTTGACTCCTCTCTTAAAAACTACTCCTCCTAATAGTACCACAATTAATAGGTTTGGAGTCCTTATTGAAATAAGTTGTTATGAAACAAAAAACTAAAATTCAGAATTTCCCATTATCATAAAACGATTGTTTTAATAATACTTGCTCTGCTATTTACTTTGGAATATGGAAGTGGAAAGGAATATTGAAGACTAATTAAACTAAAGAGGTTTAAATATACGATTAGATGTTTTTTTAGAAATTCATAGCATAAGAATTGAACAGAACCTCGTTTTTTCTCCCAAGAGCCTCAAGAGTCTCAAGTGACGAATAGAAATCACTCGTCTCCTTCGGGAAGTGATCTCGAAACGGAACTGTTTCGAGGACGGAATCTAGATTTTGCATTCACCGCCTTCTTTGATAGAGAGAGAAATTAAGGTTTGCATAAAACCTTATTCTCAAACATAAAATAATTATTCCCGACGCTATCAATGCAGTGTGCACCATTTGTTTTTGCGTCGATTAAGGTAAATACCCATCAGAATCACCCAGATTAAATCCGCACTGGGAGACGCTATTTAGCGCAAGCTGCGAATCTAACAGATTGTGTACGCAAATATGGATAATCAAGCTGCACTGTGATTAGAGTGGAAGCTGACGAGATCTAAGCTGGCTTGCATCGCTGGTGCAATCAGCTGAAAATGCAACAAACTTCCCTTTTCAGAAGGAAAATCTCAAAGCGCTTTCCGCTCCAGTTCCCGTCATCTTTTATCGAACGTCGCAAATTCCTTGATTGGCTGAATCGGACATCTTCAAAGGAATGGAAACGCAAAGTTTAACAATTTAAATTTGTTCGTGGATCCCTGAAAAGGGCAGGGCGACTTGTGGCAGTGACTGGACGGAAGGGCACTTGTTGTCCTGCGGGCATTAGATTTGGGTTTCCTGCTAAATTATTTTATTATCCCGGGAGCATATGTACCTAAAGCCCTATACGCACGACGGCAGCAGTCAGGAGGCCCACCTCCACCTCCGCTCGAGTAAGAGCTGGGCTGGTTGATGTGGGAGGACCATGATGCTGCCAGAGGGTAAAAATGAAGAGTTGTCGGGTGACCGGGGGGCGGGCGCTGCAGTCGGGAGCAGGTGGTATTTATGTAGCGGAAATATGTGGTACGACAGGTACCTTGATAAGGGTGACTGCCTGCTTGCTATTAGGCATCCGGCGCTCTGTTCTTACTTAATCTCGGCGCTGAATGACACGGCCATGGAGCCCACTCTTTACATCCTCCAACACTGCCAGCCCTACCATCTACCCCCGCCCCTTTGATCCCTCCCCACTTAGCTGTTCGTCCGCTGAGGAGCACAAGTGCAGAAAAAACACATATAAAAAAAATATATATAAGCAAAAACAAGCCCAAAGGGGTTGGGATGGATGCGGAAAAGTACCCTTATGTGGGGGCGAAACGCCATACATGTATAATACATGCGCCGGGAGAGAGTCCCGCTGCTTAATGATTTATGATGCGTTTACGTGATTATTTCTGGAATGGAACATAACCGGGAAGGGTCCGAGAGAGAGAATAAAAGTCTGCGCTGTGCTTCTTTATTGAGGTCCTAAATTATTACATGAATTAATGGTGCCATAACTCGGGCAATTTGGACAGGCGGTGAATTGTGACACTACCCGAAAGTAATTATCGTTAAATTGCTCCGCGGCATCTTAAGACAATGGACCTTAGTCGCCAAATAGTCGGGATTATCAGTGCCATTTGGCTGAGTTATTGGAGACTTTCATGGAAATTTTACATATGCGCGGTCACACAGGGACATGTTCTGGCAAAAAAAAAAAGAAGAAAATTTGCATATAAAAGTCCGTATGAATTATTCGAGCACTTTAAAATGTTTGGTAAAAGTGCCATAAGAATTTTAAATGAATTGCTTAAGTTTCGTTAGTAATATTCTAAAAAATGTGTTTAAAAGT
Organism: Eutolmus rufibarbis; assembly: GCA_963920795.1. NCBI lineage: Eukaryota > Metazoa > Arthropoda > Insecta > Diptera > Asilidae > Eutolmus > Eutolmus rufibarbis. The sequence goes on along the minus strand of OY987204.1, from coordinate 41,792,179 downwards.
ATGGAAGAAATTGGAGTATTTTAACAACTTTGTTCCTTAATTCACCATGATACTTACCACAACCACAGTAACCACTACAGCGTTTGTCCATCCCTAAGCTCACGATGGCAATAATAAGAAATACTTACCTCCTTTATTTACCACATTTCACCTGGTAACGTCACCAAAGTTACCACAATTCTCTGATGATTCAAGATGTATATTTCACAAGTACATAAAAGAAATTACATTCGTTTTTCTCGAAAGATTCACGAGTAATTTACGAAAGTCGACATAGTCTGACAGCTGATTCATTTCCGATTCTTTTCCGATGTTTTTAATATTATTTATTTAAACTAAAAATTTAAGAATTTATCAATAGATAATGTAAGAAATTATAAGTTCTCATCAAAGGTAAACTCTGTTATGTCATGCTCTCCATGTGTAATTTTACGCAATAAAGCTTATAATTTATTTTACATTTCCTTAATTCCTCCTCTTACTTTGTAAAAATGCACAATATAAATTGTATCAGTTCAATTAATTCTCATTTACGTATATTCATTGCGTCTGTTGCATCCATTGCGCTTTTGTATGTGTTGGTGGCAAATTAAACACACGTACATATGTTCATATATTTCCCGTGAACATTCTAAGAAAAATAATACAATATGCAACTGTAAGTATAAATTCATGAAAAACAGCATGAAGACTGTTGAAAGTCTAAAAGGAATACAAAAATTTCTTTAAATATGTTCAAGGATAGTGCGTTTGCCAACAGACACTTAAAGACAAATAAAGAACGTAGTAGGAAGACATTGTGACTCCAAAAATACCATACCGTTTCAATTGTCTCCACAAACCATCCGCAAAAATGGCTGGAGATTTATTCACAAATTAAGTATTGATGAAGGCTGGTTCTATAATCCAAACAACATATTTAGGATGTATATGTACATTTGAAGTACCTATGTATTAATTCCTGAGCTAAGTTTTGGTCAAGATATTTGTAAAGTACTTAATAACACTTTAATAGCGTGAGTCGAATTTCTGCTATATATGTATGTACTTATTATAAATTGCTAGTTTGACTGTTACATAAAATTTGTCTACTAACAGAAAAGCCGTCTGATATGTTCTTTTAGAGGATGAAAATAAGACATTTTTGCTACAAATGCTCACGCTCAATTAGTAGCTACGAGATACTCTTGAGTTCTCTGGAAATCGTAAAAAGTTGAAAACCATTTTTTCTTGTCCCTAAATTAAACTGTTGGAGGAGTAATGTTTTGTACGCTTCAATTGCATGTTCCGAGAAGCACCCTGCGTTCACATTTGACTGCAAATTGGAGCTGAGAGTACACTGAATTAAATCCCCGAAAGTCACTAGCAGATCTCAGGAGGAAACAAATAGCCAACGTCAAGCAGATCCTTTGTACAACTCCCGGTCCCTATTCGACCCTTAAAAACGAGTCGACAACCGTAGAACAGTTGCACGAAAATGAGAATTTCTAGAGTGGCCCCATCCACTCCATCTGCAGCGGAAGAGAATCAATTTCTCTGGAAAGACGGCGAAAAAATTCAGCAATTCACCTCTTAACGCGGCATCCATTAATCATAGCGGCTGTAGCCCCGATCCCCGCCGAAGGCTCCTCCGCAAGGGCTGTCCTTGTAAAACACCTTGACGAGCATGGGTACTTAGCTAATACTTATCTGCACGTGCAGGGCACGTTCGCCGGGCTGCTCGGCGGAATTCCGGTACCAGGGCCCGCCTGACAAATAAATCATGTCGCTGGGAATTTTCCAATTGAACTGCTGGCAAATTTTTTAAAATTGCCACCGAGCCTCCCCCGGGCAAGCGGCGCAAGATCACTCCCGTCCGTCGTCGGTGTACGAGCCAAGACCAATTTTAAGGACGATTTCTCATTTCCTAGAGAGCCACCGTCAACACTGCCCTTGATTGAGAGTCCTGACTTAGTCCGGGAAAAAAAAGGCTAACAAAGAGCACTTCACTGGCGCTGGACATGGACAGGAGCACGAGACGTGCCCGAGGTTCTTTTCTTAATTAACGGACGTGAGGGTTTTCCTTCTCTTAGAGTGGGGGGAGATCAATTTCCGAAGTTAAATTAGCTCGCACTTCCACCGGACGGGGGATTGGAGCTGGGGGTATGGAGGTTATCGAGGAGGGTTCACGACCTCTGGTCGCTTTATGGCCCTTTAAGGTCATCGCAAAGAGTTACGACTATAGCTGCGGTGCGCCCTTAAAGATAATGAGATCTTCACACTGCCCAAAGCTTCATTTCGGCTGAGCAGGAGTTTTTCTTTGAACTGAATCCCATCCCAAAATCACAGCAGCAGCTTCATACTGCGAATTAGCAGAAATCCCGGGCTCAGGAAGGGGCCCCTAAGAAAAATCAAAGGAGACTCCGTGTCCGTCGAAAAGTGGAAAAATTGCTTGGCAGCTAAAGTCCAGGGAGTGATGTGAAATTCATTAAAAGTGGAAAAACGCTGATCTCTGCTGCTGCCAGTCCATTTTCCTTCATTCTATCTCAGAAGTTTGGTTCCTGCTGCCTGGCTAAACTGCTCTTTGTTGACTCTACATCCAGCCGAGGAGCTTTTTATTTATTTAAGGATAATCGCGGATGATTTGATGGAAAGATTTCATTCCGTACCGACTGCAGTGGGGACCCGCTTTGATGTCTGCCCACCTACATTAGATTATCCTCTAATGACATTCTGAATTTTTGGAATTTAGCCACCTTTTGGCATTAGCACGCTGGGAAATGTGATAAGCCAGCCGGATCTTGAAAGGAAAATACTGAGGAACTCATCCGTTAAATAATGGAGTAAGAATCGGAATAATTCGACAAAACTCAATTACAGAAAATTACCTACTTTATTTGAAAGCAGTCATGCTAATTTACTTTGTTTGGCATTTCAATTCACCAAGCTGCATTCCCGTAAATTAATTATAGTTAGTTAATTTACTCGTTACAAAATTCAGTTTTTACAGCGAAACGGTCAAAAGATATTTGCGCACGATAGACGGGCAGTCAATCAATAAAACTTCACCATAAGTATTACGAATTTTTAATATTATATTTGGTATAGAATTCTAAACACAATAAAAATAAAGGTTTTTACTATCCATTTTATGCTTTTATTATTTCATTATCACATTTTTCCAATTTGCGGAGTGGAATACCATTTAATCTTTTACTATCAATAAAAAATATAATAACATTATCTTTTTTATGTAGGGTTTTTCACATGAACCATAAAGATATGGTACAATGTTAAAACATTTCAATTTTTATTTAATAGATATATTGATCGATCGTAAATAAATACATATTGCAATTATTATCCTTTTTTTTTAATATTAAACCGTTCGACTATCTTTCTGTATTTTTATCAGTTATATAACACAACATTTATTCAATCGTGCCAATAATTTTTTAACTTTGTTAAACCTATTTATGTATTGTACCTACATATGATAATTTATAATACAAAAGTTTAAATATTGGTAGTTAGTTTTTAACCGACTTCATAAAAAAGATTATCTTCGTGTATAACTTTGAAACGGGTAAACCGATTTGGACAAGGTTTTTCGTTATTCGAAAGCTTGATTCGTTGAAAGGTGCATTGATGAAATGAAGTGAAAACTTAACTAGCATAATTTTGTTATTCAAATATATTTATTCTAGTAGGTAGCTAATTACCCAGCAAGACAAATTGTCTCTCTTTAGTACATATCTTGAAAATAATTTATTATTTACTCTTACTGTCGATACCCCTAAAATTATCCAACAGCTGGAACTGAGTGCTCATTGCCTGTAAATGGGAAATCGATGTAAGATCTATATAAGATATATAAGATGTCTAAAAGAAGTCTATGGACAACGTAACGAGTAAAGTAAGTAATTGAAAACTATAACGAAAGTACTTATTAATGCATCTGACACACTATACGCCAATGAAGCTATAGTTCCCACCATGTGTCTTTCACTGGCAGCTCCTCGTTTAAGGTTGCTCTCCAGATAACTTAAAGTGGAAAAGTACTTAACTAAAGGTATCCTCGACCAGACTCTAAGGGTCGAGAAGATACAATTTTAAGCCAACACCTAGACAAGGGCCCAATAACAGGTAAAGTAGGGATACTGGCGGTAATTCGGTTAGTTCTACGGCTTGACCTAGTTCACTTTGAAAGCTCGGTTAGATATGTGAAGTCTTGGCTGGATTTTGTCCAGCCTCAAAATTGGATCTTGACAGCTACCTCATTTCAAAATGTAAAATTTTGCAAAATGCCAATAAAGATAACTTTAGCGCGGTAATATTCCTGTCATCTCCCGGCGAAATCTATAGAAATGGATAACAAATCTGATGGCAATACACGCCAATCACATGAGAAATCTGGAGGGATTTCCGAGAAAGTGTTGAACGGCAGGAAAATTTATCTCCACCTGGGAGGTATTGCCCCTATGTATTTTACCGGGACGCATATAAAGCAGCCTTCGCTTATAAGTGGCATGGCCCAGCAGCCGTATCACAGGCATCACCATAAAAATCGGATTCCCATCGAAATTCGATGAAATCCCAATATCGCATCCTTTGAGTCTGCCGTCGAGGGTTGAGGAGCAGGTCTGCCTTCTGCGGATGAGCGCCGCCCGACAAGGGGAATGCATTTCAGTTCCAGGACTCGGGCTTCGGTGGTCCAGGAGCCTTCGGTGGATGCTGGCTACTGAACTGTGCAGAGATTCCACTTTGCAACCGCAACAGTTATGTATATATTCGGGTAAATTGAATTTTTTGCCGCAATAGCAGGTGTAACTCCGAGAATTGATAAGAACGATGATTGCGTCTGTGAGGGAAATTTGATTTCAATTTAACTGCTTCGACAGGGCGCAGTGATCGAAATTGCGAAAATCGTGGTCAAGCTCAGAATGATACTTAATTTGCTTACAAACAGGTAGATAAACCGACAGAAATTCGCTGGTACTCATCGGACTTTGTATTTATTTCATGGAAAAATTGTAACTACATACATATATGCAAAGTTTTTTATAAGAGTAGATGTGTAATTAATACATATAAAACTCAAATTAAACACTTAATAAATTGTTTTTCACTCCATATCATTCCACCGCGATAACCCATTTTGCCCCTATGTATTAAATACCGGGATGAACAAGGTTCCAATAACGCAAACTAAGTTCAACTAATAAACTACATCATTTATGTTTAACTTTCCTCCCAAAAAAGTTTAACAACTTTACACTTGCAAACAAAACTAAGTTCAGTCTCAAAAACATGGAAAATATTGCTGTCATAAATGCAACAAACGAATAAACGAACAAAGTTCGCTAGGCACGTAGAATATACAATTTACTTGTTTCACAACAGTTTGCTTTACTTTTTTATTACTTTCTTCTTACTCATAATACCATTCCCGGAAATTTTGTAAACCATGCTGCAAAATTGCATAAATACCTAAACATCACGCCAATGTCATATTTGAAAAGTTTCATAATTATTTCAACTAAAAATACTACTTCAACTAAATTATTGTTATATGTAAATAAAATGAAAAATTCAAATTAATATTCATTTCTTAAAAGTCTACTCATAACAGTTTCGATAGAGTTTAAATAGGTATCTTAAAATATTTTTGATGAAATTTATATATTATGCATTCTGTTTTAAATCATGTAAATCTGAAAGTAATGAATACAATGAATATCAGTTGCGAACGCTGATAAAAATTTTAATAAACCAACTGTTTGCTCGAAAAATTTATGACTAATTCGTGTCGACAAAGCCAAAACATGATATTGATGTTTTTCAGATAACCTGTTGCTAAATGCTATACAAGAATTTATATCCTGATAAGATTTATGAAAACGTGCGGAGCCTGTCGACTACCTCATAATTTCTTCCTACAGCACCTCGTTCAGTTCTAATTAGAGCATTATTTGTCCTCCGCATGTTTCATACGTAGTATCTTCGTTTCGCCCTAACAAATTTGTATGTAATTTGTGTATTGCAAAATTAATGCTGTCTTTAGTGGCCAAATTTAACTTATGCTGGGTTATAACACGATAATCACATATCATCTTGCATCACTCACAAATAGTGGGCTTAAAAATTTATTTAAATATAAAATTGTTGTTCTTTCGTAAGATAATTTATACTAAAAAAATCTCGAGTATGCCTCATCGTCTTTTCGTCCTTTAGCCACAATAACGAGCCATCCTTACACCCAGATTTGATACTTTAGTGGGTGAACGCTCCTTTTACTGCTCAAGTTGCTCGGCTACAAAGCTCGCTTTCTCCTTAAATTCAAAAGAATGACAGATCTTGATGGGTTCGCGAAAGGTGTACTGAAACATTCTTGTGTCTGCGGTTGAAACCATAGGAGCTATTTGAGTATGCACATCTGTGAGCGCTTGTGTAGCGCTATAAATAAAATCTTGATTTTCGTTTTTTACATACATATCGTATAATACATTCGCTTTATAGTTTTCTTTTTATTAATTATTCTGTCCTTTTTCGCTTGTTGGTACCATTGTGGTGCTGTTCGTACGTGCAGCAAGTTTGAAAAAGACATTTTTCTTTTCCGTTTAAATTCAATACACTTCTTTCATAGCTCTGTAGTTTTGAAAAGCAGCTATGTACATATGTAGTTTATATACTTACATATGCAGTTCCAATTTTCTTATAATCACATTTGAGACAAAAAGAAATTATACAATATTGAAAGTATGTTTTTCTCATGAGCTGAAACGGACTTACAGCTCTATACAAAATATTATGCTGTACCTTTAGCACATTTTACTAAGATTACAGAGCATTAAAGTAAAACGAAACTATATAAAGAACCTTCATATTATATACACATATGTACATATATGTATTGTATATACCTGTCTTATAAAAGGCATTTTTAAAGTTTTTTATCAGAAAAATATCTTGATCGAAGATTAATTATTTTGAATAAAATTAATAGACCGCGAGCCAGTGACAAATTTTGTCAGTCATTTCATGCCAGGCGATACTTTATAAAATGGTTCAGAGAGTTATTTCATGAAACTCTGTGTACGTCAGCTTCGGCTCCGTGGCCGAGTTCAGCAGCGGTAGCCACCCACACACGTAAAAAAAAAAATGATTTTCAATTATTTCCTCCGGATTGAAAATTTATCAACTTATAGCTAACCCAATATCTTGAAGATAAAAAAAAGTCAGCTGGCTATAAAGTGGTGAATAATACGTCAGCTGGTCACTCGAACATGAAAAACAAATATGCCGCGTGTTCCAAAAATATGGAAAACCCTGAATAACTCGTTAGGGATGCATTTTTTGGAAAAATGTTAAATACAAAAGTTTCAGGAGTTTTTCCTAGCTACTCGATGGCGACCTTGGATTTGACGTTGACCTTGACCTTCAAGTTCATTTCAAGGTCAAAGTTGTTTTTCCAAATGGGAACCCCTATTTTTTATAGCGGATTTGGAAAGAGCAGGAAATTTTACGTTCAAATATGTCCTTGACCACGACCTTTAAGGTCATTCCGAGTCTATATATCGGTGGGAAGATTGTCAGCTTTTGCCCGTTCTTACCACTTTGGAATCAGTGACCGTGTATTTAAAACAAATCTTCTTCAAATTATCATAAAAATAAAAATTGATGGAATATACAAAGCGGTTCATCACAAATGGGATGTTTGGTATTTTTACTGGTATTTTTTCCAGTTTTTAAAGAGCGTAACTCAAACAATAAAGGAAAACTTAAAATATTTTCACACATTAACAAATTAACTGATACTCTTCATATTTCTTAACCTAAAATGATCGAATAGTCTGTTAAACAAAAAATATTTTGTTAAAATAAGATAAACTTGATTCAATTTGGGACAGTCTAGATTGCAATGACACTAATAGAAAGATCTCCAATTACGACTGACTGTTTATAAATGAGGAGTGTCTGTTCAAAAGAAGCTTTTTACTATAATAATTCCATTACTAATTTACTAATTCCACTACTATGTATATAAAAATTATTGTCCCGCAATCAAAAGGTTATATTTTAGTTCATTGATTAATATTTTTCATCAAAAAGTAATGTTTCCCATATTGACATGACTTAAGTCAGAAAGGTTTTATTTATGGAGAGCTACTTTCTACGTTTGTTCGTTTAATATTTCTACAAAAGGTTCTATTTTTTTGTTTATTATTTTATTTTTTAATAAAAATACTGAAAAACAAATTTGCTTTTAAAATAAATATCTTCTTCATGAGTAATCTTATTGAGAAATCAAAGACCTACATGGTACACATTGTGACCACTCTAAATTTCTTTAAATGTTTGTAAAGTTTGCTTAGTGTAGAAATAGACCCTAAATAAATCCGTATGCAATTTTTATAAACAACAGAAAAATCACTGTTCGCTTCGAATCCTTAGAATGGACTACATGTAACGAGAAAATGATTCTGAGTTCTCTCTCAAAATATGTACGTTGCACGAATTAGACGTAACCCTTTATAGGACAGGTATTAAACAAGAATTAGACTTATAATTAGTATCTAATAATAATTGTTAAGGAAGGCTACTTTATGCCAACATTGTTTCGCTTAGCAGCTAGAATCAAAAGCACTAGAGCAAAAATGTTAAGTAAGTGCAGCTTTTTTATACCTCTTTAGCTGAATTATCAGTGGCATTTAGAAAGTCGTCCAACGAAAGACCACCTCCCTCGCAGGTGGTGTAAACTGAGCGACACTGTTGTAATTGGGGGCGTACTTACCACCCCCTAAGTATGATTGACGGCGCCATCATCATTTGGGAAGCATTACCACCTTCTCATGAATCAGCAGAATGACGTCTTACAGCATCCCGGCAAGCGACTATCAGCGCAGGGATTGCTCTGACGTGGCCCCGTCGCCCCCGGTCGCGGCGACGGATGCAAAACTGAAAGCTCCGATCTCCTTTCATCACCTTTGTCTCGCGACGATCATAAATCTCGGCAGCCAGTCGATGCCGTCGTAATGACTTCGGCGGGGGAAGTCGCCGACAAAGGGCTCCTTGTCGCAAAGGAGTTTTTATCACACATTTCTATTATCCTGGGCGACCGCTCTGCCGGCGAGATGTCGAACCCGCCGCCGCTGCCGTCGCCCGGGCTCATCAATAAAGGCCCCATTTACATCTGTTGCCCCAATCGGGGCGGCTGGAATAAATCACAATAAAACTTCCCTTTAATAGCGCAATCAACGCAGCCATTCAGTTTTCCTCCCCCGCCCGCAGAGGCCATGGGCGGTATGTGGCGGGCGCGGAGTTTACTTAGAAGACCGCATCCCGACGTCTCCACGGCCCCGGCAAACATGGCGAAATCGATGAGCATCGCCACATAAATCATGCCCTGGATGACGCAGGTATTCTAAGTAAGCCCTGCGGGGGTGGGGTGCCCTTCGCATTAAAAGCTACCCCCGGGTCCCCCGTACCCCCGACGAGTGGAGCGGATATGGCTAGAAACGGAGACGGTGATGAATCACGGCAGAGATGAAAGCTCTCATCAGGACGAAAGCGGGTCGCAGCCCGCCCCCACAACGCGGGTGGCAGGATATTCAAACCGGATATCTTTCAATTACATTTTCCCGTCATCAATATGAAATTGAGAAGCCATTGTGCCCGCCTGATTACCTGCAGCCCACCTGGCCCCGAATCGCAGCGGATTATTTCGATGGTACGCACGTACGGCGAATCGCGGGGCCGGGACGGCTCAACTTTTGAAATTGCCCGGATCCTTTTTGTTCTCCACGTTATTTATTTATTTTTTCTCTTATTTTTTATTCACCCAGGGAGTTTCGCGCTCCTTTTTGCGCTTCACTCAAATTGAAATTTATAACAAAGCGACAGCCCAAGCCAGAAGGATACTGAGTGCGAGGCGGGGGTGGCCGGGTGTGTCCCAGAACCTGCGAGCCCCATTCAAACAGGTGAGACGAAGTGCAACGCCCTCTAGCGGAGGGTTTCATCCTGGGTTTTGGATATTGGAGCGAATAATTAGTTTTTAGCTGACTCTGCTCGGCTGTCCGCGGAAGCGATGTCCGTTTAATTCCTCATTCGGGTAAAAATTTTTGCGCTTCAATAAATAAACCTATTGTTTCGTGACGGATTTTTTGCTCATAAAATGCATAAAATGAGCAGATTTCATTCTGGAAACTGCGAAGGGCTTAAGCTGCTGACATGGTGACCACATCGAACCACTCACTGTAAGGGTGGGAAGAAAAAATGTGAAAGGGATTTTATAAAATAAATTAATTCTGCCGAACCTTTTCAAACTAACTTTCATTGTTCTGTTCTCATAAAATTATCAGGTTTCTGAAACAATATGACAGTTAATTAATAAGGGACACACTATATTAAATTAGGGTATATTCACTGATCAACATTTTTGAGGTTCTTTTATTTTACAAAACAAAGGATATAAAAATTCGGAAATTAAAATTTTCCAGACCGTCAGAATTATTTATTTTTTTAAATAGGATAAAACACAAACTGTTTTTTCTTTACATATTTGAATTTATAAGAAATAATATTATAAAGTGTCTAAATAAAACTTTGAACACTTAAATATTTCCACGAAATACCTTGAAATTTAACAGGGCAGGACACCTTTCACTTTCTCCATGAAATAAAATAAACATCTTGAGCATAAAAACTATAGAAAAATATTAAACATTTCGCACATCAAAACTCTGATTATCGTTTAAATATTCACTGAAATTTTTGATGTTTTTGCTGATTTTGTCAATTAACTTAGTGATTTGCCCTTAATTCGCGATTTTGCTGTTGTCTCTACAGTACAAGCTTCTATATAATACCATACATACACACGTTACAATTTTCTATGATATTTTGGCGCATAATTTTTCCTTATAAATTTTTGATCCCATTTATTTACTTTTATATAAAATCCGATAAAAGTTTCAAAATAGTGCAATTGAGAGGTTTTTTTCTTATTTCCCGAAAAGGATCACAACTTTAGCAAAATGTTTGAAATTGTAAAAAGCTTCTAATTTATTGACAAACTGATGTGTATCAACTGTAAGAGTTTTTAGTAGTTTACCAATCCAATTTTTACATATAAAATTTGGTACACAAATTCCCTCCTATTTTGACATACCTACATTTACTAACACCCAATGCTTTTGTATCTGTAGATGGGCAAATTTCTTTTAAATTGAATAACCAACTGATGTTTAGCAAAAATGTTGAGAAAATCGATTTATTTAAATTTATTAGCATTCAGATTTGATTGATAAAATAGGATCTATAATTATTAATTAGTGCACGTTTATATGTATGTATATCTAATCTATTTTTATCAGCTTAAATTTTTTTGTAATATTTAAAATTAGACTTAACAAACAGAATCATCTCAATTCTAAATCCTTTCATACGTTATATACATATGTACATACATGTCGTTAAATTTAAAGAACTCCTCTAGCCATTTTTGTCTCAGATGTAAAACATTTATTGAAGTTGATATTGTACTATAGCAACACATTTTCATTATAATTTTACAAAAAAATTTAGAATATGCTCTTACGAAAATTATGAGCTTAGCTATCCTAATTTAAACTGGTTTCATTGTACATACAAAGTAATTAAAATATTGATGTGAAATTTTAATCGGTACATATTTGTTTTAATCAAAAGTTAAATAAACCCCAGGGCTAATCAGGTAAATCTTGTGCTTGTCATCCTCCCCCTCTCGCGGGGTATAAAGACCTTTAATTTTCGCCACTGTCACCATACAAGCGGCATGACTTGGGGAAAATTTTAAAATGCTTCAAGTCCCAAAGAAACTTTGACTCATCAGCGTGATCTGCATAATTTTCCTACTTTTAGTGAGTGGAGTGGTAGGTGCGGGATTTCGCGGATTTAGGGCTCGAAAAGGCAAAAGTTGTGCTCGTCACCCTGTCGGTGTGCTCGGGAGCGAACATTTCGCGAACTTACGCTTTAATCAAAACGTTAAAATTACTCGGTGAGGCATTAAGGGTGCTTTTGGTTCCTAAGCCCCCCATGACGCGCAGTTTAAGCGCTAAGCCACCTCCCCGGCCTTACACAAAGATTGTGCACCTGGATGGGATTAGGCGTGACATAGATATGAAAAGAAAATTCTTTAGGCAGAGTGGTTCGCGAGCAGACAGGTGACACGAGAAGCACCTGTGCCTGCTCCCGGTAACTAATTAGAGTAGGCTTTCGAGGAGTCCGTAAAATACATCATCGCCAGGTAGCGCTGTGGCTCTGTTGTACACTACGACTGGCGGTTGCTTCGCCAATACTTGCTGAATGGGAGGCGTGTAATCAATACTGCGCCGTGCGGTCGCACCGCAGGGGAGTGCTTCAACAATTGGCCTCCCTTCTGGGGGGCGATAAATTTCAGTAACCCCGTCAACCTTGTCGTCAATACATTACACTTTAATGGCGGCAGAGAGTTGCCTGAAAGGGCCCCAGATAATGACTGGGGCTGAGCTCTGATAGCGATAATTTAGAGACAGGCCGAGAGGAAGATGTTGCGAGTGTCCTGGTTTACCGCACGAGCACTAATGGTTTGTCCGGGTCACAAAAATTTTCATTTTTTTAAGATAAGGAAAAGTTTGAAGTTCCTTGAGAACAGCCCCCGGCGAGAACTTTGCGGACGGCACACAGCGCCGAAAGAAATATTGGAGCAAGTTTTATGGGGGGCGCCTGATGCGCATAAATTCACCTGTACTCACAATTAATTAGGGGATAAATTTTGAAAAGCCTGCACTAGCGCCTTCGACCAACAATGGGGCGTTTCTCTAGGCTAAAAAGCTCAGAATTTGGGGTAAGGAGTGTAATTTGTAAGGACGACAGTTTACCTGGAAGCTTCCTTGGGGCTCGACATAACGAGGCGGGATTGCCGGGCGAGGAGCACCTTCCTCGTAACCCCCACTAGAAAGGGAGTTTCATTATTACTGCCTTTTTTTCTCGTTCATTTTGTACTTTCTGCGTTACCCAACCGTAGATAAATTTTGAGTTTACGTGAGAGGGTTCAACAAAATAGTTCATTTAAACTTTATGTGGGATATTTGCAGGTGTTTTAGAAACCTGTAGTAATAAGAATATTTCCAAAATACCTATGTACATATGTATATGCATCCTAATTTTGTTGTTGGTCAAAACTTGCAACTGTTTTAACAATTCTGGAAGCGAAATTAACTCCTTTTAATTGCTGTCATATTCAGAATATGCAAATTTCTTCTATGAAAATTAATTAACATGTTCTACCTAAACTTCAATTGCCTTCGTTGTTAACTTTGTACATAGATTGTATAACAAATATAATAAACTGATGTGCAATAATAACTTATAAAAGAGCCAAAATGTGAATATGTATATATTAATTGGTCATTTTGGAAAACCAATAATTTTTTGTGCAAAAAAAGTTTGAGGATTTTCTTTAGGAACTAACCGTCAAGTATTGGAAAATTGAGTACTAATCCAATTTTTTCTCCAATACGGCACAATAAATTGTCGTAGTCAAAATATCGTCAATCAAGTAGAAAGAATATTTAAAAATAAAATACAAATTTAAAAACTAAAATCTCACTACGCAAAAGCTTCCTGTATATTCCTAGATTTTGTTGGCCTCCGACTACAACTATTTTTAATCCAATATCTTTGTTATTGGATCAGAGTTGTGATCTTCCTGTATAATATTTTATGCTTACATATTTTCAGCTTTTGCGTAGTCAGGCTTTAGTTTTTAAACTTTTATTTTATTTACAAATTTTTAGTGATAAGGAAATCATTGGATTTAGTGAAACGTCACGTATCCTATGACACGGGGACTGTTAGGACGCATCAAATGACATCTTATTTGCCAAAATGCGATAAGTACTTTAGGAGCTCTGAGGGATTAGATGAACATACATGGACTGCTGAAATAATAACCCTCCTTTGGTTTTAATTTGTTAATTAGCTGTGAGGCCTGTGATTTCAATACCGAAGTAAATCTTTCAATTTAAAAGTTAAAAATGAAATGTTTGCTCAGTAATGTCGTATTTTGTCTTTTGAAATTATTTTAATATATTATTATTTTATTTTATTTTGATTGAGATGTATTATAGGTACCTATGTATGTATATAAAAGTATATATAATAGGAATGGCTATATTTAGTGCTAGAGCTATAAATTCATTCATCTACATATAATATTAATAAGTAGGCCTAGCCAAGAAGATTTTGTATTTTGAAGTTCATACATACATATATTTTTATATTATTATTATTATTTTTTTCATCGCTTTATCTCTATATATGTATGTATATAATATATAATACAAATACGTATGTATATACTCGCGTATGCAATTCCGAAAATTTCTAAAGCATCTACTCTGTTTTCTCATTTGTTAAAAATAGTGCTGGTCTCGCTAACACTAAGCTAGAAATTGTGTATAATTTATGGCTTTTCCCACGGGATATACGGATATTGTAGTAGTGCTTCTCTTAGGTCTGGCGAGAGGACTGTTTCGCTTATTTTATTACATATAATGCGCTTTTGCTCTACCAAATGTAATGGGCGGTGGCAGCGTGTCTCCAGCATTCTCTTTCAGCTGCTGTAGTGTCGAGTGCTGCCTGACCGGAACGAAAAGGGTTGTCGATCGCCCTTAAGACCCTAATTGACAACACCAAAGCGCGTCTGCCTTTCAAAGGCAATAAATCGCTTCGGCAGCACTCGGGCCATTCTCTTTGCGCGTCATGCCGAAACAAAAGCGTTTGAAAGGCACTTTGTTGCATAAATAACTCAGCGTGCACATTTCATCGGGAATTTGTTAGTTCCACGTGGCTGGTCATTCCCAAAGCACCCGAAATTCCGGGGAACAATAAAACTTGCCGCTCTAGCACGCTCCGGCCACTCATTTGCATCTGTAAGAGCTAATTAGCGGACATTTGTCGGTTTTTACTGTCCCATTGGGCCTTGACAAGTGCAATTAGCCCGATTTCCCTGATAAGATAAAAGGTTCAGATGACTGAAAAATTAGACACATTTCACCTCCCTCTCCACCCACTTGACGCGATATTTTCCCACCTTGACTTTCTTCATTTGCATGTTAAAGCTCCAAACCGCAATGGGCGCTGTATGAAGGGTTGCCAACTTTTCTTAGAGTAGAGTAAAAATATTTGTGGAAGAAAGAAATCATTTTGATATTTCTCAATATTTCAAAATCAAACTATAAAAAAACAACATAACTATAGCTAGTTTCATGGTTTCAAAATTTTGGAAAACCTTACTCAAACGAAAAGGAAACTAATAATTGAAATAAATTTTAATAGACAAGATATTTTATACATATGATGCATTAATGAAAGGATATGCTAAAGGATATGTTAAAGATTTTGGCCCAATATTTACAATAAACGATTCCGAAAATTCCTATACATAACAGTTTTACATTTTTACATTTTCCATACTGAATGCCACAATTGATGAAAGTCCTAAACACTAAATTTCATATTACTGAAAATTCCACCTTCAATATAAAATCATGTTAGTAATATCTGCAATTATTATTTTAGCTGGGTCTCAACAATTTTGTTAATGGAAAAACTACGAATTTTTAAACAACTACACTAAACTTGAATTTTTTAATTATCATTCAATTACATGTACCTATTATATAGAAATAAATATTCAACTCTCTTGCTATTAATACAGGTAAAAGTTGTTGTGACGTGCTATTATTAAAGATCGATATTTTAATACATTTCATAAAATATAGATATAGCAGGGTTTTTTATATTGTTATAATAGCATTTGATGGAATTTTTTCATGATCGATTTGATTTTGGATATTTACTTTATTTGATTTGCTTTCAAGTTTGAAAAATTTGATTTCAAATATATGAAGTTAATGTTGAATGATTGGACACCGTTGGGTGCAAATCAGTAAGTGGTCATGCAATGAACTCATACTAAAGCCTTGTTCACTTTAAAAAAATTGAACGAAAAAATTATCTTCATTTCTTATGCTATATTACGTAGATAACTTTTGGAAGATTAAATATAGTAAGAATAATTTTGTTTAAGATTCGAATATTAAAATACCAGAAGAATTACGGGTGATAACTCTGAAAATGATGAACGATATGCTGCCTGCAGCCCGCTACCCCACCAAAGTATTAATTTACTTTTCTGAGGTTGAACGGGGCTCCACCCTTGTGCCAGAGGCAGCCACCCGGATCCATTTCAAAAGTCGAATTCCCTCACGGCTCGCAGAGAGCTGCAAAAGACAAGCCCCAATGAGTTCCAAAGTTTTCAGGGCTCGGGCCCACCACCGGCAGGGCACCGCATCGCCCCGAAGTCGTCGGAGCAGATTTTTGAAGACGACTGCGAGGGAATGCCCTGGGAATATTAAAAGTTCGCCGTTCGTCGCTGGCCCCGTGAGAGCCTGGAAGAATTTCAATAAACATTTTGATCAGCATCCTTCGAGCTTTGTCTTACCCGCGGTGACCTACTGACCTGCTCCCGGCCCAGCGGAGCCCACGCTGGGCCCTTCTGCGCCCCGTCGAGTCGGCCGGTGCCAAATCAATAGCAGCTGCCGTTTTCCTCGGCATTGTGCAGCGCGCCCTTTTAAAGTCCAAAGGACAACGAAAATAAAAGTAGGCGCCGCCGCCGTTTGCATTGTTCCCACAGTGGCCCGCAATTAGGCCGGGGGCGCCGCGGCGCTGGGATCCAGTTGCGCTTGACGGATTAAAACTTGTTCGTTACGAGGAGCATTGGCAGCTCCTTCTGCTGTTACATTTCGCAGAGCCTGGTGCCCGTCGACTTTGTTTTATTAAATTGTTTCCAGCCAGTAGTCAGTACCCAGCACTCCAGGAGGACTCCCTGGCCAGGCAGAGAAGTCTCAAGTTCTCTCCTGTTTCCTAATAAAACGAGACAATTAAATGAAGACTACGGCTCGCTTTTTACGGCTTATTGGAAAAGTTCCCCACAGCACAGCTTCTGCCGGCATCACCTAGTTCGCCACTTGAATCTGTTGTTTTATCTGAGTCTATGCCCCACTTAAATCCATTTGTACCTCTCGAACAAATGGGGAGCAATTGAGCCCCACCCGTTCCACCCGCTCTTTGCAGTTTATTTTAAGTTGGAAATAATTTCAGAGCCATTCTTTTGAAACATTCAAAAAGCCAGCTGGGCTTCGTCCTATTGTTGGGGCCACATGAGCTTCTCTGCAGTTGGACTCCCGTTCACCCTCCACTGCAAGTGAATCAGCCCTTAACTACAAAACTTTTATTTATACGAATTTCAGGTGTGAAACGAACCGATTTTACAGAGCTTTGGAAATTTTTATTTATTTTCACCTGGGTTTTCGTAAACAAGATAATCTTACCTCGCATGGATGCACTCGTGCGAACTTATGCTATCTAAAACTTTGCTGAATTTGTACAAGATGTAAATTGATTCTGTTTTTACAGCCAAGCTTACGGATATTCAGGTTATTTCTAATTGTTCGATTTTTGTCAGAAACTAGAGGGTGCCGATTATCCTTTTACTAGTATAAGCCTGGTCAACCGAAGATACATATTTTGTTGCATTTACGAATACAAAAACAAAAATGTGCTATCACATCACTGTTTTTAGCAAAATATGGTAAACAAAATGTTCAATTTTGAAGCATTTCTATTCTATCCAAATCTAATTTAATAGTCCCGATTTTCATTACATTTGTATTAATAGGTATACAAATTCACTAAATAAACGCCAACGCCAACATAATAAAATTTTGGCATAAACTGAGTTTGAGGTCTCCTCACGGATTTTGATGAAACTTTGTTGGGTCAAAAGTGACGATCGCTTATATTTCGTGAGATATTTAACTTTAAAATTCTGAAAAGTAATATTTTTTCGCCACAATTGCTCTATGCTCCTACAATTTGATGGTGAAAATTAAGGAAAAACCATAAATTAAAAATGTTTCCAATAGACTTCTGTAAAAAATTCTACACTAGTACTGAAAATAAATTAAACAAGTTACTTTTCTTCGATTTGTCATTTTATAAGGCAAATGCGTGCTCGTCACCGTTGATAAATCGAAATGCCTTTAATTTGTTAATTTCAAAGACTGTAGATGTTTAGATTGGAAAGGTGAAAATGTCCTTAATTTAAGGTATTTATACAATCTGCAAAATTTCGAAGTTAAATATCTCGGAAAGTACAAGTATACATTTTCTTTGCATATTTGTCACTTTAGACTCCAAAGGTTTACCAAAATCCATGAGACCTCAAACTCAATCTGTTCCAAAATATGTATATTAAAAAAGCATAATTGCAAGTTTATCGAACCTGTGTTTCAAAAATAAAAAACAAAAGTCCTCTGTTTAATTATCGAAAAACTGGCTAGAATGCATAGTTTTGAATACTTTCATAATCTTTATTCTTTTCATCACTAGTCAAAGTCGTAGGCGCCGTAATATCTAAATTATGGTATCAATATTAAAATAAAAATGAAAATATTTTCTAGATGACGCGGGCTGTCAATTAGAAAATAACTACAGTTGTGTATTGTGCAAAGGCATATAAGAGACTCAACAGCAATCTCTGAAAATTTCTTAGTAATAAAAACTGAGATTAACTCGACTGACACTAAAAAATTCTTATGGGAACCCATGGTAGGAGTCCATGGAGTTATTACCGAACTTGGGAAAATGTCTCGTAAATTGAAAACTTCGCATATAAAATATCTACTAAAATTGTTTACTAGTTGTAAGCTAGCTTAATTTGACTGTAGTTTTATTTTCATTTATTTGCTTATTAAGCTTATTACCAACATCATGCAACTAAAAAATTCATAAGAAAGTTAGACTGAAGCAAATCGGATCAAAGTCACT
Source organism: Eutolmus rufibarbis (assembly GCA_963920795.1). Taxonomy (NCBI): domain Eukaryota; kingdom Metazoa; phylum Arthropoda; class Insecta; order Diptera; family Asilidae; genus Eutolmus; species Eutolmus rufibarbis. The sequence goes on along the minus strand of OY987204.1, from coordinate 41,773,285 downwards.
TCCTTTGTCGAATTAAATGAATCACATTTAAACGTAAAAATCGATTTATTGCAAAAATAAAGTTTTTATTTTTTCATTGAAAAAAATAAGCAAAATAACTTTAAGTTTTGTTGGGGAAACCATTTGAACTTTTGATATGTTTTTCGTAGGACGTACTTTTCCATAGTTCTTTTAAATTATGATGGAAGCCATGTTTTCATGTAATTAGTGCGTGGTTCGTTAAGCATAAAATAATAAAATAAGCCTAAAATTCTATCTCCTTTTATGTAAGAGGAATATGAATTGTGGAAAACTTTGTCCAAGGGTTGAGTTCAAAATTATATTTCACGAGCCCTCGACAGAGCACGACCGAACAAATTCTCTTGCGATTCAGAAAAGCACACAAATTATCACGTGCGACATTTCAGTGCTCTTTGTTGTTTTAATCCACGTTAATTTGTTCGCTCGAGTTGAACATTTGGCTTAATATAATTCATTCTGTGTTGAAAGTTGATATTTTAGTATAAATTGATTAAAAGTATGCCTATCGTAAACTAAAAATAACTTTCATACTTCCACAAAATCCAGATTTGAATTTTGTTGGTATCCTCCTTTATTAACGATTCACCAGCAAGTGTTTTACAGGTATTCAGTTATTGCAAAAGAGTAGATGTGTTTCCAACTTTAGACTGGACAGACCATCCAAGCCTAAATGAAAAAAATTGACTTCATCTTGCATAGTGAAAAATTAAAATTAATAAAGCACATTTTGAAAATCTTTAATTGGCAGCCAATTGTAATAAAAAGTGTAATATATTGTAGTTCATTTACTTGCTTTTTATTTATTTACTTTAAATTTTCTACATTTCTATTTACATATACTCATTTGAAAAATAAAAGTGACTAATGATAAATAATTTTAACCTTAAAATTACATACCTATATAATCTGTAATCTAGGAATATTTCCATCTAATAGATCGGAATGTTTTATTTGTTTGTTTATATTTTTTAATTTTATAAACGTACTCTTTTAAATTGTTGTACTTTACTATATTTATTGTACGAAAATGTTCAAGTATTTTTAATTTTACTTATGTATATGAGGCTATCAGCGCAGAAGTGGTGTAACCCCAGACTATTTCTTAGGAGATAATGAGGAATTAAAATGTGGTTAAAATGTTTTTGAATTGCATTTATTTTGTGAACATTATTTCAATTGTTTTGCCATCTATTGATAATTCTAAAAGGTGGCTTACGCCACTATTGTATTGAAAGATCATAATTTAACGAATTTATTTTACACAAAAACCCTACCCAACAAAAATTGTGGGTTACACCACTTCTGCGCTGATAGCCTCATATGTATGTATGCACATATGTTTATCTAACAGTGCGCTTGTTACGGCTTAATTTCATTATTTAATTTATTATTGTAGCTCTTATTAAAAATATTTAAATTAATCTCAATATGTAGGAAATGTTCCGAGTTGGAATTGTTGTGCACATTTACGTGTAATTTTCCCTAAGAAAATAGCAACGTTGCTCCATGAGTAGTATTACAATTCAGTCATTTAAATCTACATTCCATTAAATTTGCTCTTTCACATATTCCTTTATTCAATCGAGCCGTATTTTTACAAGTACTGAATGCAAATGTACCAGATGAATATTTACATACCTTAATAGCAATTTTTCTCAACCTTACTAATATTATAAATGCGAAAGTGAATTTGTTGGTTTACTTGTTCCAATATCACGCCCCAACCGTTCAACCGGTCGTTATGAAATTGGTTTTGCACATAACCAATACCAATGGAAAAGACTTAGGATACTTTTTATTCCAGTGCATACACAACATGTCATGAAATACATTGAAAATAAATTAATTAAATGAAAATTTCAACTAACGTCAATTTGAATACGCCTAATTATACGTCATTAGCTAATAACAAGTGACGTTGACAACTGGCATTATAATATTTCGAGCAACGTCGGGTACGGGCAAGCTAGTTACTTTATAATTATTGCACTGTGTTGTAAATTTGATACGTTTTTAACGTTGATATAATATTTAGTTTTAAAAGTCATCAATTATTTTTTAGAGTGCCTTAAGAATCAAGTTGATACTCGAAAAATTGACAAGAGTTCTGCATATTTTATGGTTTTTCTCTTTCCCTAAAAGGATGATAGATGTTTTGATAGGACTTTTTCCGTAGATTACGAATCCGAAAATGAAAATATTCCATCACATCTCGTTTTTGAGAAACATAGAGTTGAAAAGTGAAAAAACCGTATTTTAGTCATTTTTGAGAAATTATTATATTATAAAATAAAATAAATAAATGTCACAGAAACTCAACTACTGAAACCATATGTCAAAATAAATCGTCAATATTTAACTGTATTTACATAGGTACATATTAACAGTTATTTGTAAGGTCTATCAAAATTGGTTCAGAAATCAAGTTTTTAATGGGAATCTTCTCAGTTTATTTATTGTTATTATTATTTACTTAGACCATAGGGGTCAAGAAAAATTTATTTCGTAAGCAAATTTTAATAAAGCTTAGAAATAACTGATTTTCTATAGATAGTTAAGAATCTAATCTTTTATAGCTATGTTTCACATTCGTTCGATAACCTGCTATTTTTTAAAAAGTTCACTTTTCAACATCATGTTTCTTGAAAATGATATAAAGGTGCATGTACTGTACCAAACATTCACGATATTGGACTGAAAATGTTGAGAAATGTTGTCTATGATTAGAAAAAAAATCATAAAAGTTAGCCGTTAATTTTGAATTAAAATAGTAACTATTTATTATTATTATATTTTTATTAAACTAGGTATTATATATTATTTGTTCAAGTAAATATTAGAAATCAAGGTCAATCAATTACTTATGCCTAAGAGCTTTTGAATTTAAAATTACTTGACTTGATTGATTATCCAAATGAGGGTAGTGTAGGAAACAGACCAACAGGCAGGCGATTGGCAGTGGTTTCGTATTTACGAAAATAAATATATTCGTAAAGATTCAGTAAATGGCTTGTTTTTATTCTGTGGATTTTTATATTGTTCTATAAGTTTTTTTCCATAAACCAAGGAATGGAAGTTGCACACGCCTTCCGGCGCTCATGGTTTACTATCGATTTTCCCTAGAAACTATATTCCTGGTATTAATTGCCAAGAGCAAGTATGCTTCCAGGTTCGCACTTGACAGAGCATCAAAAACTAAATGAACAAGTTTGACGTCATCTTGCACCGCAAAACCAGCGAAAGCTGAAAATTAATAAATCACGGAGGTTTAAGGGTCTCGCCACATTGCGCGAATCGTGCAATTGGCAGCCACCTACGAAATCCGAAATCATAGGTGCTGCGGGGCCCTCTCAAGGGGCACAAGTGCCGAGAAAGGAGCCCCGCAAGTGTGTGGGAATTGAGTGTCTAACTACACAAGAACAGGAACAGCCCACCAGAGGACGATTAGGTCCAATTTAATTAAACCGCAAAGTGATTCCGATGGGAGACGTCTAATTGCTTCCGCAGGATGTGGGTGGGCGTGTGCGCTCCATTAGGCCCCACTTGGACAAACGATTTAATAAGCGTCCACCAGGATTTGGCAATTTAATGCATAATTTATGTGCGCTGGTTCCCTCGGGATTTGGACGCCATATCGCTTGCGAGGAGGCAGTGGCTTGATTAGGACTTGCTCCGGATAAAAAGCCTGAAGGATTTTGACGGCAACCGGAGCCTGTCACACCCAGCCCCAGTTTTAAGGACCTTCCGCACATTTTCCATCGTGTGGGACGAGTTTACCTTCCCGGATCCTTTGTGCCCCATGAAAAAAGCTCATTAGGAAAAACGCTTTTCTTCCCGGCCGTCATCTTCCCTGACCATCGAAGCGAGCCCGGGAGCGGAACGCTTCAAAGTTTCTGCGGGGAGGAAAAAACCTGAAATTACTCACCTTTTCTGTCTCTGCCCGCGCACCTTTTGTCCTGTACCTGCGCTGTTTTCCCATCATTTTGCTCTGGGAAAATTTTCTTCTTCGGGTATATTTTTTTATTTTTTATTTCCCATCCCAGCAGAAGCTGCTCCAGAGCAGCGCTTCAGTTTGCCTTGCTTTAATGTGTTCCTTAATTAAAAGCTCGAACTTTGTTCGGGAGGAGCAAACTGGGATGCGACAGTCCCCAACCTTTCATAGACCTCCCAGAAAATAATTTACTTAAAGTTTTACCGGAATTGAATCACGCTTTGTCTATCCCCAAAAGGATTTTGCAGGGTTTGAGGGCAGGGGCGGCGCGGCGTCGAGCGCTCCGAGGCGGTACAACAGCCCAAACAACCTGGGCCCCTTTCAGCGGCAATGAATCTGCATATTTCTGACGTGGGACTCCGAACGGCGCGGGAAATACACCGGGAATCCGGGATGCTGCCGCTGTTCGTGGCATGTTCTTCTGGTGCGCTGGGGAAATGAATCCACTCTTTAGCTTTGGTAGCCAGGCTCCAGACCCGGTCTTTTGTTTCTCTTAACTTTTAGGAAGTTTTTTTTTTTTCAAATGACTTGCGAGGAGTGCGCCGTCAAAGGACTTTGAGGTGAACATTTGTGTTTTGAACAATCATCCCGAGATCCTGTAGCACGGGCCTTGATTTTCGGATTTTTTCTTTTAGCCTTTTTAGAAAAGAAGCCTTCTGGACATCTATCTTTTTGGATAGTTGTATATCCTCCAAAATTAAGTATTATGAGGAGGGCGAATGACTCTTTCTTATCCATTTCCAACTTTCAGATTTTCATCTCTTAGCAAAACAGTGTCACGTCTTATAGAAGAGACACTCAGAAGCTAAGTTTATGCATTAAATAATTTTATGAGATTGTTTGATTTGTTTACAAATCAAAACAACAATTTCTTTATAATAATAACTTATTTAAGGATATTGTACACCAAATGCAATGTTTTAAGTTGAGCGGAAGGGTGTGAAAAGTATAATAGGACACTTCTCTTAAACTGACAATAGTTTCTTACCATCGAGGTATCAGGCGCAGATGCTCAACATTTTTTGAAAATGAATACAATAAAACATGTGCGGTATATTTCATCCGTAATGACATCCCCAGGTACAGACCACATGTACGGAAACCCTATTAAATTCAGGTCGTTCCACAAAAAAACCAAACACAAGAGTACACTAATAGATAAAATCAGAATTCAGACAGTTTTACTCGTGATCTCAGTATTTCTTGGAAAGAAAACTCAGACTGGATCTACATATGTGACCACCTCTGTTTCCTCTTCATTCCAAATTGTTAGGATTCACTTGCATTACTACCTATTATACAAAGTCTTCAATTCAACGTGACAAGCGGTCGTGGAACATTAGAATTGCGCAAATCTGTTAAGAATTTTTACGAAAGTAGTATCAGATTTTCCTGATTAGCACCATGTTAGGACCAAAATAGTATGTACATCTAAACAGTTGAGACTATCACAAAAATTGAAGACACAGTCAGACATAGCCGGACGATTCATCAAATAGTACAGAAACTCTTTAAATCTGATTCAAATTAACAAAGATATCAAATATTAGGTATATAAACAAAAAGTAGATAAAACTAAAACTATTTAAACCAATAAGTAAACAAAAGATTCATTTACTTTGAGCAAATAGATCTTTTCAGTATAGCCGAAGGCGGCTGCGAATACGCTTAATTTATTCTCAAGTTTCTCACTAATTATTTTTCGCAGTTTCTAGGAAAATAAGATTTTTAGCAATGCATTTACTTACATTATTTCTTCAAAAATCCGTACGTTGCACAAAATTACGAAAATTAAAAGTATTTAAAAATCAAAGCAAAATAGTAATTACAGTATAGCCCTAGCAATTACTTTGGAAATTTTCTTTTTAATAAAGAAAACCTGGATACATTTACTATTATTTGCTTGGTACTTAAATACTAGTTTCGTTTCCGTGAAAATTCAGTTTACTCGAAACTATTCTTTTATTTATACATCGTCGTTCAAGCGTTTTTAACAGCTTTTATTTAACTTCACTTGTATGTATGTATGTATGTCCTGGCATTTTGCAATCAATATTTCACCCACTTCCACTGAAGCTATCGGACTGAAATTTGGCACACACGTTTGGTTCACGTGACAATGCACGATTACTTAAATGCCGCCATTTTTGATCCAATATGGCGGCCATTATAAAATGGCGATTTATAATTTTCATAGTAATCCCTATGATATGGGTATCAAATGAAAGGGCTTGATAAGCGAAACACAATAAGTAATGTGGCGTTATTCTAAATCCAATATGGCGGACGTCACAAAATAGCGATTTATAATTTCCATAGTGACCCTTATGATATGGATATCAAACGAAAGGGCTTGATGAGCGAAACACAATAAGGGAGGTAACGTCATTCTAAATCTAATAAGTAGTAAAATTTATGTGAAAATGGTCGTAACAAGTTTTAAACATCTTAAAAATGTTGACAAAGAACTGAAAAGTAGAAAATAAAATTACATAAAAAAAATATTTTTTAAAAAAAGCTTTTATTTAAAAATAAAATATAAAAATATACTAAAAAGGAAAAAATAAGTGTTTGCTAAAATTAATTTAGGCTGAAAATAGTATTTTTACAAAATAATTAATAAAATAATACCTCAGTTTTAATATTTTGGATTGACGAAGGGTCTAAGCTTATCAATTTTGGGCCTAAAATATATTTCAACCAAAATATATCTTTAACGTATTTCTTCACGGTATTTCTGTATTCGTATGACTATGAATAAAAGCTTGGGCGCTCATTAGAAGCGAAATTATGCTGAAAAATTACACAATATTTTGCTTCGTTTCACAACTGCTATTTTATAATTTTAATATCTAATGAGCGCGATAATTTAGAAAGACTTTTTTCGAAACATTGATCAAAAAAATATTCCACACAGTTTGTCTTTAAGATGGATTATTTTTTGCCATGGCACAATAACATTTCTTCTATCTAAGTAATTGGAAAATGCTTTTCCGGAAATGAATAATGTTCAAAATCTCAGCGTTCATATTTCATCTCAAAAAGAATACATGTTCACTTTAATTATAAATTATTTAATACTGAATTGGGTATCATATCAATTTCATTTTGACTTAAGTGATTCATGGGCATTTAAGAGCACAATGCTTTAAAGAAAGCTTCTGTAAATCAATGTGCTTTTATTTTAATTTAAGAGGAATTCCTTTGAATATATTGCGAAAGTAATTTATGTGAATTTAAAAGGATATCGATTTGAAATATGGGAACAAAAGGTTTTGATTTCAATTAAAAACGAAATCATTTTAAATTACATCATTAGTGGACTTATTTTCAAAGCCGCCAATAGCAGTTCAAGGTTAGAAAGTAAAAACTGATAACCAGACGATTTTGTTTAAGAAAAATTATCACTGGTATACAGGGTGTTTTTAACCAAATTTTACAAGTTACAACATATACCAATCGATTCTCTGATATGTAGCGATCAGCCCCTACCTCTTCAATACAACCCTTCATCATCAAAATAGTAATTGAAATTTTAATTTCTTTGAATGAGATGGTTTTTCACGCTAACTTGAATCTTTTAGTGGAAACTCATACTTTTTGATAATCAGGTATTAAGCATTTAAATGTTTCATAATCAGAATATCTCCAAAACATTTACTACATATGTATGTACTTTGCGATCTATGAAAAATATCTGCAATGCGTATATGGGATAATAATGTTTTCAGAGATAAAAATGTTTATCATATATTTTTACGAAACTTAGAAAAGCCGAAACTGCTGCCTTATTATCACCAATAAAATTAATCAGGGAGTTGAATTATGACATTTTTCGCTTCAACTTCCAAACAGGCTTTGATTTCTAGGCATAAAAAAACATATGCACTATTTCCTTTTTATAAGCTTTTATTTAACTTGGGTTGTATAGGTCAAATCTTGCAACTGAATTTTAAACCAGTTTCCATTATCGGAAAAATTGGAATTTAGTACACTTATGTAAACCTGATGGCAATGCATTATAGTATATTTAATATTGTTCCAAATCCAATATTGCGGACGCCCCAAGATGGCGGCTTACTTTCTTCTTCACAACTCTCTTGACATGGGTATCAAATGAAAGGGTTCGACGAATAGAAAACGATAAGCTACGTGACGTAATTCTAAATCCAATATGGCGGGTACCCCAAGAAGGCAAATTACCTTTATCTTTACAATCCCCTTGACATGGAATATTGACTTACCTATTTGGTTTGTTAATATCTTAATTTATTAGCTTGTTTATTTCTTTTAGTTAGGTTTAATTATTTAAACTTTTAAGTTTTCTTTTAATACGATCATTCAATTCCAAGTGATGGGCATATAAATATTAATTGGTACTGGATATGGAGTACCACGATTTTATATTCACAAATGCCTGACAAATTTAAAATACGATGTGGTTTACTCATTAATGAATGTGGATATCTCGTTATAAATCCCGACAGGTCTTCTCAGCTAAAATATAATTTCTTTATGGAGCCACGCTTGAATTTTCCGCAGGATACGTAAACGAATTAACTCATTAAAAGGCGAAAATGAAAACATTCGCAGCTTTTTTAATGTTTAATGGCGCAAATTTTCCCAAAATATGTTGTCCTTTGATGGTATCAGGACGCCCATTTTATCATTAAATAGATTTCAGGCATTAAAAACCGAATTTTCCCCCTGGGAACGCGAGGCCAACATATTAAAAATAAATTTTTCAATAGACGCCGAACTAATTCGATTTCTCTCGTTCCTTTCAGCTGATTCTAACCGGGCTGTGCATCATGAGTCTGGCGCGAAGGAGGAATCGCTACAGTTACTTGGTGAGTAAAAGAGTTATCTAGAGATTTCCTCGGCAAACAACCTCCGCCGTATATTTTTCACCTCGCAGCCATAAATGTCCGCTTTCAGGTAAACACGGGTGCTGTGAAATTATGTGGCACTCACCCCCGCCCCACGGCCATAAAGAAGTCATGAAGCATACAGGAGCATTTCTGGCAGCGGCACTCATTATAATTTATTTAACCCTCCCACGCCGCCTTACCCGCGTCCCGGGAGAACTCGGCCTGGGTGCTGCTCCCGGTGATGCCTCATCATCACGTAATGCAATTTATTTTCAGCCACCGTACATACATATATCACTGGGGCTCGAAATTGGTCTGGGGCGGAATACCCGCTCCTTGGAGCCCTGCCTCCATCGTGCCCTTCGCACGAACCTTCCCAGCACCCTCACAATGTGAGAACCATTTCGCCTGCACGATTTCTCCCTCGACCCTTGTAAGGGAAAATTCTTAAAATTGTTGGAAATCGCACAAATTACGAAAATTATTATAATTATACGTCCCTTCCGTCGTTCACGCTCTCGTCTCAAGAATGCTTGGCTGTCCGGAACTTGAGTCAAGATGAGTTGGGACTTCCGCGCGTTTTCCACATCACGGCCAGCGGAGCGCCCCCAGTGAGCCCCCTTAGTGTGACTGTCAGGTTCTACTTCCCGATCCTAATGGGCATTTGCTGTTGTTGTCATTCTGGCTCGATTAATTACAACTCCCCGATCGGGGGAGCCAGATCATGGCCACTTCTTGCCCAGAGCGCTCCTAGTGTGATAAATGAATGTGGCCCATCGTCAGCTAGAAACTAGAAAAACCGCTCAAATTAGATTCGAAGGTACAATTTCCTGGAATCAATGCGATCCCACTTCAGAGCGCTGAATTGATGCTCGTGGTGGAGCACATTTACATTTTTCCAAATCATAGCCAACAGATGCCGGAACGAGGATAAAAGGAAAACACAGTTCGCGAACTAAAGAAATTAAATTCATTCGCAATTTCGGTTCCCAAACGAATCGTAAAAGTTAGGAAGAAAATAATAAAATTCACTCGCGAACAAATTGTACATTTCTTTTTCCTGTTCACTCTACTCGCGAGCAAATTGAAATGTACTTAACTGACGTAAAAAAGGAGATTCTCAATTCTGTCTGTGCTCTTACCTTGCTTGTCCCCGTGTATCCTGAAACGTCGGTTCGCGTAAAAACATTTTTTCTATCATTCAAATTCAGCACTCAGAGTTCTGCAGAAAATAAATTAAGGGTTACTCATTTTGACGGTTGAAAAAGGGATTGTTTGTTTGGGTTTTTTTAGCAAGTTCTTGATGTTACATGTTTTTATCAGTAAGGCTCATATATTAGATTAGTTTTCATTTGATTAATATTTAAAAAACCAAAAGTTAAAAAGTTATAAGCAGTAAAATGAAGGCCCTTGAAAAAATTATTGGTAATTATGGAGTTTAGGGGCATCACCTTCGATGACCTTGAAATTTTAGTATGTTGTAGAGTTTAACATGCTGAACAAAAATATATATACATGTTGGGCGCGGAAAGCATATCTACACATAGTTTTTTAATGTTGAAATTGGATGAAAATGAAACATTGATATTTTGCGACCATCCAGAGTTGAAGAAAGTATGGGGTATGGAGGGGGGGGTTAAAAGTTTGATTAAATTTTTAACACCCCCCTCCCCCCCTCCACACCCTATACTTTCTTCAAATCTGGATGTTTTATAGAATTTTGGAAAGTAGAATAAAATGAGAGATTAATTGACAAAAACCATCAATCGGACATTTCCCCCACTCCATCCATGCGCCAACGGGTGGGGTGTTACCTCAAGGTCAACATATTTCAAGGTCAAGGTCGAGGTCATTAAAAAACTATGTGTAGATATGCTTTTCGTGCCCAACATGTATATATATTTTTGTTCAGCATCTTAAACTCTACAACATACTAAAATTTCAAGGTCATCGGAGGTGAAGCCCCTAAACTCCATAATTACCCATTACATTAAAGAGAAATTGAGCAATTTAGTACAATCGAAAAAACACTTGGTTTTTTTATTTTTTGTTATAGAAATCTGTTGATGACCTTAGATAAAGTTGAATGACTTTAGAACTGGAAATATACATCAACTGTTTTTGATACTCGCTGATTTTGAAACTGCCAAAGTGCCAAATGATAATATTTCTGTCCTCCCTCTTACATATCTTAAACTTTTTTATTAAGTGTTTTTCTTGGCATAAATTGAGTTTGAGGTCCTCTGACGGATTTTGAAGAAACTTTGTAGGAATGGCCATTTAGAGTCAAAAGTGACGAATATGCAAAGCAAATTTGTCGCTCCCTTATATTTCCTAAGTTATTTGACTTTAAAATGCTGAACAGTGGATAGATTACCGACACAATTTCTCCATACTCCCACAATCTTTTGGTGAAAATTATGGAAAAACCTAGAATTAAAAATGTTTCCACCGAACTTCTGTAAGACAATCTTCACGAGTACTGAAAATAAGGACAATTTTTCTTTACTTCGATTTATCATTTCATAAAATGAATGCGTGTTTGTCACTGTCAATAAATCGTATAAGATATTTACGTTTAATTCGTTAATTTCAAATATTTTTGAAGAATCTTTTAGAATGAAAAATTGGAAATATTCTTAATTTATGGTATAAATACAATTTGCAATGAAATTTTGTGGGAATATGAAAAAAGTCGTGGCGGCAAAATGTCAATTTTCGAAATTTCTAAATTAAATATCTGCGGAAGTACAAGTGATCGAAACTTTTGTTTTGCATATTTGTCACTTTTGACTCCAAGTGGATATTGTTCCGTTTTTCTTCTTTTTATTTATTTATTTATCATCAGCTCAGGACAACCGTTATACAAATGATATAATAAATAAAGCAGTACTGAAATACATATGTTTGGATATAATTTTAAAACAAAAGAAAAGTACTAATATGAACTACATAACTTTGTTAAATTTAAATTGAATCACTCTTTACCTTTTGATCCCCAAATTTTAGCACTAAAACCAAAACAAATAGATCCAAAATTGCCATTCTTTTTTTAAAACAAAAGTTCATAGGTACTACTCTTACATCGATCAGTTAGTGTCTACTTATTATTTAAAATGATATAATTTTTTTCTTTTTCGTTCCTACGAATTTCAAAATCACATTTCGTAGACATACTCTTAAAATACTTACTTCAAAACTTTAAATTACGTAAGTCTTTAATAAAATATGTATGCTTTACACACAGCCTACCTTTTAATCATGCTTTGGTAGACAATTTCATTAAAACGTTGTACGCACGATAAAAAAATGCTCATACCTACACTAAGTATGCAAACTACTTGAATTCTTGCACCATTGCACGCTTAATTATACCTTTACAAGTGTTTATGCAGTTTAAAGTTGTCCATTGTGTTCTGAAACAGATACGCTAATAAAATTGTTGTAAAGTACCTGAATTATAGGGAAAAATTGTAGCTTTTGAACTTCAAAAGGGAATGCTAATGTAAAATGGGAGTTATGAGCACAGCGAAATGGCAATTATGATCGCATGCAACAAAGCAAAACTTTTTTTAAAGGTGTGCAACATTTGACATACGAGAGCAAGACCAAAATCGAGACTATTATGATCTGTGCTATTCAACTCAAAATTAGTAACCCTGGTCTACAAACTCCCACTTCTCTTTATTGAAGATTTGCATCCTTGTCTCGAAATCGATTACAGTATATGTATACAGTACATGTATTAAAACTAAAAATAAATATCCTCCATATTTTATTGTATATTTGTAAAATGTTTCTACTTGTTGAATTTCACCTCGTCGATTGAATTTTTTAGTTCTTAATATATTTAAATCGTTTGCACTCGAAAAGATGAAAACCAAAACCACTAAGGAATAAAATTCGCGAATGAATTGGAAATGAAATTCTCTGTTCAGAACTCATCGTTGGCGAATCACATTTTTTTCCGACAAAAACGTAAATCGCACGAAGGTGTGGCGGTTTGAGCAGCCATTTCATCATTCAAGAACCGCGGGGACCTCAGCTCTATCAAATATGCATTACTCTTGCAGGGGTGCTGTTTTATGGAGTTCGCCGCGCAAAAGGAAGGGAATCTCCGCGAAATATGCAAATAATTTACTGCCACAGGGCATCCGATGAAGGAGCGTCTCTAGGACTCCGCCAACCCATTTATCTTGGCCGCGTCGACAAAAATGTATTCTTGTCGCTGTGATAACTAAAAAATTCAGAGATTTCCTAGATAACAATGCACACAAATCTCCCGGCATCCAGGGAAGTAACTCGATCTAGTGACCTTCCTGCATAAACGAAGCGGTTCTACCCCCGGGAGAACTTCCCGAATCCAAGCTCCAGAGATCACATTTCTTCTTTTACAACATAAATGCTGCTTTAAGGAGCAAATGGTGGCACTGTGGGGGTTCAGTCCTACACCCGAAATTGTGCAGGCATTTTTGAGGTACAACTTCTACCTGAAGTTGTAACGATCACAATTGAAGAATAATAATAGTCAGGAAAGAGGAGGAGGGGTTGTTTGTTAACTCACCGGGGTTAGTTCCTTGCTGGTTCCTTGAGACGTTTTTCTCTGGACCAACGAACCGAACCCGCTAGTTCACGAGGTAAAAGGAGCCAAAGTCAATAAAATTCCAAACCGAACCTTATCAAATGGGGCCCCGGGAAGGGCGAGAGGTGCAAGGACTCACGGACTGTAATCTTTGCATAAAAGCCAATCCCACTGAGCAGAATCCCCAGTGAAATGGAATTGCATGTCGAAAACTCCCATACCACATAAAGCAATGAAAGTCGTCTTTGCCTTTAGTGCAAGAATGGGAATCTTGATTTTTTCTGAGGTCAGGCTTAGGACTAAGGACTAAGGAGTCCACCTGAGTGGGGCCGAGCGGGGGCCCTCGTCGAGCTTCACGTCGAGATTAATATTTCTCCCGTTTTCCCGTCTTCCAGATAAAACTTTCTGGAGCTTGTGGTCTGGCATCCGCCCTGACATGTGCCTTGGTCACTGTAACCACGACAGTGCTTCATATGAGTCGGCTGCAGGCGCTGCGGGAGTGCGAGTACACCCAGAAGACGAGGACCTGCACGTGCTACTCGGTCATGATCGAGTCCCAAGTGGAGGGCGTCGACGAAGGTGAGTGGCTTGTTGGACAACTTCCGAGTAAGTTTGAATGCAAATTAATTAACCCTTAAAGAAGGCGTGCGATTTGTGTTCGACTCCACAGCTGATTGCGGTGTGGTCCACGGAGCGCTCTACTCCTGCCTGAGGGCCGTTTTTGGACTTTCTGTCGCCGGAGTCCTGGTGGCGGTTTTCAGTTGCATGCTGGTCTACCAACTTCTGAGGTTTGTACCATTTACATTTTAAAATTTACTTTACAAACGTGGCCAAATAATTACAATCGCAAATTAAAAACCATGAAATTTAATTGAAACGACATTTTATTAAAACACTTAAAACTTCTCTTTTTCGAGATTGTAGGTTAAACTCTGCATTTAGAGGTATTACCTGCATTATTTTCAATTTTATTATGTTTGTCTGTCCCTCGCAAATACAATCCTAAATATCAATTATAAACAAAAACCTTTTTAGATACCTCCGCATACCTCATTAAAATGGGTATCATCCAATAAGTCTCACATCATCGTAATTCCGAAACGGTTGTGCGGTGCCTTAAAACAATTTTTTAAAAATTTTGAAATCACTTGTTAAACGATTTCTAAAAATATCCCATGTCAAATTGCAAGGGATATCTATGATAATATGCAGTTAACGTATTTCAGGGCCACTATTTCCGAATCTATTATCTAGAAAAGTTTATATTCAAGATAGTAGATCTAATACAGCGACCTTAAATTAAAGTACCATGAATTTAAAATTGATAATATGTGATTCTAATGATCACAGATTACAAAGCATTTATCCCTTGTTTCGCAATAATTGTTTAGTTAAACTGCTGCTGAAGTAGCAAGAAAAAAAGCGATGAAACCTGCTCCTTAGATCTAGGTGTTTTATACACTTTGATTTCGTCAGATTTTTCAGGGAATAAAAAATTAAAGAACCAAATCTCAATTACGAACGAAGCTAATTATTATACATATAAATGAATAGAGAAATCAGAATAAATTATTCATCCATCCCTCCAGTGAACGGATCTAAAAATGACACAAAATAAATTCTAGAATCAATAGATTTAATTTTGGCACAGCTAATAATTATGCATATCCATTAAAAATAGAATGAAGAAAATACGTTACCAGACAATACAATTCTGCTACTTCATACATTAACGCAAATTTCAATTAAATATCACAACGAGTTATAATAGAAATGTATATAGCTTTTCTTAAAAAAAGTCCTTTGTTACTTTTGTCCTGGGGTGCCAGCTTTCGGTTTCAATTAAATGTCCAAAAATAAGTAAGCTTCAGTGAAAGGCGACAAAATAGAAACTCTCATCAGTCCTACGCTACTTTTCCTCTTTACCAGTCGGATATTCGACAGCGTTATCACTTGGACAAAATAAGTGTTGTCAATCAGATAAATTAGTGTAAATTGAATACAATAAAAATCTTATAACAATTGTGCTAGCCCTTTTTAATTAATTAGATGTTTAAGTTTCACTTTTTTCTTCATAACTTCTATCGCTCATAGAAGTTGTGTTTGGTACTCTGTATGCATTATTGTGCATTAAGAGACGTTGATGGACCAAACAACGTATATTTTGACCCTTTCTACTAATAAACAAGAAGCATCTCTTAAAAATTCACAACCATATTTTCAAAACTCAATAACGATTTTTTTTTTTTTATAATATTAAAAGTAATTAAAAAATATTGTTTGTTAATTGGAATAATTTGGCCACATGTTCGTAAATATGAGTAGTTGAGTAAAACCAAGTTTCTTCCACAGCCACGAAAGGAAGAAAATGTACTGGGAGCAGTTAGAACTACGCTGTCGCTCCCTGTACGCTAGTCAACAAGGACCTCCACCACCTGGTCCGCCCAGTGGCCCGTCTATAATTGGAACTCCAAGAACGACAACCTGTCGCTGTTGTGAGCAGTGCCATTCTCATCGTAATGCCATGACTTCAGGATACCCTTGGGATGGTGAAAATAGATTCTGGGCTCCTGGCCAATCGGGAAACTTCTATTCCCCGAATCCAGGTGGAGAAGACCTCGCAAATCAAGGCAGAAATTTAGCGCAGCCAAACCAAAGAAGCCGCATTACAGGGTGGAGTTGGCCCCGAATGCCCTGGCAGCGGAATGATCCAAACCGATTTCGACAGACCCCATCCAGTCCAGACTCACAGTATGGATTTTCAAATGCGCCAGCTGGACCGGATGGGCCCAATATGCCACCACCCCAAGGAGGGTATAGTGTGATTGGAGGACTGCCTTACGGCGTATGGGGCCCACCACCACCTTACAGTGATCCAAATTCTCCTGCTCGTCGAGGGCGGTATCAGTACGTTCATCCAAATCAGTGTCAGACAATCATGGATCACCAAATGCCACAGACCCAACAGAACATACCCAACATGGAGTGCCACCAGCACAGTTCATCGACCGACAGTCACTCTATAGAGCCCTTCTGTCCTCAACAGAATCGAAACGTTAAACGACAGTCGGTTTTTAAAAGTAAAGATAACTATGAAAACACGCCCTCCGATAGTGATGGGCCTCGAGATAGGTTCTCCAACACTCTGCCTGCCAGGAAGACAAAGAAGCGCGTAGAAGTTGGCGCCAAAAGTATAGGTCCGAATAGTCAGCCACAGACACGGGTTAATGTTCAAAATGTCTTTACCCCCGTTCGACAGGACCATTTGGAACATGAGTATCTAGAACCTGGGAATAGTAGTTGCGAGCAAAATCCCAACAATTCCAGCCAAAGCTGCCACCAGAAGGTGAAGAAACTTAAGACTGGAGTTGAGAACAGCGCGTTCCAAGGCGTAGAGGGTGGTAATGATGAAAATGGGGTGAGAATAGTGGAGCCAACTGAGTCTGAAGTCTACTTCGCCGATGTTAGCAGTTGCTGTAACATTTCGGTGAAGAACGACAACTACTACGACGATGCGAACCAGAGGCCGACTTCACAGGAAAAGGGGAACAAGGATGATGGGGAAGACTACTTAGCCCAAAGGTTTGGGAAGAGAGAAAACTCCATCCGAAGCAGGTTGCCATTCCCGCAAATGGTTTCAGAGGATTATGAGAAGCAACAGATGAATCTACCACTTGTAACGCCCCGCCAAAGTCTAATGCAAAAAGATATTTCCCGCCAAAGCATGTGCTCAGTAGAATCGGGCGAGAAAACTGATTTCACAGATTTATCGCCGGCAACTCCTTGCTCAAATTTTGCACCACAGCACTTCAACAGTAATTTTGGCGGTAACAACAAGCAGAATCAGGATATGAACGAGAATCCCAGTCAGAATTTCGTGGCATCATTTCCATTCTCATCAAATGAACAGAGCCAAGAAGCCCACAGGAGATCAACCAAAAATTTACAAGAGGTGTTTCTTGCGCCCGATGCCCAGTACGAGATCATCAAGGACAGCAACCAGTTTGAGAGTACTCCACTAACGTTGAGCTACGAACAGGAGATCAACTTCAATCCCAGCAAACCTAGTCATTTCCACAAGCCGAAGTCACCGAAGAACATCAACCTGACGCCGATCAAGCGACAGAACCTTGGGACCAACATCACCACGATTATCCAGAACCTGGGGGGCAGTGACGTAGGTCTGCTGTATCCCGACAGCAGGCGGGAAGTGGAGCACGAGATCCAAGACTGCAAGCAACAGCAACAGCAGCAGCAGCAGCAACAAATGATCTCGGCTGTCTCTTCAGATAACGACTGGTCCGATCCCAACGATCGAAGATTGTGAAAGGAGATCTTTGTGTAAAAGGTAATCGCACCCTGGTGGGCGGGGCATTCATTAAGCTCTTTTGATGTTATTCAGTGGACTGTTAACTGTTAAACTTAGGGAATTTAAGCAAAACTCTATTTTAAAGACACCACGAGAATTAGACTTCTACCGACTGTAAATAGGGACCGCCCTAGCGTAAGGATGTGTGACAATAGGCTAGCTTAGCACTTCCTTCTCTCCGTAGGTAATCATGTTTGTGATTGGAATGTTGTGCAAATGAGGTAGAATCAATCGATCAGGGCGGACCGATCTCTGTAGCGGTAGCGGAGGTGCTACTAAAAGAGTAAGATATATCATAAAAATCAGTAACCACACTTTAAAGACCGGGAGTAAGGTAGGATACCAGCTGAAGTTTTATACGAGTCTACACCGCTGTGTGCAGTCACCTCTACTCAACGAGAACAACAATTATAATTTAAAATCGTAACTTAGCTTTACAACTAGATCAAAACTAATATTAGCACCACCCTGTGTTTTCCCTAGAGACTATCTATGTATCTTTACCTGGTCTTAACCTTTTCCTTCCATACTGCCTTATTCTTTAAATTATTTCTAAATCTTAACAAACTTATTAAAATTGATCTATCAGAAATACAACGCTCTATTTTGTAGTTTATTTGTAGCACCTCTTACAGCCGTTTGTCGTCCACAAAAAATAACTATATATATTTCATTATAAGTTGGTTTAGCTTTAGCATCGCAAGTAATTTAGTGCTTTTCTAAAAAAAAAATAATAAAAAAAAGAATGAGGTATGCTAGAGATAAAGATAAATAAGAAAAATTGTAACGAGCGAAAGTGAAAAAGTGTGACAATATGATTCCTTTTATTTTTAGTTCAATTATGTAGAAATAATATTTTCAAGGAAATGTATAAGCTCCCATTATTGGTTTTGTAAACCAGTCCATTCGTCCTCACTTCTGTTTAGATGTAAATCATATAAGATAATTGTTGGCAATGAAATTGATTATAAACGAAATCAATAAAGAAAATGTTTAACATAACTCGATAACCATATTTTATTTCTTCCACCTTTCTCCACTTTCTCATTTATAAATTGTTTTACTAAAAACTTTTTGTTTTGATAATTTTACAGGAAGATTTTAAGGGTGAGTCCTAATTAAGAGGTTAGACTTAATCATGCTGCATTAAAACCTACGAAAAGAAAAACAAAATCCTTCTTTTAATGTCTGCATAATTATGTTAAAAATAGGTATGCACAGTTTGAAGGTAATCAGATCACTAGTTTAAAAGTAATTGTAGTCACAGGTGAAATCCTTCGGCGCTAAATTGTTTTCCTATTTGTTAAGTATCATAACTCAACTTAATAATCTTAAAATCTTATCTATTGAAATAGTTTTCCCCTTCTTCACAGGAAAATTATTTGTTTATCATACGAAGATATTAGAAATTTTATTAAGTATTGGAAGTGTTCAGCAGCAAAAACTCCTTTTTTTCAAATTTTCTTAATTATGGTATTTTAGCTAAAATGTCTATCTGAATAGTTTTATATTTAAATTTGGATAATTAGAAAGGAATTTTTAATTCCTTTTTAAAAAGTTTAATGCAACTAAATTGTCTTTATGCTGCATGTCCCAAAAACCGACAAATAGTCTTGCCACATGTGAAATATCACTCTAAACTAAATATTTTCACGAATTTCAAGCACGCAGTAAACATCTCGGAAATTACTAAAGTAAAATTTCATAATTTTCGATTTTTGTGGTAATTTTATATATTAGTTTTAATTCGATTTAAATTTTTTTTTCAATGATTTGGTTCTCATCATGAAATATGCAAAAAATGTATTAGCCGACTTTATTGTTTTCGCAGTTTTGTAACACAGAAATTAATTTAAAAAAATCCTTTGTTGGATCATCTTACGAGCAACAATACTACTACGAATATTCTGTTAACTCAAGAAATATAAGCAGATCTTGAAAGAAATGTTACAATTCTTCAACAGCAAAGACTAGAAGGATAACAAATCTTTAACTATGTGAGCATCCTTATTTTCGTAAGCAACAATTTATTACGAAAAAATAAAGTATAATCTTTTGAATATACATTGAAAACACACCTTACACTTAAGACAACATTTAGTTTACACAACGCCTAGAAACTTTAACCTAGTGAGGAAGTAGCCTCGTCAAAAACTGTATACAAGTTATGACCAGAGCAATAAAAGTAGTGAAAGCTGGTGAAACAGTCGTACCGGCGCCGCGAGAATCTGGATTTGAAGGCGATAATTCTCCATGTGGAATTTCGTTTTCCTTCTCCTTTTCCTTGATGACATTCTCTTGATCTTGCTCTTCCTGCGCCAGTACGATTCCTTCGTTGACCGTCCTAAGTAAAGGATAATTGGCGTTGATTCGTTTGGGAATCAGCAGCTGAATGCCTGGTTTCTCTTCAAAATCCTTGAAGGTCTCTTCCTCCAGACCACATTCGCCCAAGAAGTCATCGGTGTCAACAGACCAAATCATAGCACCTGCCAGTTGCTTTCTAACCGCGAATCTCATTTTATTGGCTATGGAGCGAGTGCTGTCGTAGGTGACGACCTTTGTAATACCTGCGCCTACATCGCGATACCTCGCAATAGCTTGAGCAGTCTCAGCATCCCAACTGGTTGTCCAGCTAGAAGTTTGGTTGACCAACATCGTGCAGATTTCATTGTAACCCAGAAAACCATTTTCTTTCGTAAAAGGTCCTTTGAATCCAGTCTCGTCTGAGGCATCACCATAGTAACCATCGTGGGGAGTATTAAACGTACGGCCATAAAATGGAAGTCCCACAACTAATTTTGATGGAGAAGCTCCCATTTTAATAAGGTAGTCGATGGTAAATTCCTGAAATTCAAAGTGAATAGGAGTTACTACAGCATATTCAAACCATTATCACATAATGCTAAACCTTAACAAAATGTTATACCTTAAACAAATTATATCAACATTTAAACCTTACTAATCCTTGTTTCTATGTCTGTTCCTCCATAACTTCTAAAACCCTCAAACAATTCCAACGTGATTTAAAAAAAAATTGTTGTCTACTGAAGTATGTTCAAACATGCATTTATCGAAAGTTATTGGAATTTCAAATAGTTAGCTAAGTGCTGTTTTTCGCGAAAAAAAATGAATGATGATAATAATAAAAGTTGTCCATTTCAACTGATTCTACGGAGTGTCCTGATAAAAGTTTGTGAGATCATCACACAAAAATTGGCACAATTTCATTTTAATAAGTTTCAAATGAAATTTAAATTTTACTAGTTTACGTACCAAAAGGCTCCATTGATTTATTAGTTCGTTTTGTATAATAACAAATTACTTTAAATAGTACAAAAGTGAAAACAATGTATAAAACAGTAGCATTGATCAATAAAATTTATGTATCTTTAAAATGGTAGACTGTTTTCTATAGAATATAAACATAGTTCTGAAAATTATAATGGTTTTTATTAAAATTTAGTATTCAACAGCTCGTGACAAGAAACGTTCAGAGAACCGAGACCAAGAGACGAAGAACTCGTTGGATTAACGAAAGAGTTTTCTACTAAAATATATCCTGTCGAGATTCATAGAATTCATGCTAAAGTAAAAATGAGATAATAATAAAGATGAAATTGAATACACCTATCTTTCAAATAATACAATTTTAGAAAGAATCTTCAGGCAAACATTAATTAAAATGTTAAAATTAATTACTAACACCTTGCATAGATATTTCTAAGGTACTTCAGGTTTGTACTAAAAGGGGTTAATAAAGTAGCGTTTAAATATAATTTATTAAGGCTTTAAAAAAAATGTTCAAAGCTTTCTATGGGAGATAATTAAGAAACTTACGACGCTCAAAACTCCATCTCGGGTAAGCGGAGCATTTGGTCCAACTTTCTTATCCCAACTTCCACTGTAATCGTAGCACATGATGTGCATGAAATCCAGAAGTTTGGACAATGACTTCACATCGTAGGCCTCGTCGATCACATTCTTAGCAGCGCCGATAGCCGACGTTAAGAGGAGTCCATGTTTATTGAACTCAGTGCGCAATTCCTTCACAAGGGCAACAAAATTTTCCCGATCATGAGGTACTCCACCCCTCTGTGTTGGATACTCCCAGTCTAAGTCGAGGCCATCGAAATTGTATTTCCTCACAAACTCTGAAGCCTGCTTAACGAAGGTTTGTCTTCTAGAAGGGTCAGCTGCCAGAATTGAGTAATTCTTGGAGCCCTCGTTCCACCCCCCGATAGCGATTGACACCTTGAGTTTAAAATTTAAGCAATTTCAATGTAAAGTTTTGAAGTGTTCATTTACTTTTAAATGGGGGTAAGTCTTCTTCAAATCAGTCAATCTTTCGTAGCCACCTTTTCCATAGTTGTCCTTCAAGTCCTGCCACGGGTCTGAAAAAGCAATAAAATCACAATCAAATAATCAGTCAATTATCCATCTTATCCATCACTGTTCAGAGTCCCTTAAGCTTATTTCGGGCCATAGCCTGGAGGAGTATTTGGCCCTTGGCCTTTGTCGCTTTTCTGCCCTATGGCCCTTTGCCCCTGTTCTAAACGTCTTAATAGCTCTAGGTCAGCGACTAATTAGCAACCAAGAGATCATCCCTCGTACCTACTCAACCGTCCAAAACAACAAATAGGAAAAGAGTAAAATTGTGAATGCAATCAAAAAGTTCCCCGAGAAGGACCGCCGATAACGCCCGGGGATTAAAATGAAGGGCACGACTAAAGTTACTCAAGAGCATGTCTTGCATGCGAAATTAGTCACAGCACTGTGACAAACTGAAAGATCGGGATCTCTTGCGACGAGCATAAGAAAAATATTTGAAGGATGTTTTCGTAAGCTACACTCTAATGCCCGTTCTCCAATGCAGAGACCAACCAATCACGAACCACCCAAAAACGCGCCATCCCGTTCCACTTTCTTATTTGCGTTATCCTCTCTCTCGTTTGGGTTTTGGTCAACCTGGCTAACTTTCTTCATGTGTACATTTTAGTCAAAAGGAATAGTCACCCCAGCAACTAATTTGTACTAGAAGAGTGACAGCGCCATAGCTGTCTTACCGGTTGTCAAAACATCATTGCGCTGATTACACTATGCAACATCAAAAAAATCACTGATATCTCGGGTGGTGATTCGTATTAGGTATACTTAGTAAACAACAGAAAACAAATTTATATTTAGATATCGCGTCCCAGAACAAAAATAATGGTAATTTTCGTAACGTAAGATTATAATCTTACTTTATTTACTTTCCGCTACACTTAGTTGAGGGTAGTTATAAAATTATATCATTGATCTGTACAAAAGTCATCAAAACATTTATGTTATTCATAAATCTACAAAATGCCGCGTGTCTGTGTTAATTCTACTAACTTATTTTGTTTTGTTTGTGGTCAATTTACACCTAAAAGTGAAAAAAAGCCAATTTCGCCTCTGTTTAAGAAGTGTTATGAAGCTTATTTTAAAATTGCCATTCAAAAGCAAGACAAATCATGGGTGCCGAAAGTGTGTTGTTTAAAATGTTACAAATATTTGACGGGTTGGTACAAGGGTAATATTAAACAGATACCTTTTGGTGTACCAATGCAGTGGCGTGAACCCAAAAATCACGTAGATGACTGTTACTTCTGTTTAACAACTGTGAAAGGTTTTTCAAAAAAATCAAAACATTCGGTGAAGTATGCTACTGTGTCACCAGTGTCAATGCCGCTACCACATTCTCCAGACATTCCAGTACCGAAAAGATTTTGTAGTTCATCAAGTTTATCGAGTTCTATTGAAGAAGAAGACGAAGCAGACCCTTCTAGTAGCGGAGAGGTACTTATAGATGAAAAAAATACAGAACCACATTTGATTAGTCAATCAGAACTAAATGACCTTGTTAGAGATTTAGATTTGACCAAAGAAAAATCTGAAATATTAGGCTCGAGATTAAAACAATGGAATCTATTGCAAACTGGAGTTAACATTACAACATGTAGGTAATTTTAAGTAAAATCAATAAATGCGTTGACGTGATAGAACAATTTTATTTCGATATTTCACATAGTTTTCAGGAGCAAAAACATAATTACATATTGTGAACCCAAACCCAGTGAAAAAAAAAATTTTTTACTTTGTTGCATAGTGTTATAACACAAGGCACTTGTGAAAATGTGTGCAGTAATTCCAGCCCAGCACTAATATCAAAATTGAGCAGTTTTTCCGCTCAAAAAGTGGTAAAAATTTTTCCAGATTAAACATTTGCCCGAGGATGTTTTGACAGCCGGTAGGCACAACTACAACGCAAGGACTTCTACTTTACACGGGATTCAGCCAATACAGCACTTTAGTTGGTTGATTCGTGGTTGGTTGGTCCTCGCCTTAGAGAGCGGGCAAAAGTCGGCAATATATTATATGACTAGCTAAACTTTAAGAAATATATGACGTTGTCGTTTTCAAATTTGATAAATGTCACTCAGGAGGCTATACGCAACAGCAGCAGCTCAACATTTCCACTTCTCTCTCTCTCTCGAGTATTAAATTTGGTTATTTTCTGGATCACGAAACTACAACGTCCAAATCAATTAAATTTCAATTACTTAAACTTAGATACATAGTTGATAAATTGCTGTCCTGCACATATTTAGGTATGAAGTAAAATTATTAGTTTTGCACACCATTTGTTCTACTAACCAGTCTTATCTTGTTCAGAATCTTGAAAGGAAGTTACATAAACCTTGACTTAAAATTTTCTTGGATGGCATCTTCAAATGTACAAGAAATGTCCTGTGAATTGCCACCTTACTTGAATAGGCTTAAATTGTTGAATATGCAGACATTGGAGCACCGACGTGAGATCTTCCATACCATATTTATGCATCAATTAGTGATTGGTGAAATTGATTGTCCTGAGTTGCTTTCTTCGGTTAACATTAACACTAAACCATATAATCTCCGAAGAATTGACATTATACAAAATAGGACTCATCGAACCAACTATGGCAGGTCGGCTCCAATTAACTCACTTATAACTCTATATAATAAAAATTACTGTGTGATAGATTTTAATGTAAATAAATTACAAATTAAAAATAGGTTTACAATAATTAATATTCGCTTCTGCTTATTTATATCTTAATGTATGTATATATACTATTGTACAGTCAGGGCGGTTGTCTATTGGCTAAATAAATAAATAAATAAAATTTAAAAAGAGTTTTCCACAGATCTTCTGCAGGAAGAGAAATTATGTCGCTTATAAAGGCGTCAGTGGAATGCAAGGGTTCCCATTTATCCTCAAGCATCACCTTGAAAATGAATAATACAGTTTTCGCCCTTCCCGAGGAGTGTCATTTAATATCCTTGCGACTTTTCCTGGACATTTAACATTTGGAGAAAAATGGTATCATCAATTCCTGAGGAAATTGAGAAAACATTTCAGGTGGGCTCCAACTAGCCGGAATTGCTTCTGAGCTTTTTTCAGGTATCTCTCATATGATTTCGGACAGCAGCTGGTCCTCCCCGTGTTCGGACTCGATTTATATACATATAAATCGATTCTTGTTTTTGTGCAAATAGCATCAATTGTTGTTGACTGCAAAGATCGCCAAGAAGTTGCCGGAACCGCATCAATTTCCAATGCGGAAAATATTTCAAACTGAAATCGATTATTTTGCAGGAAATAGTGGATAGTAAATATGAAGCGGAACAATCCTTAACAAACATATTTAAATTAATATGTAAGAGAAGTTCCAACATCGTTTTAATTACCAAAGGCGATAATTGTTAATTGAGCCGTTTATTTGGAAAATGGCCCAAGCCAAGGTCATAAAGAGGTTTTTCTATATTCTTTTGAGGTAAAATCGTCCTTATGACATTTTGGACTTGGACCACTTTCAAAATAAACAGCTCAATTCGTTTATTGAAGAGGTATTCTACAATAATATTTTGTAGAATGATTATTAAAATGAAAACGAATTATGTTGTTCCGTGCATCAAACCTCAAAAAATATATAATTTATATTGAGGTAACCATACTAATTATTGTAGTTAAAATCATTCGTTAAAAGCTCAAGAATAAATTAAGTTAATTATTGAAGCAAGAAACATTAGGTAGCTTAATATTTCAACTTCTAACGTTTAATTTTAACCTACTTTTTGTGATTTTGTGTTTTTTTTTGCTTCATAGATTGAAAACTAAAACCTTGGTATTTGTCTAAAATTAATAAGACACAATTTACATACAGTACCTGGCCAAAAAATTAGAACCACCATTAAAATTTTCGCAGAATTTTTTCTTTCACGTTCAACCCTTTCTTAAAACTGTTCCTACCTCTTACCTGTTCCTACGACATTAGATTTGGAGGAAGCCCCAGTTTCAGGTAGACAGTTATATAAGAAAGACAATTTGGCGTCAACGGTACCATTTGCGATAGTAACTTCTTTGAATTAACTACAACCGCGCTTCTAGTTATCGAAGAGGAAAGTAAAAAAAAGGTTTTGTATTTTGAACATTGTGAGATTATAAGTGTATTTGAGTACGTAAGTAAAATAATAACAAACCTTTTAATAAATTTATAATTGAATTACCAAGATAATGATTAAAATTTTAATATTTTTATCAGAAATCATTATGGAAAGAAAAGGAGACTTTTCAGACGAAAAAAAGAGTGAGATATCTGCTCTTCGAAAGACTGGCAATCATTCGATGCGGGAAATTGGACGACTTCAACAGGTTTCCCATTGCGTGGTGTCCAGAATCTCTAAGCAGTTGATGGAAAATTCTGCAATTACCCCTTCAAGAAGACAAAATTGTGGGCGTAAAAGAAAAACAACGCCTAGAGACTAGCGGAAAATTGTTACTACAGTTAGTGCGCATCGTAATTTACCATTGGGAGAATTAACAAGAGTTGTAACTGAAGCAGGAGTGGATGTATCCCAAAGAACTTTAAGAAGACGATTAAAGGAATCTGATTTTCACTGCAGACGACCGTCAAAGCGACTTCGATGTACGAAGAGGATGAAGAAAATGAGGTTGAACTTCGCTAAGGAACATTCAAAATATACCGTTGAAGACTGGAAAAAGGTAATTAGTAATACCGTTTTAAAATTTCATTAATAAGGAAGTCTTTGAACAAAAATTCGCAAATTTGAAATTATTTTATAGGTCAAATTTTCGGACGAATCAATGTTGCAAGCAATGACGGAAGCTGGCACCTTTTTTCGAAGACGTCCAAATGAAACGTTTCACCAATCCTGTATACAACAGACAGTAAAGCATCCCCCTTCCGTTATGGTTTGGAGTGCAATTCAGCAGAAGGACCTAGACCTCTTCATGTAGTGGAAGGTACCATGAAAAAAGATCAGTACATAACAGCTTTGGAAACAGTTTTATTGCCATATTTGGACGAAATCGGACTCCCCTCTTCATCTTTTACGATTATGCAAGACGGAGCCCCATGCCACACTGCAAAAGCAGTAATAACTTTTCTTTCAAGCAAAAAGGTTCCTCTTTTGCCTTGGCCAGCTAACTCACCTGATCTGAACCCTATAGAAAATGTATGGAATGTGTTAAAAAAATTAGTTTACCAAAGGCGAAACCCCACTCGTATTAATTCAAAATATTAAAGAAGTGTGGCAAGGAGCTTCTGAAATTAAAATTTGCATTACAGCTTGCATAGAGAGCATGCCTAGACGAATTCAGGCAGTTTTAAAAGCGAAGGGTGGTGACACTAAGTATTAGTAATTAAATATTCATTTTGTGCAATATTCTATCACCAATAAAGAGAGTTTCCAAATAACAACTATGTTTCTAATATCCTTCCATTTCCTTTGACTTAGTGCACATCGGAACTGAGAATTTATGAAATTTCTATGGTGGTTCTAATTTTTTGGCCAGGTACTGTATATTATATATATGTAGGTATTTGTATGATCGGTATAGAACCAAAGTTAGCAGTCCCACCATTTGTAAATTTCACATTACTTAATAAAAACGTTAATTCGTAATATTTGAATTGTTGAGGTATTTCGGTACAATATAATTAAATACTACTGTATACCAATTTTCACATGATCGACACAGCTTTTGAAAGTACCAACAGATCAACAAAATTTGAAGATTGCTGTGTTTGTTGTTTTATTTATATGGCTCTCCGAAACAGAATACTATCTTCTACATATATGTATATCTCTCAAAAATAAATAATCTTCCCATGTTTACAAATAAGCGATAATACTTATCAGTTTAAGACAAAAAGTAAATTTAATTTCGGACAGAACACGAGATATGGTTTAATAGCTTTGAAATCGAGTGAGTGTAAAATTCGCCCTCAGTCCTACCGATGGTATTTTCTGGTATATTAGACTACGGCTATGGAACTTGATCAGCCTAATTGAGTAAAAATTCGTCGGATATCCCCTGAAAGCTAATACCTGGAAACGCAATGCAAGTTTCCCACTGCCGGTGGTATAGGCAGGTTTCCCAGCCCAAGTGAAAGTGTCGCGAAGTCTCAGGTGAGAACCGATGACTCCTCGAGTGTGTAATCATTACGACTTGCGACTTGCGAGGGGGCTACTTACCCAGGGATATGATGTGGTTGGAAGACACGTTGTAGCCGGCGAACGCGTAAACTGCATGGGTGCATAAATTCGGGTCGAAATTCTCAATCGCATAAGAGCCTTTGCCCGGCCGGTACACTGCCCAGGTGGCGATGTAGCACACCACGACTTTGTTGTGTGTCGGACCTGCAGATGGAAAAAAATATATGAAAACATAGCCGCACAAAATGTCAAGGTGAAATGTTTCTCTCTTACCTGTTTTAGCTGTAATCATGACGAAGAACGCGAATGTCCACGGCAAAATAAGAATCCACTTGAGTGCTTGTCTTGATGAAATCATCTTGCACGCGTGCAATCCGCCCGAAAGTGATATCTGTTTTCGTGACACGGAATTGCCATTTATTACAAAATGATAATAATACTATCAGAGCAAAATAAACAACTCGAATTCATTATATAATACATATGATACATATAATTTCATACAATCTTTCCACATTTGAAGTAAAGAAGCAGTTGCAGGATATTATAGACCAATAAACTTTTTCTTAGAACTAGAGGAATCAAATCAAAACCAGTTCTTATCGATACCTCTGTTCTTTACCGAGAAATGAAATTCATCTTAGGAATCCAAGAGAATCGCTGGAAAAGATTACTAATATACTTCGCCAGGCGAAAAACCAATGGTTCTTTCTTGTACCAATAAATGTGTTATTCATCTACAGAGTTAGTTAGAAATTACTATGACATTAACCGTTTTTCTTTTTCTACTTCCACCATAAACTCAATGGGAAGAAAAATACTCAATGCAATTTATTCGTTGCTGATTTCCGCAATAACATCTTCAGTTTTGCCATTAATGATAGAAAAGGTTGTCAATCGAACCAGTAAGGAAACACGTCTTCTAACTTGTTTAAATTGCGTTATAATGTAAAAAGTAAACATGCAAGTATTAAGTGAATTTTATGGAAAAATATCTCATTTTTTTAGATCAAAACATATTCGATAACTGTTATAACAATTGGGTGCTAGAAATTAAATATTTTTGAGAACAGATTTAATAAAAATCCTTACACTTTTCAATGAAAACCAAACAACTCCAACTAATTTCTGTGAGAATGCCACTTTAGGATTTCTATATAAAACATTATGGCATATGGAAGTTAAAAAAATTCTGCATATTTTTATTTCAAGTTCATAGACAAATCGCAGGAAGTAAATTAACCTAATTACGCTTTGATGCGAATAAAATAAATTGCTTTCACCCAATTCGTTGAATAGTTTTTAAGTAAAATATATAAATATAAATAATAAAGATTTTTTTTTATTAAAAATCCCTAAAATGTAACCAAACAAGATCAATAAAAGTAAATAAAGTAATTCTAAAAAGAATGCAAACCTCCCAAACAGGTTTTTTATATACATTCTAATAATATTTCGCTCACAAAACTGGCTCTATAAAAAAAATGCTTGTCAGGTGAAAGAACGAAAATCATAAAATTATTTAAAATATTAAAATTGTATACGCTAACTCGGAACGAAAAAAGCGACAAGCATCGCGATTGGCTCAGAATTGACCAGCGTAGGTGTTGAAAAATCAAGCAACATTCACCCGGCTTTAGGCAACTACCTACTTTACTTTTCTGGAAAAAATGTAAGTAAAAATATCAAATTTAAACAAATAATTTATATCTCTCTACTGTCTAAAATCTAGTAACGGAAGCGTATAATTTCAAAAAATGAGAATATAATACATTTGAGGTTTATAATACAACTTAATTTGGTTTATCATTTCTCAAAAAGTTAGTGTCTACAGTACAGCACACCAAATCATATAACCAAATAAAAGATAAAAAGTTTGTATAAATCAGTCCGTGAAAGTATTAAAAAAAAAACGGAATTTTATTGAGCGGAAGCAAGATACCACCTCTCAAAGGTGCCAATGTCCGATCAATTCGCTTCTTTGATTAAATTCAACAGTGGAAAAGTCGGTTAAAAATAAAGCAGCTGCTACTGCTACAAAAAAGCTCCCCTGCGGTTTTCATTTTCCTGGTAACTTAAAGTGGAATTGAATGTAAACCGGAAGCAAGGCAGATTTATTTATTTGTTATATTTGCTCTTTTTCTTTTGTTTTTTCCTTAGGTTGGAGATAGTGTGAAAAAGTGCTCACCTAAATTTGCAAAATAAATATATATAGACGCTAAAAACAGTCTTGCACTTGCACAACTTTACCACATATTCCTACACCTCAAGCTCACACACGAAATTCGGTCTGCAAAAATGCCACCAAACCCACTTAACACAGAAAAGAGGTACGACTGAATCACCTTAAGGAACTTCCAGAAAAGTGGCTTTGGGCACAAATATTTAATTCAGAACGAAACTGCACCACACCGGATTTTGACAAAACAATTGCTTTATTTTCCTCTTTTCCCCCGAGCAGAGCCGCTGTTTTTACTCAGGCGGATTCAGGAACTGTAACGGAAAGTCCGCGGAATAGGCTCAATTCCCTCACCTGAAGTCGCCGCGAGCTGGCTCTTTTGTGTTTAGACGCCTTCGGATGATGACTGACTTTTACCATCGGTCGCCTTCATACTCACCTGAAAGTCACCTGGCGGCGTACACTACTCATCAAGACTTCTGCTCTCTGGAAAGTAACGGTTATTTGGCGGGATAGGCCAGCCGCGGTGAGACTGTAGAACTTGGCGCAGAGGTGCTCGCGACTCGAAACTTTTCTGCTTCTCTGTTTTATGCGGCCATAACAAAGCCGGGCTTGATTATGGCCTGCGTGTTAAATGCAAATTGTCAAAGAAACCGGTTTACTGAATGAATGGAAAGATTGCTGAAATTCGCTCTCAGTAGCCTCAATCCAGTTCAGTTCCCTTCTCTCTCCTCACTTTCATCACCTACTTTTCTACCTTACGAAAATAACAATTCCATTTAATAATAAATTTAGCCGGCCACCTTCAAAATCATTAGTTTGAAGAAAATCCAACATTAAAAAAGCTTTAAAATATCAAGATACAACTTCAATGCGAAAAAACATTAAATCATTGTCAAATATTGTAGCAGTTGTCCAGTTGACATTCTTGGTATAATTAATAATTGCTTTATGATCACTGATCACTGAAAAATCGAACATTTACCTTACTATAAAAAAAATTTCTCAGACGAAATTCCCAATGAAGCTCTCCTTCTAAACTTGCACAGTATGAAACTACTCGACTAAAAAATGAATTGATGGACCAAATCGGGTTTTACTATAATTTCAACAAAAAATTCCATAACGACCACCTTATCAAGTTTCAATCAGCATCGTTACAAGTTCTAACACAGGTACGATGATTATTCGAAATTTTGTTACTGGTGCGTTATCGAATTAATACCAAGATCATAAGCTTTTTAACAACAAATGTTCCTTAACTGCATATTAAGTGTTACAAGTTACAACATATGCCAATCGATTCTTTGAGATGTTGCGATCATTTACATTTTTCCCAATCCTTGCCAAGAGATGGCGGAACGAGGATAAAAGGAAAACACAGTTCGCGAACTAAAGAAATTAAATTCATTTGTAATTTCGGTTTCCGAACTAATCGTAAAAGTTAGGAGGAAAATAATAAAATTCGCTCGCGATCAAATTGTACATCTCTTTTTCTTGTTCACTCTACTCGCGAGCAATGAAATGAAATGTGAAATGTGTTTAACCGACGCCGACGTAAAAAAGGAGATTCTCAATTCTGTCTGTGCTTGTCCCTGTGTATCCTGAAACGTCGGTTCGCCTAAACACATTTCTTTTATCATTCAAATTCAGCACTCAGAGTTCTGCAGAAAATAAATTAAGAGTTACTCATATTGACGGTTGAAAAAGGTATTGTTTGTTTGGGTTTTTTTAGCAAGTTCTGGATGTTACATGTTTTTATCAGTAGGATATAAAATTTTACTCATATATTAGATTAGTTTTCATTCGATTAGTATTTAAGAAACCAAAAGTTGAAAAGTTATAAGCAGCAAAATGAAGGCCCCTCATTTCTGACTCGAACTCGCAATAGCCGTAAAATAGTAAAACATCGTACAAACAGGCGATTTTTATCGGGTTTTTCGCATTTGTCTAATTTCTGCAATTAAAACCGAGTATTTAACGTCAAAAAACTACCCCTAGCAGCGATATTTACGAATTCCGTTTTTTTACCTATTGATTTTTAGTATAGCTGCTTGGCAGTAAAATAATAAAAAAATCGTACAAATAGGCGATTTTTATCGGGTTTTTTGCCTTTGTCTAATTTCTGCAATTAAAGCAGAGTATTTAGCGCCAAAAAACTAGCCATAGCAAGGATATTTACGATTTTCATTTTTTTACCTATTGATTTTTGCTAGCTGCTGAGGTGTGAAATAGTAAAAAACCGTAAAAATAGGCCATTTATACCGGGTTTTTTGCATTTGTCTAATTTCTGTAATTAGAATCGAATATTTAACACCAAACAACTAGACCTAGCAGCGATATTTACGAATTTCGTTTTTTTACCTATTGATTTTTACTAGCTGCTGAGCCGTAAAATAGTAAAAAATCGTACAAATAGGCGATTTTTATCGGGTTTTTTGCATTTGCCTAATTTCTGTAATTAAAACCGAGTATTTAGCGCCAAAATACTTGCCCTAGCAGCGATATTTACGTATTTCGTTTTTTTACCTATTGACTTTTGCTAGCTACTGAGCCGTAAAATAGTAAAAAATCGTACAAATAGGCGATTTTTATCAGGTTTTTTGCATTTGTCTAATTTCTGCAATTAAAGCCGAATATTTAACGCCAAAAAACTAGCCCTAGCAGCGATATTTACGAATTTCGTTTTTTTACTATATTGAATTTTACTAGCTGCTGAGCCGTAAAATAGTAAAAAATCGTACAAATAGGCGATTTTTATCGGTTTTTTTGCATTTGTCTAATTTCTGCAATTAAAACCGAGTATTTAACGATGTACCTGCAGTCTATTTTATATAAATCAAAAAATCGTTATTTAAAACATTAAATTTAAGAGAAAGTGAGCGATTTAATAAAACCGAAAAAACAATTATTTTTTTTATTTTTTCTTATATATTATTAAACACACATAGTAATTCATATATGTACATATATATATATTTACTAATTTTTTTTTCCATTTCAGTCTCTATATTACATATATTTATCTTTATTATTCTGAGGGTGCCGTTGCTGTTGCCACTGTCCGCCCTGTAAATAAATAAAATGAACCTTTGAGTACAAGACTCAGTAAGGATTTCTCTTATTCACATATGCTGAGGTGATCCACGCCTCGCAAACCAAGAGGTCACATAGTCCCCAACTCTGGACCGCGAAGCACGACTTACGTCCGGCGAGCGACAAACGCCCTACACTCACACCATGGGAACTCATATTTGACGGGTGCTGGCCCAATTTCCAAGAAGACATACTCCCGCCAGCTACCCATCACCATACCCTGGTAACACATGCCTCATGGTGGATCAAAATCATACATAATGTTTCTTCCACATACTCGCACTATAATTTTAATTAATTACGTATAAACTGCAACTGCACAAACTAAACCCACTCTCCAATTATCAAAATATGTATGTAATTTAAATTATCCTTCACTGTGTCTTTATTTTATTATTAAATATTCGTTCAAGATATCCTGCACCACTTTTCACTTCATAACTTCACTAGTGAATGAGGTGCGTTGCTACCTTGCCGTGCTCATTTTACTTGGATGCCTACCTACTTTTATTGCGGTGCAATACCTTTGCAACCCGAAAGAACCCAACGAGATAAGACATTGGCGCAGATGCTTGGACGTGCTTTATTGCTTTTTTTTGATCCCAGAGGGACCCAACCCGGCGACGACAGCTACTGCAGCGCAATATCCTAAACATGTGTCTATTTTTAGAATTACGCCCGAAACTGAACTTTCTCCACCCTTTCAAATATTTTCATTTTTAATGGCCTTACTTTCTCATGTAATAATATGTAGATAAAAGTTAAAGAAATTTGTTGATGACCCGATAAAACTGAATGACTTTGGAACTGGAACTATACACCAACAGTTTTTGAGACTCTGTGATTTTTAAGCTACCAAAGTGTCAAATGATATTATTTCTACCTTCCCTCTTACATATCTTAAACTTTTATATGAAATGGTTTTCTTGTTTTATTTATTTATCATCAGCTCAGCACAAGCGTCACACAAAAGATATCTATCTACATATCTATACTAATATTATAAAGAGGTAAATTTTGTTTATATGCAGGTGGTAGTCTCTGGAACTACTATGCCCATTGAAATGAAATTGTATACTTTGTATTGCGCATGAGCTCCTGAGTGCTATAGATAATACATTGTAATTGGAAAGTGGAGGGGAGAGGAGAGGAGGAGAAAATGTTGATCTATGATGTTTATGATAAGCCACGCAAAAAGTACTTATCCGATTGAGATGAAATTCTATGGACATGTTGCGCATAACCTCCTTAGTGACATAGGTTATGCATCGCAATTGGAAAGTGAAAAGGAAGGAGAGAAGGCCACACCTATTCCCATAATAAAGCTAAACTTTAATAAAAATATTACGTTGCCGATTTCAAATTTGTCAAACGTCACTCAGGAGGTTAAGCGCAACATACCCTTAGAATTTCATTTCAATCAGATAAGTTCTTTTTGTGTGTCACACCAGTTAGATATTGCTCCCTCTCTTTCTCCTTTCCCCACTATTTCTCCTTTCTCCACTTTCCAATTGCGATGCATAGCCTATGTCACTCAAGGGATAATGCGCAACATACCTCTAGAATTTCATCTCGATCGGATAGGTGCTTATTGCTCGACTCACCATGAACATATACATATGTAACTACTCAACATTTCTCTCCTCTCTCTTTCCTCCTCCACTTTCCAATTGCGATGCAAAGCCTATGTCCCTCAGGCGGTTATGCGCAACATGACCATGGCACTTAGGCATGCGCAATACGAGCGTAAAATTTCATCTCAATCGGTTCAGTAGTTCCAGAGATTACCTCCTACCACAGACATACATAGAAATGGACTGCTCGATCTCCTGTCTCACGTGGCCGCCAATTTGACAACCGAGTGCCACAGCCGGACGAGATGAGATATATAAAAATTTATATAGCGCTGTCTATTTTTATCACATTACAAGGATAGGCCGATTCCGCGGATGTTTTGAGTGCGGAATTGCTGAAAATATTTGAATTTAAATATTTGTTGAACAAAAGTTTTAAAAATATGTACTTTAAATTGAATTAATGGAAATAAAAATCATTATTAATGCCACAAATAAATAAATAAATTTTTTTCCCTGCCAGATTACCAATATTTTCAAAGATTTGTGATTGATAAATTTTAAGTTATAAAAAGGATGTACCATATATTTGTTAATAAACATAAACAATTGAACATATACTGTGTTTTAATTAAAGAATTTGGAAATAAAAGCTCTTTTCAGTCCAGTTCCTTCCAGTGAGTGAAACCTTGTCGTGGTTGGAAGGCTTAAGGGATTCTTAAAATTCTGATCAATTTGGTTAATATGTTTTTTTAGCATAAGACAGCTAAATTTTAAGAATCCCAACGAATATCACTCAGATAAAATAAACTAATACCCATGTTCTGCATTCCGAGTGAAATAAAATCGAAAAAACCTCACAACACTCCTTTTGAATTGAATTT
This sequence comes from Eutolmus rufibarbis, assembly GCA_963920795.1. Lineage (NCBI taxonomy): Eukaryota > Metazoa > Arthropoda > Insecta > Diptera > Asilidae > Eutolmus > Eutolmus rufibarbis. The sequence goes on along the minus strand of OY987204.1, from coordinate 41,737,191 downwards.
CCTTAATAAAGTTCTTCAAGCTGTAACAAATTCATTTCAGTTACCTCTGATTTCAATTACTTTTTTACAAAAACTACAAAATATTTCGATTGGATTTTTCTATCGAATTATTTTAACTACTTTGAACGAAAAAAGTAATTGAAATCAAAGATAAGTGAAATGAATTTGTTAAAATCATAAGAATTTTATTACACAAAAGGAGTTTTATAAGCTCGTCTTGATTTAATTTCACTCGGAATGAGGACTTGGGCGAAAATTAACTCTGGAATTAATTCCAGTAGTTTCTCTGAAATGCCTGGAATAAAACAAATTGATCTATTAACATATAATCACGCTGTTTCGCTCTGATATTTCAATTAAAGTTCTTGCATTAACCAAATTAGCAGTCATTTGACAGTTCTCCAGAGAATTGTCAGAGAAAATCTTTAACGGCAATTCAGCCCGCTGACAAATATCTGACAGCATAGACCGTTAATTTTACGTCATTTCACGATTTGACAGTGCCACAGCCTGAAAGAGAGGGAACAAAAATCCGGCCGTCTGCTTATATAGGAAATCGTGTACGTGAGCGGTCCATTATATTAAACGTCAATGCCTCCTACATACAAAGAAACTTTACCTCTTTATAATATTAGTATAGATAAATAGATAGATTGAACCTTACTTTCATTGCGTTTCTGCGAATTTGTTTTTGTATAATATTATCAAAAAGACTACCATCATTTTTAAATAAATTTGCAAACTAATAAGATAATTATTAATTAAGTGTTTAAATAAAACACGTGTGCTTTACACACAGCATCAGACATAGTGTTAACAAGGAATTTAGTTTTCATCCTGCCTTTTAATCATGCTTTGGTAAACAATTTCATTAAAACGTTGTACGCACAACAAATAAATACTCATACCTACACAAAGTATGTAAACCATTTGATTTCTTGCACCATTGCACGCTTAATACCTTTAAAAAAAAAAATATTACCAGAAAATGCTACTTTCTGCTACTCCACATTAACGCAAATTTCAATTAAATATAGCTTTTCTTAAAGAAAAAGTCCTTGGTACTTTTGTCCTGAGGCGTCAGCTTTCGGTTTCAATTAAATGGCGAAAAGTAAGTAAGCTCAAGTGAAAGGCGACAAAATAGAGAGTTTCTATTCAGTGCTACGCTATTTTTCCCCTTTACCAGTCGAATATTCGACATCGCTACCAGTTGGACAAAATATGTTATCAATCAGATAAATTAGTGTAAATTGACTACAACAAAAATCTTATAACAATTGTGCTTGCCCCTTTTTAATTAATTAGATATTTACATTTAACTTTCTTCTTCATAACTTCTATCGCTCATAAAATTTGGGTTTGGTACTCTGTATGCATTATTGTGCATTAAGAGACTTTAATAGACCAAACAACATACGAGTGCATTTCGACCCTTTCTACTAATAAACAAGACGCATCTCTTAAAAGTTCAAAACCATATTTCCAGAAACTCAATAACGATTATTTTATAATTTTAAAATTAATTTTAAAAGCATTTCTCTCTTGCTCTTAATGATATTCTCTTGGTCTTGCTCTTTCTGCGCCAGTACGATTCCTTCGTTGACCGTCCTTAGTAAAGGATAATTGGCGTTGATTCGTTTGGGAATCAGCAACTCATTGCCTGGTTTCTCTTCAAAATCATTAAAGGTTTCTTTCTCCAGACCACATTCGCCCAAGAAGTCATCGGTGTCAACAGACCAAATCATAGCACCAACCAGTTGCTTTCTAACCGCGAATCTCATTTTGTTGGCTATGGAGCGAGTGCTGTCGTACGTAACGACCTTTGTGATACCTGCGGCTGCATCGCGATACTTCGCAATAGCTTGAGCAGTCTCAGTATCCCAACTGATGGTCCAGCCAGAATTTTGGTTGGCTAACATCGTGCAGATTTCGTTGTAGCCCAGAAAACCATTTTCTTGCGTAAATGGTCCTTTGAATCCAGTCTCGTCTGAGGCATCACCATAGTAACCATCTTCGAGAGTATTAAACGTACGGCCATAAAATGGAAGTCCCACAACTAATTTTGATGGAGAAGCTCCCAATTCAATAAGGTAGTCGATGGTAAATTCCTGAAATTCAAAGTGAATTACTATAGCATATTCAAACCTCAATCAATTTCAATGTGATTTAACAAAAAACGATTAGCTACTGAATTAGGTTCAAACATTTATCGAAAGTTATTGGATGTTCAAATACTTAGTACTACTAATACTTAGTAATACTTAGTAATACTGTTTTTCTCGGAAATACGCATCTGACAAAAACAACAGAGTAATATTCTCGAATTTCTATAAATGAAATGATTGATGATAATAATGATGAAGTTTTGTAATATACTAGACTTAATTATGTATTACTTTTTCCTAAAAGTTCATGCAACCTACTTACACATAGGAATTTTAGGCAGTAACAAATAAAATAAATTACCATCCATCCATAAAGTGTTTTTAAACTAAGTATTTCATTTAAACTGATACTACGAGTGCCCTGACCAAAATTTGTGAGAACATCACTCGAAAATTGGTAAAAATTGGTACCATTTCCGTTTTACAAGTTTCAAATGAAAATTTAAATCTTACTAATTTACCTACCAAAATGCTCCATTGACTTATTAGTTCGTTTTTGTATAATAACAAATTCTTTTAAATAGTACAAATGGGAAAACAATGTATAAAACAGTAGCATTGATCAATACTTATGTATCTTTAAAAAAACTTAGTTCTGAAAATTATAATGGTTTTTATTCAAATTTGGTATTCGACAGCTCGTGATAAGAAACATTCAGAGAACCAAGATACCAAGAAACTAAGAACTCGTTGGAATAAGGAAAGAGTATTGTACTAAAATACAGCCTATCGAGATTCATAGAGTTCATGCTGAAATAAGAATGAGATAATAATGAAGATGAAATTGAATACACCTATCTTTCAAATAATACATTTTTAGAAAGAGTCTTCACGCAAACGTTAATTAAAACGTTAAAATTAATTATTAACACCTTGCATAGATATTTCTAAGGTACTTCAGGTTTGTACTAAAAGGGGTTAATAAAGTAACGTTTAAATATAATTTCTTAAGGCTCTAAAAAAAAATGTTAAAGCTTGACGTTCAACTGTTGATATCACAGTTTAAATAAATATTAAAATACTATATCTATGAGAGATAATTAAGAAACTTACGACGCTCAAAACTCCATCTCGGGTAAGCGGAGCATTTGGTCCAACTTTCTTATCCCAACTTCCGTTGTAATCGTAGCACATGATGTGCATGAAGTCGAGAAGTTCGGACAATGACTTCACATCGTAGGCCTCGTCGATCACATTCTTAATAGCGCCGAAAGCCGACGTTAAAACGAGTCCATGTTTATTGAACTCAGTACGCAATTCCTTCACAAGGGTAACAAAATTTTTGCGGTCATGGGGTGCTCCGCCCCTCATGGTTGGGTACTTCCAGTGCAACTCGAGGCCATCGAAATTGTATTTCCTCACAAACTCTGAAGCCTGATTAACGAAGGTTTGTCTTCTAGCAGGGTCAGCTGCCAAAATTGAGTAATTCTTGGAGCCCTCGTTCCACCCCCCGATAGCGATTGACACCTTGAATTTAAAATTTAAGCAATTTCAATGTAAAGTTTCGAAGTGTTCAGTTACTTTTAAATGGGGGTAAGTCTTCTTCAAATCAGTCAATCTTTCGTAGCCACCTCTTCCATAGTTGTCCTTCAAGTCCTGCCACGGGTCTGAAAAAGCAACAAAATCACAATCAAATAATCAGTCAATTATCCATCTTATCCATCACTGTTCAGGGTCCCTAAAGCTTATTTCAGGCGATAGCCTGGAGGAGTATTTGGCCCTTGGCCTTTGTCGCTGTCTCCTGCCCTATAACCCTTTGCCACTACCCTAATCGACTTAATATCTCAACATTCAACAAAAAAACTGCTTACTACATGCATATTGCATGATATTATGTATATTTATGGTTGCAAAATTACAACCCTCCTTCCCTAAGAATTTGTACGAAATAGGACGTTTCACCTCTTCTATCGGTAGCAAATACAAATATGTATTGTGGGCCCAAGTTTTGACATTTTATACTATTTTTCAGACATTTTTGATAGTCATCACGAATAAATTTGGTTCTTTTCTGGTGCACGAAACTATAACATCCAAACCAATTCAATTCCAATTACTTAAACTAAAATACATAGTTAATAAATTGCTGTCCTGCACATATTTAGGTATGAAGTAAAATTATGATTACTTTTGCACACCATTTGTTCTACTTCTTGTTTAAAATCTTCAGGGGAAGTTATATAAACCTTGACTTAAAATTTTCTTGGATGACATCTTCAAATTTACAAGAATTTAAAAAGAGTTTTCCATAGATCTTTTGCAGGAAGAGAAATTATGTAGCTTATAAAGGCGCCAGTGGAATGCAAAGGTTCCCATTTATCCTTAAGCATCACCTTGAAAACAGTTACAGTTTTCGTCCTTTTCGAGGAGTGTCATTTAATATCCTTACGACTTTTCCTGGACATTTAACATTTGGAGAAAAATGGTATCATCAATTCCTGAGGAATTTGAGAAAACATTTCAGGTGGGCTCCAACTATCCAGAATTCCTTTTTTCAGGTACCTCTCATACGATTTCGGACAGCAGCTGGTCCTCCCCGTGTTCGGACTCGATTTATATATAAATCGATTCTTGTTTTTGTGCAAATAGCATCAATTGTTGTTGACTTCAAAGATCGCCAAGAAGTTGCCGGAACCACATCAATTTCCAATGCGGAAAATATTTCAAACTGAAATCGATTATTTTGCAGGAAATAGTGGATAGTAAATATGAAGCGGAACAATCCTTAACAAACATATTTAAATTAACATGTAAGAGAAGTTCCAACATGGTTTTAATTACCGAAGGCGATAATTGTTAATTGAGCCGTTTATTTGGAAAATGGCCCAAGCCAAGGTCATAAAGAGGTTTTTCTATATTCTTTTAAGGTAAAAGCGTCCCTATGATATTTTGGACTTGGACCACTTTCAAAATAAACAGCTCAATTGGTTTATTGAAGAGGTATTCTTCAATAATATTTTATAGAATGATTATTAAAATGAAAACGAATTATATTGTTCGGTATCGGTAAAGAAGGAAATATTCGTTTACAATTTCAAAACGTTTTTTATTTTCGTAATGAAAAATTAAAAAAAATATTTTTTTTATTTTCGTACTGGAAACTTAAAAAAAATATTTTTTAAGTTTTAACTATTGAAGTTCCTTTTGGTATTCTTACATATAGCGAATTTTAGATTTTTCTTGCAGCTAACAAATAAATGGATCAGTGTGTTATGAATTTAGGGTCCGTGAATTTTAATATTTAAAATAAAAAAATTAGTTGTTCTCACTTCCTACAATTCGTTAAATATTCAAGAATAAATTATGTTAATTAATGCAGCAAGAAACATTAAGTAGCTTTATATTTAGAAGTTCAAATAAGTTTAATTTTTAACTAGTTCTGCGATTTGGTGTTTATAATTTTTGCTTCCTAGATTAAAAAAAACCTTGCTATTCGTCTAAAGTTAATAAAAAACAATTAACATATAAGTATATGATCGGTATAGAACCAAAGTTAACAGTCATTACATTACATTGCATTACACTAATAAATTAAAACATTATATTAATAAATAAAAATGTTGATTCTAATATTTGAATTTTTAAGATATTTCGATACAATACATATAATTAAATATTACTGTATACCAATTTTCACATGATTGACAAAGCTTTTGAAAGTACCAACAGATCAACAATATTTGAAGATTGCTCAGTTTAAGACAACAAGTAAATTTAATTTCGGACAGAACACGAGATATGGTTTAATACCTTTGAAATCGAGTTAGTGTAAAATTGGCCATCAGTGCTTTCGATGGTATTTCCTGGTATATTAGACTACGCGCATGGAACTTGATCAGCCTAATTGAGTAAAAGTTCGTCGGATATATCCTGAAAGCTAACACCTGGAAACGCAATGCAAATTTCCCACTGCCGGTGGTATAGGCAGGTTTCCCAGCCCAGGTGAAAGTGTTGCGAAGTCTCAGGTAAGAACCAAAAACTCCTCGAGTGTGTAATCATTACGACTTGCGACTTGCGAGGGGTTACTTACCCAAAGATATGATATGGTTGGAAGACACGTTGTAGCCGGCGAACACGTAAATTGCATGGGTGCATAAATTCGGGTCGAAATTCTCAATCTCATAAGAGCCCTTGCCCGGCCGGTACGCTGCCCAGCTGGCGATGTAACACACCACGACTTTGTCGTGTGTCGGGCCTGAGAATGGAAAAAATACATGAAAACAAAGCCGCACAAAATGTCATGGTGAAATGTTTCTCTCTTAAGCGTCAACCAAAAGAAAAAATTCTATTAGCTTGCATGATGATGGTTCTGATGCGAGTCCAGAGAAGACTCAACCAACAAGCACCTGAAGATGAGTGCGATGTAGTAGGCAAGAATTTTGCATTTAAATTACGGGCGTTGCCACAACCAGTTCAGAGAGTAGCAAAAACCCATGTTTGATAATTTATTTCAAGCGGAGTTATAGGAATATTAACACTTCCAAAACATGTTATCATAGCGAAGAAACTTGAATTGAAATATTCGTACTAATATGCCTTAGTACTAATAATATTGATAAATTCAATTATTAAAAATAATTATTAATAGTGTTATATTACACAAAATATTTGATTTGGTTATTTGCAAATTTTACTAAAAACTAAGCTTGAAATTTTATCCTCTACAACTTTAATTTGAACATTTTTCTGATATAACAAACCATTACCGAGTTATTTTGTGAAAACGTATCTTTTGTACCTTTAATTCAAGATGGCGGCTGACTTTAAAAGCAGCGTTATTTGCATCTACACTAACTGTACTAATTAATAATATTATAAAGAGAAAATATGAGTTTATTTGTTTATGTAAGAGGATTCTTCAGAATGACTGAACCGAATTGCATTATTCTTTTACCGGCAGAAAGCTAATTTATTGCGGATGGTCACAAACTATATTTTATTATCAATATATGTAAATCTTTTATGAGGGTAAGTATATCATGCTCAGTTCACAGTTAGTAATTATAAAATGTTCGTACCACTTTCCGATTTGGCGTCTCTGACATCGGTGATTTTATTAGGATTAAAAACGTGGTATAGCTGAAATCTTGTCGTCTGTGGACTTTGGTCTGTAAAAAAGGAGAAACTGATTACAAATAGAATTTATATATGATTTATTATTAACACGTTCGCGGATAGTAAAAATTTCAGTTAACTGCAAAAATAGACAGGCGATTTTAATTTACTCAAGGTGCCGGTAAGTAAATTTTTAAATACGCAGAGAAGAGATAAAATACTCAATGAATCAATTGGCCATTACCTAAGTGCACAATAATTAGCAAAATTAAGATTATGAAAAATAAATGAATAGTAAATATATGTACGTATAATAATAAAAATATTTGGTTTTAAAATGTGGATGCTGTAGCATTCATGTCATTCTACATCACAATAAAAGTGAATGCTATAGCAATCTCGTCCGCGAACGTGTTAAGGAATTTTAGTAGTAACGAGACAATGATAAAAAATTTTGTTTACATATCAACATAGATTATATACAGACCAAATTAAAAATAATGGCATATGCATACATATAAAAGAAAATTAAAAGAAAAACTCTTTAATAAAATATAATTTTATCGAAAGAGCTAAATCAATAATATATATAACCAAGTATACAATTACACTAATACTTGTCTCATCATACATTTTATTCGATTTTTTTTATATCCAAATCCAACAGTTTAAATTAGGTAGGTACTTTTGCACAAAGTATAAAAAATATGCGTTTAATCAAGACAATATCTGAATTTATTTTCTCATACTTATAATTTCCCGTCCCAGACTTATATTTTTTAAATAAATACCTGGCGGTCCGTTACATATCACGGCGTTATCCACGAAAATCTCTATAATTCTTGGAATTGGATTTTTTAGTGGAAAAGTGATCTTGTATAAAAGTGGTTTGCTCTGCAAAACAGATTGAACTGCTTTCTGTTGATCTTCAAGAAGATCCAAACGTCCCTTATAGTCCTACAATTTTCCAAAGGAATAAAACTTACTTTTGGATTGACTCAAACTCTTACCGATGGCAATTTTGTTGGTATGGAAAGTTTCACAATTATGTTAACAGTTTGGTCCACTTTAATATTGTTCAACTCGATTAAACCAAGCCAATCAGAGCCATCGAACTTATATTGGAATAGTTGTGGGCATGGATTGTCAGGAGGGTCGCATGATGCCACATCAGCGATCACTAACAACGCAAAAATGCATTTCGCGAACTGAAACAACATCCCTTGCATCATATGTGTGGTTTTATTGAAACACTTTGTCATATATAAGCGAAATTAATTATCTCAAATTATAATACGAATTTATTATCACACCTTCACCCGCTAAATAAGCTTCTTTACACGATCATTAAACATGTATAATGAATTATCATATTAAAGAAAAGGTTTACTCTTGGGGCACAACGAGATATTCACCATTACGAGTTCCACGGGGCAATAACTGAGAAGCTGCAGACGTAATCTTACTATAAGTATGCTCTCTATATATTGCGTCTGATCGTTTCTCTCTAAACGCAACCATCGATTACTTAGACTACACAATGAGAATTTCCAGGTTTTATCAAGAAAATATGAATCGAGTGGCTAACCGACAAGAGAACTACACGAGTCCTGAGAAGAAACTTACTATTAAGAATTCATCTTCATTCATTCGCTGCTTCTCATTTTATTAACTCATATTTATAAGAAACTGAGCAAAAACACAATATTTTTTTTTTTATATAGAAAAAATGAAATGAGATCGTATCTCAATTCGAAAGTCGTTCATGTGAATAAAATTCGAGACTGAATTTTTGCTCACCAAAATTGATCGGTGGTATTCTATATTATGTGGCTTAAATAATTTATAATTTGTTATTGAGAGTTTTGTCCGAATTATTGGCCAACAAAATAAGTAAAGAGGGAGAAATGTGTTCTATTTTGTACATCGAAACTATTGATCGTTTCATTTTGTTTAATGATTTTTATAAGACACTTTATTATAAATATATAGTTTCAATTTGTTTGGCTCACAGTTTTTGAAGATCAGGAATGAAACTACAAAGCCATATGTACATTATATCGAAAATTACAATATGTAAAACAGGGACCGAAAACAACCATTATTTTGAACTTATCAAATAAAACAATCACCAACGAAATAATTATCTAATCTCGTAATAACTAAGGAACAATCTTATCGCCATCAAATGAACCATAAATTTCTGGCGTAGTTAAGCAGTTTAACCAATAAAATAAAAATTGCACAGTAATGGTTTATTTTCAAATACATATGTATATTGGTTATCGTTTAATTATGCATTTATTTTTATAAAAAATGATAAAAGTCTAAAAGGTGAATTTTAATCTTTTAATATTATGTCTTTTCGACATAAATATGTGTTAAGGAGTACATAATTAATAAATAACATTAAAATATTTCGTAAAATTGGTGGCGTTTGTGAATTCGAAATTCACATTCGAAATTTCTGACATTTCTTTCATTAATTTTGTTTGTTTTTAATAAATATGCTGCAGACATTAGTAAATAATGTGATATTAGGTCTGTTCGATGACAAAAACTGCTAACCCGCCAAGCGCCACCGAGCGCCGTGAGAGCGTTCGATGACAATTTTGACAGCAAACTCGTGGCGCCGCTGTACTTGAATTTATCCCGAATTTTAACCCCCAAGAAATTTCTTGGGCCATACAAAACACATGTAAAAAAACGCTCAAGAAATGCTCAAGAGTTATTTGGAAATTACTATGATATTAACCATTTTTCTTTTTATGCTTCCACCATAAACTAAATGGGAAGAAAAATACTCAATGCAATTTATTCGTTGCTCATTTCCGGAATAAAATCTTCAGTTTTGCCATTAATGATAGAGAAGGCAAAACTTGTCAATCGAATCAGTAAGAAAACATGTCTTTTAACTTGTTTAAATTGCGTTGTAATGTAAAAAGTAAACATGCAAGTATTGAGTAAATTCTATGGAAAAGTATCTCATTTCTTTAGATCAAAACATATCCGATAATCGTTATAACAATTAGGTGCTACAAATTAAATATTTTTAACAACAGATTTAATAAAAATCCTTACACTTTTCAATGAAAACCAAACAACTCTAACTAATTTCTGTTAAAATTAAGTGTGAGAATGGGACTTTAGGTTTTCTATATGAAACATTATGGCATGTGGAAGTAAAAAAAATTCTGCATATTTTTATTTTAAGTTCGTAGACAAATCCCAGGACGAAAATTAACCTAATTACAGCTTTGATGCGAATAAAATAAATCGCCGCATAAAACAAAATTGCTTTCACCCAATTCGTTAAGTAGTTTTTAAGTAAAATATATAGAGGAGGTGGTCCGAATTTGGGCTATGGTCTAAAATTGGGCAATCGACTTTGTGTGATTGTATGGTGCTGCAGCCTGGCGGTGAAGGGTTTAACTTGTCCCTTATTGCCTGCAGGCTGCGCACGGAGCAGTTGGCGGTTACAGTAGAACACGTTTCGTTCACAAGTGGCATTTTCTGTTTTAGGCTTCTTCAAAACTTTTTCAGGTATGTGTTCTTTTTAACATTATCGTTAATCATTTGTATCGTTGGGTCTTACTAGATATCTAGCTTATTAGGCAAGGATAGAGCTATAAATTAACCAACAGATAAATTGCTATCATAATAGATTTTCGTGTCAGCTATCCTCTTATGTTTTTCACCATTATTTTACGTGTAACCCAAATTTGGACCCTACTTCGAATAATCAGACTTTTGAGGTTTTCCAGAAAAAACATTATTACACATTTATTTATTAAAAAAAGTTATATTGTCTATTTAAATTGTTTTTGTAATAGTTTTTAGTAACTGTTGTTGTGATTTTGTTTTGAATTTTTCGTTTGTGGATTAGCCAGTAAAAAAGAAAATATAAATGGTAGCCCAAATTTGGACCAACTCCTCTAAGTATAAGTAATAAAGATGTTTTTCTTAAAAATCCCTAAAAAATAAAGCAACCAAATAAGCTCAGTATAAGTAAATAAAGTAATTCTAAAAAGAATGCAAACCTCCCAAACAGGTTTTTTATATACATTCTAATAATATTTCGCTCACAAAACTGGCTCTATAAAAACATACTTGTCAGGTGAAAGATCGAAAATCGTAAAATTATTTAAAAAATTAAAATTGTATACTCTAGCTCGGAACGAAAAAAAAAAGATCAGCATCGCGATTGGCTCAGAATTGACCAGCGTAGGTGTTGAAAAATCAAGCAACATTCACCCGGCTTTAAGCAACGTGATTTTAACAAATTTAAGTAAAAATACCAAATTCAAACAAATCTATCTATTGTCTAAAATCTAGTAACGAAAGCGTATAGTTTTAAAAAATGAGAATATAATACGTTTCAGATTTCTAACACAACCTAAATTGGTTTATCATTCGTCAAAAGGTTAGTGTCTATAGTGCAGCACACCAAATGATATAACCAAATAAAAGGTAAAGGTAAAAAGTTTGTATACCTACTTAAATCAGTCCGTGAAAGTATTCAAACAAAAAGCGAGATTTTATTGAGCGGGAGCAAGATACCACCTCTCAAAGGTGCCAATGTTCGATCAATTCGCTTCTTTATTTAATCAAAGAACCAGAAAACAAAACCACCTTTGTGCGAATGGAAAAGCCGGTTAAAAATAAAGCAGCTGCTACTGCTACAAAAAAGCTCCCTTACGGTTTTCATTTTCCTGGTAACTTAAAGTGGAATTGAATGTAAACCGGAAGCAAAGCAGATTTATTTATTTATTTATTATATTTGCTCTTTTTCTTCTGTTTTGTCCTTAGGTTGGAGATAGTGTGAAAAAGTGCTCACCTAAATTTGGAAAATATATATAGACGCTAAAAACAGTCCAATCTTGCACTTGGACAACTTTACGACATATTCCTACACCTCAAGCTCACACACGAAATTCGGTCTGCAAAAATGCCACCAAACCCACTTAACACAAAAAAGAGGTACGACTGAATCACCTTAAGGAACTTCCAGAAAAGTGGATTCGGGCACAAACATTTAATTCAGAACGAAACCGCACCACACCGGATTTTGGCAAAACAATTGCTTTATTTTCCCTCGAGCAGAGCCGGTGGATTCAGGAACTGTAACGGAAAGTCCGCGGAATAGGCTCAATTCCCTCACCTGAAGTCGCCGCGAGCTGGCTCCTTTGTGTTCAGACGCCCTCGGATGATTACTGACTTTTACCACCGGACGCCTTCATGCTCACCTAAAAGTCACTTGGTGGCGTACACCACTCATCAAGACTTCTGCTCTGTAGAAAGTAACGGTTATTTGGCGGGATAGGCCAACAACGGTGAGACTGTAGAACTTGGTGCAGAGCTGCTCGCGACTCGAAACTTTTCTGCTTCTCTGTTTTATGCGGCCATAAGAAAGCTGGGCTTGATTATGGGCTGCGTGTTAAATGCAAATTGTGAGAAAAACCGGTATACTGATTGAATGGAAAAATTGCTGAAATTCGCTCTCAGTACCCCTAATCTAGTTCAGTTCCTTTCTCTCTCCTTACTTTCATCACCTACTTTTCTATCTTACGAAAAGTAACAATTCCATTTAATAATAAATTTAGCCGGCCACGTTCAAAATCATTAGTTTGAAGAAAAGCCAACATTAAAAAAGCTTTAAAATATCAAGATACAACTTCAATGCGCAAAACGTTTATAAAGTGTCAAATATTGCAGCAGTTGACATTCTTGGTATGATTAATAATTGCTTCACTGATCACTGATAAATGAAAAATCGAACATTTACCTTACTATAAAAAACATTTTCTGAGACGAAATTCCCAATGAAGCTCTCCTCCTGAACTTGAACAATATGAAACTACTCGACTAAAAAATGATATGATGAACCAAATCGGGCTTTGTTATAATTTCAACACAAAATTGCATAAAGACCACCTTATCAAGTTTCGATCAGCATCGTTGCAAGTTGTCCTAAGACAGGTACGATGAGCTAATGAGGGCCATGCATGTGTGGCAGCTAGAATTGCTTTAGTTGCTCATTTTTCCAAGTCGATGTCCATTTTAGAATATTTCGGAGGCCATAATTCTTCAGCTCCATGAAGGAAATGGGGACCGTAAAACCGCATACTGCCTTTCCGCTGTGACTCCCCATTGCTCAAGACTTGAGGATCGTTGAATGTTTGCCACTCTATTAGCTACGAAAGTGTGATAGTTTGAAGATTCGGAGTTGATCCCGGGGAAGACGGCCTCCGAGTCTGTCCAGAAGTAACATTTTACATTTTGTAATCTTAAGTCCTTCATGATTCTTTGGAATCGCTTATAAAAGGGGTATACCTTATTGTGCATTAAGAGACTTTGATAGACCAAACAACATACATTTCGACCCTTTCTACTAATAAACAAGAAACATCGCTTAAAAGCTCAAAACCATATTTACAAGAACTTAATAACGATTTTTTATAATTTTAAAATTAATTTTGAAAGCATTTCTTTGTTGATTTTGATCATATTCTCTTATTCTTGCTCTTTCTGCGCCAGTACGAATCCTTCGTTGACCGTCCTTAGTAAAGGATAATTGGCGTTGATTCGTTTGGGAATCAGCAGCTCATTGCCTGGTTTCTCTTCAAAATCTTTGAAGGTCTCTTCCTCCAGACCACATTCGCCCAAGAAGTCATCGGTGTCAACAGACCGAATCATAGCACCTGCCAATTGCTTTCTAACCGCGAATCTCATTTTGTTGGCTATGGTGCGACTGCTGTCGTAGGTGACGACCTTTGTAATACCTGCGACTACATCGCGATACCTCGCAATAGCTTGAGCAGTCTCAGCATCCCAACTGGTTGTCCAGCCAGAAGTTTGGTTGGCCAACATCGTGCAGATTTCATTGTAACCCAGAAAACCATCATCTCTCGTAAAAGGTCCTTTGAATGCCGTCTCGTCTGAAGCATCACCATAGTACCCATTGTGAGAAGAATTAAACGTACGGCCGTAAAATGGAAGTCCCACAACTAATTTTGATGGAGAAGCTCCCAATTTAATAAGGTAGTCGATGGTAAATTCCTGAAATTCAAAGTGAATAGGCGTTACTACAGCATACTCAAACCATTATCACATAATGATAAACCTTCACAAAATGTTATACCTTAAACCAATTACATATATCAACATTTAATCCTTATTAATCTTTGTTTCTCCGTCTGTTTCGCCATAACTTCTAAAACTCTCAATCAATTTCAATGTGATTAAAAAAAAACGGTTTTCTCCTGAATTATGTTTAAACATTCATTTAGGTATTGAAAGTTACTGGCATTTTAAATGCTTAGTACTACTAATATACTTAGTAACACTTAGTAATACTGTTTTTCTCGAAAATACGCATCTGACAAAACAATAGAGTAATATTCTCGAATTTCTATAAATGAAATGATTGATGATGATAATGATAAATGTTTGTAATATACTAGACTTAATTATGTATTACTATTTCCTAAAAGTTCATGCAACCTACTTACACATAGAAATTTTTAGCACGAAAGATTCAAATAAATTACGATCCATCCATAAGGTGTTTTTATACTAAATGTTTCATTTCAACTGGTTTTACGGAGTGTCCTGATCAAAGTTTGTGAGAACATCACTCGAAAATTGGTACAATTTCAAGTTAACAAGTTTCAAATGAAATTTAAATTTTACTAATTTACCTACCAAAATGCTTCATTTTTGTATAATAATAAATTATTTGAAATAGTACAAGCAATAAAACAGTAGCATTGATCATTATAATTTATGTATCTTTAAAAAAACTTGGTTCTGAAAATTATAATGGTTTTATTAAAATTTAGTATTCAACAGCTCGCGATAAGAAACGTTCGGAGAGCCGAGAGACCAAGATACTAAGAACTCGTCGGAATAACGACTAAATATATATATAATATAATACTAAAATACATCCTGTCAAGATTCATAGAGTTCATGCTAAAATAATAATGAAAATGAACATGAAATTGAGTAGGTACACCTATCTTTCAAATAATACAATTTTAGAAAGATTCTTCACGTAAAAGTTAATTAAGAAGTTAAAATTAATTATTAACACCTTGCATAGATATTTCTAAAGTACTTCAGGTTTGTACTAAAAAGGGTTAATAAAGTAGAGTTCAAATATAATTTCTTAAGGCTCTAAAAAAAATTTTTAAAGCTTGACGTTCATCTGTTGATATCACAGTTTAAATAAATATTAAAATACTATATCTATGAGAGATAATTAAGAAACTTACGGCGCTCAAAACTCCATCTCGGGTAAGCGGAGCATTTGGTCCAACTTTCTTATCCCAACTTCCACTGTAATCGTAGCACATGATGTGCATGAAATCCAGAAGTTTGGACAATAACTTCACATCGTAGGCCTCGTCGATCACATTCTTAGCAGCGCCGATAGCCGACGTTAAGAGGAGTCCATGTTTATTGAACTCAGTGCGCAATTCCTTCACAAGGGCAACAAAATTTTCCCGATCATGGGGTGCTCCACCCCTCTGTGTTGGATACTCCCAGTCCAAGTCGAGGCCATCGAAATTGTATTTCCTCACAAACTCTGAAGCCTGCTTAACGAAGGTTTGTCTTTTAGAAGGGTCAGCTGCCAGAATTGAGTAAGTCTTGGAGCCCTCGTTCCACCCCCCGATAGCGATTGACACCTTGAATTTAAAATTTAAGCAATTTCAATGTAAAGTTTCGAAGTGTTCATTTACTTTTAAATGGGGGTAAGTCTTCTTCAAATCAGTCAACGTTTCGTAGCCACCTTTTCCATAGTTGTCCTTCAAGTCCTGCCACGGGTCTGAAAAAGCAATAAAATCACAATCAAATAATCAGTCAATTATCCATCTTATCCATCACTGTTCAGAGTCCCTAAAGCTCATTTCATTATCGCCTGGAGCAGTATTTGGCCCTTGGCCTTTGTCGCTGTCTCCTGCCCTATGGCCCATTGCCCCTGCCCTAAACGTCTTAATAGCTCTGGGTCAGCGACTAATTAGCAACCAAGAGATCACCCCTCGTACCTACTCAACCGTCCAAAACAACAAATGGGAAAAGAGTAAAATTGTGAATCCAATCAAAAAGTTCCCCAGAAGGACCGCCGATAACGCCCGGGGATTAAAATGAAGGGCACGACTAAAATTACTCAAGAGCACGTCTTGCATGCGAAATTAGTCCCAGCACTATGATAAACCGAAAGATCGGGTAGTCGCAAGAGAGCATAAGAAAAATATTTGAAGGATGTTTTCTTAAGCTACACTCTAAGCGACGATTACTTCTGAACTCCCCATGCGCCCTCGTTTCATGCTTTAGTCATTTCAAAAATCCCTTCGCGGCTGTAAGTCGGCAATATACATATTATATGAAAAGGACGAGCTTTCACATTCAACAAAAAAATTCGGTTGCCATAAATTTTCTTAGTAAAATCAAAATTTAAAAGCATGCATAATGTACTTACTACATGCATATTGCATGATATATGTATATTTATGGTTGCAACCCTCCTTCCCTAAGAATTTGTATCAAAGATTGCGTGAGCTAAGTAACATTGTAGATTTATGTAAGTGCTAAATAAGTGTTCAGGTTATTGGTATGAACTTTTAATCTCTAATATAAAACTAGTTTGGGGAGAGAGTATGTATCTGGTGTATAATATCCTTAATTTAAAGAAAACAGAAACATGTAAAAACCTTATGTGATTTTTGGGGTAACTAAAACCTAACCCACACTTAACCTAGATATAATAGCGAATTGCGGACTCAAGTTTTGAGATTTTATAGGTACTATTTTTCAGACATTTTTGATAGTCATGACGAATATTAAATTTGGTTCTTTCCTGGAGCATGTTGTGGTTGGGGCCAAAAATCTTGCGGCAAAATAATTTACCTACGGCTATGGGCTAGCAACGGGCGAGCCCACCTAATTTCGAACAAAAATTGACGGCGCCCGGGTGCAAATTGCCGCTGGCTAACGGCTTGGCTGGCGGGTTGCGCCGCCCATCGAGCGTTCGGAGGCCACAAATTGGAATTTTTAACTTAAAATATTTCCAATTTGTGGCCGCCGAATGTTCTAGAGGCGCTCGCTGCTCGCCTGCCGAGTCCTCGGCAGCGGTACCTAACAGGAAAATTTCCGGCGCGGTAGCTCGGTCGTGAACAAAAATCTCCGGACCGAGCGGCCTTCGCTATGCACTAAGTGCACCAGGCCCTCGGTCCCATGCAAAAATTTCCGGACCGAGCTACACGCGCCGTTGATCGAGTGGCTGGCTGGAGCCCTCGCCGACGGCGGCGGGCGCGAGCGGGGACCGAGATGCAGGCTCATCAGCTCGCGGCGCGAGGCAAAGCCAGCGCAACGAGCGGTGGGCCAGCCTCCTAACGGTTCCTCGCTGGCGACGCGGTCAGCGGCTTGGGCTCGAGCCGGCAAAAAGGGAAAAACCCGGGAGATTCGGCAAGTAACCTTCGACGCGTGCGGGTCAGATGGGGGTTTTCGATTTCGTTTGGAGAGCGTCGGACGATTCTGGGAAGGACAGAAAATTTCAGCCCATTTTGTAAGAAATGAATAAGTTTTTATTATAACCGGAGATATATTTTTATTGTGAAGTTTGACCCGTGATAAAGTAATAATTTAGTAAAAAGGAACGCGATCGGAAAAAGAAAAAAGACTAATAGAAGAAAAAGGAACGCGATCGGAAAAAAAAAAAAAAAAAAAGACTAATCGAATAAAAGGAACGCGGTCGTGGAAATGTGCTAGAAAAAAAAAAAAAAAAAAAAGAAAAAGAAGAAAAGAGTTAATAAAAGACTAAATCGAGCCGGAGGACTGCGGGAGAGGTTGTGAAGGATTTCCTCCTCGGAAGGAATTAAGTAGTGCGCGAAAAGCGGGATTCCGAAAGTGGTCGTAGAAAGTGATAGAAGGAAAAAAGAACAAACAAAAAAAAAAAAAAAAAAAAAAACGAAGAAAAAAAAAACCCTGTTCGTAATTAGTGAAGTATTTTCCTTCTGACTCAATTATCGGGTTCGGGCTCGAGACCACACAAAAATTTAGAAATATAATTTTATATACAGAGTAATAGATGAAAAAGAAAAGAAGGACGGAGGAGTGCGTGAAGTGCCAGGGGGGAAAAAAATTTCCTTCCGATTATATAAAAACTAGACTAAGATTTACGTGAAAATAAAGAAATTCCTTTCTGTTATAGCAAGATTAAGATTAAAGTGAAAATAAAAGTTTGTTTTATAATACATCGAACTAGGCTAAAATTAAAGTAAAAAAGGTGAACTTCCTTTTTGTTTTATATCAAAACTAGACTCAAGTGGAAATGAGAATTTTTTTTTTCAAATGAAATCAAGTGATAATTTTATTTATGTGCATTAAGACCAAATTAAGGTCACAATGATTTTTGTTTTTTTTTCTTTATCAAAGACAAATTAAACCGAGTGAAAAATTTTTCTTTTTGGACCAATTAAAATCTAAGAGATAATTTTTTTTATATATTAAAACCAAGTTAAAGTAGAACTGAGATTTTTTTTTTTTTTTTGCATTAAAGACAAATTAAACCTATTGAACATTTTTTTTTTTTTTTTCTCTGACTGATTAAAATCCAAGTGAATTTTTTTTTTGTATATCAAAACTAAACTAAAACAAGAGGAAATTTTTTTTTGTGAATATTTGAAATAAACTAAAGAAAAAGGTAAATTCGACCAAGAAAAAAAAAACTTTAAATAAATAAAAGCCGATACAATCAAACGCGAGAAACTTAAAGTGGACTAAATTTACATAATATTTAACAATAAACTAAAGACGGCAAAATTATAATTAAATAAAAAAAAATTAAAAAGGTGAATGTGAGTAACATTTGAACCGAAATTTAAGAAGGTCATAAATAAATTAAGAACCGTAATCTAACAAACGCAACATAATTTTTGGAGAACACCGGCACCACATCGGGGCCAGATGAAGAGGCCGGGTGTCGGGCAGCGAGAGCATCTCAACCGCAGCCGCCGCAGCAACAACACCGGCAGCAGCCGCAGCAACAACACCAGCAGCAGCAGAGCAGCAGGCGCCCAACGATTTTATTTGTACACTGTTTGTAAGACTATATTTAATTGAAAGTAATATAGAACCAGGTATGTCACTTTAAGCTATCTTTCCTTTTCTCGGTACCCTTCCTCCCCATCTCTTTCTTTCAGCCATGACGCTCCGGTAGTTTAGCGTTTCTTTTTTTCATTTGGGACCTCCCCAAAAATATTGGGCCAAGGGGAGGTCATTTGGGTGGTTGGGGCATAGGCCGTAAGGGGGGTTGTTTTTCCACCTAAAACCCCCCGCCGGCGAGTCATTCACGGGCAGTGGCAGGGGTTCTGTCCGCCATGCCCTCTTTCCCCCGTGCCTTATTTTTTTCCGTCCGCGCGAGATTTTTTCGTTATGGGGACGTTCGTTCCTGGTGGCGCAGTGTGGCCTTCGGCAAACCCCCCCACACTACCGCAATGCTAGCCTGCCAGCTCGCGCAGCCACTTACCACCAGGCGAGGTGCTTTAGCCGGGCCCTCGAGAGCGTACCCTCATAACAAATATGGCGCCCAACGTGGGGCTATCCTATCCCCTCCCCTTGAAGCGAAAGGCTTCCCATTTTTCACTTACCTGTCCCTTTTCCTTCGAGGCCCTATCGGCGACTCCCATGGCTGGAGTTGACCCGAGGCCTCTTGAGAATTACGGCAGTTGGCTTCGTCAGCCAGCTAGCCGTCTCGAGGTCTCGGGAAAACTTCATCCTAGGGATGAGTTGGTAGTGGGGGAGTCTTGTCGGCAGACCCTGTGGGTTCTGCGCGGCGGAGACTTCCGAGGTCCTCCCTGGAATTACAGGGGTTGGCAGTGTTGTGTGCCAGCCACCTGTCCGGGAGGATACCTTGGTCGTCCTCCGTCTCGCGGCCCCCATCGGTGAAGCTGATAAGGCTCCTTCCCTCACCATTTCCCGTCCGGCGGGCCGAATGCTCGGTGGCCGGTGAATGGCTCCCGGTTTTGTATTTTTCTGCTTGAGTTGATTTCCTTTCCATGGCTGGAAGAGTGAGGAGGAGGTGGACCAGAGAAATTTTTCTTTTTTGCATGGATATATTACATATGTAAATGATTAGAGAAATTTTTGTGGAAAAGGGCATATTGTATTAGTAGCCCTGATTATTATATTATGAAGTTATATTGAGGTCCTGGGTTTGATTAGGAGTGATTAATAGAACTGATAAAATATAAAAAGTATCGGGAAAAATAATAATAATTTTGTTTGGATATAAAATATTTTTTTTTCAATCCCTTTTATGTAAGTAAATTTTCTCTGAATTTATAAAGAAGTTGTAATTGAATAAATAGTCAGGGATATAGGGCCAGGACACTCAATCTAAAATATTTTTCTAGATTAAAAATTTGTAACCTTTTTGTGAACCTCTTGGCACAGCGGAATTTTTTTTTTGCGACAACGTTTTATACTTTCTGCTTGTGCAAAGTGATTCTTTCTTCCTTCTGACTACGACAGTTCTCCTTACTTTCTATATATACGAATTTTGGTTTTTGAAAAATGGCTGAGACGAATACGGGGGCGGCGCCAAAAAAATATAACACTCGTCAAACGGTGCGCGAGACAATGGCTGAAACCCCGGCCACGATACGACCGACACGCGAACCTATAATAGACAGGGCGTCGGAGGACGAACATGTCGACGCGAACGCGGCCGGCGAAACGGAAAAATCGAGTCTGCGTGAGACTCTTGATGCAAGCCTGCGTTTTCGTGTAGCAGATCTAGTTCGAGTCGAACTGGAACGAATCGAACGCGGGAGACAAGACCGTTTAGCTGCGATGCAGACGCCGCGTACTCGCGTTTCTACCGTTGAACCGCCTCCACGTTTTTCTCGAATGACAAGGCAGCCGAATTTTGACATAAGTCCCGTTACGGCTCCGCCAAATATTGGACGTCCCGGACCTGAATCTTGTCCAGAACCGCCACCTAGGTACCCGTACCATCCGAGATCTCAATCTTTGAATGAGCAATGGCCTAGTAGTCCACTCCGGCATTGGAAGATCCAATACGACGGAGATAATTCCAAGCTTCATCTCGAAGAGTTCATTTTTCGTGTTGAGAATCTCACACGAGACACACTTCGAGGGCGTTTTGATCATTTGATCAGTAACTTTCACCTTTTGCTCGGAGACTCGGTGGGAAACTGGTACTGGACAATTCGCCGTTCAAATATAAATCTATCTTGGCAAGATTTGAAAAGTGCCCTTAGAGCTGACTGGGGAGAGCGTTCGCGTGACGTCGACATTAAGCGACGGATGCTGAGCAGGCGACAGCAGCACAACGAGACGTTCACTGCGTATTACTTGGACCTTGTCTCGTTACGAAACCGACTCACGATTCCTATGCATGAGGCCGAATTTGTGGAGGTGGTGAGGGCTAATCTGCTTCCTTATATACAGGAGCAGATTTGCCTTCACCGTGTCCACACAATTGCTCATCTGCGGGACCTAGTGACGGAGGTCCAGGCGACGCGACAGCGGACGAGGAGTACGCTGTTGTCGACTGCTCACCGTCCGGCGAGAGTCGAGGAAAATTTTATGTATGAAGACCTGTCAGAGATTGAGCCTGAGCCCGTAGTAATTGAATCGGTTGACGCTCTTTCTAAGTTTCCATCCTCTATGATAAAGTGCTGGAATTGTGACCAGACTGGGCATTATTATCAAGATTGCCCTTCCGAACCGACAGGGTTCTTTTGTTATGGCTGTGGGCGAAAAGGGGTTGTTAAACCTCGCTGCCCTAATTGTATTGCAAAAAATCAGCGTCGGGTCGGGAGCAACAACACCAGCCCCCGACCTCAACGACAGCTGGCAATTACGGCAGGCGAGACGACGACCGCCCCTTCTCGCCCCCAGACATAACTAACCCCGGTTCCTGTGGAATTGCACCTGACGTATCCTTTCCCTCTTATAAATCGAATCTTGTGGATGTTGATCCACCAAAAATATTAGAAAATTCCCCTCAACATAATATCGTATCTTCACCTTCAGTAGCTGAGCAGCTTCCCAGCCAAAAACTTTCTATATTGAAGAGACCGAATGATCTTCCAACTCCGGTTCTTTTCCCTCTGAAGCCCTATCACCTTAGGCTTAAAGAATATAAAGCGGCTCGGGAACGAATTTTTGCGTCAGCTGTAAATTATCCTGAGGGTCAGGGAGAATTTTTTTTGAAACCTAGTAATTCCATCAAGTCCAAACGTTCCACTTTGCGTCTACGTACGTTCTGGAAACATGTTAAGAAAAACCGTCGAAGATTATCCTCAGCCTTCGTCTCAGTTCCGGAAGATGTAAGACCCTATGCTACCGTCAGTATTTTAGGCCAGAACATCATAGGCCTGCTAGACAGTGGTGCTAGCATTAGCATATTGGGCAAGGGGTCTGAGAGGTTGCTGCAGGAAGCAGGTCTAAAATGGGTAAAGTACCGTTCTGCTATCGAGGTGGCCAACGGAGCTAGGCCGGAAGTGCACGGCCATGCTGATTTGGAAGTCCTCTTCCGTGGGGAGACTAAAATTTTACGACTTTACGTTGTACCTAGTCTCACTCAAGAGTTGTATTTGGGAATTGACTTCTGGAGAGCGTTCATGTTGGCTCCGGACGTGCTCGGCCTGGCCGCTTCGTTGGACACCCCGATAGTAGCGAAACCCAACCCTGCCGAACATGTATTGTCTCCTGATTTCCAGAAACGCCTTGAACGTACTAAATCACTCTTTCCATCTTATACGAATCTGGGCTTGGGGAAAACTCATTTACTCGAACACGCCATAGACGTCGGGGAGGCTATACCCATTAAACAAAGGTTTTATCCGGTTTCTCCGGCAGTACAGAAACTGATGGATGCTGAGCTGGAGCGAATGTTGTCGCTGGGGGTGATAGAGGAGAGCCAGAGCCCTTGGAGCTCTCCAGTCGTTCTAGTAAGGAAGCCAGGCAAAGTCCGACTGTGTTTTGACGCCCGGAAGGTGAACTCCGTCACCAAAAAGGATGCATATCCGTTGCCTCAAATTGATGGCATCCTGAGTCGCCTTCCGCCGGCAAAGTACATAACCAGTCTGGACTTGAAGGACGCCTTTTGGCAGATTCCTCTAGAAAAGAGCTCAAGGGAGAAGACAGCTTTTACAGTGCCTGGTCATCCCCTATACCACTACACAGTGATGCCATTCGGTCTATGCAACGCTCCACAGACCATGTGCCGGTTGATGGATAAAGCTATTCCTTACGACCTTCGTGATAATGTATTGGTGTACCTCGACGATCTATTGGTCTTATCACAAGATTTTGATACTCATTTATCTCTTCTCGCCCGAGTGGCTGACTGTCTGGGGAGGGCGGGGCTCACCATAAACGTGGAAAAGAGCAAGTTTTGCTTAAGAGAAACAAAATATCTTGGCTTTATTATTGGAGAAAATGGAATGCGTATGGATCCAGATAAGATCTCTGCAATTGTTGAATACCCTGCTCCCAAAACTGTAAAACAAGTACGTCGATTCATGGGAATGGCAGGATGGTACCGTAGATTTATTCCTAACTTTGCAGATCTTTCTGGTCCAATCACTGATACGCTGAAGAAATCTAGTAAGTTCACTTGGACTGAAGAAGCCCAAATCGCGTTTGATAAACTTAAGCAGCTCTTAACTTCCGCTCCCGTTTTGGTGACTCCCGACTTCTCCAGACCGTTCGTCATTCAATGCGATGCGAGTACACAAGGTGTGGGTGGAGTCCTCCTGCAGATCGACAACGATGGCAACGAGAGACCTATCGCCTACGTGTCTCAAAAATTAAATTCGGCACAGAGAAACTACTCGGTGACGGAATTGGAGTGCTTGGCTGCGATTATCAGTGTACAAAAATTTCGCCCTTACATCGAACTTATGCCTTTCAAAATTATTACCGATCATGCGAGCTTGAAATGGCTAATGTCACAAAAAGATCTAAGTGGCAGACTGGCGAGGTGGAGTCTGAAGCTTCAACGCTACGACTTCTCCATTGAGCACCGCAAGGGGAGCTTGAACGTGGTGCCAGATGCGTTATCGCGGGTGGAGTGTGACGCGCTGTCAGCTCCGGAAGACTTCGGGCCTGAGGTCGATCTCAGCTCTCCACATTTCGCCTCGGCGGAATATGTAGAGCTGGGACGACAAGCTGAAGAAAACCGGGCCAAATTTCCGGATCTGATGGTGCGTGACAACTTCATCTACGTGCGCACTGTCCCACGTTCCGGTGATCCTGTGCAAGAAGACGAAGCGTGGAAGCTTTGGATTCCTCCCGGCCTAGTCACAGACGTAATCTCCCGAGCTCATGACCCTCCAGTGTCTTCTCATGGTGGTGTCGGTAAGACCCTTGAGCGAATTCGTCGTTATTTTTATTGGCCACGCATGGCAGCCGATGTTAGATCTTATGTTCTCTCTTGTGACACTTGTAAGGAGACCAAAGCACCAAATACAACACTCCGACCGCCGATAGTTCGT
Organism: Eutolmus rufibarbis; assembly: GCA_963920795.1. Lineage (NCBI taxonomy): Eukaryota > Metazoa > Arthropoda > Insecta > Diptera > Asilidae > Eutolmus > Eutolmus rufibarbis. Next base: position 41,712,437 of record OY987204.1, on the reverse strand, counting down.
CAACCTACTGCTGAAAGACCGTGGCAAAGAATATACATAGATCTCTTAGGCCCATACCCTCGCACCAAATCTGGCCATGTCTGCATTCTAATTGCCCTAGACCATCTCTCGAAATTTCCATTATTGAAACCCCTTCGAAAAGCTACGACGTCTCAGATTTGTGCCTTTGTCGAAGAAGAAATTTTCCATATGTTTGGTGTTCCCGAAACAATTGTTACCGATAATGGTACTCAATTCCGTTCGGCACAACTCGCTAAACTTCTGGAACGCTATGGAGTCCAACACATGCGCACGGCACTTTACTCTCCTCAGGCGAACGCCTCGGAACGAGTGAATAGATCCATTTTGGCCGGTATCCGCGCTTATATTAAAGACGAACATCAAAAATGGGACGAAAACCTTAGTAGTATTGCCAGCTCACTTCGGAGCTCTATTCATCAGGCAACAGGTTTTCCTCCTTATAGAATGTTGTTTGGACTCCAGATGATTACCCACGCGTCCAGCTACGAGTTGTTGCGCCGCCTTCAAGGAATTGATGAGCCACTAAACATTGACACGTCTGATAAACTTAAACTTATTCGAGCTAAAGCTCAAGAAAATTTAAAGAAGGCTTTCGATCAAGGTGCGAAGACCTACAACCTGAGGACAAAACCCGTAGAATTCAAGGTGGGCGAGGAAGTCTATCGCCGTAATTTCCAACTGAGTAATTTCGAGAAGCAGACAAGTGCAAAGTTAAGTCGTAAATTCCTAAAATGCAGAATCAGGGCAAGAAAGGGCAATGCCTTATACGAATTAGAAGATCTTCAGGGTAAACTCATCGGAACGTTCCACGCCAAGGATATCAAGAGGTGAAGTTGTTAATAATATTTTCTTTTGGTCGTTAAATAATTTTTGCATATTCTCGAGGCAATCCTTGAGATATGCTTTAGCATTTAAATATTGTCTACTTTACTGTTGGTCGGATCCTTTATTGGGATATTTATTGAGCGTGGCTCAATATCTCAGTTTTAATTCGGTCGCCCTAATAAGGCATCCGACCAGCTTAACTGGTACCTGGTTGTCCTTTCAAGCCGCCTCTGCTCGGTTATGCGGTGGACATACCTTTTTACCCCCTTTCCTTCCCTATCCTAGTTAGAGTTCCCCTTTCCTGAACCCAATCCTATCCCTTCTTAATTAATTTTCAAATTTTATTCCCACTCTTTTACCTCCAAGAGGCCCTGCCTGGAATTCTCATGGTCGAGGTCGCCTCGAGGCCTCTTGAGAATTACGAGAGTTGGCTTTTTCAGCTAGCTACTCGTCTCGAGATCTCGGGCTTCCTCTTCTCTGGGAGGTACAGGCAGGGAGGGGCTTTGCTTGCCCGCACCACGGGACCGGCGCTCCGGAGACGTCCGGAGAACTCCCTGGAAATACAGGAGCTGGCTGTTGATAGAGCCAACTACCTGTCCGGGAGATTTCTCCGGTCGTCGTCCGTCGCTAAGGTCTCGTGGGGTGGGTCAGTACGGCTCCCTTTTCCTCGAAGAGTGTTTTCTTCTCATACGGTGTCACTGAAGCTTAGGCTTCAGTTATTCCGCTTTCATTCAATTTTCTCCTTTTTCATAACTTCCCCAAGACATTACATCATAATCAATTTTTTTTTCATTTATCTTCATCAAACTTGTCAATCTTGTTCGAGTATCTTCTTTGAATTCCCCAAAGTACTCCACTCACATCTTCATCTGGAACAGTTCCAGATTTAACTTATGTCGTATAAATCTTAAGTCATTATCTCTCCGATATTCTCCCGAAGGACTGATATTTTTATGCTCAAAAATCTGCACCAAACACTAATGACGAAGCTTAACCCGCTTTAAAGGACCTTTGAATATAGAAGTTATCCGCAAGAGACCCTCCAGAAACTCATCAATTGGCGTTTTACCTTCTTAAACACTCAACGATATTTTACAGCTTCACGTCTTGATTTGGTCTAAGTCCTTACTTAACTTGTATAGACCTTAATTCTTTATCTCGTCACCACCTCTTGATCTCTTTGGCCGTGACATCTTTGTATACATATCTGCGTTACATCACACCATCTTACGTGTCGATCTGCGGCTGGCTCTACCAACCACCACACCCTCTTTACATCTATTTCATAGAGCGTCAGCGTCTCTCCCCAGCAGCAGCCAATCGCGTGCGTATATTGCCTTTTTTTATATATATATACATATATATATATATAAATATATATATATATACACCCTACCCTCTCTCAATTTTTGCCCTTTCCCATTTTCTCATCACCCCTTCTTACATTATCACGTATTGATATTACCTGTACTTGAAGCTCCTGTACTTCAATGCTTCCACCCTTTAGAAAGACTGCACGTCAAGGAATCTGACAGGGGATTTCCTTCCCGTAGGATAAGTTATGACACACAATTTCACAACAACCCCCACCTCTGGGCTCCCGTGAACAGCAGCGCCATATCGTTGGAGTCTGGAGGCATTGCGGATTCGCGAAGCGGATGTTCATCTTGGGACTGGGATGACCGCGGGGGTTGGTTTACAGCCACTTCTACCTTTTTGTTTCTTTCATTGATTGAACACCCTTAACCCATCCCCACGATCGGGGCTGGCCCGGGGCAGGATCAGCAACTCCTTCTCACTGTCAGGAGGGCCTGCCTCTCATTAGGGCTGGTCTTCTCTGCCAGTGAGAATGAGTGGTCGAGTCAGTACTGAATCTACCTGACCTCTCATTAGGGTCAGGGAAGTTCAGTACCGACATCTGGCCGGCTGGTTCAGCCTTGGGCTAGTCTTGAGCGTGGGTCGAGCCACAGGTTGGGCACCGCTCAACTTATTTTGTTTAACATCTTTGATTTGTTCCCCCACGACCTGGGTTGGCCCGGGATGGGTTAGCAGCTCCTCATCACTGTCAGGGAAGCCTGCCTCCCATTAGGGCTGGTTTCCTCTGCCAGTGAGAGTGAGTGGTTGAGTCGGCTCTGGACCAACTGACCTCTCATTAGGGTCCAGGGAAGTCCAAGGTTGATTTTAGCCGGCTAGCTCAGTCTCGGGTTAGACTCAGTCATGGGCTGAACTCACGTATGGCGTCCGTCAGAGCCCCAACCATTTTTCAGCTCCGTTGCCCTCGGGAGCGAGTTCAACGTAGCTGCCCTGTTGTGGTTGGGGCCAAAAATCTTGCGGCAAAATAATTTACCTACGGCTATGGGCTAGCAACGGGCGAGCCCACCTAATTTCGAACAAAAATTGACGGCGCCCGGGTGCAAATTGCCGCTGGCTAACGGCTTGGCTGGCGGGTTGCGCCGCCCATCGAGCGTTCGGAGGCCACAAATTGGAATTTTTAACTTAAAATATTTCCAATTTGTGGCCGCCGAATGTTCTAGAGGCGCTCGCTGCTCGCCTGCCGAGTCCTCGGCAGCGGTACCTAACAGGAAAATTTCCGGCGCGGTAGCTCGGTCGTGAACAAAAATCTCCGGACCGAGCGGCCTTCGCTATGCACTAAGTGCACCAGGCCCTCGGTCCCATGCAAAAATTTCCGGACCGAGCTACACGCGCCGTTGATCGAGTGGCTGGCTGGAGCCCTCGCCGACGGCGGCGGGCGCGAGCGGGGACCGAGATGCAGGCTCATCAGCTCGCGGCGCGAGGCAAAGCCAGCGCAACGAGCGGTGGGCCAGCCTCCTAACGGTTCCTCGCTGGCGACGCGGTCAGCGGCTTGGGCTCGAGCCGGCAAAAAGGGAAAAACCCGGGAGATTCGGCAAGTAACCTTCGACGCGTGCGGGTCAGATGGGGGTTTTCGATTTCGTTTGGAGAGCGTCGGACGATTCTGGGAAGGACAGAAAATTTCAGCCCATTTTGTAAGAAATGAATAAGTTTTTATTATAACCGGAGATATATTTTTATTGTGAAGTTTGACCCGTGATAAAGTAATAATTTAGTAAAAAGGAACGCGATCGGAAAAAGAAAAAAGACTAATAGAAGAAAAAGGAACGCGATCGGAAAAAAAAAAAAAAAAAAAGACTAATCGAATAAAAGGAACGCGGTCGTGGAAATGTGCTAGAAAAAAAAAAAAAAAAAAAAGAAGAAAAGAGTTAATAAAAGACTAAATCGAGCCGGAGGACTGCGGGAGAGGTTGTGAAGGATTTCCTCCTCGGAAGGAATTAAGTAGTGCGCGAAAAGCGGGATTCCGAAAGTGGTCGTAGAAAGTGATAGAAGGAAAAAAGAACAAACAAAAAAAAAAAAAAAAAAAAAAACGAAGAAAAAAAAAACCCTGTTCGTAATTAGTGAAGTATTTTCCTTCTGACTCAATTATCGGGTTCGGGCTCGAGACCACACAAAAATTTAGAAATATAATTTTATATACAGAGTAATAGATGAAAAAGAAAAGAAGGACGGAGGAGTGCGTGAAGTGCCAGGGGGGAAAAAAATTTCCTTCCGATTATATAAAAACTAGACTAAGATTTACGTGAAAATAAAGAAATTCCTTTCTGTTATAGCAAGATTAAGATTAAAGTGAAAATAAAAGTTTGTTTTATAATACATCGAACTAGGCTAAAATTAAAGTAAAAAAGGTGAACTTCCTTTTTGTTTTATATCAAAACTAGACTCAAGTGGAAATGAGAATTTTTTTTTTCAAATGAAATCAAGTGATAATTTTATTTATGTGCATTAAGACCAAATTAAGGTCACAATGATTTTTGTTTTTTTTTCTTTATCAAAGACAAATTAAACCGAGTGAAAAATTTTTCTTTTTGGACCAATTAAAATCTAAGAGATAATTTTTTTTATATATTAAAACCAAGTTAAAGTAGAACTGAGATTTTTTTTTTTTTTTTGCATTAAAGACAAATTAAACCTATTGAACATTTTTTTTTTTTTTTTCTCTGACTGATTAAAATCCAAGTGAATTTTTTTTTTTGTATATCAAAACTAAACTAAAACAAGAGGAAATTTTTTTTTGTGAATATTTGAAATAAACTAAAGAAAAAGGTAAATTCGACCAAGAAAAAAAAAACTTTAAATAAATAAAAGCCGATACAATCAAACGCGAGAAACTTAAGGTGGACTAAATTTACATAATATTTAACAATAAACTAAAGACGGCAAAATTATAATTAAATAAAAAAAAATTAAAAAGGTGAATGTGAGTAACATTTGAACCGAAATTTAAGAAGGTCATAAATAAATTAAGAACCGTAATCTAACAAACGCAACATAATTTTTGGAGAACACCGGCACCACATCGGGGCCAGATGAAGAGGCCGGGTGTCGGGCAGCGAGAGCATCTCAACCGCAGCCGCCGCAGCAACAACACCGGCAGCAGCCGCAGCAACAACACCAGCAGCAGCAGAGCAGCAGGCGCCCAACGATTTTATTTGTACACTGTTTGTAAGACTATATTTAATTGAAAGTAATATAGAACCAGGTATGTCACTTTAAGCTATCTTTCCTTTTCTCGGTACCCTTCCTCCCCATCTCTTTCTTTCAGCCATGACGCTCCGGTAGTTTAGCGTTTCTTTTTTTCATTTGGGACCTCCCCAAAAATATTGGGCCAAGGGGAGGTCATTTGGGTGGTTGGGGCATAGGCCGTAAGGGGGGTTGTTTTTCCACCTAAAACCCCCCACCGGCGAGTCATTCACGGGCAGTGGCAGGGGTTCTGTCCGCCATGCCCTCTTTCCCCCGTGCCTTATTTTTTTCCGTCCGCGCGAGATTTTTTCGTTATGGGGACGTTCGTTCCTGGTGGCGCAGTGTGGCCTTCGGCAAACCCCCCCACACTACCGCAATGCTAGCCTGCCAGCTCGCGCAGCCACTTACCACCAGGCGAGGTGCTTTAGCCGGGCCCTCGAGAGCGTACCCTCATAACAAGCACGAAACTATAACGCCCAAACCAATTCAATTCCAATTACTTAAACTAAGATACATAATTAATAAATTGCTGTCCTGCACATATTTAGGTATGAAGTAAAATTATGATTACTTTTGCACACCATTTGTTCTACTTCTTGTTTAAAATCTTCAGGGGAAGTTATATAAACCTTGACTTAAAATTTTCTTGGATGGCATCTTCAAATTTACAAGAATTCAAAAAGAGTTTTCCATGGATCTTTTGCAAGAAGAGAAATTATGTCGCTTATAAAGGCGTCAGGGAATGCAAAGGTTCCCATTTATCCTCAAGCATCACCTTGAAAATGAATAATACAGTTTTGGTCCTTCCCGAGGAGTGTCATTTAATATCCTTGCGACTTTTCCTGGACATTTAACATTTGGAGAAAAATGGTATCATCAATTCCTGAGGAAATTGAGAAAACATTTCAGGTGGGCTCCGACTAGCCAGAATTGCTTCTAAGCTTTTTTCAGGGATCTCCCACACGATTTCGGACAACAGCTGGTCCTTCCCGTGTTCGCACTCGATTTATATATAAATCGATTCTTGTTTTTGTGCAAATAGCATCAATTGTTGTTGACTTCGTAGATCTCCAAGAGTTGCCGGAACCGCATCAATTTCCAATGCCGAAATTATTTCAAACTGAAATCGATTATTTTGCAGGAAATAGTGGATAGTAAATATGAAGCGGAACAATCCCTAACATAGTTGAATTAACATGTAGGAGAAGTTTTAACATCGTTTTAATTACCAAAGACGATAATTGTTAATTGAGCCGTTTATTTGGAAAGTGGCCCAAGCCAAGGTCAAGAGGTTTTTCTACATTCTTTTGAGGTAAAATCGTCCTTATGACATTGTGGACTTGGACCACTTTCAAAATAAACAGCTCAATTGGTTTATTGAAGAAGTATTCTACAATAATATTTTGTAGAATGATTATTAAAATGAAAACGAATTATATTGTTCGGTGCATCGAACCTCAAAACATATATAATTTATTTTTATTCTTGAGTGGTGTCGGATAATTAAGAATAAACACTTTTCATTAACCATACTAATTATTGTAATTAAATTCATTCGTTAAAAGCTCAAGAATAAATTAAGTTCATTAATGAAGCAAGAATGCTTAGGTAGCTTAATGTGTCTGAACTTATAACGTTGAATTTTTAACTACGTCTGTGGTTTGGTGTTTTTATTTTTTGCTTCCTAGATTAAAAACTAAAACTTTGGTATTTGTCTAAAGGTAGTAAAAAATAATATATATATTATATATGATTGGTATAGAACCAAAATTTGACATTACTTCATAAAAACGTTAATTCCTAATATTTGAATTTTTGAGGTATTTCGGTACAATATAATTAAATACTATTGTATTCCAATTTTCACATGATTGACACAGCCTTTGAAAATACCAACAGACCAACAAAATTTGGAGATTGCTGTGTTTTTTGTTTTATTTATATAAACAACTAGCTGTGCCCTGCGCGCATTGCTACGCCACCAACTAAAATACATTTGAAGGAAAGACATTACACAAATATTCAATTCATTTTGAGTCATTTTATTGATTTTGTTCATTTCGAAAAATTATGACGTTGCTGCGTTTCGTTTCAATTCGATATTTATTGAAGTGCTGTGGGATACACAATATTTCTTGTTTTTCCATCTGGTGCGTAAACGAATAAATCAGAAGGTTTTCCGACGCGTGAGCAGGCCACATAGAGCTACCCATGTGAGAAGCATGGATTCTCCAAATTTAATCCACACACTTGCAACGATTGTCCTTGTGCTTTGTTGATAGTCATTGCGAAAGCCAGTCGCACCGGGAACTGCAAACGTTTGAATTCGAATGACATATCTGTCGGGATCATTGGGATACGTGGCAACAAACAGTACGTCTTCACTTTTAAATTTCCCAGTCAAAATTGTTGCCTCGATAACATTGTTCATCATTTTCTTGACTGAGAGTCTGGTTCCGTTGCAAAGTCGTGGTGGATTTATGTTTCGAAGAAGAATGATGGGTACGCCAATTTTCAATGTAAGAACGTGCGGTGGCATGCCTGGCAAATCAAGCGAATTCAAGAATTCAGTTGGATAGTTGACAACTTCGTCTTGATTCACCACAGTATCGATGGACTTATATGTTGTCGTTTCGCCGGGTATTCCATTCTGAATAGTGAAGTTGATGGTATTGACATCGATGTTTTTGGCCGCTAATATAGCACGCGTACTAAGCCACTGATAATTTTTGTAGTTCTGTGCAATGTTTGGGAAAACTTTTTGCACCAATTCGTCTATGCTTTCTGTGATCTTACAGAAGTTTGCTGGTAAGGTGATACATTGCGTAGATTCATCAATTTGCATTCGCCCATTTCCAATATCCATTAATTGTTTTGCAAAATTTCCAGCCGATGCATCCCGTTGTTGTTGTACACGCATGTTGGTTTTCAAAGTCAATTTCTGTAAATGACGCCATAAAACTGATGATTTGAGACATGCATTAAGTTCATCAGCGGGTGTTGAACGTGGTATAATCGGCAGTGTTTGTCGAAAATCACCAGACAATAAAATGAGTGCGCCACCCAAGATCCGTGCGTTTCCTCTCAAATCTCGCAGTGTACGATCAAGCGCTTCCAATGCTTTCTTGTGAGACATTGTACATTCGTCCCATATGATAATTTGACACGTTTGGAGTACTTTGCCCATTCCAGAGTTTTTGCTGATGTTGCATGTTGGTGCCTCAGTGTTTTGAAGTTCATGCGATTTCCACCAGAATTGGTACTTGGGGGTTTTCGGGGTCGCTGATTTCAACCCGACTGTCCGAAGCTACGAATTCAAGATGGCGGATTGTCAAATTTTGAAGTTGACAGTCCGCCATCTTGAATTCGTAAATTCTGACAGTCGGGTTGAAATCAGCGACCCCGAAAACGCAAAAGTACCAATTTTGGTGGAAATCGCATAAACTTCAAAATTTGACAGTCCGCCATCCTGAATTTGTAAATTCTGACAGTCGGGTTGAAATCAGCGACCCCGAAAACCCCCAAGTACGAATTTTGGTGGAAATCGCATAAACTTCAAAGTTTGACAGTCCACCATCTTGAATTCGTAAATTCCCGGTCATCTTCAAAATTTGAAATTGTCAATTTTTCAACGGCTAGACTGATAAATTTTTCGTTTTGCTGTCAGTTGCGTTTTTTATACTACGTTTTATGTCACGTTCCACGGGAACGGGATAAAAAGTGTCCTATCCACGGGAACGGGATAAAAAGTGTCCTATCTTCGTCTCCTGGTTCTAAGCTACCTCCCCACCAATTTTCAGCCAAATCGGTCCAGCCGTTTACGATTCTATAAAGGACATACAGACAAACATTCATTTTTATATATATAGATTGCAAAAGTATTATACTTTTGATATCTTTGTAACAACTTGAAGTATGTGAATACAAAGAAATTATTGCAAAAAAGTGACTGAACGAGAGAATTAAGTAGAACAATAAATTTTTCTCTTAGATAAGTGTACTTAAAATTTAGCGTATTAATTCGACATTTTGACATTTTTACTAAAATATAACAATAATTGTATTGAATTCATTCTTTTAAAATATGTGTGTAAGATTGACTCTCCGATGCAGAATCTTTGTTATAATTGCTTCGTTGAAATTCCACTTTTGCTTCTATGTATGTATCTCTCATAACAAAATAATCTTCCCATGTTTATAAATAATCGATAATAATTATCAGTTTAAGACAAAAAGTGAATTTAATTTCCGACACAACACGAGATATGGTTTAATAGCTTTCAAATCGAGTGAGTGTAAAATTCGCCCCGAGTCCTATCGATGGTATTTTCTGGTATATTAGACTACGCGCATGGAACTTGATCAGCCTAATTGAGTAAAAATTCTTTCGATATCCCCTGAAAGCTAATACCTGGAAACGCAATGCATATTTCCCACTGTCGGTGCTATAGGCAGGTTTCCCAGCCCAGGTGAAAGAATCGCGAAGTTTCAGGTGAGAACCGAAGACTCCTCGAGTGTGTAATCATTACGACTTGCGACTTGCGACTTGCGACTTGCGACTTGCGACTTGCGACTTGCGACTTGCGACTTGCGACTTGCGACTGCGACTTGCGACTTGCGACTTGCGACTTGCGACTTGCGACTTGCGACTTGCGATTTGCGACTTGCGATTTGCGACTTGCGACTTGCGACTTGCGACTTGCGACTTGCGAATAGCGAATTGCGACTTGCGACTTGCGACTTGCGACTTGCGACTTGCGACTTGCGACTTGCGACTTGCGACTTGCGACTTGCGACTTGCGACTTGCGACTTGCGACTTGCGACTTGCGACTTGCGACTTGCGACTTGCGACTTGCGACTTGCGACTTGCGACTTGCGACTTGCGACTTGCGATTTGCGAGGGGGCTACTTACCCAGGGATATGATGTGGTTGGAAGACACGTTGTAGCCGGCGAACATGTAAATTGCATAGGTGCATAAATTCGGGTCGAAATTCTCAATCTCATAGGAGCCCTTGCCCGGCCGGTACGCTGCTCAGCTGGCGATGTAACACACCACGACTTTGTCGTGTGTCGGGCCTGAAGATGGAAAAGATATGTACATGAAAACAAAGCCGCACTAAATGTCATGGTGAAATGTTTCTTTCTTAAGCATCAACGAAAAGAAAAAATTCTATTAGCTTGCATGATGATGGTTCTGATGCGAGTCCAGAGAAGACTCAACCAACAAGCACCTGAAGATGAGTGCGATGTAGTAGGGAAGAATTTTGCATTTAAATCATAGCGATAAAACTTGAATTGAAATGTTCATACTAATATGCCCTACTACTAATAATATTGATAAATTCAATTACTAAATATAATTATTACACAAAATATTTGATTTCATTATTTGCAAACTTTACTAAAAATGAAGTTTGAAAGTTTATCCTCTACAACTTTAATTCAAACATTTTTCTGATATAACAAACCGTTACCGAGTTATTTTGTGAAAACGTATTTTTTGTACCTTTAATTCAAGATGGTGGCTGACTTTAAAAGGAACGTTATTTGCATCTACACTAACTGTACTAATTAATAATATTATATGACTATAGACTAATTGGAAGGAACATATTACTCACATATTGAATAAAACTAAATATTTAATTTTTCTTTTTCCTAAATTAGCTCTCATTATGGAAATAGATACATTAAAAATGCTCTACTATGCTTTTTTTCATAATATAGCCACTTACGGAATAATAGCTTGGGGTGGTGCCTATAATAATAATATTCAATTACTTCAATATAACTAGAAATAAAAATCTTATAATTCCCTCACGTCACAAAAATATTAGTAGTAAAAACGGTTTCATACTTGCGATTTCAGTTTTCAACTCTCTACCTCTAGAATATAAGCAATTACCAAACAGCAAATATGTATATTAGAAAAAGAAAACTTAAGCAATGGATTCAAAGTAATGTATAGTATAAATGAATATAAAATATATTTAAGTCAAATATTTAAAAAAAAAAAAAAGAAGAGAAAAGAAAAAAAAAAAATAAATATTCTTTATAAATCTATAGAATAACAAACAAAAGATCTCTAAGGGGAAAAGAAAAGAAAAGAAAAGGAGTGCATGATGCATATCTATTTTTTTTTGTAAAAATTAGATATAAGTTTAGTTTTTAAGCGTATACCGGTCCTGCGCACAGTGTCTATGACACTCTGCAGGAATTTACTGCAGTTATATCTGTATATGTTAATTTATGCTGGTCAATAAATAAATAAAAATAAAGAGAAAATGTGAGTTTATTTGTTTATGTAAGAGGATTCTTCAGAGCCACTAAACCGAATAGTATTATTCTTTTACCGGCAGAAAGCTAATTTATTGCGGATGGTCACAAACTATATTTTATTATCAATATATGTAAATCTTTTATGAGGTATATACTTACGTATATCATGCTCAGTTATCAGTTAGTAATAATAAAATGTTCGTACCACTTTCCGATTTGGCGTCTCTGACATCGGTGATTTTATTAGGATTAAAAACGTGGTATAGCTGAAATCTTGTCGTCTGTGGACTTTGGTCTGTGAAATAGGAGAAATTGATTACAAATAGAATTTACATATGATTTATTATTAAAGAATTTCAGTAGTAATGAAACAACGATAACCAATTTTGTTTACATATCAACGTAGATTATATACAGACTAAATTTAAAATAATGGCATACAGTGGGTTTCCAAATTATTAGGGACAGTCACATTTCTTTCAAACTGTTTCTTTTAACGCAGTTCAACTTCAGTTTATGTGGTATAAGGTATGCAGAAGTGTTATTTGTTCGTTTGGCTTGTTCTTATGTCTCAAATTTTAAGTGGGTGTTAAGCGTTAAATGGGATATTTTGGATTTTACGAATATTTTCGTAACGGGGGTCGATAACGTTAGTTTTTGTTAGGACGCCAAATCACAACCCCAGAATCAAAGAAAGTGCCAAACAATGCATAGAAAGCATGCCCAGGCGCATAAAAGCATTAATTGAGGCAAAGGGAAATGTGACTAAATACTGACGGTTGCTAAGTAACATTATGTCATATTTATTGAATTGATCTTAAATTACGTACCTAACCTTAGTTGTTTTTATTTTTTTTTATTTTATATAAGTTTGTGAATATATGTACATTTGACAACATTAAATAATTTTATATGTAGAAACCGTGTTTTTATTTACTTATTTTTACCAAAACTCTAGGAATTCAAATATATTTGTGACTGTCCCTAATAATTTGGCAACCCACTGTATATGTACATATAAAAGAAAATTGAAAGAAAAGGTCCCTATTATTATTTTATCGAAAGAGCAACATCCATAATATGTATAACCAAGTAAATAATTACACTATTACACACATTTGGACGAATACTTGTCTCATCAGACATTTTATTAGATTTTTTTATATCCAAATCCAACAGTTTAAATTAGGTACTTTTGTACAAAGTATAAAAAATAAGCGTTTAATCAATATCTATATTTATTTTCTCATACTTAAGGTAAAAGAATTTCGAACTTCTTAAAACTATTGTCCCTGACTTACAATTTTTAAATAAATACCTGGCAATCCATTACATAACACGGCGTTGTCCACGATAATCTCTATAATTCTTGGAATTGGATTTTTTAATGGAAAAGTGATCTTGTATAAAAGTGGTTTGCTCTGCAAAACCAATTGAACTGCTTTCTGTTGATCTTCAAGAAGATCCGAACGTCCCTTATAGTCCTACAATTTTCCAAAGGATAAAACTTACTTTTGAATTGACTCAAACTTTTACCGATGGCAGTTTTGTTGGTATGGAAAGTTTCACAATTATGTTAACAGTTTGGTTCACTTTTATGTTGTTCAATTCGATTAAACCAAGCCAATCAGAGCCATCGAACTTATATTGGAATAGTTGTGGGCATGGATTGTCAGGAGGTTCGCAAGATGCCACATCAGCGATCACTAACAACGCAAAAATGCATTTCGCGAACTGAAACAGCTTCGCTTGCATCATATGTATGGTTTTATTATAACACTTTGTCATATTTAAGCGAATTTAATTATGATCTCAATTTATAATATGAATTTATTATCACACCTTCACCCGCTAAATAAGTAAACTTCTTTACACGATCATTAAACATGTATAATGAATTATCATATTAAAGAAAAGGTTCACTCTTGTGGCACAACGAGATATTCACCATTACGAGTTCCACGGGGTAATAACTAAGAAGCTGCAGACGTAATCTTACTATATGTATATTCTTTATATATTGCGTCTAATCATCTCTTTAACCGCAACTATCGATTATTTAGACTACACAATGAGAATTTCCAGGTTTTATCATGAAAATATGAATCGAGTGGCTAACCGACAAAAAGAACTACACGAGTCCTGGGAAAAAATTTACTATTAAAAATTCATTCGCTGTTTCTCATTTTATTGGCTCATATTCTCAGAAACTGAGCAAAAGCACAATCTTTGTTTTTTTTTTAAATAGAAACAATGAGATGAGATCTTATCTCAATTCAAAAGTCGTTCTTGTGAATAAAATTTGAGACTGAATTTTTGCTCACCAAAATTTATCGGTGGTATTCTATATTATGTAGCTTAAATAATTTATAATTTGTTATTGAGAGTTTTTTCCGAATTATTGGCCAATAAAATAAGTAAAGAGGGAGAAATGTGTTCCATCTAAATTTGTTCTTCGAAAGTATTGATCGTTTCATTTTGTTTAATGATTTTTATAAGATACTTTATTATAAATATATAGTTTCAATTTGTTTGGCTCACAGTTTTTAAAGATCAGGAATGAAACTACAAAGCCATATGTACATTATATCGAAAACTACAATATCTAAAACAGGGGCCGAAAGCAACCATTATTTTGAATTTGTCAAATAAAACAATCACCAACGAAATAATTATCTAATCTTGTAATAATAATAACTAAGGAACATACATTTTTTTATAAAAAATGATAAAAGTCTAAAAGGGAAATTTTAATTTTTTAATATTATGTCTTTTCGACATAAATATGCGTTAAGGAGTAATAAAAATTAACATCAAATATTTCGTAAAATAGGTGGCATTTGTGAATTAGAAAATCACATTCGAACTTTCTGACATTTCTTTCATTAATTTTGTTTGTTTTTACTAAATATGCTTCAGACATTAATAAATAATGTGATATTAGGTCTGTTCGATGACAAAAACTGCTAACCCGCGAAGCGCCACCGAGCGCCGTGAGAGCGTTCGAAGACAATTTTGACATCAAATCCGTGGCGTCGTGTGGTGCCACGAAGTGCTTGTACTTATCCCGAGTTTTAAGCCCGGTATACAATGATAAAAACGTCTGATGGCATACTAATGTGATTGAAATCCCACAAAACTTGGTATATAACGGCTTTCAAAGTTCAATTTTGAAAATTTGGTATGTTTGAAACTAATACTAAAAATTAAAAGGTAAAAGACTTTAAAGCATAAAATAGAAATAAAATCATTTGAATTTTTGCGCCGACTAAAGATCAAGAATACTACAAAATATCAAAGTGAAAATTATTTTATACTTTTATGGAATTCCAATTTGTTTGCAGGTGAGTTTATTTTTTTTTTTTAATTCAGCATCAATGTTCCATAATAATAACTTATAATAAGTCCAGTTACAATAACTCATTACGTACTCAAAACAAAACTTCTTTAGACTTCATGTCACAGTTCCTTATTGAAACTTTATTTAATTATGTCTTTAAATCGACTTTACATTTTTAGCAGCTTTAAAGCGGATGCCAGCAGATGCATGTTCTGTTCGGTCATAAATTATTGGTTCGTGACTGCAACGACACCTTTCGAACCTATGTACCTACGTTCTGAGTCCACAGACCGAAGTATCTCTTTTGTCATTTCTGAAGTCTGCTTCTGTCCGTGAAAGCACATTAAAATTGAAGTGTATTGGATATTAAGGAACGAACTGGAGTTGTTAAAAACAGCCACAGACGACAACAAGACAACCACGACTATTTGAGAATAGAACTTCTTGCAAAAGAAAGCATTATGCATTACATTAACCTTGAATTACTCAAGTTACCTCGATATTACCTCAAAAGACAGTAACCTGATAAGGTGATGCCAGCCGTGCTACTTCTTAAGCGTAATTCTCCAAACATTATTCATCTCATATTTTTACTATGTAAACATTTTACTTCGGCAAATAATTGAAACTAAAACAATTTGGATAAGTAAAGTAATTTCTTTAATTTGTGATAAATAGCTTTCCTACATTTTGTATATAATCGGAATATATAACACTTAGGCTGTTGTAAAATTCCTAATAAGCAAAGCCATTAAAATGGAACATGAAATGGCAATTACCTTTACAATAAATTCAAAAATGATTAAGCAGCACTTCATCGGTCATCCCATGGTAAATGCAAACATTGACTTCCTAGAAAATATGCGAATTTATTTTCGAGTTATGTAAGTATTGTTGAGATTTCACAATGCTCGAAGAGATATCAGTTTATCCCACATTTGCGATGAACAAGGTTCTCAAATTACCTTTCACCTAAAAAATCGATGTTAGGTACTTAGGATATTTTGAAAATTTTTCTACTTACCTTTTTTATCTCTTAGCTTACCGTTCCAATTCCTACATTCTGTTTAATAATGGAAATGTTAAAGTTTAAAAGCAATTGAATACGGAGACTAACAAAATTTTTCATTAAATGCTACTTTTAACATATATTTATTAGACTAGACATTCCCAAGTAATACCTATTGTAATTTCTATGTTGTTATGAATGCCTGAAAAATATAGTAGTACGTTTTATTAGAAATTTTACCCTAAAATAATAGCACTGCCAAAATTTGATATGTGATATGACGAAAATATGTAAATTTTCTGCAGCTTTCAATATATTATTTTAGTATCACCCAATAAAAATATTCGAAAAACGAAATAAAATGAAGTAAATGATGATCTCTCTTGCATTAATTTGTTCGGAAAGACCGCGATATAATTAGATTGGGAAAGGAATTAAGGATTTAGACATTTATCAAAATATTATTGAAACCGCCAGCCATCCGCTTAATAACATGTGAAAGGCGAAATAAAGTGGAAAAAATATTGATCACTCTTAAAGTAATTGTTTTTAGAAAATACACTATTAAGATATTATATAAAAAATTATTAGAACCTTTCTGAGAAAAAACGACAATAAACTTTTACAAAATTTAAAACCAGAATAAATTCTTACATTGCCACCTAAATAATATGAGTGTTAAGCTCAGACTTCAGAGTTCCTAAATTTAATAGTACGAGAATATAGAACAGAACTCATTTATGAGTAAAAAATTAAAGTTAAAACTTAAATTAATTTAAGCGAAAAGTAATAAATAGTTGCAGTTTAATTAAAGTTTTCAGTTTTTTAGACAAAACATAAATACATAACAATCGGTGAATATAATTTTAGAAAGTTGTTTCCAATTTTTTGGTATGGTTTTTTGTTCGCTATATCAAAATAGTCGTAAATTAAAGCTGGCAGTACTAAAAAATATCGAGCTATGCCATTAATGCGATAATTCGTATCTCATTTGTAATTTAAGTGCACAGCTAACGAAATTTCGCTTTTTACCAAATAATTTTCAGGCTAATCCAAAACTAAAACTTCCTCACCACGTCAGCTACTAGAGGGCTGCGTTCGCTAATTTGGTAGCAACTTTTTGATAACGAAAGCGGAAGTCCGGTTGCTGAGGAAATAATGGGGAAATATCTTGGAAGTGTTTGCGTCTCAGATAAACATTAGTTTGAAAAATACCGATAAATCTGTTGAATTAGAGGAGATGTGAATTAAGCAAAAGTATTTGGAGGATTGTGAGCATTTAATTGTAGTTATTAAGTTCAATTTAACTTTAATTTGAACTTATTTCAAAAAGTCCCCCTATCTGCACGAAGGAAATTGAGTAGACTTCAAGATGGGCGAAATCAGATGATTTCCCAAAACACTCACACACACACGGGCGCCCGCAGAACCGCAACAGTCAACAAACGAATCGACCCCGCAACGAAGTTAAATTCCAATACGTGTAGACCCCGATTAGACCCGTTGTTGCAAAATACTTGGCCGGAGCGCTACTCTAGTGGGCCTTTTAAAATGCAGTTTTGATTGTTCGACCGCAACAAAGCCCGAGCGCAAGCAATGAAAGTAAATTGAACGCGACGGCCGATAAAAAAATGTCGTTCTGAGCGCAGAGCGCCCCGTAAAAGAACGATTTACGATTGTGCAACGTAGAAAGAAGTTGGGTGGACATTGGTGTTTAATTTTAAAAAAGATCGCCTCCAACGGGCAGACGAGTTCCCGATTAGGTGCAGCCGGGAGAAACCTTTTCGCAGCCGGGGAAAGCCAACAAGATGGACGAGGACTCAAACGGAGAGAGCTCGAACAGCTCCGCAAAGCGATCGAAGCTCGAGAACCTGAGCGCCGAGGGCGAGGAGGCCGAGGCCGACGAGAGGTAATCAAATTATTTCGATCAAAATATTTAGGTCCGCTGTCAAGCTGACTGAAACGGCAGCGGAGTCTGTCAAGGTTATGTCATCAAAAAAATTAAATACGCAGTACTAACGGTGCATACGGCCGCGTCTATTTTTTCATATTTTAGAAAAAACATCCCCAGTGCAAACGATGTCGAAATGAGCGACAAGCCCGGAGCCTCAGAACTTGTGCCAAATAGCAACGACGACGATAGCAAGAAGGATGCAGTGTCGGCCGCCGTGGAGGACAGTGGCTACGTCGAGAACGACAAAAAGGATGAGCAGGCGCCAGAGGAGGCAGAAGACAAGGGAACCGATCGCAATGAGCCTGGAACCAGCAATCGCATACGCAAGCCAAATAGGAGGAATAATCGCGCGGGGAACAAGCGCAGGAACTACAGAACTCGCGAAATTTCGTCTTCAGAGGACTCAGACGACAACGAAGATCAAGCGACCGACAGCGCGACCAAGTCCAACTCGAGCTCCAGTTCTGAGGTTTGTGCTTTTCCGGTTAAAAGTTATTTTGAATGATTTAAAAATAAACCAGTTCATGCGCATTGAGGCGATCAATTAGCCTGTGGCTTTGCGGGTTACCGCAGAGTTCAAAGCGCTGCTGCTTTGCTTAATTTGGATAAATTTCTTGTAACGATTGCCCAATGAAGTTCAAGCACGAATATGCAGCATTGGTTCTTTTAAGGGAGGACACCACTGTAAAGGCTCATTTTCGATTTCAATCCTTGGCATATTTTATAACCTTTAGGCATTATTGGACATACATAATATTGATTCCTCTATGTAGTTTTAGACCAGTGCATTGAAACAGAACAAATCCAAAATTATTTTCTCGAATTACTCATTAAAAAAAAAAAATAAGTACTAAAGTTTTCTGAATTAATTCCGATGTTTGTTTTTTGGGACTTAACTTTTTTCGGAACTGATTTTATTTTTTAAAATATTATATTCTAGCATTTTGCTTTTCGGAGACATCCCCTAAATCCCTTTAATTATGAAAATAATTTTGTTTGTGGGAGCAAAATTATATATGAAGCAAATAGCTAATTATCACCCATTTAAATTGTTTGAAAATTAAAGAGAGATTGAGCGAGGTGTAGATTTTGGACTTAAAGTGCATATTCCAAAATTAAGTGCACTAATTTCTATATCTAATTGTAAGTATAGAGCTACGTATACTTGGCTCTACAATGTCCATCCTTTAGGACAGCCAAGCAGCTCTCAAAACAATTAGGCCTTTTAGAGTACCCTCAAAAGTTATCTCAGAATGCCTGCAGTTTCTTAACTAGCTAACAAAGAACAATAACCCTCATTAAAGTAATTTTATATAGCGTTTAATTAACCTACCAAAAATACTCTATCGGTCGTTATCATGTTTATTTCTTCTTCCGTCCTGCAGTCTGAGGTTGTGTTTGAATCAGAGGATAATAACGAGAATAGCTTTTCGAGCATATATAGCCTAGATTACCCTGCCTTCGATGCAATGGATTCGGATGACTCGAACTCATCGAATAAAACAAACGATAACACGATTCCGGATATTCTTCAAATCACACATAAGCCCGACTACAAATGGAATCAGTATAGGGAACTTATGTTTCGCGAACAGGGACTCTCTGGGAAAGAGAGATCATCAATTACCGGAGCAAGTCCGATCGCATTCCAAAATCAATTTTATGGTGCACGGCATGTGATTGAGAAGATGAGATTACTGCACCATCTCGAAAAGCATCAAGGCTGCGTGAACAGTCTCCACTTTAATAAAGCTGGAAATTTACTAGTCTCTGGATCGGATGACCTTAAGATCATTCTTTGGAACTGGTCCGCAAAGAAGATCGCTTACGCATTCAACAGTGGACATAATTCGAACGTATTTCAGACGAAATTTGTGGAGTTAGCAGGCGGTATAAATATAGTGTCAAGCGGGAGGGACGGTCAAGTTCGACATGCCATTGTACCCCCAAGTGGATCAAGAAAAGTAATTTCGCGGGTGTTGCTGAAGCATGTTGGTGCCGTGCATAAATTAGCCCCCTGCGTTAACAACCCCTATGAAATTTTAACTGCTGGAGAAGATGGCCATGTCGTACGCTGCGATCTTAGAGAAAAACCAATTGAGCGCGTTGTTACGGTTAAAGTAAAAAAACGTAAAGTGCCCTTATATAGTATAGCACACCATCCTTTGGACCCAGAGTTCTGTGTTTGTGGTCGCGACCAATTCGTGCGCGTATACGACAAGAGGAACACGAAGGTACCCGTATACATGATGTGCCCGCAGCATTTAGAAGACGTAAAGTCCAAATTTATATCCTTTGTGTTATGTACTAATTTTATTTAACGCAGAAAAAGGCATTGGTTAGCCACATAACATGTGCAGTCTACAACAGCACTGGAAGTGAAATATTGGCATCTTATAGCGACGAAGACATATATCTTTTTAATAACAAATGTTATTTAACAGGGCATTTTAGCCATCGATACAAAGGACATAAGTAAGCCGTTTTGCCTTTTTAAATTGATCTAAACCACTAAATTTTACGATTTTTTTTAGCAACAACAAAACTATTAAAGGAGTTAACTTTTTCGGACTAAACTCAGAGTACGTTGTGAGCGGCAGTGACTGTGGCAATTTCTTTTTCTGGGACAAGAACACAGAGTCAATTATTAATTGGATCAAAGGCGATACCACCGGTGTTGTAAGTTTCATTTAATACATAGTCATGCACAGATAGCTCTTATTATAATTTTAAGGTCAATTGCCTCGAACCCCATCCTTCTTTCCCTGTGTTAGCCAGCTCAGGCCTTGATCATGATGTCAAAATCTGGGTGCCTTTCAAAGAAGATGTAAGTTACTTAATTCATAAAATAAAAACAAGCAATCAAATCACCTTTATTTCAGTATCCTCCTCCGATGGAGGGCCTAGCCAAATGCGTTAGACACAACATGAAACGATCTGTGATGACCGACAATGATTTATTCGATGATCGCACATTTTTCTTCTTCGTGCGTCAATGCTTGAGGAACCGTCGAACAGCAACGACTGATGAAAGTTTTCCTAACGTGCAAGATTTAGTTTCCTCAAGCAGTGAAGATGACGAGAACGGCTGTGGATCCGGCGACGAAAACTTGCAGTTCCGCACTATGCCGTGCGCCCATCAGTAATAGCATGCTGCTCAAGCAGACCAGTAGTCCCAGCTGTACTCTTTGGTAGGCGTAAGTCGAGATTAATCTCAGCTCAGTTTTATGTTTAGAAGAAACAAGGACAAAACTGTGATTGCTGATGAGATTTTGTTCTTGCTTTATGAAGATTCATTCGGTTCTCTTTGTTCTTCCGTTAAAATGTTAACATGCCCTGCCCTCTTCCCCATATCGGACTTAGGTTTGATCAATCGTCCTTCCTTTAAAAATCATGTTACTTTTGTTATCATAGGTAATATGCACTGTTTTTGGATTTAAATATTTAAATAAACATATATATTAAAATCAACAATATGATCTTTTTTCTTGCAGCTGGATATTATGCCTTCCCAGTTTATAAATAAGTAAGATTTCTTCTTTGTAGAAGACAAATTAAATTAAATTTTCCTCAAAAAGAAAAACACCAAACTCGAAGATTTCTTGCCCGATCATAAAGAACAAAATTAATAAGTAAATTAGATAGACAATATAAACCAGAAGAAAATTAATTTAGCTATGTTGTTAGTTTTCTTATCTACTAAAAACGTGGCGTTATAAATTATATTGCAATCTTCGAATTTACCTAAAAAGATAACTTTTTGTAATGAATTTATACATATATTGTCCATTAAACCACATCTTCGTTTTTAGAAACGAAATTTTTAAAGGTAAATTTATTAAATCGAAATTCAAAAATATACAAAATTAATAAATTATGAAAGAGAACAATCAAAATTAGTTGCTCGTTTGGCAAATTAAAGCAGTACTTCGTTTCACCCAATGTGACGCAGGCTTCTGCGTGTCGAGGAGGAGAGGCAGAACGTAGTTCGTTGAATGTCCTGTCGTCGATAAAATGCCTTTCCTCTCGGCTGTTTTATACATTGGGCACTTGTACCGAGTACCTTCTTTTAGATCCTTAATGAGAATAGGCTACAAAAATTCGTAATGAGATTTATATTTAATAGGGAAATTAAATAACCATTACCTTCAGATGCACACACGGCATTACATTAACGAGGATTTTTGGAAACTGTTCATCCAAATGCCCAGCTGCTATGTCCCACCTGGCACCCTCCAGAAACGTTCCATTAATATACACACCATCAGCCGGTGGTACGTCTTTACTGTTTTATAATTTACGTAATCTTAAGCTTAGAGATGTATTTTAAAATTACCTTTCAACCTTGAGAACGCTGAAGTCATATGTGAGCGTATCAATGGGGATTTGATATTTTCTTGCATAGTTCTGCATAGCTCCGGTCAGAAATGCCTGGGTGAAGTAAAATCCTGATATCCAAAAAGTGGGGGGCTTTCCTACATCATACCTAAAAAATGAATCCTACAAATTTTGAAAATCAACTACTAAAAACAGTTTTATCACCATCGTTGAAGCCATTGGAGACGATCCAAGAGATCGGATATATAACTGCTAAGTGGTTTCAAACTTGGATATGATTTCGACATCCAACGACCAGGAATCTTTTTGAAATTAATTGCAAGAATCACATCTTCTAACTCTGGCGTCATAACAATGACACCTATTATAGCATTTTGCAGCTCGACACATGTAACTCGAATTTCTTTAAGAAGCTTCAGGAATCTTTCCATCTCCTGCACGAGAACTGTGTTCATAGATTCATTATAATCAACTGGATATTTCTCTTTAGCCGCTTCAATATCAAAATCCTTTGGCAAACTTTTCTGTATTTCAGCAACAGTTGCCAGCAAAATCTTTTCAGAATCAGCTCCAGATATGCTGGATGTCTTACCCAAGGTAAGGATCATTGAGTCAAGGAGCAGGTTGGACGTCTGCAAATCTCTACTTATCCCTGCATTCGAGTGCAAACCATAGACTTCCGGTGGAGGCATAGTGGGTATACTCTCCTCAATATATCGCACCATTTCTCTATGTTCAGATTTCCTTGGAAGAATGTAAATGTCGTCTTCAGCGAACTTGTATTTCGGATTTGTTACAACTTCATCGTTGACGAAATCCGCAAGAATTGTGCAAATTGCTCTGCGATCCCAAGCATCTGTAACGCGGCCTCCATAGTTGCACTCACCAGTTAGATATAGCAAAGCTGGATAAGGAATTTCTTCGTATTGATTCAACAACATCTGTGAATGAGTCACACGTTATATAGAGGAATGATTTTGCAAAATGTTTACCAGAAGTTGTTGAACTGAAATTTGGAAATCAGATTCATTAAATCCATAAGAAATATTCCATCCCATAGGTCCGTATTTCCGTCTTTCTTGGACAATCGCATGAAAGAAGCATATTCCAAAAAGGAGACGTGTGAAGGCCCTGTCCTTCGAAGGACAACCTTATAGAGTTTAAAAGATTATACTAGACAAAACATTTAATATTATTTATACTTCCTATAATTATATATATAACGTTTTTGAAAAATTAAGAAACCCTTTATTTGGACTTTTTGAAAAACAATTTTGAAACTCTTATTAAAAGCATGGGTTTATTTATGACTTCTCAAAAATGATCAAAATACGACATTTGATTCTTAAAATATTCTTCTATACATAAATATAGAAGAAAAAACAGACCCTATATACAGGGTGATTTTCTGGTGGCATTCAATGAATATTTTTCTGAAACCATTAAAGATAGTAAGATAGCAACAGTTTTTAGCTTACCTTGATAAAATTTATCATCATTAACCGGCTCAGAATTATAAGATCTCAATAAGTTCTGCTGCAAACCTGTAGGCGGCTCATTCGTCATTTTTACCCCATTTTGCAACATCGAAATAGGAAATTTCTCACTCGGATAGCTTGTTAGCCAAAGGCGAAACGCGGCTGTAATCACAAAATGATAGAAGCGAAGAAACAAAATATTTTAACATTCTTACGTGATGTGTTTAAAGCGTCCATGTTCTCCCAAATATACTCTAACGAGGGCATCCACGAGGCTGCTAGATGGCAGTTCTGAAGACACACCCACCAGCCCATGTCTTGGGCCTCTTCAATCATTTTCTTTGCAATTGGGCCTTGCCCCTGTCCCAACGATATGCTCTGGAAGGCTTCATCGCAACCCATCTTTTCAGCGAAGAGTAGCAACGAACCCATTGGGTCAGCGCCAGGTGATAAAATAAATATAAGCGGCGACAAGCAATTGGAGTCCTCAAAGGACTTTGCGATATCGAAGGGAGGTGGTGAAATGAACTGTTGACCCATTTCTATGCTTATAAAATTAGATATAGCCAAGAAGACCTTATCGGGTCGAAACGCCTTCAAAATTATAATCTTTTCGAAACGAGTTGTCTTCTCCTCCCAAGGAGCCGGAAGTTTTTGCAGATGGGGTTCAGTTTCATCGTAATAATTCTGCCACTGCCGTATGTTGGATTTGAAAGAGTTTACGAAACCGGTTAAAGAAGGCAGTTGTTCTAGACGAGAAACATCCTCCCAAACTTTTTCTGTAAGCCACTGAACGTCAGGTTTTTCCGAATATTTTTCTTCCAGTCCGCCAGTCAATATAAACATGAACTGGTTATGGTCAATTTGATTAGTGGCCAGCATAATCTTTGTAGTCAAAATAAACGAGTACAGGAGCTTGTCCTTTTCAAAAATGGAGCGACAAACATTATTGTATAGATTCTGCGTTATCGCATCAACCAAAAATTTCAATCTTCTTTCCAATTCTTTTGATTTGTTTGCGTTTTCTATGGAAAACATGTATAAATTAATATACCAATTAAGAGAGAATTGGTACATCGGATCAATATTGGGTAAGTCTGTTATAGAATAATACAAAACGGACGAGTGCATTGCGACAGGCTTATACTTGTTGCGAAAGGTTTCAATTTTCATCTCAGTTTCTTGGGACGCTTCTTGCTTGGCAATTATACTTTTAGAAAGTTCTTTCGAATCATCTAAAATTTGGATTGCCGTTTCATTTTCCAGAATATCACCTTCGCAAGTAGACAGCGTGTAAAGAATTTTATCTTCAGCATCTTTTAGTGCAGCTTTATTTTGAGCAGCTTCTGTGATTAGACCTTGTCGTAATTCCTCTAGATCTGGTCGTTCCTTGGCCACCACAATACTCAACAATTGATCCTCTAAGCCTTTCTGTGTCAGTGCGAAATTTATAACAGTCACCTTATTAAAGGTTTCAGGCAAAAAGTGAGGATTTCTCATGCTGCATGTAAGATAAAGACGGAACTTTGGAGATAGTTGAATGATGTTGTCTCCAAGACTAATAAATTCTAAACCACCTTGGAAAAATGTTTGCTTGTTCAGAATTGGGTCTAAGGGCACTTCAAGTTCTTCTTGAATATTTTCTATTAGTATTGGATTTCCTATTTCCATCGCACGTTCAATAATTTTCATATAGTTCCCTTGCGAAAATTTAACCACCTGAAGCCGGTTGGATTTTTCCATGTGCTTAATCCATTTATTAGCCTGTCCCTGAGGATCAATGAAAAGACTGTATCTGCTCGAGTTATCCATTATTATAGAATTCTCCGAAGAAAAAGCATCACGAGGCAAACCAGATAAGTTCCAGGTCTGAATTTTGATTTCCGAACCCAGTGAATTTAGTAAACTATACGTTTCAGAGCGCGGTATTTTGAGACTAGTACACTTGTGTTCCCAGTCGGCAATGCACTTGTTTCTAAAAGGCGCCGTGAGAGTAGCCAGGTATGCAATGATTGAGCATGAAATTAGAATATCACCAGGAAGGTGATCATATTGATTTTGTAGGTTTTGAGAAGCAGCCGTCCATCGGTTTTTTTCACCACCTAATCCACCTATAAGGGCCTCAGCCCGACGTAATTTGTTCGAACAAAAATCTGCTTCGTCCTGCGTCCTCTGCATTTCAGCATTGGCCTTTTCAAGCTCCTCATTTAAATATGCCACTTTTCTCTCTAATGCATCCGCCATTTCTCGTTTCTCAGTCAAAATTTTCATGGTATCGGAATATTCTTTTTCGGCAGCCTAGAAATATTAATAATAAACAGGCATGTAGGTTCCCTTTCAAAAGTATACAATAGAAAGAGTAATTTTTTAAAATTAACGAATTTTCTTCAAAAAGTGCTTCAATTAAGGTAGCGCTATAAAGTAACATTGGGAATCTTTCAAGAAAACGTTAATTGCGTACTAAAGTTTTGTCATTCAATTATAATTAAAAAAATTTATAATAATTCTATTGTTTTCTGTATCTGAATTTTCTAAAATATTTCAAACCGTCTTCCCAGAAAAATTTTTAGGAACTTTTCGATACATTACTACTACATATTTCTTATCTTTGTAGAATTATATGAGCCTTAAATCTGATAAACTTACACACTCATCCGATTTATTATTAATTAATGCCTACATAATAATTAAATAACAAAAATTGTAAGCAATGCTCCAAAATCGGAAATAATTCTAACATAAGTATCCCGCGTTCCATAACATATCACATCCCAAAATTAGGTTTGAATCATGTACGTATGCATGTAAGAAAATTCGGTTCACCGGATTTTAAATATCTACTATTTGAGAATATAATACGATATTAGTATTATAAATTACAAGGGAGTGTTCTTAAAATCTTTAAATTTTACTTTCTGATGACTAAGAAGATAATAAGCTGATAATTACTCAAATTTCTAAAATAAGCTGCTGTATTTCAAAACAAGGGCTATAAAAATATTCCCATATTCCAACATTTTGATTTTTCAAAATTATATATATCTAGTATATGAAATTTAAAATCAGTGACGTGGAAATTGTTCTAAGCGTTCGCAAAAAGCGAATCTCTCTCACATTCTTGACTTTTGATAATTTAATAGGAACTACACCGAAAGATTTTCTATCAAGTGCAAAAGGATTCATGAAAATCTGTCTAGCCGCCGTTAATGGATAATTGGTGAATTATACAGATAAATCATGCAATAATGAGTAGAACTAAGAACCTTTTTTATAAAATCGGTTAATAAAAAGTCATAATTACCGCTAATCTAGCTTTCTTAGGCGCAACAATTTTTGCGACATTATCATAAAGATCCATTGCTATGATCCATTTGCACAAACCCTCAGCAGCGCTAGATGCTTTTGCAACAATTTTCGGTTGGAAATCCTTGTGCGGTATAAACTCTTTTCGTATTCTCTTCATAATCTCCGGATTAATATTATCTTTATCAAAATCCTTTAAATTCTGCAAGAAGTACATGTCTCCCAGAATTCTCTTGCTTGGACCCCAGTAATCGTTGACCATTTTTCCTGTCGTTGGATCAGTAATACGGTCGGCCGGAACCCCTTTTATCACGCAAACAGCAGCCATAACCAGTTTTATTACCGAAGGGGGATTTTTCATAGACTTCACCAAAGTGATATCAGCTGGCTTGAGAGTGTTCAGCGCTTGGATAGCTTCTTCCAGCACTGGAATAGCCTGAGCTAAATCCTTCTCGCACTCATCCTTGAGTACTTGAGCTCCTTTCGCTTGGCGATTAGCAATAATTTCGTCCTTTTTTACCTGTTCTGCGGCTGCACTAGCTGCAATCGTTTCTGTATTTATTTCTATCAACATTCGCTTCGAATTCTCTGCCATTTGTACTAGTTTTGGCTTAAGAGCATTTAATTCCTTCTGCATTATAGAAATAGCTGCAGCCGCCTGCTGTAAAGTCTCTAGACCTCTTATGTACCGCATCTTTGCCGCCATGGTCTCTTTCTGCTTTTTGTTAGCCAGCTTCTGGAAAGATCGAATCAGCTCCAAAAAGGACGCTGATGTTATATAAATGATTCTCCCAGTCTGTTGCAAATAATCAGCAACTGTATGGCTCGCTGTTATATGAAAGTATTGGCAAGCAACAACCGCGGCCTCCTTAACTTCTGGAGTCACATTAACCTCGGTCATATATTGAGAAGCGACCATTTGTAAAGCCTCCTCTGGCCACAATTGATACCAATCGATAGTGCAACAGTTCACCAACGAGGGATATAATCGAATCCGAGTTCTTAAAGCAGATCCAATTGGACTTAGGCAAAGTATTATGTGAAGTCGTTGCTTACAGCGATTTACGAAAAATGAAAATACTTGGAGTGGTGATACATCGATATTGCGATTACCTCCCTGAGCTGCCAATCGCACCATTTCAATTATTTCTTGTCTTTCATCGATCGCGTATATATTTGGAACTTCGCCTTGATTTAATAGACTGTCTATGTCCTGAAGAAACAATTCCATCTTAATTTGATTTTCAGTCATTAGAAAAATTGTATCTTTGCCACTACCCCCAGCTTCTTTAAGTATTGCTTTTAAATCGTCATGCCAGTCATTCACTCCATAAGTCTTCGTTATCTCAGGCTGAAAAAGTCTTTCTTGACTAATAGTTGCGGCTAGTTTTACTAAGCTTTGCCGACCTGAACCTCCAATGCCCACCAATAACGAACTACCGCCCTGGATTGATACGATCCTACAAAGTTTATTTAAATGCTGAAGAGCATATGTAAAAAGTACAATGTCCATCTTCGAGCGGCGTGTGCTATTATATTCGTCCAAATTTATATATGCAACTTTACTGAAAACAGCCAAAGAAGCTATTTCTTCGTAACGTCTATCATCATGTTCTGAATCCTCATCTAAATAATTGCCAAAAATCAGTTTGTTGACACCAGCCAAATCCAACACTCCGTTGCTATTTAAATAATTTTCTAACAGCGACTCGGGTTTCTCCTTAAAATTTTCCTTAAGGCATTCATTCAACTTTTGAAACATCCAGTTTTGATCAGTTTCGTCCACGAGACGATCATAGAAGATACGCATTGCTTCGTGGTACCAGAGCCGCGCAAAGACTTTTTTATTCTCGGCAGATTCCTTTCGTAGCAATGCACACCCAGTACAAACTCTTGAGATATCTCGCAAATTAAATATGTAATGTGATTTAGTCGGTGTGGGCCTAAGGCCGGTAGAAACTTCCTTATAAATTCGCAATGTTGCAGAGATTATTTGCGTGACTGCAAGCAACACGTCCATTGCATGTCCAACTTTTTTGAAACCATTCATTAACACTGCTGTGAAAATTCGGCTCATTGTTTCCTCTGCAAAGTTATTAATAGAAAAAATGTTGAAGTGTGCTAAAAATCGTGCATAAACATTCTGTCGGCTGCCGCCGGGTAAACCGCAGGCGCATAGAATTAAGATATTTTTCACGGATATCTTCGATGTATCCTTGAGGTCGTACCAATGATGGTAGTCAAAGTACTGTCTCAGAAGCTCCAGTGGTGGTTGAGCTCCGTAAACTTCCTTTGCTGGCATGTTCATGTCATCGATAAAAATTACACAGGTTTTCCCCTTTGGTGCTCCATATTTTCCTCGTTTTAATTTAGTAAGCTATGGAAAAAATATAGCAAAAATAATAATAACACATGCAGTAATATATGGGAATTTCACCTTCGAAATAAGCAGATCTTGTGTTTGGTTTGCGCTGATCGTCACTGTGAAAGCAATAAATGCTGGTGTGTATTCTTCAGAGAGATTGCTCATCAGCATATTTTGGACATAAAAACTCTTGCCAGTTCCCGTAGGGCCGACTAAGAGCATCTTCTTTTTATTCTGTTTAACAATATGTCAAGTTTAAAATAGCTTTATCGAAAGTCTTACTACCTTAATATGCATGTCTAGGATATGCAGATAACGTCCTGTATCAATAGTCGGCACCTGTACCCCTATGGGTGTTTCTTCAACTTCCTGTTTTTTCACCAAATCCGGCCAGTACTTCCAGGCTCCTTTTTGTTTAAAAATATACACGTAATCCACCAAAAGTCCTTCTGATGGAATGGAAATATCTATCTTTCCAACAACATCTGGTATAGGATATTCTTCATTTTCATTATTCCATAGCTAGAAATAAAATATGTTTCAATTGTTGATTAACCAACTTTATAAACCTATTAACTTTAGTGTAATATTACTTTGATGTAACAAACACATGTACACATATTTAAAAATATAAAATAGCAGATTAGTCTTGATATTAGAAAGCAACCTTAATTCCCAATTCCTGAAATACCATAAGTTTGGTCCGTTAAACTCAACTTGCTATTTTAATAGCTAAGTCTAAGCTTGGTCTAAGTCGGACTACAAGCCTGGCTTAAACCGAACTAAGCTTAACTCAGTTATCGAATAAAGTTTAGTTGAAGCCTTAGGTCGGCTTGCCCTAACTCTGACTTAAATCCAATATGTATGTATATAAAACTAGATACTTTGGTTTCTAATAAAACTTTCAATTGAAACAAAATATCTTCTTTCACCTTTCATTTATTCAAAGTGAAAATTAGGCGACTTAACGATGATTCATTTCGGATAAAATTGCGTCTAAGACAAAATATCCATAATTTAAAATTTTATTTAAATTTGTAACTATCTATCGATAAAGTTTTAAAAGGCAAAATCTTATTATGTTTATTTATTATACTGATTTTTTAACTATTTGAGCTTGATTTTTTGTTAGTTTGTTTCTCATGTCGGAATTGCAACCTTTGCGTAGTTGTAGCAAAAGTTTTATTGTTTCGAAAAGGAATTTTTCGGTCATCAGTAACAATTTGAAGCTACGAAATCCCCCATATTTGAATAATAAAATAATAGCACTTATAGCAAAATTAAATAAAAATGTTTCTTTGAAATTTTGATTTGAAAAATAGATATGCGCGAGCAACATCGGGAGAAAAACTAGTATTTAATATATAAATATGAATGCAAAGGTTCTTATTAAAAACAACTCACCGTTTTCTGAAATGTATCAAATTTATCCCTCGATTCAGCATCCAAAATTCCTCCAATACCCCAAATTATAGAATACAGCATAGCACTCTGGAACCAAGGGTAAAGAAATTTCTGATAATCTTCAGGATTATTTTGAATCGCATCTGCCAAGCATATTGTGAACAAGTCAAATGTTGTTCGTAATACACTAAATTCACCAGGATTGAGTAACTGACGGCAATTTCTTCGAATGAAATGTTGACTCTATTCAGAAAAAATTAACAAAATAGCAGATTTTTCAAAAGATCTTCAAATTACCACCGGTAAAACCCAATGCAGCAAAGCCATAACATATTCACCTCCTTCTTCTGCCCATTGACTATCACATGAATTAATCCAAGATTGAGCAAAAGCGAGCCATCCTAGAGAAGCTGGCTCCATATAAATCATTCCACATCTTGAGACTGTGGCTGGAGAAGCCTGGGCCAGATCCATAACTTCGAAGATCATACTCATTTCATTGGACATTGTAATAACTTCCCCAGATGTCAAGCAGAGTTTCTTGTTATCATCCAGCACAGTGTTCATATTTTCTATCCATACGGCGTCAACTGGACCATCAAAGATTACCTTTAGTTAAAAATAGTCTATTTTATGATACCATGAACACATCTCCAAATACTCACCCATTTGCGATCAGGAGAGAGATCACTGGCGAAGTTGCGAAAGATTGATGCGACTATACCGTCGGTCCATTCGTATGTTACGAGATCGAATGCTCCGTACAGTTGTCCCATTGTAATAGACTTTGGATTTACAATTCCCATTTGAACGTCTTGATAGTAAGGACTGGCCCCTGTTGGTTTCAGAATGGACAGCACTTTAGCCAGTATCTTGAGCGTCGAAGATTTACCGGCCATCGGATCACCTACCATCATAAAGCCATGCCTAACTATCATCATTTCGTAAGTTTGAATAACTTTTATTAGAAAGCTTTCTTTAGGTTGAAGATTTACTTCTTTTACAGCTTCTTTGAATGCATTGTTCATCAAAGCATAGTCGGCTTCTGGCAATTTTATTCCCGGAAATAGATCAGAAATGATTCCTTCAAATAGAGGAATATCAAAAGACAAAAACTTGGGCAAATTGACATCAAGTAAAGATCGCAACAGTAGTATATCTTCATTTTCATCCGGAAATGCCTTCTTAATGTTTCCACAAGCAGATAGGACAGTTTTAACAGCTCTCATGCCATAATCATAGTGATTTTGAGAAGACAACTGCTCCGAGCACAGGCGATAAGTGGTTACAATTTTAACAGAAAGCTTCCTAGCGTCAACAAATCCATATGAATAAAGCGATATTTCTCCAATCATCGCATAATCGGGCACCATCATCGCAACTGACCGAAACAAAACCTTAAGATTATCTGGGAGCTCTGATCGTCCAGCATATCCGGGATTCATAGTGATGCATACGTAGCAAGCTGGATTTAGAACTAATTCAGTTCCTTCAAAAATAAATTTCTTCAACCCTGCCCGGACAGCTTGTATAATAGATAAGATTTGTTGTGCAACTACCGAGAGTACTTCTAATTCAATTCTGTTGAACTCATCGAAACATGCCCAGGCGCCACATGATGCCAAGCCCTTAAAGAATTTCCCCATTGCTTTGTAGTCTAATCCATCGGAGCAATTAAAGACTTTACACTGAACAGCTAGAGCCTTAGCCAAATCCTTAGTCGTTTCAGTTTTCCCTGTACCGGCAGGCCCTTCAGGAGCCCCATTCAGATGTAACTGATAAGCGCAAACTAGCGTTCGATAGCACCTATCAGTTAAAGGTGTTATTACGAGTCGGTCTGAATTTCCTAAATATTCGTAGGCGTAAGGAACTGTTGCACTTATTATCCTTACTAAACACTCGTTCTCTTCCCAATAGTATCTTAATTGTGCCAGCCAATCGAAGTCTGTCTCAAAAGAAACTTTTTTCCTAATAAGATCCTCGACAACATCCTTAGCATGAACATCAATCACAATGAGAGATTTTATAGTGATGCGGTTCAAATTTGAAATATCCTTAGATCGGATCAATGCCACAAGATCGTTAAGATCATTGTTGAGCTCTTGAAACAAGTTCTTAATCGGACTTTGATTTGTGCCACCCTGTAAGCTAGCGTGCACATGAGCAGCCCAATAAATTTGAGAAACAGCTAAAATTATCATTTGAGACCACGAGTCAAGCACCCAATTTGATCGCTTTTTCGTTGCATAAGCCTCGTAACTCGCTGCAGCTTCACTTTTAACTGCAGCTAGCATTTGTGCTTCGACTCCAACAAGCCATTTTTCAACGCTCCCGCCTGCAGCTTTGGTGGAAACAATTTCAACAAACTTAATATTTTCCTTGTCACTACTCAACATAGAGAGTACATTTTTCTCACTATCGAACTCTAAACGGTAGATGCCTTCGAAGCACTTGCTGAGATGGGGTTGAACTCGTAGGGGATCTTTTGTTTCTGAAAGGATTTCCAACATCTCATCGTTCGAGAGAAAGAAGAATCTCGGAAAGTACAAACGCTTCTTCTCCAAATAGGAATTAACACCATTCGATATATCCTCGAGCATTTCAACGGCCTTCTCCAGGGATTCCAACAATCCCGCCGCAGGAGCAGTCTCCATTACTAAAGGTTGACGCAACACCATGCCTATGTTTCTTTTATAAATCTGATCGACTTGCGTAAACAATCTGCCCTCTTCAGGCATTTGTGCAACAATATCTTTAGACGAGAAAATCGGTAAAAGGTAAAGAAAGTTCGACTGTACCTTGCCCCACATCTCCAATGTTTTATTAACCCTCGTCAATTTCGCATACCAGGAAAGTACTTCTTCCTCGCATGGCTTCATAAATGCAGAGCCGCGCATTGAAAGAGTTTTTAAAATATGATCATCAAGCAATGCTTGAATGTCGTCCAAATTATTTAAAATTTGAACTCCTGTTTCCTTGTATGGGCCCGTGGGAAACTCGATAGCATCCCACTCCTTAATCATGGCCTTAAGATTCAGCCATAGTTGAAGCTCCTTGTTTGCACTTACGCTGATTATTTCGAACATGTCCATCTTATCGTCCAACTTGAAGTTTATTATTTTTCGAAGTGTTGTACCTGCATCGGGCGTTATATCGAAGCCGGCTACTTCGGACATTTCTACCCAATGACGCTGACGCAACGCGGGATTGCACATTATGTTGACTATAAAAACTCCTATCCGGAAGTCCTTTATCCACTGAAGCATTTTGTTGCAAAGCCGCAACGGCACAGGATGTTTTTCTGGATCTGGGTCTTCAGTTTGTCCCTATAGAAAATAATAGGGAAAACAGAATTACTACTATACTATTACATTACTTTCTAAACTTAATTGAAATCTGAATTGGAAATTCAGTGCGCAATTGTGAAAATTTAAAATCATGTATGTAAAATAATAATGATAAACGTTTATAAATAAAGAAGAATATCCATTTAATCAGTTTCTATTTGATATTCTCTTAACCCAATAAATTGCACATTAATGTAGGCAGCACTACAACCGCAGCACAGACGAAGCAGCACCTAAACCTAACTAGTACTCAACTTAGGAATCTAACTGAACTGGCCCACCGCTAAATATCACAGTTGTGCAAAGTCAGTCAGCAGTTAGCGCCGGCGGTAGTAACATCAGCAGTAACATCAATAACATCAGCAGTCCGCACTCAGCAGTTTTGGCGACTAGCTCACACTCATATCAACTTTCAATTATAATACCTGAATTAAATCTAGTGAAGCTTATACGGTGTTTAATTCCTACATTAATGTTACTATGTGTGAGTCTCAAGTTTGGGACAATATTAAGTGTAAATAAATCAAAATTCAGTTCCTCTGTATTGTACAGTCGTCTATGAGAAAATTGACGCGACAGAAGGACAAAAGACAACCCATTTTGCTACGGAACACTAAAAAGATGTAAAACGACTTACTCTGAATTTACAAACAGGATCGCCAATTAAATCTTGTTTTATTCTATTTCTATAATACTTCTGTGTTCTGAGAAAATCTTTATAATAGTCATCAGTCGTTTCCTCAACAAACTTCGGCTCCAAGTACTCAAAAGGCCCATCCATCCAAACATAGAAGTGCCGCATCCATTTTGTGCACAATCTAATTAAGAAATAAACTTACATATATTATAATATTTGTTTTATTAGTTTAATATATACCTTATGAGCTCAGCAAAGGGATAAACAAAGTCTTTGAGGGCAGCCAAAGTGGGATACTGAGTTTGTGGGATCTTAAAAAGTTTCTCCTCTTTATTAATCCACACAACGTAATCATCAAAAGTTTTCAATTGATCAATGTAATTCTGTAAGAGAATGTTGTAGTCTCCAAACTTGTTTGTGTCGCACATATCATTCAAAACAGACAAATTGGGAATCATTTCAGAAATATCATCGTTCAACTTTTTCGTAACGTCTTGAAGGTGCTCTTCGAAAATGAATTTATACTGCTCATGCTGCGACGCATTCTGTTCGAAAACAGCGTAAATATCTTGCAGCCAATTGATCATTCTAATCTGTAATTTAACGTGTTCGGGGCTCAGCTCCGCCAATGACATCAATTCGCTGCCAATTTGCAAACAGCGCTGAATTCTATCTTTAATCTCAAAAATTTCCTTTGTTTTCACGGATATCATCCAATCGGAGCCTTCCAATAATTCTTCAGTCGACCGGGGAATTTCCAATGCTCTTTCTCTAATTCTTTCAAAAATTCTACATATTTCCAGCTCCTCTTTCATATGCTCAATTACTATTTGTTTTGTGATTTTTGCTATTAAATCATCTGTCTTTTGCCTCAGTTTAGATATAGCTGAAGTCTTATTAACAATTGTAAACTCAAAATATTCCCGAGCCACTTCGCTACGAAGCAGGTCTATATACTCATTGTAGACAGCAATCCTTTTGAAATACTCCTCAAATTCTCGAGGCTCGGACAAGAATTTGTCCAAATCACTTATAGTTTCTGCACTGTAGATTTCATAGTACTTTGCTTGAAACTCCTCCATAAATCTCTTAGCGGGCATGTAAGTTACCTCAAAGGCGGTTTTTAACCGTTCGATATATTCGGCCATGTAGACTTTGCTTAGACCGATTTTAATAAATTCTTCGTCAGGTTGGGCAAATGCTAACAGGCTGATTTGTGGTTCTAAGGCCTCTAGTTGTTGGTAGCAATCCCGTGCGATTTCTTCAGCAAGTTGGCAGAAAACCTCTTCGATTGCCTCAATGGAAGGATCAAAATCCAAATCTGCATCGCACCGCGCGTACATTCGGATTCGTGGAATCAATTGCGGATTTTTGACAACACTTATCAAATGGTCAAGAGTGCGAATTTTCACAATATTCAATTGGCGATTAATCAATTCTTTGGCGCACCTAAAAGCCTTAGGCCACATGCTTAGTTCAAGAGTATGTTTTTTGAAATGCTTTCTCACTGCAAAAATAACCTTTGGGTACCAACTCCACTTGATGAAGTGGGCATTGTTCTGAAAGTTAGTCATTGCAGCTTTTAAAAAGTTTGATAAATTCTGAACTCCCATATCGTCCTTAGACGAATCGTTGTACTTGCTGAAGTTATTTAAGATCTCTGGGAAGTCCGTAAAGGAATAATGTAAGATGGCTCTAATAAA
The DNA here is from genome assembly GCA_963920795.1 of Eutolmus rufibarbis. Lineage (NCBI taxonomy): Eukaryota > Metazoa > Arthropoda > Insecta > Diptera > Asilidae > Eutolmus > Eutolmus rufibarbis. The sequence goes on along the minus strand of OY987204.1, from coordinate 41,675,877 downwards.
GGGCAAAGTTATAAGAAGGTTCTTTTTTATCTTCCTCCGATTCTGCAGAAATATGTGGTAATTTTCTGTTCGAGCAGGATATTTGTACCAATAATTCATTTTACATGGTCGAACGTATTCATCATCTTCGTCATCACCCACTGGGTTTCGCAAAATTTTTCTTAAGCTAAAACCCTTCATCATTTTATCGAACTCAACATTTACCTCATCCATGTACGATTTCACTATCTCTGGGTACATATCTTTGAGTCTTTTTGGGGCGAAACTTCTTATCTTGTCGTCAGTTTGGTAGAGCATTTTCGGCACCGGTATCTTCCGAACATATTCGCGTAATTTTTTCACGCAATACTCCTTTCTTACCGGCAAAACAGGACTTAAATTAGGCTCCCTCCTTCTAGCCAACTTTATTTTTTCCTCATCTGCCTTCCTTTGCAGCCAAGAATAGTGCTTTCGTTGTTTTAGTTCAACTATCCGAAACACCAAAAGTGGATTTTTCATATACTCCTCATCATCGTATTGCGTGAGGTCGGAAGGCGGTTTGTTTAGAGAACTTAGTCCTTGTTTATTGTTAGACATTTTTATGTATCGAAATAAATTATTTTTTTAATTAATGAAAGTTTGCGTCACTTCAACCGGCAACAATTGCCGGAAATGAAGCTTAGTAAACAATCAATGACGCTCACTAGGAAACTGAAAATATTTCGGGTGGAAAAAGTTTAATCGATAAAAATACTAAGTGATACAATTTAAAGAAAATCATTGACTCTTAAAAATATGTTAACATCACTTTGAAATGATAAAATATCGTTTTATATTACCTGTTATATGTCCTCATTTAAGATATCTTTAAAAAGCAAACTAAAATAAATCAAGCAAGAGTACCTCACCTCGCTATATTAAATCACTTTTATATACATATGTATACATATATGTATGTATGTATGTAGATAAGAAGCGTACATATCTTAATAATCATACTTAAAATAATAGTTTAAATTAAATTATTTCCGGCAATTTGCTTTAAATCTTGTGCATTTAAAACGGCAGACTAATTGTTTAACATTGCGATATTCTCTAAAAAAAAATTGATATATGTTATGGTGGTTTTGAAGGGCACTGATTTCAAATAAGTCTCGAAATTAGAGGAAGCAAAATAAATCATATTACCCCAGCTAATTACCACAGAAACATAAACTTTTAATCATCTATACATACATAATATGTAGTAATTAATTTAGCAATGCAGATTTGTAATAAATTAGATATTAATAAATTTTTTTTTTTTGTTTTTGTAGGGGAACGGGGAAATGCGGTTATGCACCTAGGGGCCGAAGCCACCCGTGTGCCGGGCTCCCTGGTCGCATGGCCAGGCCTACCGGCTAAAACCCCGCTCCCCCCCACCTAGAGCACCACCCCGGGACCGTCTAATTAATAATGTTAAAAAGCTATATACAAAAATAATACACTCAACTCAAAAGAGATTGTTTTCTCTAGACAATCTTAAAAATCTTGAAAAATTTATTAGTTTTTAATTTATGTGAAGATATGATGGTATTTTCTATCAGAAAATTGTTTCGTGCTGCTTTCATTTTTATATCTTTTCAGTTTAGCAGTTTGCAGTTGTGATACTATACCGAGCGATTAAGTAACAACAAGCGTTATGTCGGAATTTATAGAATTATATTAGAAAAATATTAATTGGTTTATGTTATTAACGTAGCTTTGCACAGTGCTCACAAGGTTTTATTAAAAAAACTACAATATTTTATAAGTTTATACGGAGAATATAAGATTTCATTCTCAAATTCGGGTATAAATTGTTCGCTTTGATTTATCATGCTTGACACTTTTTCGTAATGAAAATGTCTTAAGAACTATAATTTTTAAAATAAAAACAAAAATATGCTTTGCTATGCTATGCCACAAAGTTACCAAAATTAATTTTAACAAAATGTTTTCGACCTATGTACATAGTTCTTAGTATTCGAGTCAGATCACAAAATTTTGTTTCGATAAAAATATGGTAAAAATGTCAGTTCCCGATTCTGTTAGCTTTACTTACTTATTGTTGGAACAATATAACTTTGTTATTTCTAAGAATTTTAGTCTACATTTTAATGGACATACATATTTTTGATATTGTACCTATAATATAAATGTTTGTAACATGCATTAAAAAGCAAAAAATTATAGGTGCTATTTTGTGATATCACATGATGGACTGTTATTCAAAAAGAATATCTCGTCTTCGATTTTCATGTTTGTGAACAAATTGGACTACGGACCTCTGAATCCATTACATTATTTGGACTATTTATTTGGTCCTTATCCATTTATCTGGGGACAGATAGCCCCAGTTCTGTGCGTCGGTTAGAGGCAAAACAAAGCACATACCTCGGTCGCAATTGAAATAAACCGCCCACCCAATGAGTTGAACTTTTTGATACAAAGTGTTTAGAGCTAATCATATTTATTCTTATCAAGCGTTTTGAGTGCGATAAGCTTAATCAAACTATGCCGCAGACACCGCCGTATCAGAGTCAATCTGTAGTCTAATTTGTATAATTTCAGGGACTTGTAAAAATATCGTCACTAATTATAGTGTCTAGTCGGTACGTAATTAGTTTGCAGTAGAAAATTTTAACATTTTTTCTCGGCATAAATATTTCGCGATTTTTCCAGAAGATAGTGCTCTCCTCTGCAAGAGGGTTTTGGTGAAATAAATCTGGTAAGAGTGGACAACGTGTTTTCGAAAGTCAGTGCCTTTTTGAGAGCTGTCAAGTGTGTTTTATTAACGTGAATAGTGTTTTTCTGTTGCTGCACGATGAGCTCGATTTTCCGTGCTGCAGTGCAACTAGAATAATTAGATAATACCTCGGCTAATGCTTACTGTCGGATAAACTGTTGCTAATTGAAATAATCGGGAAGGATACAAAAACGTCACGAGCACGATGAAAAGTAGTGTCGACAAGAAGTTGCTGCCCATGAAGGCGCACTATTTCCTCTTCAATGCAGGTTTGTGCCCCCAAAATAATTGCCGGGAATTGCAACGGCGACAATTCACACTTTGGGGCTGTTTTTCAGGAACCGCGCCAGTTGTGCCTTTCATGCCCACCTTGGCCCGCCAGCTCGGGTTCTCTTCGGTCATTGTGGGGACCATCTACACAATTTTGCCCATCGTGGGTATGCTGGCGAAACCTCTTTTTGGCGCTATTGCTGACAGGTAAATAAAAATAATTCACGTTCTTGTTACCCAATATATCGCAATTCGTGTGAATGAACTTTAGACTTCAGGTGTTGAACTGCACATGCAATCCCCTTGAGCTTTAACAGTCGGCCTACCAAGTTTTAATTAACAAATTATTCTAATAGAAAATAACAGTCTTTGATTGGTCTGCAGCTTGCGGAGTTAATATTTAATCCACAAAACTTCTGTCTAGGTTCAATAATCAGGAAGATGTCAAAAGCCTCGATAGTTAATAAGATAAAATTAATTGTTTTAGGCTAAGTAAAAAAAAAAAGTCCGTTTTCTAATTTAATAAGTATCGTAATAAATAATAATACAGACTTTCGAAAATCATAACCCTCGTTTTGCGATTGTAATTGAAAAAAACCCTTTTCTTGTAAAAATTTCTGATACTTAAAGGCACTACATGCTCATAATACAACGCTTAAAAGTAGTCATAGTTAAAAAAATGCACGGTCTTAAATTTCAAAATAACAATGGTCGAAATTAGCCAATAAAATTAAATCAAAAATCTTTAATTGAAATAAAAACCCAATATACTCATTTTCATGGAAATTTTTTAAATAAATAATTTTTCAGTTGTTCTAATTTTATTAATTTCGAAAGCCGATTTAAAGTGTCCCTACGTCTCTCTTTCAAGATTAATTTCATAAACCATTGGAATCAATTCGTGCACGTTAAATATGAATACAACCGATTTGCTCGGCAGCACTTTTGAAGCAATTGTTTATCAGACGGATCGACTTGTGGTTTAAAATATAAATAAAGTAAAGCACTACTGTGGGGTGAAATAAAGAATTAAGGAAACAAAGTACAATTTCGTGGAAATCCACGCATTTTTACCTAAATACATTCATACGCTATAAGATACAGTAAAGTAGACTCAGTCACTCTCCAATTCGCTCTTCAATTTTGCACTGTTTTTGATACTTCGACTACCAAACCAGTGAAATCGATTTCCTTTTCGTTGAAATCTACTAAAAACCTCGAAATCAATTATATACTTTGGGAAACCCTAAATGCTTATTTAAAAATTCTTCAACTATCAGTTAAAAATATTAAATTCAAAATAAAGTTCCTCAGAAACCCTCCAAGCACACATTTTAATGGCAATCTTTTGAAATTTAATATGTCCGGTCGCCCACGTATGAACTTCTTAAATTGCGGACTAATTAAAAATTGAATAGAAATATAAATATGTACTTTAACCAAATTGAAATTTTCACTTTTTGTTATTGAACTCAAACTAAACTTTGTTGGATCTAACTGATCCGTTTTCCTCTACATCTACAGGTTTCAAAGACACAAAATCCTGTTTTTGCTGTTCCAAATAATGACTGCCTTTGCATTTTTCTCGATTGGATTCATACCCCCCATAACTACAAGTGTGGAGTTTCATTGTGACAACGGAGTGTCGGATTTTCGGTTTTGCCCAAAAGATGCTATATTGGAAGAGTGTACACGCCACAAGTTGGAGAAGCACTACGGCCATCAGAACGTCCAATGCCAACTTGACTGCCATGCTAAGCCTTGGATGTGGGAGGTGGTATGCAAAAATTGGGGCATTTTCGATTGCGATCCCAAACAATTGAGCTCGAACAGCAGCCTAACCTTTCCAATATTCTTAAACATGAGCCAATTGGATGTGATCGAAGGTTGCCTCTTTTTCATTGTGCACGGAGAGCACCGCACGGGCAAAAGCTCGTCCATTTACTGTCCAAGTGGGCAAAACAATTCTTACTTCAAAACTGTCTGTGATATTACCTGCAAAGATGAGTACCTTACTAAAACGCTAACGGCTGAAACAAATATAGGAAATGGGAATGTTATCTTCATCTACCAATTTTGGATGTTTTTCATTTTCCTAGTCATTAGTTGGTGCGGAATGGCGGTGGTGGTCAGCGTTGGAGATGCAATATGCTTCGAAATGCTTGGCGAACGACACTATTTGTATGGAAACCAAAGGCTATGGGGGGCTGTGGGATGGGGAATATTTTCTATTATTTCTGGTATTCTAGTAGATAAAATGTCTGGAGGCTCTGCGGTCAAAGACTACACTATCGCATTCTATCTAGCGTTATTCATTATTCTGTTGGATATGGGTGTATCCTTAAAATTAAAGGTACACTGTTATAAATTCTGCAAGATTCTCATTATATTCAAATTAATTTAATTTTCTAGCATACGCAAACCAAACTATCGACAAACATTATCAAGGACGTCGGAACAATTTTCCTTTCTCCCAGAGTCCTAATTTTCTTTATTTGGTGCATATCAGTTGGCTTGTGTACTGCCTTAATTTGGAATTTCCTCTTCTGGCACCTAGAGAAGTTGAATAGCATGGAAAAAAAAGACTGTGACAATCAGGATTTTATGAAAACGTTGCAAGGACTTGCTATGGGCATTCAATGTTTCGGCGGAGAACTACCCTTCTTCTTTTTGTCCGGATGGATACTTAAGAAAATTGGCCATATCAATGCAATGAGCTTGGTGCTCTTAGGTTTCGGAGTAAGATTTATTCTATACTCACTTCTACGGAACCCTTGGTGGGTTCTACCAATCGAATTCATGAACGGCATCACTTTTGGAATTTTTTATTCGACAATGGCATCGTACGCCAGCATTGTTGCTCCTCCAGGAACAGAAGCTACGTTACAGGTAAAAGATATTATAATTAATGACTTCTGTTAAAATTATACTGAATTCCTCCAGGGATTAGTAGGAGCTATATTCGAAGGCGTAGGAGTATCTCTCGGTAGCCTCATTGGTGGAATTTTGTTCGATTCAATTGGAGGATCTCAAACATTCCTGCTGTTTGGAGTTTGCGCCATAGGTGCCTTTTTTATTCATGTCCTAGTGCAGTGGCTAATGCAAAAATATGGAGGAAGACACGGTAAGAATATTACCACTACTAAGTCTGGGGATGGTGATATTTCGGAAAAAAGTAAACAAATCGAAAGTCATGCCTTACATGAGGCGGAAGAGGACAAATTCACCGATATTGATCTAAATGCAAGATGAATGTGTTGTAAATATATATTTCCATTTTTTTTATTGCTTGGTATATTAAATTTATTCATGGTAATAATATGCCTCATGCTTTTCTGTAGGTTTCAGTTATATTCTGATACTTTGGTGAAGTTCATTCCATTCATTAATTCCTTTGGGATCTTATTTGGGGCAGTTCTGGAGCTAATATTTTCTTTTTCTGATTATAAACACATATATTCAAAATGTTACGAAATTGAAATCTTTACATAAAACTAATTGTGGAAACTAAGTATGTTATACATTAAGGGGTTATTCTACTAATCACCCGGTAAAAAAGAGGTCTTTTTAAAATGAAAATAAAAAAAACACTACAATAGATATCGTTTTAAAATTTTGCATTATTGTTTATTATCGAATGAACATTAAATTTTTGTCAATTAAAACACATTTAAAAACAAAATGGCGGCTGCCAAGTCCAGTGACGTCACACATAGAAATTAAAAAAAGTTTTGCGCCTGGTAAAACTGTGATGAGAATATTCATTTGCAATCAAAAAAAAAACAAAAAATTATTAGTTTGGGCTATAAACTACTGCACTGACCTAACTTTAGGCCAAAATTTATGTTTTTTTGCACTTTGCTTGAAAAAAAAGTGCCAATTTTCGACATTTTGTTGATTAAAAAATAACTTGCCATTTTGCCAAACAATTTTTTTTCGCTCTAAACTGTGGTCAATGCAGTAGATAACCACTAAATAAGTATGTACACAAAATTTGAAGACGATCGGTTAATTAGTTTTTTTGAAATTTTACCACGCGCGAAAAAAAAAGTACGTTTCGAGAAAAATGCGTTTAAAGTTTTTGCAACCGAATTTTTTGCTATACACAATACACAAACTTTCGAAATACCGAAGGGAGCGGAAAGTGCTATAAAATCAAGACGAAGTAAAATATCGATGTGAAATTTTAAACTGTTATTCTTGAGATACTTTTCTATCGAAATATGCAAAAACAAAAAAATCGAAAACAATTTTTTAGATTAGTAGAATGACCCCTTAAATGTGAAAGTTTCAATTATCTGAAAAATTGTACAATTTTTGTTTTTGCGTAGTGTATTGAATGTTAAAATATCGGAGTGCGAGTTCGTATTCTTGCCTCACTGCCTTGCATGAACAAAATTGACAGGGCCGAATACATACATATATTTCATGTAAAGATATCTTCCACTTCGTACTACACAGCTTGCCAGAAAAATATATTTCGAGAAATGCTAAGGTATTGTAGTGTGATGAGTGATGATAATATAAAAGAGATGATATGCAATTTTCAGATGGTGTTGGGCGAAAAACAATCATTTTGTAACATATTTTTCGAAAGCAGCGTACACTTAGAAATTCGAAAAAATAAATTCACATTTTTACGTTTCAGTAATATTTAATTTCCAATGCTTACGACGATAGAAGTTTTTTCAGTAAGCAAATCACATTTTTAGATGCTGTTTTCTTGAATCAAAATTTTAAATAATTTAAATGCTTTATCAAAATTAAGATATTATAATGAATGGTTTAAAAAACATAGGAAATTCAAATGTGCACAAAAATCTGATATTTAAAATAGGTAAATGTAAGGTTGCACTATAAAATCAATCATTAGTTACCGTTGAATTAGTGCATGCATGCTCATTGTAGTAATATTTTCACTGTGTTACAACAATTTCGATCTATTTCTAGGTATGCCGTCAGCGTATACCAGTCCTAGTGACGTCCTCCGCATGCTAGACGATCAAGAGATAAACGTAGCAACTTAATAGCGTGTGTTTTAAATATTGGTGCTTGCAGTAGATTAATTTTAGCATGTTAGTTCTAATTGATGCATTCAACAATTTTCCCAAGTATTCAACAATAAATGTTTGCATCTTGTTAATTTTTAAGGCATGACAGGGACGTTTGAGACGTTTGCATCAAGATCAGAGTATATCAAAAGTATTTTTTAGACTCATTTATTCTATTTCATGTGATGTTTTAGTTATTAAATGATAATAATAAATGTTTTAACGATCAATCATAGAAGTATGCTTGTTGTTTCCGTAGCGATATGAAAATAGATAATAATAACATGTGATGATAACCAACTAGTTTCCTTGTTCCGAGCTTGCTTTTCCTATGAGTGCCTCTTCCTGCATTCGCTTTTGGGCTATTGATGCTTTTTCCTTCTCCTTGTATGTCTGCACTCGAAGCGCTCTTCTCTGTAAAATTATTTATTTTATTTTTTTTAATTTACATTAAAAGGTAAAGGTTTAAGGTTAATTTGCGATTATTAGAAAAAACCTGGCAACTGGTAAAAATTCATGCTGAGTATGTTTCTGATAACAGCGTTTACTAAATGTAGATTTAAACATAGCGATCTTTCGTGGGATAACAAGACACTCTACACGAAATATAACTTTGAACATTGTCTAGGCGCGCATCACGGATTTTGATGAAACCTTGGCAATGCAGCATCATACATTGAGAACTCGGCCAACATCTACGATAAAAATCATTCCGCTACTTCTTATAGGCGTTGAGTAGTACAACCTTCTGTATTTGTGTACACTAACGATTTTTGTTTAATTTATTGAAGATGTACTTCCATTATTACACTATTATAATAGCAAATTGTAGAAGATTTAATTAAATTAATGCAGTGCCAGTAGGCTTTGTGATCATTTATTTTGATTTAATTAATTTTAAACATATACATACTCTGCATACAGTATATTTTTTAACTTTTACTGCCATCCAAAATATATTCCTTATTTAGACAAATTAAAGCAAAATTACAATTATTAATTATTTGTAAAAAACACATTTATATATTATTATGATCACGCGAATGAAATTGCGGGTACTAGCTATCTACAATATGATATGTGGGACTTTTAAATTAAGTCTATAATTATTTAGATCGGGTTATACTCAACGCTGCAGTAAAAAGGAAAATTGTTACAATTATAAACTATTATTTTGCAAGATAAGTGTCTACCAGAAAATTTGAAACTGATCTTAAGAAAAAAATCAAAAAATTTTATAATACAAGAGTGCGTCCTATGTTATTTCCATAAAAAAAAAATCAAGAACCAACTCTCCAAATCGTTAAAATATCTGATTTTTTAAATGATATGAACATATTTAAAATTGAATAGTCAGACTGATTATTAATAATAAAATGTCTCACCTTCAGAGATTGCGCTCTATTATGAATACTGATCATTTGCCTCTTCATAGCAATTAGTTTCTCTTTATAAATTTTCGCACGCTCTGCCTTTAAACGAAAAAAGGAACAATTGTTAAAATATACGAAGTAAGTACGATGGATTTTGTATACCATTTGACCCACATCGCTAACATTACTTTGAAGTATCACAGCGTTTTGTACTGATAAATTTTCGTAAATCCGAATCTGCTTCAATCTAAAATGAGCAATTTAATAAATAAGCCTTTAAGGTGGTATCATACTTGCAGTAGCTCGTGTAAAGACATTTTCACCTCTTCTAAAGGAGGTTGGTAAATTTCTAACAGCCCCGTAGCTAGCATTTCTGCTGTTGCGCTGACAACTGGATCTTCACAAGTTTTATTGCTGTAAAAGTAATTGAAATGATTATTTAAATAAAGATCTCAACTGAACAATCAAAAACATTTTTTATATCTTCCAAGAACCTTAATCCAGCACCCAAGAACACAGTTTCAGCTTTTACAAAAATGTTACTCGAAACTGGCCGTCAGCATTTAGACTACTGGACTAAAGTAGGTTGTTTTTAAGACTCATCTAGGTGTTGTATATTATATATATATATTTATATATAAATTAAAATTATACGATTATTTAAACTCAAATTCAGATACCCTTGACTTGCTATAAGACGAAATTCTTCACTCAATCTAGATACTTGGGCAAAATTCGTTCAATTTCTTAGCAAATGACATACCAGAGACTGTATAAGTGCCAGAACTATTCTACGTATTTATTTAGAGAATAAAGGTCGACAATTTATTACTTTCTTATAATTTTTACAAGAATTGTAAGGCTATTTTTCATGCTCCTTTTAAATAAATTCTTAATTATTTACAAGATCTTACCTGTCATTTACTTCAACACAATCAGAAGCCATATTAATAAATTCTAGTCAGTCAAAACAAAATAACTCAATTTTTAACAGCAATTTAAAGCAAAATAACTTCGGAAAGGTTTCCCTTTTTATTTACTGCATTTGACATAAGTCATGCCAAATTTATCCAGCAGATGGCGCTTATGTAACATGAGAACTTTGAGATTATTTTCTCAACAATAAGAACCGGAAGTTGCTAAAGCGCGGAATTCAAAATATGCCTTTAAAGTTTTACTTTTAAAAATAAATTATTATACCAGCAATCAATACTCGTTATTCGTAATTGTTTACTTCAATAATTTATTAATCTTAAGACGAATGAAGAAAACAACTATCGTGCAATAATTCAGATCATTTTATTGAAAATATTCCTTTTTTCCTTTTAATCTCCTTGTCATCAAATGGTTCATTTATAGAAGAAAAATAAGTTCAAAGTAAATAAAGTTTAGCTTAATCATAAATATGGCTGTAGTGCTCCTGATACACTTGAATGTAGTTATCCTTCTCCTGTTGAGTCATTTGTGATATGAGTTCATCGTTAATCTCATCAATAGGATATGGTCTGCCAGCCACATGGACGGTTGGAACGTCATCTTCAGATTCGGAATTAATGAATTCGACGTTGGCTGCGGAAATTAAACGAATAAAAAAGAATAAAAATAAACATAAATTATTTATGAGAACTTACGTATCTCAGCATTTTCAATGTCTTTGTCATCATCGCTGGAATCACTCGAGTTTGCATTGCTGCTAAGTTTAATACCCTTAAAAGCAGCATCGCTCTTGCCAGGCTGTTTTTCATGCTGCAACAGCACTGACATGATGTCTTCATTCTCCCTTTTATGTCGGGAATTATTTGAAGTGGTAACTGTTGCGGGCGTGGAGGTTTGGGCGGCTTGCTCTAATATTCCATCCGGATTGTTTGAGTTTTCATTTGTAATGACTGTGCTCTCCGTCATCCAGACCGGTCTATCTTTACGTGATGCAGCAATATCCGCAACATCACCGTCACCGATGCTCACATCGACTCGAGTTTCTTCTACAGTGAAACCTTGATTTCGAGTTGCTTCTCCAGACCATTGTTGCCCGTCTGGTCTCAAAGCTGGCTTATTTAATCTGAAATAAAATTTATTATAATAAAAAAAATTGTCTAGTGTATTTTTATAAATACCCCTTAATAGTATCGATATCGACAGGTTCAGGCTCCAAAATCTCTGGGGCCAATTTGATGCCTTCAACTTCTCTCAATAAGTCGAATAGCGGCTGTAGTTGTTCATTAAATTTAGCTAATAATAACCTAGAGTCTTTCTTTGGTAGTGCCGACATGTCCTCTTCTACTGGATTGCCGCAGAACGTGCACCTAAATTCGCCAGTAGCAAAGTCGAATAACTGATCAGCCTAGTGCAGAATAAAATATTTAAGAAATTGAATATATTATGAATATAAAACCTCTCACCTCCAAATCAGTAAACGTTTTGTTGCAATTAGGGCACTTGAAGCTCGCACGGCTGGTGGCATCCCGCTCCTCAGTCTCCATTCGTTTACGCATTAAATCCAACTTGTACTTGACGACATTTACAAAAGTTTTATAGTTAATGAAATAGTAGTTGACTTTTTGCGCTTTCCCATCCGGACCTGTTTCCATTTTCAAACGGATTTGGATAAATTTATCATTTTTTAGGGTTGATATCCTGGAACGAAGCTGCTTTTTTTCAAAACGAAGTAATTCACAAATATCGTCTTCTTTCATGCCTGGGATTAAACTATTTTTAAGTAAATGTGGAAAGAACCCTTCTTTTTATTCCTTACATGGATTCCTTACTAACATATCTATAATTAGAGCGTCCTCAATGGTGTAGAAGCCGCGGACAACCAATCGTGCTAGCTGCTTCAAACTGCTGGGAATTTCTGTTACATAGCGCTCCTCCGTTGCGGCCATTTTTCAGCGCGATGAGGGAATATAAAGACTGGCATTCATAAAAAGAAAGACAGGGCTTTCATAAATTAAGCGCTTGATTAAGAAATAGTAAAAGAAACTGTCCAAGCTTCAACGAAATATGTACATAATCTCTTATTTTTCATCGAGTAATGAAATGTAAAAATAAACGAATACTTTTATTAACTTTTTTTACAAATATGATTTTTCTATAAAAAGCCCCTATTAACACACCACGATATGAAATTTCAAACTTCCGAAGTTTTGTCGTTTTCAAGATAGTTAGTTGGACAAAATTTATAAAGATAATTTGCGTTTTCTGAACCCCCCAATACTTCATGCCCTCTTTTTACTAAAATACCTAAATCTTCCTTTGTAAGTTAAACAATTTTGTGTTATATCATTTTAAAATCTAGACTAAATGCACAACTTTTAAAACCATTGGCCAGTTAAGCTCAGTACATTTTTTTACAAGATTAACAATCAAACAAGAAAATGAATTTGATACTCAAAATGAAAAAAAACTTTTTTTTTGTATATATGTATATATATATATTATATATTATTATTTTCTTTTTTTTTCTCGTGAGTAAGCGAAAATATATATTTGGAAACGTTTGATAATAGAGTAATTTAATTATTATATCTATATTACTATCGTCCACCTCGCTCATCCCAAGTTTTCATACAACAAAAGTTCGATCGTGAAATTGGGTCAATGCAATATTTTGCAGAGCTAACTTTTGTTTGGATGTTAATCAGTCCTCAAGAATTCAAATAAAGAAAACAAATACAAATCCTTTTCACAAAAAGAAATTATGCTAACAAGTGGACCGATAGAAACAAGACTTATCTAAATAAATCGATGCAAAACAAAATTAATGAAACTTTCTGAAATTAAGCCCCTGCAGAACAACCAAAACTTCGCCGCTCATGATTATTTCCTCCTAACAACACCAGCGACACTATTCACCTCTACCTAAATTTGTAAACAATTCAATCAGTTTGGATTAATGTGTGTAGCGGAGAAGACCGTAAACTGTCAAATTGTCTGATGTGCTCAAACTCACCTGAATGTGAATGTTGCCCTGAAACTCGGTGGAAATGGCGAATATCGACAAAGTTCGTGTAATTTTAGTCGGTGATTCTGGTACGGCTGAACATCGTATTGGCAATACTCGATTTATAGAATTTCAGCTTAATTGGTTCCGCCTAATTTATAATTGGAAATCACAAACCCAAAAGACTAGACGCAAACACTATGCGCCATATTCTAGCACAGGGTGGCTGAAAAGTCAGGTGTTGTCAATTTGTAAAAGTGACGTTTAGCGGGAGGTTTTGAAAAATTTCCTGTTTGAATATCTTACTTTTCAACATTCACGCAAAATATGGAGTAATTCGCATTTTCAGGGGTCGGAAAAACATGCCTGACACATTTGATATCGCACAATGAGGCCCTCACCAGGCCAGGCTGGACTGTCGGCTGCTCTGTGGAAGTAAAATTGCATGAATACAAAGAAGGGACACCTTTACAAAGTACATTCTTCATAGAACTCTGGGACATCGGTGGCTCCCTTAGCCATAAAAACACCCGCGGTGTATTCTACAACCCGGCCCACGGCATCATTCTCGTCCACGACTTGACCAACAGGAAGAGCCACGAAAATCTCCGCGATTGGCTGATGGAAATTTTGAACAGGGATGGCAAGGATACAATGAAGAGCGGCGACATCGATTTCGATCCGGAGCGATTTTTCGGAGCCACACAGGTAACTTTATTGTTGCAGCATAATTATAAAATAAAATCATATTTTTAAAATTAGATACCCATTCTGGTAATCGGGACAAAAATGGATTTGCTCGATGAGAAGCGACGAGCAAAGAATTTGAATAAAAATGGAGGCATAGGTAACAATGCTCAAAATATTTATGTTAAATTTTCAAATAGCATTAGTTATTATTTCAGCCGAACAGTGTGGTGCTGAAGAGATCTGGTTGAGCTGCCACGACGCGAGGAGCTTAGCTCCTGGTACAACGGACTCAGTAAAACTGGCCCGGTTCTTCGACAAGGTCATTGAGAAGAGACATTACTCCCGCGAATCTGGAGTATATGGCGACAAAAGACGGATCTTTACTTCCCCAAACGTTTCAGGAAACGATAATCCCATCTACCCTACTTATAGCACTTTCGATGTAAACAAGCGAACCTCTCAATAAACCGCTTTTATTAATTCTGCATTTAACTGACAACGGAGGGGTGCTAAGCTCACTTAGCCTGGGGGCCATTTCATCTGCCTGCCTCCGAGGAAGTGAAGATGCAAGTGGTAAACGGACTGTGCCCCATTCTTGCCATCGTTGATTACAACACGAAAACCGTCCTTCATTCCTAGATCAGCTGCTACTTTCTTTCCGACTAACATGAGGTGACCTGCAAAAGAATTATTTAAAAACACCGAGCAAATTATTAACTGTGGTTGCCAACCTAGTAAAGCTTCATCGTCGTCGTCAGCTAGACTGAGTTGAGAAATTGGTTTTCTAGGGATCACAAGAAAGTGAATTGGAGCCTGTGCACTGATATCGTGGAAGGCCACGCACTATAATCCAAATAAAGAAAAATTAGAGAAAATATTTTGACTGCCCAAAATACATAACCATACTTTTTCATCTTCGTAGATGAAGCTACACGGAATCTCTTTTCTTAAAATTTTACCAAAAATTGTATCTCCACCTTTTGCATCGGCTGCTAGCGCTTTTGCAACTTCATCCGACATCCTGGCGAGAAATAAGGCAATCAATTACTAGTTTCCCTCCTCAAAAGCCAATTCTGCACTAATCACAAAAATTAGTCGCCCCAATTCAAGTTGTTCCTGTCTACCGGTGCTTCAATTTTGAGAAATGTCAGCTAATTTCACCATGGCAATCTTACCACTTCCGCGATATTACCAGATATAAAATTTGATTAAAATTTCAGTTACAACTGCTTGTGGCTTATGACGTCAGTCTCGCAAGATGAAAATCGAAACTCTAATTTAAATAACCGTTTAGTCCAAAAAGTATATTTTAATTTAATAAATTATATAATTCAGAAATCTTTGAATCGTAACTCAAGCTGACCAATAAATCATATATGTACATACATATTTTAGAATGTATCGAAACCTTCAGAAAACATTATTTGATTCATGTATTAGTGGATTATTAGTCTTATTTTGCTATTAGTGAAAATGAATTTGGCAATTGAAGGTACATATATAAAATAATCTGTAGAAGTTTCTTCCTTTCCCTTACTAAAAAGGCACTTGGTGCGAAATTTCTATTTCAATATTAAGCACAGTGGCACTCTTCAAATTCAAAAGTTCTGGTTTTTCGTCATCTTTTGCAGGGTTGGATTCGCAGATATTTATCCGATAGGACGAACCAAATTGCATTTCTAAGCGCCTCTTCTAAAAAAATGCAACCGCGGTACCGCAGAGCAGCCATTTGAGCCCTCTCCTCTTTACAGTGCCGGATTTACAGAGTAGGCTGCAGCCTACCGGCCCCCACCATTTTGCGAAAAAAGTAGGCCCCCACCATTTAATTTAATTTCTGAAAATTAAATTTTTTAATTAATTTTGAAACTTGCAATTGTACTGTCGAATTCCACTAAGTAGTAATAGTTAGGTTATTTGCTTAATTAGTCGATTATTTTACCAATTGCTTGAGCGAGTACGTTAAAATAAAATTTTATTTTAGTTTATTATAATTATTTTGAAAATTATTAATTTTTATAAATTTCTAAATAATTAACAAATAAATTTACTTATAGTAACAAACTGCATGACTATTTATGAGTGCTCCAAATTTTTTCTGCCCTTAAGTAGGCCCCCACCAATAGAAAGCCTACAGGCCCCGGCAAGTGTAAATCCGGCACTGCCTCTTTATTTTTTAGCAATTGATGGCGATTTCGAAATAATATTGTTGTATGTAGTCTTATATAACTCGTATTATTATTATATAGTTTGAATTGAATGTGAAATAATAGCCCTACACTAAAATATTACGATAATCTAAAATCGTACTTACCTTTATCGAAACCAATAACCCTTTCCAGTCGTATACTCATATTGCATAATCCAGCTATGTTAATCAATTAACAGCTGCAGATTTTCATTTGATATGCGTCACCTCTCTATGGCATTGTTTTGGTTTTTAAAAGAATTTATAAAAATGATATTTGTTGTAATCGTTGTGGCCAAATTTAATCAAAATCGATTTTTCTTAGTTGCGAAGATTTGTATTTTTAAAGACACCTTTAATGGTAAAAGCTTAAACTTTCCAAATATACCCACATTTTCCAAAACTGAAAAAACGACTTCGTTTAACAATATCAACATTTTATCAGTTGTAATATTTGATTTTTATTTTCAGAAAAACCAAATCTACGCCTGGGATGAAAATGTGTATAGATAGGACTCTGATGAATATTTAAACAAATATTTTAATGTTCTAAAAAAATAATACGAGATGATACCCCTTAATGAATTACAAATCGCATTTTGCAGGAAATATTAACTCAAACACAATCTGACAGACTTATACTACTTTATTTCATATTATAATCAGAAATCAAGTAATTAATGCATCATATATTCTATCTATTTACATTTAGTTACATTTCTCAATTAAACGATAGTTTGAACAGTCTACTCACTAATTGTAAGCAAGTAAAAATCGTGTAAGTTTGCTGCGATAAAATCAGCTACTAGCTGCGTTTTGACAAAGTAGTCAAGTAATCAATTATTACTCAATATATAAGCGATACAAAATATAACAAAAGTATCAACGGCTTAGAATGTAATTTAATTTAATTTGCTATAAAACTAAGTTGGATCTGGTACAAAACTAAGAATGAGTAGAAGGTTCTCATTGTATATACAAATCTAAGTAGGATAAGATCGCAACGTCAGGGTAAATAATTTAATCCTTTATTCCATTCTTATATTTAGGCTGATTTAGTAATCCTATTAATTTAAACAATTAAAATCTAGTTAAATATGTTTTCAATATGATTGCAAGTACACTGCTTATCACATTTTTATATTTTATGTTTTTTTGTTTGTTTAAAATTAATGTATAGTAAATTAAATTTATGAAAGTTGTGTTAAGGGAAAATTTTCTTTATTAGCCTCTTCTATACCAGTTACTTTCTTCACACATCGCGAAAGTGTGACCATGCATATCATGCTTTCACTCCCTGTTGTAAAAAGTAGCAATGTTGCACATACTTGCTTCAGTTCATTCAGTAACACTTCAAAGAAAAAACATTTAATTTTAAAGAATATGATAGACAGAAATCAATGCTCTTTCGTGGCTGTTTTAATTCCAACCTTGAGGCATACGAAACTTCAGCTTTTACTTTAGCTATTACAGTTGCGATAATCCACGCATTGCGAATCCTCTGCTTGGTTATATTTTAGTATCTGTAAGATAACTTCTCGTTACACTTTGTGTTGATATAACAACAATTTTATTTTGACGACGAGTCTAGAAATTTGATAATATGTATTTATGTTTTTTACATATTTGCAATTTGTATGCTATACCGTTTAAAGCACATTTTTTAAATTTAATTAAAGATTATATATTAGACACACACATATATGAAAAACTTTAAATTCTTCAAAGTCGACCAAGCGATGCCAATGTGCAAAATCGAACATTTCTATTCTAGATTGATCGACTTATCCCTATTTACAATACTAAACAGGTGCCTTTAAATAGGTTAAGATTTTATAAGACTATACGAGTTGTGGTATTGGAACTATAGTAGCCTATGTTAACTATAACAGTTTGTTACTTTATCTCTCAAAAACGTTTCGTCAGAACTTTAGTAGACAAATTAAAGACTCTTAACAGACATTAAAGCTTGAATGGTTAAGTAAATTAAAAATCTGAAGACTACTTCAACGCTCTTAAAGCATTCGTTTGCTTCCCTATATAAAATAGATAAAATATGGATACTAAATTTGTACAAAGTATCAAAATTAAATTAAAATAACTATTTTTAATGAAATAGAGAAAAATTATCTTGAGGAATAGAATAGACCAAAACAAAAAACCTTAGAGCCATAGCTCAAAGTTCTGTTCTGTGAAAGAATTGTTTTAGATCTTAAAATTTCGTATAGATACTGTTTCTAGCCGACTTGAAAGATAGAACTTAAACACAATTACTACGAATTTGAGGAGAGGCTCCAATTTTCTCCCTTATAATTCATCTCTCATCGTAACTTTAGCAACCCCAAGATACCAATTTTATTGAGAATGCACTCGAAAGCACGCGCAATTGTAGATTATATCGATTTTCAGAAAATTATGATCTCGATATTGACAAAATGTGTTTTGGATATTGATTCAATTGAAACGGACAATCAACATAAATAAAATTCAGAAAGGCTGAAGTATAGCGCGGTTGATATAAAAGAATACGAACCAATACGAGTCTTAAAAGATTAAGAAGCCAAGCGGACACAAAGGATACGAACAACGGCAATTTTGAATTATTATTGAGCTGCAAACTTCAGGATACGCAGGGAGTTTTTCCAATTACGACAAAGTTGTTGGCTGCTAAACTGATCAATAAAAACATTATTATAATAAACTTTAAATACTTAGAAGTTAAACGTTATATATATGCCTTAAAATATAATTGCCAGTATCCAATTGGTTTCACGAAATGGTTTCCAGAATGACCTTTTTATGTTACGGTAGTAAAAGCGTAAAAAACCGTAATTCACTAGCCACAAGACGAAATTCACTTATATAATCCCTTAAAAAATTAGTACTAAATGTTCTTATAAAAATATGTAAAAATAAAGAGAAACCTTTATAAATTGCTAGGCCCAAAAAAAGCTAATAAAACACGCCAAATGATTGTTTCAGTTACATATATATTTTTTAAATTTATTTTTTCTTATTTTCTTCGTGATCAGAAAATAAAGTAAACATGAAACAGAAGCTCTTTTCGAGGAATACTTTGTTTGTTTGAATGAACCACAATAACGGGTATGATAATTACAGGTTGCTTTTCAGGCTTGAGAAAAATTCATTTCCCTAAATAACACAAAAATACGAGGCGGAGCTCAGATCAATTCAATGAGTGTGCGCTCATAAGAGTCAATTTATTTGTTTATATACAAAACCTAAAATTACTTAAAGGATGTTTTAATCACCTTTAATTTCTATTTCACAAAGGAGAGGAATCAAGTAATAGGCAGCATCGAAAATCATTAAAAAAATATTGTTTGCAGTGGCAACAAAAATTTTGACTTACTTGTTTCCAGCTTTCTTCTTTCCGGTTCACTTTTAATAGTGATTGGTAATCGTTAAAATTTCAAGGATTTGTTTCTTCTCTTATCTACTTTAACTGAAAGTACCTTATAAGAAGAAAGATCATTAATTATGTAGGGTCTAGTTGCTGCTGCGATCTTATCAACAACTTTATTTTTATCTGTTAAAATATAAAACTAGAACCGTTTAAATACACTTAAATACAGTCTCACTAAAATTAAAAAACAATAGTTAGAAAACTTAAATCGATACAGATATTTACACAGTCTGATATATAATTAGCTAGGTTCTTTTTACGTTTATCGATACATATATAACTTTTATCTTTGCATTCTATGTGATAAGGTACTTCTTTACATGTTACGTGTTTAACAGATTTAACTGATTTTCCTCTCCACGCGCTTTCTCTCTTTCTATCATAATCAACAATTTGTGACTGATCTGAGACGGTTGCTTTTACCTAATTTATAAAAGACTTTTTTTTTTTTTGAGTAGGCGCAGTACAGACTACTCTCAGCAAATATTGATAGCTTGGAATGAAAAGGATTACATTCGTTGTTATGTATAGCTTTTTTGATAAAGGATGATCTAAACGCCATGCGAAACCCTGCCGAGTGCGCTTACATCAGGTCCTGAAAACAATAATTTCTCTATTTAGTTTCAAATCTTTGTTAATTAAAATATTCAAAAATTAACAAAAAATGCTACTAGAATGGAAGAGAAATAAGTTTTGTTTTTTTGTATAAGTACAATAATAACTTTTCTTTTTTTTTATATATCTTCATTTAAATAATTCTAAAACATAACTCTAGATTTTGGTAGTCACGATGGCATTCTGCGAAAAGTGCATGGAAATTTAATTCAAAATGCCGAGTTACACAGAGTCTAACGTTCCCAATTTATGTTTGTAATTAGTTTGATTTTCAGTTAAAGCTAAATACTCTATGTACTCTACTATATACCCCCAATTTGGTTATTTTAATGCCTATGTTTTACTTTTAATCACTATTTTTGTAGGGTGAAAACAATAAGTATGGAGCTTTTACACGATTCTTCGCATAAATATGTTTTAGACCTTTTCGTGTATTTTTAATTTAAATAACACAAAACTCAATCGAATTGGTACGCGGTTGTAAAATTGCGATATGTTGACAATACTTTTATAACTCTTAACATTTTTTAGGCTTAGATGATTTCTGAAGTCCATTTTATCCACAAATATTGATACACCTTATTGTAACTGCGTATTTAAGACTATTATTTTTATAATAGTCTTTAGAATAACGTAAACGTAATGGTACCTTTAAAATTGTAGATAATTATACATATATGTATATATTAATTGTAGATAATTTTATATATTAAAAAAAAAAAACTAAATAAAGATATCCTGTGACTTAATTGTAAGGACACCCCAACAGGGTATAATTAATGTTACACGTTGCCAAGTCTCTTCATTTTGTTGACAACATTTAAAATGCGAAATAATTGATACAATGCACTGTGAGCAAGAGGATTGCATTATTTGTTTATTACTTCCGGTGTATTCACTATTTATCTTCTTCTAACATATTTCGTATTGTATTAAAATAGATGTTCACTTACCTTGCCCGAACTAGATGACAAGTTCTTCAATGAAGATGAAGTAGAGAGTCCACTGGACCCAGCCATACTACTCCCATTCTGCTTGTTGTATTCATTGGCGCTTCGTCGTTTCTCTTTGTCACGATCACGATCTTTGTCCTTCTTCTTGTTGCTACTGCTATGATGACTATGACTAACAGTGCTGGTGCTATAAATTGCAGCTCCTGCAACGTCCTGGGCCGAAGGTTGTGAATAATTTTCAATTTTGTCCTTTGATATTTTAATTTTAAGTGAACTCGGCGGGGGGAAGGGATTACAATTCTCCTCCGGCTGGAAAAGTTCGCCCTTGATCCGATCCTTTGGAATTTTTATTTTAAAGCCGGAAGTTTGAGGATTTGGAGCTTCCAATATTGGCAAATTAAGTTTATCCTTAGAGATTTTAATTTTAACAGGATTCTGTTCAACAGATTCCGCACCCGATGATAGTCGCTCCTTGTCCTTATCTCTATGCTTGTCCTTATCTTTCTTATGCTTTTTCCTCTCCTCCTTGTCTTTCGACTTGTCCTTCTCCTTGTGCTTATGTTTATCCTTCTTTTTCTTTTTCTCAGACTTCGACTTTAAGTGATCATCTAGTGGCAAAACAATCTCCTGTTTGATAGGAACATCCCCTGGTAGGATCGACTGTATTGGCATTTTTGCAGCAACTGAATGATCTGGGACAGACAGATCTTCCGGCTCCTCCCTTGGCTCTGTCTTTATCAGAGCAGTTGCATTAAATTTACTATCAGTCAAGCTCTCTTTCAGTAAGCAACTTACCAAATCAGGATTGGTCTCAATTCCGTTAACCGTAGCCGGAAATGATTTCACTAACCGAGAGTCAATTGCCATTTGCTGATCAAGCAAAGGCAGTAACATCTTTTGTTCGTACTTAGGAGAAGACTGAAGGTCGACCTTCCTTACTTTCGCTTCTCTTAATATTTCCTCTTCCTGAAGTTTGTTGACGCTATCGGTTGTTGCAGGTCTCTTGACTCCACTATAATTTAGAGGATTTTCTGGTTTCACCTTAACGTCATGAAGCATTACTTGAGGAGGACACTGACCAGATATCGCAGTCATCTCAGCTTTCTTACTCAAAGAAATGAGAGGAGCTAAAAATTTCTTTTCACCTGTTATAATTTTTGAGGAATCGGATACCTGCTCCGCTCGTATCCTTTCCTTTTTCGGGGTCTCAGACTTTCGCTCCTTTTCCATTTTCTTTGGACTATCTTTGCTTGGTTTTATATTAAGCCCAAGAGGCTTGATGTTTCCATTGCTGCTGCTAATGTTACTAACAGAACTTGTAGGCAATGGTGCAGATTTATCATTCCACTCTGGGCTGAATATGGACAGGGGTTTTGTCTGGTGATGAGGTTGATGTGTTTGCTGTTGCTGCTGTTGTTGAGACAGGAGAGTTGTTGGAAGAGGCTGTTGATATGACGAGTACTTTGGAGGAGAACAGA
Source organism: Eutolmus rufibarbis (assembly GCA_963920795.1). Classification (NCBI taxonomy): domain Eukaryota; kingdom Metazoa; phylum Arthropoda; class Insecta; order Diptera; family Asilidae; genus Eutolmus; species Eutolmus rufibarbis. Next base: position 41,653,149 of record OY987204.1, on the reverse strand, counting down.
TTTCCATCTGTTCTGCTAGCTTTATGCCTTCGTCAATCTGTTGTCTACTATTTGTTGTGCTGAAGGAAGACTCTATAGGTTGCTTCTGGTTTAAATGCATGTGTGGTTGTTGTTGTTGTTGGACGGATTGTTCATATTTTATACTACTGCTATTACTGTTGCTGTTATTTCCACTACGGTTGGGAGCGACTTGATTAAAGCTCGCAGGAGGGACATAAGGTCGCTGTTGGGGAATAGAGCCAGAGCTGGGTTGTTGCTGCTGCTGTTGTTGCATCATGTTCCTTGGAGCATCTACCACCACGTTGCTTGGCGGATTGTGGGGAGGAAACATAGCTGAACTATGCTTCACGTGAATTTTATTGGGATCAATTGCTCGACCCGAAGTATCTTTGAGGAGATTTCGAGCGGGATCACTTTTTGGTGGTATTTTATGACTAGTCATAGGGGGATTAACTTGCGCAGGCAGGGAACTTCGGCTTTTATGATAATTAATATCATGGGCATGTGGAATGCGCTGTTGAGACGAGCCTGTACTAGCAGGCGTAATGACCCCATGCGGGGGTAGTCGGCCTGTTGATGAACTGGGACGGGAACTGCATGGAATTGGCAACTGCTTACTTGCACCATGCGGCGGCGCAGTATATTGAGATTCGCAAGCATTTTGCGATCTATCCGGACGAGGTCGTGTTGAATGTGTACCGGATGTGGGAGGATATGGCTGCTTATGCGATGATGCGGGTTTGTGTTCTGTAAATAGTTTTTTTAATTCAGTTACGTATTTATGGGATAATATGAAAGCTCTACCGGTTGCTTCTCCGGTTGACGGCAATTTGGAATGATGGTGATGAGACACACCAGCATGTGAAGATGAATGATGTGATCTATGATGACTAGAATATGACTCTGGTCTTCGAGCCGGTTCCATTTGTGGCATTTGGGAACTAGACCCATTTGTCGATTCCTGTATATTACGTGAAGGCTAGGTTTTAAAACCTTTTCCAAAAAGAACAAACTGAAAACGAAAGATTGTTGTACTTACAATTCTTGCCCCTTGAGCTAAAGCTTTGATGGAATTTAATTTCGACTTCAATCTTGCAGGGCTCTTCTCGTAAATTGCTATAAATTCATCAGTTAGTTGCTTCAGAAGGTCCATGGTAACGCCTTTATCCACATAGTGAAACCAGTGTTTACCCTCCGTAGATTGCGGAATCTGCGCAAAACAGTAAGGACGAGAAAACTTTTAATTCGCCCGAACTTACCTCCCATCTTGACCACTTACAGGCCAAGTAAATGCAAAAACACGCAACTACTGTCGGGCGATACTGAAGACACATGGACGTTAAGTGCAAACTGTAAATAATAAACAAGAAATAATGTTTTCCTTTAATTCGTTCAATCACAATCGGGGAGCAAAGGTTGGAGGCACTCTTTGAAAATTAGGCGTACGAAAGCTTCATAGATAGTGGAGTCATATGGAAGATTACGTCATTTTCATTTATTACTGATAATAATTTGCCAATTGAAGACCTAAACCAGGCTGAATTTTTACCACCAAATATGCATATAGACAAATTATTTTTCACAGAGATAGGTACCCTGATTTATCATTTCTTGTTTGCTGATTCCCTCAAATATCATCCAAATACTATGTATGAGCTTAAGACTGTTGTGAAGTGAACTCGCACCATATCCCAAAATTGTTGGATGAAATTATTTGATCATTTCTTGAGACGCAATATTTTAATTTGGCAGAATTGTATTCTAGACTTTTGATCAATCAGGGACTGCCAACCCTTTCAGTCCTGATCAGTGGGAAGTGCAGCTTAATGTGTGGTTTTCAGTGCATGCAATTTTTGTACATAGGTTTATTGATTTATAAACGCACATAACAACTTTATGAGCAGTTGTCTACATATACTAAAATATTTTATAATGCATCCAAACATAAAACTTTCGTTAGAATCGATCGATTTTTCATAGGGCTGAAAGGATTAAAATAGGTCATCTTTGCAAATAAATAATTTAAGATAGGTATGAAAATATTGATTCAGATGAAAATAAGTAAGACTTTTAAGCTCAACTTATAGAAAATCTGTATGCTTGATAATAGAGAATTTTTATGCTTTATAACAGAAAATTTGTATGCTTTTCCGCGCAGTTTGTCTTCCCAATTTTTTTCTTCAGCAAATTTCGAATTTTAAGTTCTTAAATTAAAGAGCGACATGATCTCCAACCATCCTAACAATTAGCATAGATCGTTGGATCCTCTTAAAGGTCTAAAGCTAATTGTTTGTGCTTACCTGTTTGACGCCAGGAAATAAGAAGTCTGCGCTAGATCCTTGCAAGCTAATGATGATAAAGGGGTTTAATAAGAGAAATTCTTTTGAGGGAGATTCTATGGAACGAACCTTTGACAAGGTGGCATGTCTTGACAACGTGTGTATGTGGGTGGTCTATGGCGACATCAAAGCCTAACGTTTGGAGCAAGACGTTTTCATTGAACACCAGATCCTGTGCTTGCTCGGCGTACGCCTCTGTGGACGGGTGCGGAGAATCCGTGGTCAAGCACATATGCGACACTTTGATGACATGTTCCAGTTTGCGAGGCTGCTCTTCCACTTTGGCAGCTAGAAAGAGGCTTGCCGCGGCGATTCCATTGCGATGGAAGTGGGTAAAAGAATGGAATGCGTAGAATCTATGCATATAAACAATTGCCGTGTTTATGCATAGCTGGGAACTGCCCAAGAAAACCTCGTGAAAATAGGAGAGCATTTGCTTAAGCTTGAACAAAATTACACTTGCAGACGTTGGCCCATCTCCTGGATGAGGTAGGCGGTCAACTGTCGGAAGGATAGCTCCTGGTCTGCATCGATGCCTTGCCTTTTGCTTGGGGAATTGGCCAATTGTTCTGCTGTGAAGTACCATCTGCCGTCTCGGTCCCTGGATTCGCTCGCGCTAGAATTGCTGCTGTTGCTAGCCATTAAAACGTGCTTAAAGCTGTGGGAAAGAAAAACAATTCCACTTTTACTATTCCTCGGCCAGAAGCCTCACACAATTCCACTTTTTGTTTGACAGCAAGGAACGTAAATAAAAAAAAATCGAATCTCACTTTTGCTGCCAAACACACACGCACACAGTCCTTTGCAATCGTACACTGGTGCTGCCACGAATTACGAAGTGTCGGTTACTAAAAGCTCAAATAACGCAATTCAGCGAATCGACAACATCACCTACACACTTGGCTGCCCAACCAACACAACCGCAGCCAAATGTCACGTCCATGCAAATTCAATGGAAATCTCGAAATATACTTACAAAAATACATTAAATATTTAAAGAAATTTAGCTAAATTCGGCAGCAAAAATGACTAAGAAACAAGCAATATGAACATCGGTCATACATTTATGGTGCCTCGGGCCGCAAGTTTTCTCTACGAGTTTCCTCACATCAAAAGTCAGACGCCATTAATCTTTTCACAAGTTACGTCGGTTCGATTGGAGTGCTCTTGGAAAGTGACACAGTTTTCGGCAATTACTACGGGTTTATATTCATTAAATTCAGTTTAGTTTGTTAGAAAAACTGAGAACTTTGTTTTCATGTAGAAATCACAACAATCGATGTGAGTTTAATGTGAATTTTCTAATATTTAATATAGCACTTCACAGATTTGATGTTGATCCGCAAGAATGGCCGACCCACAACACGGGACAAATTTTTGTTCAGCATGCTGGCTGAATTTTTGTGCCATATCGCTAAATGGTGTTTGAAAAAGTTTTTTGCTATTTTAAATGATAGATTTAATTATTTGTATTGTTTTTGTGGCTTCTTAAGTGCTCTTTTTTTTGCGAAGGCTCAGCAATTTGACTTTTTTGATTTAGTTTTATTTTATGGTCAATTTAAATTTCGTAGGGTTGTCGCATTGGCGGGTAGTTTTACTTTTAGGTGCCGTCCAGAAATTTTGTTTAAAGTAACAGTAGTTAGAAAATGACTCTGCAGTAAAATTGAGAAAAATGCAATGCTAAATTCAATTTTTCGTTTATTTCTCGGTTTAGCATTTGGAAGATATAAAAATCTCCAACATTTTCCTTGTTTAATAGAACAGGCCCTTTAATTAGAGCAGTGTTCAATAAATAACTTATAACTGCAATTACTTTATATTAATTATTTTGACCAGCCGAAGTAGGATAAAATTTTATTTATAAAATAGTCTCTAGAGCTCAATTTAAGTTCTCATGCAAATAATATAAAATAAAGCAAATGCGTTATTGGTTGCGCCTTCCAATTTATTTTGTTAACTTGATCGTAATTCTTTGTAGTGTATGCATCTTTTCGATTATTTAAGTCTTTTCGTAGTTTGTTTAATACATGACTTGTACTAACAATAACTACTTGCCTTACTATTGCTTGTACTTCTTGTCTTTCTCGTTATATTAGGTAATAAAGTAACATTTTCTTGTACACTACATTCAATAATTGAATAAATTAATGATTTCTTAATTTTCTTAGTTTATATACAATTTTATACTAGGAAAATGTTCAGTAAATGAAATATTTTGCCTAAGAAAACTTTATTATTCATTTTTTAGTAGGAAATGTACACTTTATGAGATTAACGCCGAATTATATAAGTACCTGTAATGTGTAAATCGTACCCGTTGCAACCCAAAATCAATTATTTTAACATTGGAATGCCATCGAAAGTAAGGTAATAAGATTTCTTTTTGAAATACCATCAACGAATTATGCAAGAAAAGGCGACCGTACAACCAAATCAATTCACTTAATAATATATTTGTTTCCTTATTAGTTTGTAAAATGACATAGTATTTATCGTTGTTAAAATTCATCAATTCGAATATACCTAAGGGTTAAAATTGAGCCCAAATGTTTAGCGAATTATGACTATGTCACGTTCACCTACCACCTTACCACGTACTGCTTAATTAGAAGAAAATAGGACGCAATTAGATACCTAGCTTCCTAAAACGAAAATAAATGAAGAAAATAAAGCCCTTACCAACAGCTTCTCTACTCCTTCCAAAGAAGGCCTTACTTTTGCGGTAATTCATGTATAGAAATCATATGGATTGGGATACGAGAAGGAAGGTATACAAAAAGGAAGGCCTGAAACATGCTTTATAGAAGGCTTCCATTTCCGACTGGGATATTGGCATATATGTATGTATGTACATAAAATATGAAAGTTATACAAAAACTAGAAAAAGGATTTTTAAATCCGGCGTTGTGGAATATTTTCGGGAATTTTAATAGCTTAATTTTGCTCATGGGATTTTGGTCTCCCATACTCTTGAAAAGTCACTTTATTCTATAGTAGCTCTATTTATATGTATATATATATGTTATAGTATTCATTTTTCTACTTAAATCATGTTGTCGCTCACAGTCTGCTTTTAGAGGTAGGTGCGTACTATTCTATATTCGTCGATCATGTATTATTCGCAGTCAACTCAGAAATGGTCAATGTGCCTTTGCCGATTGTATTTATTTTTCTAAAAAAGCTGTTCCATATTATTTAAGGTTTTCATTAATTAATTACAATTTGTTTAGGTAGCAAATGGCGTCTTCTGTTAACAAAATTATTACAAAACAACCAAGTCGAGCATTCCAGATTCGGAAGCCAGTGAGAACAACTGCAGAGCAAGAAAAGGCCTTACGCGATCAGCTTCATACAGAAATAGAAAACAAAACAAAAGCATGCTCAAATCCAACTTTTGAGTGTTCGATTTCAAGAGTCGAAGGGTATGACTTTTGCATCAGACACATATTACAGGATCCACGGGCTCCATTCAAGCAATGCGCTTACACATACGCCTCAAATGGCAAAAGATGCCTACAGGCTGCACCCAAGCATGACATCAAAAAAGATCCGGGCCTTACCAACTTCTGTTTTGAACACAGTCGATTGATGCAATTGACCAAAACCAGGAATACTGTTGGCAAGTATAAGCAAGTCGAGTCGAATGAGGCTTTCTTAAACGATCTCTCGCACCACGTGAACATCGATAAGTCTCGTTCTGGAACCTCCAAGACGTTCTCTGACGCTGACGAAGAGATCGATGTTGTATCGCCAAATGTAGAACCTTTTAGTAAGTTTGATTTTAGAACATACGACACGTCGAATTTAGTAAATTATGTTCATGTAGCGGACTTGGACAATCTTATCAAGTCGGGGACAAGACGGAAAAGAATATTGGATTATGCTTCTGATAGTACTTCTGACGGGGATGCACCAACGCTGAGCAACACGTGGAAGGGTCATGAGTGGGACAATTCCGATAATGAAAGTGATGATTCTCAAAATGAAGACTTCCTCAAGTGAGTAGTTAGAGATTACTATTATAAATGACAAGATTTTATTAAATTTGATTCATATTAGGCATGCCGGAATTTACACCACAGAGGAAGCTACTATGATCACTAAACAGAAAATGATGAGGCTACAAGTTCTTTATATGGAACAAATACTTAGGCTACAGCACCTACTTAAAGAAAAAAGAAGAAAGTACATGCTGACCATTAGAAAGGAACGGGAAACTTTGTGTAAGTTGAGCTGTTCTGAATTAAAGATCTAAAGTAGATTTACCCATTAGTACAAGGAGGCAAAATATTTACGGGAAAGTGAATCTCTACTAATTGCACGTTTCAAGCAAAAGTCCATATTTACCCGATTATATTATTTAGAAATCTTATATATTTTGTTCTCATCATTATGATTTTTAAAATACTATGATTACAAATAGTAGAAAAATGTCCCGTAAAGGTTATTATAGTTTAGTTGCAACATACGAAGCAACTTCATGATTTAAATATATATGTATAATTGTCGACTTTGGCGGGTTTATTAAAAACATTTTCACGCAGGTAGTATACATGACCAACCGAAGGATAATCCACAGGAGAGAAGACTTTACGAAAGACTAAAAGCTCTGAATCATTACCATCGACGACATGGAGTTGAAGCAGTCTTGCACAAAAAATTCCAAGAACGTAGAGCTAAAGCAACAGAAGGCGGCTTGGGACACAAGCTATCAACATTCTCAAAATGTGTATTTACGGAAGGCGGAGTGAAATGTGGGGAGCGATCACTGCCATGCAGCAAATACTGCAAAAAACATATCCTTGAGGATAAGAAACAAGTACTTTTTAGAGCTTGCGGAGTAGAAAAAAGTGGAATTGTTTGCCAGGAACCAGTGCCAAACATTTTCGAAGATTCTACCTGCGTTCTGCACATTAACCTGCCACAACAGCGCACATACATGCAAAAGGTGAATATTTTTTTCATATATATGTCGTATGTACCTGATCATTTTCCCCCGCACGCTCAGTTAAGAAAGTCTCAAGAAAAGAAAACTCATGAAACAGTTAACTAATCTTGTAACGTTATTGTTGATGTTTTATGTTCACTTGTTAAATTGAATCGTGCGAGGTAAATATGCGATTTCTTTAGACGTGCCCCTTGTAACCTTTTTGTATATTTGCGCAGAGCCGATTCAGCGCTCCTCCGATGCAATCTCCCTAATTGCTAAATGAATGCCTGAAATACTCAAGAATGCTTCAAAATTTCACTTGTGAACACTTTCAGAAATTCGAATCGGAAACAGAGGAAGAAGAAGAGGAAATCGTTAAAAAAGAAGTCAAAGATCTCGAAGTCGAAGATGTAGCGGCCGAGTCGAAAGTTCCAATAGTTGAAACAATTGAAATGTTTCCAGTTGATGATATCGGCAATAATGTAACCATTGTTCATGATCAGCAAGTATCGCCCGTCGTCGGAGAGGAAGTGGTTATAGAAAAAGAGTGCGATACTCCCGAGCCAGACGATAATGGAATAATCTTTGATATGACCCAGAGTTGAAATATTTTAGCTGGTACAATTGTCACATACCGTTTCTATGAAGTGTTTTTTTAATTCTAATTTAAAATAAAATATTGATTCCACCACAAACGTATTTTTATTCGAAACTAGCACATATCTAAGCCGCAATTTCATCAGCGATTAATACTTTTTGTAATTATTACAGGTATAAAAAACAATTTTCTTTTTCTCAGCTTCGTAATGTATTGGGATTATACAAATCGCAGATTACTCTTCGGACATTAAGCTGTACAATTGAGAATGAAAACCTGTTCAATATATTTTACAAGATTCGAGCAGAAACAGGGGCACGGACAAGCACAGACTCTAAAAACGGTTAGTTTTCTCACCAAAGCTAAAAATTTATTTAACATACAGACCTTACCTTTACTGATTTGATAAAATATAACAATCTTTACTAGTGGGTAAAGGTGGCACATAGACAGTCTTTTTTTATTACTTCTTTAAGCAATACAAATGAACGAAAAGAAGTTATGTAAACTCGTTTATTTAATTAAAAGTTATCATCGAATGTTGTGCTAAGTATTGGTTGAAAAAATTCTTCACATATAAATTTATTTAAAAATGTTATCACTTTTTTCCAATTCTATTGAACAAAGGTTTTATGAATTAGACAGTGTTTTTAAGCGTTTTCTTTCTCTTAACAATATTTGCAAATATATTTTTGGCAACATTGTAAGTCGATTCAGGAATACAATAAGGAAAGGAATATTCAATTTAACGTTTAAAAATATGAGTTTTTCTTCTTTTTGAGGATGACCTGTAAGAGACAAAAATGTATGAGTAACATGAAATTTTGGATATTAAGATTTATGATTTACCGGATGGCCTTGTAAGGCGGCAAGTTGTGCTGGCGTGGGTGCACAGCCAGGAGGTGGCGGAGGTACAGTCATGGCGCCAGCTCCCTTTCCTTTAAATCTTGCGCCTGAATCGAATTCAAGTACCTAAGTAAGAGACATAATAGGGATTTTTTAGACCCAAACTTTTTAAAGCCTCCAATCTTAAAGCATAACATTTGTGATCTTTCATTTTATTTTTACATTTATATTTCAATTGAATAAGTTAAAGAATCTCTACACCATAAATTGTTACATTAATCCCATCAAGAACATTTCTTAAATAGTTAAGAAATCTCATTTAGAGCCAAGCCCTAAGTAAGTTTGCATCATGGTCAAAGAAAGTTATAAGGCTTGGTCGTTTCGCGGAACTAAACAATTTTATTTTTCTTGTTATTTCTACGTTAAACCCAGCCTGCTTACCAAATTTCAGCCTTCCTAAGGCTTCGGGAAGTACCCTAAAATTTTTATGATCATCAAAGAGTGAGTGACGAAATGAATGAAATTTGCCTATTAATAAAATCTAAAGTAGCAGGGCTATAAAAATATAATTTGGTATATTTCATTATACTTGCGACTGCATTCTATCCTGAAAATTTGAGCTCTGAAGTATTATCCAGACCGAAGTTATACGAATTCAAAAATACGCTGAGTCACTTCGAGAAAAGGTACGGCAGTGCCCCGTTCGTTTCGACTTCTTGGCAGAGCTATAGCTTTTGAAAATTGAGATATCTTATTATTTTAAAGAGTACGATTGAAATATATTAATTAACTAATATTATAAGTAACTTTGTGTTTGATAGTTCCGGCTTCACGCCTCAGCCTTAAACCGATCGGTAATAAATTTAGCATGAACAAGGTCTATAGCACGCCGGGAGCAGACAGGGTATTAAACTTATAAATATAAATATGAGGGGCATTAACTTACAGTCTAGTAAGCCGTGCAAACAAAGTAAAAAGTGTATTTTTCCACAGCCTAAAGTTATAATTTTTTAACCAAAAAGTAACAAGTTAGTGCGCTGTGAGTAAAAATACTCAATTTAGATGTTTACTCGGTTAAGTGAAAAACCATAATTTAAATGGAAATGCAATTTTACTTTGTAAGCGGAGGCGCTCTGGGCTGGTTGAGCCCCCATCGGGAATGGCACGGGATGCGCCCCATAATTGGACGAAGCAGGTACAGGTTGCGTTGCGTAGGGCCGAAATTGGAAGTTCTTCGGGGCGTTCATGTGATTGGGGCCGCCCGTTGAGGAAAAATAATTCGGTGGGGGCGGTCGATTCTCCTGCCTCTGGCTTTCTTCGTAGCTAGGGGGTGGGCCTCTCTAAAATTAAAATTGGTTAGCTGTTAGTACGTGCACTGGGCTCAAAACTTCCTAACATGTTGGAAAAAATCATTATTTTCAAAGTTGCCCGGAGGAGCTGATGGCATTTGAGGGTAAATATCTGTAATTATAAATAATGCTTGAAAATACGTTTCTATGGAAAATTCGAATGTTTACTTTTCTTATCGGACATTTCCACTTATAAACTCTGGTAAAAATCTCAATCTCTTTTGTTTGATATCAAAACGAGAAGCAATCACTTGTGACGTGCCACTCAGCTGATTCAACTTTCAGCTTTTAGGACACGTTCTTAAATTAACCTTGGCAGATTCGTGGGAAGAATTTGATTTGAGTTTATGAAGCAGAATTCGTCATGGTCGTTTTAGAACCGGTTTTGCAAACCAGAGTTTATCTCTGTTATATTTTTAAGAGAAAAACACGTCATTTAATATCAAAAACTTAGGCCCAGAAGCAGTATTTACAAATTTCGATTTGTTAATTACTAATGCAGCTGCTTAACCGGAATATATATATTAAAAAATCGTAAATAACAGCATTTTTTTCAGTTTTTTTTTTACAATTTTATATTTATTGTAACTAAAACACGTCATTTAAGGGGGGCACCTAGTGTAACAGCTCAAAAAACACGCTTATTTCAAACATTTTATTTTGAAACTAACTATATTTTTATGATATTTTAATGAATTAGGCCTTATAGAACATTTTTTAAAGTTGTTAAAAAAAGTTTTTATTAATATTTTCGGTACAAAATTGCGGCGTGGTAAGCATTTCTATCGGACGCGTTGCAGTTGCGATGTCCAATTTGTGGGAGTAATTACAGCCCTTAGAGTGAACCTGGATCATCCATTAAAAAAATTTCTTGTTAATAACATTCATAATTCGTAAATTACAAAAAAATATTTAATTTGAAGTTTGAAAATTTTTTTCGACTTTTCGCATCAAATTTTGACCTATAGACATTTATAAATAAAATTTATAACAATAATTTATAAAAAATGTAGGTTCAACTACGAATAAAAGTTGTTTTTTAAATCTGGTAAAAATGTCAGCCCAAAATCTTTAATAGTTTTTGAGATATTACTCCCACAAACTTTGAAAATGAGGTTTGATAGAAATGCTTACCACGCCGCCATTTTGTACCGAAAAAATTAATAAAAATTTTTTTTAAGAACGGCTCAGCGGCTCAAACGAAATTCTTAAATATCGCCGATAGGGCTAGTTGTTTGCCGTTAAATACTCGGTTTTAATTGCAGAAATTAGAGAAATGCAAAAAACCCGATAAAAATCTCCTATTTGTATGATTTTTTATTATTTTACGGCTCAGCAGCTGGTAAAAATCAATAGGTAAAAAAACGAAATTCTTAAATATCGCCGATAGGGCTAGTTTTTTGCCGTTAAATACTCGGTTTTAATTGCAGAAATTAGAGAAATGCAAAAAACCCGATAAAAATCTCCTATTTGTACGATTTTTTATTATTTTACGGCTCAGCAGCTACTAAAAATCAATAGGTAAAAAAACGAAATTCTTAAATATCGCCGATAGGGCTAGTTTTTTGCCGTTAAATACTCGGTTTTAATTGCAGAAATTAGAGAAATGCAAAAAACCCGATAACAATCTCCTATTTGTACGATTTTTTATTATTTTACGGCTCAGCAGCTAGTAAAAATCAATAGGTAAAAAAACGAAATTCTTAAATATCGCCGATCGGGCTAGTTTTTTGCCGTTAAATACTCGGTTTTACTTGCAAAAATTAGAGAAATGCAAAAAACCCGATAAAAATCTCCTATTTGTACGATTTTTTATTATTTTACGGCTCAGCAGCTAGTAAAAATCAATAGGTAAAAAAACGAAATTCTTAAATATCGCCGATAGGGCTAGTTTTTTGCCGTTAAATACTCGGTTTTAATTGCAGAAATTAGAGAAATGCAAAAAACCCGATAAAAATCTCCTATTTGTACGATTTTTTATTATTTTACGGCTCAGCAGCTAGTAAAAAGCAATAGGTAAAAAAACGAAATTCTTAAATATTGCCGATAGGGCTAGTTTTTTGGCGTTAAATACTCGGTTTTAATTGCAGAAATTAGAGAAATGCAAAAAACCCGATAAAAATCTCCTATTTGTACGATTTTTTATTATTTTACGGCTCAGCAGCTAGTAAAAATCAATAGGTAAAAAAACGAAATTCTTAAATATCGCCGATAGGGCTAGTTTTTTGCCGTTAAATACTCGGCTTTAATTGCAGAAATTAGAGAAATGCAAAAAACCCGATAAAAATCTCCTATTTGTACGATTATTTATTATTTTACGGCTCAGCAGCTAGTAAAAATCAATAGGTAAAAAAACGAAATTCTTAAATATCGCCGATAGGGCTAGTTTTTTGCCGTTAAATACTCGGTTTTAATTGCAAAAATTAGAGAAATGCAAAAAACCCGATAAAAATCTCCTATTTGTACGATTTTTTCTTATTTTACGGCTCAGCAGCTAGTAAAAATCGATAGGTAAAAAAACGAAATTCTTAAATATCGCCGATAGGGCTAGTTTTTTGCCGTTAAATACTCGGTTTTAATTGCAGAAATTAGAGAAATGCAAAAAACCCGATAAAAATCTCCTATTTGTACGATTTTTTATTATTTTACGGCTCAGCAGCTAGTAAAAATCAATAGGTAAAAAAACGAAATTCTTAAATATTGCCGATAGGGCTAGTTTTTTGGCGTTAAATACTCGGTTTTAATTGCAGAAATTAGAGAAATGCAAAAAACCCGATAAAAATCTCCTATTTGTACGATTTTTTATTATTTTACGGCTCAGCAGCTGGTAAAAATCAATAGGTAAAAAAACGAAATTCTTAAATATCGCCGATAGGGCTAGTTTTTTGCCGTTAAATACTCGGTTTTAATTGCAGAAATTAGAGAAATGCAAAAAACCCGATAAAAATCTCCTATTTGTACGATTTTTTATAATTTTACGGCTCAGCAGCTACTAAAAATCAATAGGTAAAAAAAAGAAATTCTTAAATATCGCCGATAGGGCTAGTTTTTTGCCGTTAAATACTCGGTTTTAATTGCAGAAATTAGAGAAATGCAAAAAACCCGATAACAATCTCCTATTTGTACGATTTTTTATTATTTTACGGCTCAGCAGCTAGTAAAAATCAATAGGTAAAAAAACGAAATTCTTAAATATCGCCGATAGGGCTAGGTTTTTGCCGTTAAATACTCGGTTTTTATTGCAGAAATTAGAGAAATGCAAAAAACCCGATAAAAATCTCCTATTTGTACGATTTTTTATTATTTTACGGCTCAGCAGCTAGTAAAAATCAATGGGCAAAAAAACGAAATTCTTAAATATCGCCGATAGGGCTAGTTTTTTGGCGTTAAATACTAGGTTTTAATTGCAGAAATTAGAGAAATGCAAAAAACCAGATAAAAATCTCCTATTTGTACGATTTTTTATTATTTTACGGCTCAGGAGCTAGTAAAAATCAATAGGTAAAAAAACGAAATTCTTAAATATCGCCGATAGGGCTAGTTTTTTGCCGTTAAATACTCGGTTTGAATTGCAGAAATTAGAGAAATGCAAAAAACCCGATAAAAATCTCCTATTTGTACGATTTTTTATTATTTTACGGCTCAGCAGCTAGTAAAAATCAATAGGTAAAAAAACGAAATTCTTAAATATCGCCGATAGGGCTAGTTTTTTGCCGTTAAATACTCTGTTTTAATTGCGGAAATTAGAGAAATGCAAAAAACCCGATAAAAATCTCCTATTTGTACGATTTTTTATTATTTTACTGCTCAGCAGCTGGTAAAAATCAATAGGTAAAAAAACGAAATTCTTAAATATCGCCGATAGGGCTAGTTTTTTGCCGTTAAATACTCGGTTTTAATTGCAGAAATTAGAGAAATGCAAAAAACCCGATAAAAATCTCCTATTTGTACGATTTTTTATTATTTTACGGCTCAGCAGCTAGTAAAAATCAATAGGAAAAAAAAAACCAAATTCTTAAATATCGCCGATAGGGCTAGTTTTTTGCCATTAAATACTCGGTTTTAATTGCAGAAATTAGAGAAATGCAAAAAACCCGATAAAAATCTCCTATTTGTACGATTTTTTATTATTTTACGGCTCAGCAGCTAGAAAAAATCAATAGGTAAAAAAACGAAATTCTTAAATATCGCCGATAGGGCTAGTTTTTTGCCGTTAAATACTCGGCTTTAATTGCAGAAATTAGAGAAATGCAAAAAACCCGATAAAAATCTCCTATTTGTACGATTATTTATTATTTTACGGCTCAGCAGCTAGTAAAAATCAATAGGTAAAAAAACGAAATTCTTAAATATCGCCGATAGGGCTAGTTTTTTGCCGTTAAATACTCGGTTTTAATTGCAAAAATTAGAGAAATGCAAAAAACCCGATAAAAATCTCCTATTTGTACGATTTTTTATTATTTTACGGCTCAGCAGCTAGAAAAATCAATAGGTAAAAAAACGAAATTCTTAAATATCGCCGATAGGGCTAGTTTTTTGCCGTTAAATACTCGGTTTTAATTGCAGAAATTAGAGAAATGCAAAAAACCCGATAAAAATCTCCTATTTGTACGATTTTTTATTATTTTACGGCTCAGCAGCTAGTAAAAATCAATAGGTAAAAAAACGAAATTCTTAAATATCGCCGATAGGGCTAGTTTTTTGGCGTTAAATACTCGGTTTTAATTGCAGAAATTAGAGAAATGCAAAAAACCAGATAAAAATCTCCTATTTGTACGATTTTTTTATTATTTTACGGCTCAGGAGCTAGTAAAAATCAATAGGTAAAAAAACGAAATTCTTAAATATCGCCGATAGGGCTAGTTTTTTGCCGTTAAATACTCGGTTTTAATTGCAGAAATTAGAGAAATGCAAAAAACCCGATAAAAATCTCCTATTTGTACGATTTTTTATTATTTTACGGCTCAGCAGCTACTAAAAATCAATAGGTAAAAAAAAGAAATTCTTAAATATCGCCGATAGGGCTAGTTTTTTGCCGTTAAATACTCGGTTTTAATTGCAGAAATTAGAGAAATGCAAAAAACCCGATAAAAATCTCCTATTTGTACGATTTTTATTATTTTACGGCTCAGCAGCTAGTAAAAATCAATAGATAAAAAAACGAAATTCTTAAATATCGCCGATAGGGCTAGTTTTTTGGCGTTAAATACTCGGTTTGAATTGCAGAAATTAGAGAAATGCAAAAAACCCGATAAAAATCTCCTATTTGTACGATTTTTTATTATTTTACGGCTCAGCAGCTAGTAAAAATCAATAGGTAAAAAAACGAAATTCTTAAATATCGCCGATAGGGCTAGTTTTTTGCCGTTAAATACTCGGTTTTAATTGCGGAAATTAGAGAAATGCAAAAAACCCGATAAAAATCTCCTATTTGTACGATTTTTTATTATTTTACTGCTCAGCAGCTGGTAAAAATCAATAGGTAAAAAAACGAAATTCTTAAATATCGCCGATAGGGCTAGTTTTTTGCCGTTAAATACTCGGTTTTAATTGCAGAAATTAGAGAAATGCAAAAAACCCGATAAAAATCTCCTATTTGTACGATTTTTTATTATTTTACGGCTCAGCAGCTAGTAAAAATCAATAGGTAAAAAAACGAAATTCTTAAATATCGCCGATAGGGCTAGTTTTTTGCCGTTAAATACTCGGTTTTAATTGCAGAAATTAGAGAAATGCAAAAAACCCGATAAAAATCTCCTATTTGTACGATTTTTTATTATTTTACGGCTCAGCAGCTGGTAAAAATTAATAGGTAAAAAAACGAAATTCTTAAATATTGCCGATAGGGCTAGTTTTTTGCCGTTAAATACTCGGTTTTAATTGCAGAAATTAGAGAAATGCAAAAAACCCGATAAAAATCTCCTATTTGTACGATTTTTTATTATTTTACGGCTCAGCAGCTAGTAAAAATCAATAGGTAAAAAAACGAAATTCTTAAATATCGCCGATAGGGCTAGTTTTTTGCCGTTAAATACTCGGCTTTAATTGCAGAAATTAGAGAAATGCAAAAAACCCGATAAAAATCTCCTATTTGTACGATTTTTTATTATTTTACGACTCAGCAGCTACTAAAAATCAATAGGTAAAAAAAAGAAATTCTTAAATATCGCCGATAGGGCTAGTTTTTTGCCGTTAAATACTCGGTTTTAATTGCAGAAATTAGAGAAATGCAAAAAACCCGATAACAATCTCCTATTTGTACGATTTTTTATTATTTTACGGCTCAGCAGCTAGTAAAAATCAATAGGTAAAAAAACGAAATTCTTAAATATCGCCGATAGGGCTAGTTTTTTGCCTTTAAATACTCGGTTTTAATTGCAGAAATTAGAGAAATGCAAAAAACCCGATAAAAATCTCCTATTTGTACGATTTTTTATTATTTTACGGCTCAGCAGCTAGTAAAAATCAATAGGCAAAAAAACGAAATTCTTAAATATCGCCGATAGGGCTAGTTTTTTGCCGTTAAATACTCGGTTTTAATTGCAGAAATTAGAGAAATGCAAAAAACCCGATAAAAATCTCCTATTTGTACGATTTTTTATTATTTTACGGCTCAGCAGCTACTAAAAATCAATAGGTAAAAAAAAGAAATTCTTAAATATCGCCGATAGGGCTAGTTTTTTGCCGTTAAATACTCGGTTTTAATTGCAGAAATTAGAGAAATGCAAAAAACCCGATAAAAATCTCCTATTTGTACGATTTTTTATTATTTTACGGCTCAGCAGCTAGTAAAAATCAATAGATAAAAAAACGAAATTCTTAAATATCGCCGATAGGGCTAGTTTTTTGGCGTTAAATACTCGGTTTGAATTGCAGAAATTAGAGAAATGCAAAAAACCCGATAAAAATCTCCTATTTGTACGATTTTTTATTATTTTACGGCTCAGCAGCTAGTAAAAATCAATAGGTAAAAAAACGAAATTCTTAAATATCGCCGATAGGGCTAGTTTTTTGCCGTTAAATACTCGGTTTTAATTGCGGAAATTAGAGAAATGCAAAAAACCCGATAAAAATCTCCTATTTGTACGATTTTTTATTATTTTACTGCTCAGCAGCTGGTAAAAATCAATAGGTAAAAAAACGAAATTCTTAAATATCGCCGATAGGGCTAGTTTTTTGCCGTTAAATACTCGGTTTTAATTGCAGAAATTAGAGAAATGCAAAAAACCCGATAAAAATCTCCTATTTGTACGATTTTTTATTATTTTACGGCTCAGCAGCTAGTAAAAATCAATAGGTAAAAAAACGAAATTCTTAAATATCGCCGATAGGGCTAGTTTTTTGCCGTTAAATACTCGGTTTTAATTGCAGAAATTAGAGAAATGCAAAAAACCCGATAAAAATCTCCTATTTGTACGATTTTTTATTATTTTACGGCTCAGCAGCTGGTAAAAATTAATAGGTAAAAAAACGAAATTCTTAAATATTGCCGATAGGGCTAGTTTTTTGCCGTTAAATACTCGGTTTTAATTGCAGAAATTAGAGAAATGCAAAAAACCCGATAAAAATCTCCTATTTGTACGATTTTTTATTATTTTACGGCTCAGCAGCTAGTAAAAATCAATAGGTAAAAAAACGAAATTCTTAAATATCGCCGATAGGGCTAGTTTTTTGCCGTTAAATACTCGGCTTTAATTGCAGAAATTAGAGAAATGCAAAAAACCCGATAAAAATCTCCTATTTGTACGATTTTTTATTATTTTACGACTCAGCAGCTACTAAAAATCAATAGGTAAAAAAAAGAAATTCTTAAATATCGCCGATAGGGCTAGTTTTTTGCCGTTAAATACTCGGTTTTAATTGCAGAAATTAGAGAAATGCAAAAAACCCGATAACAATCTCCTATTTGTACGATTTTTTATTATTTTACGGCTCAGCAGCTAGTAAAAATCAATAGGTAAAAAAACGAAATTCTTAAATATCGCCGATAGGGCTAGTTTTTTGCCTTTAAATACTCGGTTTTAATTGCAGAAATTAGAGAAATGCAAAAAACCCGATAAAAATCTCCTATTTGTACGATTTTTTATTATTTTACGGCTCAGCAGCTAGTAAAAATCAATAGGCAAAAAAACGAAATTCTTAAATATCGCCGATAGGGCTAGTTTTTTGCTGTTAAATACTCGGTTTTAATTGCAGAAATTAGAGAAATGCAAAAAACCCGATAAAAATCTCCTATTTGTACGATTTTTTATTATTTTACGGCTCAGCAGCTAGTAAAAATCAATAGGTAAAAAAACGAAATTCTTAAATATCGCCGATAGGGCTAGTTTTTTGCCGTTAAATACTCGGTTTGAATTGCAGAAATTAGAGAAATGCAAAAAACCCGATAAAAATCTCCTATTTGTACGATTTTTTATTATTTTACGGCTCAGCAGCTAGTAAAAATCAATAGGTAAAAAAAAAAACGAAATTCTTAAATATCGCCGATAGGGCTAGTTTTGTGCCATTAAATACTCGGTTTTAATTGCAGAAATTAGAGAAATGCAAAAAACCCGATAAACATCTCCTATTTGTACGATTTTTTATTATTTTACGGCTCAGCAGCTAGTAAAAATCAATAGGTAAAAAAACGAAATTCTTAAATATCGTCGATAGGGCTAGTTTTTTGCCGTTAAATTCTCGATTTTAATAGCAAAAATTAGAGAAATGCAAAAAACCCGATAATAATCTCCTATTTGTACGATTTTTTATTATTTTACGGCTCAGCAGCTAGTAAAAATCAATAGGCAAAAAAACGAAATTCTTAAATATCGCCGATAGGGCTAGTTTTTTGCCGTTAAATACTCGGTTTTAATTGCAGAAATTAGAGAAATGCAAAAAACCCGATAAAAATCTCCTATTTGTACGATTTTTTATTATTTTACGGCTCAGCAGCTAGTAAAAATCAATAGGTAAAAAAACGAAATTCTTAAATATCGCCGATAGGGCTAGTTTTTTGCCGTTAAATACTCGGTTTGAATTGCAGAAATTAGAGAAATGCAAAAAACCCGATAAAAATCTCCTATTTGTACGATTTTTTATTATTTTACGGCTCAGCAGCTAGTAAAAATCAATAGGTAAAAAAAAAAACGAAATTCTTAAATATCGCCGATAGGGCTAGTTTTTTGCCATTAAATACTCGGTTTTAATTGCAGAAATTAGAGAAATGCAAAAAACCCGATAAACATCTCCTATTTGTACGATTTTTTATTATTTTACGGCTCAGCAGCTAGTAAAAATCAATAGGTAAAAAAACGAAATTCTAAAATATCGTCGATAGGGCTAGTTTTTTGCCGTTAAATTCTCGATTTTAATAGCAAAAATTAGAGAAATGCAAAAAACCCGATAATAATCTCCTATTTGTACGATTTTTTATTATTTTACGGCTCAGCAGCTAGTAAAAATCAATAGGTAAAAAAACGAAATTCTTAAATATCGCCGATAGGGCTAGTTTTTTGCCGTTAAATACTCGGTTTTAATGGCAGAAATTAGAGAAATGCAAAAAACCCGATAAAAATCTCATATTTGTACGATTTTTTATTATTTTACGGCTCAGCAGCTAGTAAAAATCAATAGGTAAAAAAACGAAATTCTTAAATATCGCCGATAGGGCTAGTTTTTTGCCGTTAAATACTCGGTTTTAATTGCAGAAATTAGAGAAATGCAAAAAACCCGATAAAAATCTCATATTTGTACGATTTTTTATTATTTTACGGCTCAGCAGCTAGTAAAAATCAATAGGTAAAAAAAAAAACGAAATTCTTAAATATCGCCGATAGGGCTAGTTTTTTGCCATTAAATAGTCGGTTTTAATTGCAGAAATTAGAGAAATGCAAAAAACCCGATAAAAATCTCCTATTTGTACGATTTTTTATTATTTTACGGTTCAGCAGCTAGTAAAAATCAATAGGTAAAAAAACGAAATTCTTAAATATCGCCGATAGGGCTAGTTTTTTGCCGTTAAATACTCGGTTTTAATTGCAGAAATTAGAGAAATGCAAAAAACCCGATAAACATCTCCTATTTGTACGATTTTTTATTATTTTACGGCTCAGCAGCTAGTAAAAATCAATAGGTAAAAAAACGAAATTCTTAAATATCGCCGATAGGGCTAGTTTTTTGCCGTTGAATAGTCGATTTTAATTGCAAAAATTAGAGAAATGCAAAAAACCCGATAAAAATCTCCTATTTGTACGATTTTTTATTATTTTACTGCTCAGCAGCTGGTAAAAATCAATAGGTAAAAAAACGAAATTCTTAAATATCGCCGATAGGGCTAGTTTTTTGCTGTTAAATACTCGGTTTTAATTGCAGAAATTAGAGAAATGTAAAAAACCCGATAAAAATCTTCTATTTGTACGATTTTTTATTATTTTACGGCTCAGCAGCTAGTAAAAATCCATAGGTAAAAAAACGAAATTCTTAAATATCGCCGATAGGGCTAGTTTTTTGTCGTTAAATACTCGGTTTTAATTGCAAAAATTAGAGAAATTAAAAAAACCCGATAAAAATCTCCTATTTGTACGATTTTTTATTATTTTACGGCTCAGCAGCTAGTAAAAATCAATAGGTAAAAAAACGAAATTCTTAAATATCGCCGATAGGGCTAGTTTTTTGACGTTAAATACTCGGTTTTAATTGCAGAAATTAGAGAAATTAAAAAAACCCGATAAAAATCTCCTATTTGTACGATTTTTTATTATTTTACGGCTCAGCAGCTAGTAAAAATCAATAGGTAAAAAAACGAAATTCTTAAATATCGCCGATAGGGCTAGTTTTTTGCCATTAAATACTCGGTTTTAATTGCAGAAATTAGAGAAATGCAAAAAACCCGATAAACATCTCCTATTTGTACGATTTTTTATTATTTTACGGCTCAGCAGCTAGTAAAAATCAATAGGTAAAAAAACGAAATTCTTAAATATCGTCGATAGGGCTAGTTTTTTGCCGTTAAATTCTCGATTTTAATAGCAAAAATTAGAGAAATGCAAAAAACCCGATAATAATCTCCTATTTGTACGATTTTTTATTATTTTACGGCTCAGCAGCTAGTAAAAATCAATAGGCAAAAAAACGAAATTCTTAAATATCGCCGATAGGGCTAGTTTTTTGCCGTTAAATACTCGGTTTTAATTGCAGAAATTAGAGAAATGCAAAAAACCCGATAAAAATCTCCTATTTGTACGATTTTTTATTATTTTACGGCTCAGCAGCTAGTAAAAATCAATAGGTAAAAAAACGAAATTCTTAAATATCGCCGATAGGGCTAGTTTTTTGCCGTTAAATACTCGGTTTGAATTGCAGAAATTAGAGAAATGCAAAAAACCCGATAAAAATCTCCTATTTGTACGATTTTTTATTATTTTACGGCTCAGCAGCTAGTAAAAATCAATAGGTAAAAAAAAAAACGAAATTCTTAAATATCGCCGATAGGGCTAGTTTTTTGCCATTAAATACTCGGTTTTAATTGCAGAAATTAGAGAAATGCAAAAAACCCGATAAACATCTCCTATTTGTACGATTTTTTATTATTTTACGGCTCAGCAGCTAGTAAAAATCAATAGGTAAAAAAACGAAATTCTAAAATATCGTCGATAGGGCTAGTTTTTTGCCGTTAAATTCTCGATTTTAATAGCAAAAATTAGAGAAATGCAAAAAACCCGATAATAATCTCCTATTTGTACGATTTTTTATTATTTTACGGCTCAGCAGCTAGTAAAAATCAATAGGTAAAAAAACGAAATTCTTAAATATCGCCGATAGGGCTAGTTTTTTGCCGTTAAATACTCGGTTTTAATGGCAGAAATTAGAGAAATGCAAAAAACCCGATAAAAATCTCATATTTGTACGATTTTTTATTATTTTACGGCTCAGCAGCTAGTAAAAATCAATAGGTAAAAAAACGAAATTCTTAAATATCGCCGATAGGGCTAGTTTTTTGCCGTTAAATACTCGGTTTTAATTGCAGAAATTAGAGAAATGCAAAAAACCCGATAAAAATCTCATATTTGTACGATTTTTTATTATTTTACGGCTCAGCAGCTAGTAAAAATCAATAGGTAAAAAAAAAAACGAAATTCTTAAATATCGCCGATAGGGCTAGTTTTTTGCCATTAAATACTCGGTTTTAATTGCAGAAATTAGAGAAATGCAAAAAACCCGATAAAAATCTCCTATTTGTACGATTTTTTATTATTTTACGGTTCAGCAGCTAGTAAAAATCAATAGGTAAAAAAACGAAATTCTTAAATATCGCCGATAGGGCTAGTTTTTTGCCGTTAAATACTCGGTTTTAATTGCAGAAATTAGAGAAATGCAAAAAACCCGATAAACATCTCCTATTTGTACGATTTTTTATTATTTTACGGCTCAGCAGCTAGTAAAAATCAATAGGTAAAAAAACGAAATTCTTAAATATCGCCGATAGGGCTAGTTTTTTGCCGTTGAATAGTCGATTTTAATTGCAAAAATTAGAGAAATGCAAAAAACCCGATAAAAATCTCCTATTTGTACGATTTTTTATTATTTTACTGCTCAGCAGCTGGTAAAAATCAATAGGTAAAAAAACGAAATTCTTAAATATCGCCGATAGGGCTAGTTTTTTGCTGTTAAATACTCGGTTTTAATTGCAGAAATTAGAGAAATGTAAAAAACCCGATAAAAATCTTCTATTTGTACGATTTTTTATTATTTTACGGCTCAGCAGCTAGTAAAAATCCATAGGTAAAAAAACGAAATTCTTAAATATCGCCGATAGGGCTAGTTTTTTGTCGTTAAATACTCGGTTTTAATTGCAGAAATTAGAGAAATTAAAAAAACCCGATAAAAATCTCCTATTTGTACGATTTTTTATTATTTTACGGCTCAGCAGCTAGTAAAAATCAATAGGTAAAAAAACGAAATTCTTAAATATCGCCGATAGGGCTAGTTTTTTGACGTTAAATACTCGGTTTTAATTGCAGAAATTAGAGAAATTAAAAAAACCCGATAAAAATCTCCTATTTGTACGATTTTTTATTATTTTACGGCTCAGCAGCTAGTAAAAATCAATAGGTAAAAAAACGAAATTCTTAAATATCGCCGATAGGGCTAGTTTTTTGACGTTAAATACTCGATTTTAATTGCAGAAATTAGAGAAATGCAAAAAACCCGATAAAAATCTCCTATTTGTACGATTTTTTATTATTTTACGGCTCAGCAGCTAGTAAAAATCAATAGTTAAAAAAACGAAATTCTTAAATATCGCCGATAGGGCTAGTTTTTTGGCGTTAAATACTCGGTTTGAATTGCAGAAATTAGAGAAATGCAAAAAACCCGATAAAAATCTCCTATTTGTACGATTTTTTATTATTTTACGGCTCAGCAGCTAGTAAAAATCAATAGGTAAAAAAACGAAATTCTTAAATATCGCCGATAGGGCTAGTTTTTTGCTGTTAAATACTCGGTTTGAATTGCAGAAATTAGAGAAATGCAAAAAACCCGATAAAAATCTCCTATTTGTACGATTTTTTATTATTTTACGGCTCAGCAGCTAGTAAAAATCAATAGGTAAAAAAACGAAATTCTTAAATATCGCCGATAGGGCTAGTTTTTTGCCGTTAAATACTCGGTTTTAATTGCGAAAATTAGAGAAATGCAAAAAACCCGATTAAAATCTCCTATTTGTACGATTTTTTATTATTTTACGGCTCAGCAGCTAGTAAAAATCCATAGGTAAAAAAACGAAATTCTTAAATATTGCCGATAGGGCTAGTTTTTTGCCGTTAAATACTCGGTTTTAATTGTAGAAATTAGAGAAATGCAAAAAACCCGATAAAAATCTCCTATTTGTACGATTTTGTATTATTTTACGGCTCAGCAGCTAGTAAAAATCAATAGGTAAAAAAAAAAACGAAATTCTTAAATATCGCCGATAGGGCTAGTTTTTTGCCATTAAATACTCGGTTTTAATTGCAGAAATTAGAGAAATGCAAAAAACCCGATAAACATCTCCTATTTGTACGATTTTTTATTATTTTACGGCTCAGCAGCTAGTAAAAATCAATAGGTAAAAAAACGAAATTCTTAAATATCGTCGATAGGGCTAGTTTTTTGCCGTTAAATACTCGATTTTAATAGCAAAAATTAGAGAAATGCAAAAAACCCGATAATAATCTCCTATTTGTACGATTTTTTATTATTTTACGGCTCAGCAGCTAGTAAAAATCAATAGGTAAAAAAACGAAATTCTTAAATATCGCCGATAGGGCTAGTTTTTTGCCGTTAAATACTCGGTTTTAATGGCAGAAATTAGAGAAATGCAAAAAACCCGATAAAAATCTCATATTTGTACGATTTTTTATTATTTTACGGCTCAGCAGCTAGTAAAAATCAATAGGTAAAAAAACGAAATTCTTAAATATCGCCGATAGGGCTAGTTTTTTGTCGTTAAATACTCGGTTTTAATTGCAGAAATTAGAGAAATGCAAAAAACCCGATAAAAATCTCATATTTGTACGATTTTTTATTATTTTACGGCTCAGCAGCTAGTAAAAATCAATAGGTAAAAAAAAAAACGAAATTCTTAAATATCGCCGATAGGGCTAGTTTTTTGCCATTAAATACTCGGTTTTAATTGCAGAAATTAGAGAAACGCAAAAAACCCGATAAAAATCTCCTATTTGTACGATTTTTTATTATTTTACGGTTCAGCAGCTAGTAAAAATCAATAGGTAAAAAAACGAAATTCTTAAATATCGCCGATAGGGCTAGTTTTTTGCCGTTAAATACTCGGTTTTAATTGCAGAAATTAGAGAAATGCAAAAAACCCGATAAACATCTCCTATTTGTACGATTTTTTATTATTTTACGGCTCAGCAGCTAGTAAAAATCAATAGGTAAAAAAACGAAATTCTTAAATATCGCCGATAGGGCTAGTTTTTTGCCGTTGAATAGTCGATTTTAATTGCAAAAATTAGAGAAATGCAAAAAACCCGATAAAAATCTCCTATTTGTACGATTTTTTATTATTTTACGGTTCAGCAGCTAGTAAAAATCAATAGGTAAAAAAACGAAATTCTTAAATATCGCCGATAGGGCTAGTTTTTTGCCGTTAAATACTCGGTTTTAATTGCAGAAATTAGAGAAATGCAAAAAACCCGATAAACATCTCCTATTTGTACGATTTTTTATTATTTTACGGCTCAGCAGCTAGTAAAAATCAATAGGTAAAAAAACGAAATTCTTAAATATCGCCGATAGGGCTAGTTTTTTGCCGTTGAATAGTCGATTTTAATTGCAAAAATTAGAGAAATGCAAAAAACCCGATAAAAATCTCCTATTTGTACGATTTTTTATTATTTTACGGTTCAGCAGCTAGTAAAAATCAATAGGTAAAAAAACGAAATTCTTAAATATCGCCGATAGGGCTAGTTTTTTGCCGTTAAATACTCGGTTTTAATTGCAGAAATTAGAGAAATGCAAAAAACCCGATAAAAATCTCCTATTTGTACGATTTTTTATTATTTTACGGCTCAGCAGCTAGTAAAAATCAATAGGTAAAAAAACGAAATTCTTAAATATCGCCGATAGGGCTAGTTTTTTGCCGTTAAATACTCGGTTTTAATGGCAGAAATTAGAGAAATGCAAAAAACCCGATAAAAATCTCATATTTGTACGATTTTTTATTATTTTACGGCTCAGCAGCTAGTAAAAATCAATAGGTAAAAAAACGAAATTCTTAAATATCGCCGATAGGGCTAGTTTTTTGCCGTTAAATACTCGGTTTTAATTGCAGAAATTAGAGAAATGCAAAAAACCCGATAAAAATCTCATATTTGTACGATTTTTTATTATTTTACGGCTCAGCAGCTAGTAAAAATCAATAGGTAAAAAAAAAAACGAAATTCTTAAATATCGCCGATAGGGCTAGTTTTTTGCCATTAAATACTCGGTTTTAATTGCAGAAATTAGAGAAATGCAAAAAACCCGATAAAAATCTCCTATTTGTACGATTTTTTATTATTTTACGGTTCAGCAGCTAGTAAAAATCAATAGGTAAAAAAACGAAATTCTTAAATATCGCCGATAGGGCTAGTTTTTTGCCGTTAAATACTCGGTTTTAATTGCAGAAATTAGAGAAATGCAAAAAACCCGATAAACATCTCCTATTTGTACGATTTTTTATTATTTTACGGCTCAGCAGCTAGTAAAAATCAATAGGTAAAAAAACGAAATTCTTAAATATCGCCGATAGGGCTAGTTTTTTGCCGTTGAATAGTCGATTTTAATTGCAAAAATTAGAGAAATGCAAAAAACCCGATAAAAATCTCCTATTTGTACGATTTTTTATTATTTTACTGCTCAGCAGCTGGTAAAAATCAATAGGTAAAAAAACGAAATTCTTAAATATCGCCGATAGGGCTAGTTTTTTGCTGTTAAATACTCGGTTTTAATTGCAGAAATTAGAGAAATGTAAAAAACCCGATAAAAATCTTCTATTTGTACGATTTTTTATTATTTTACGGCTCAGCAGCTAGTAAAAATCCATAGGTAAAAAAACGAAATTCTTAAATATCGCCGATAGGGCTAGTTTTTTGTCGTTAAATACTCGGTTTTAATTGCAGAAATTAGAGAAATTAAAAAAAACCCGATAAAAATCTCCTATTTGTACGATTTTTTATTATTTTACGGCTCAGCAGCTAGTAAAAATCAATAGGTAAAAAAACGAAATTCTTAAATATCGCCGATAGGGCTAGTTTTTTGACGTTAAATACTCGGTTTTAATTGCAGAAATTAGAGAAATTAAAAAAACCCGATAAAAATCTCCTATTTGTACGATTTTTTATTATTTTACGGCTCAGCAGCTAGTAAAAATCAATAGGTAAAAAACGAAATTCTTAAATATCGCCGATAGGGCTAGTTTTTTGACGTTAAATACTCGATTTTAATTGCAGAAATTAGAGAAATGCAAAAAACCCGATAAAAATCTCTTATATTTGTACGATTTTTTATTATTTTACGGCTCAGCAGCTAGTAAAAATCAATAGGTAAAAAAACGAAATTCTTAAATATCGCCGATAGGGCTAGTTTTTTGGCGTTAAATACTCGGTTTGAATTGCAGAAATTAGAGAAATGCAAAAAACCCGATAAAAATCTCCTATTTGTACGATTTTTTATTATTTTACGGCTCAGCAGCTAGTAAAAA
Source organism: Eutolmus rufibarbis (assembly GCA_963920795.1). Classification (NCBI taxonomy): domain Eukaryota; kingdom Metazoa; phylum Arthropoda; class Insecta; order Diptera; family Asilidae; genus Eutolmus; species Eutolmus rufibarbis. The sequence continues at coordinate 41,625,863 of OY987204.1, read as the reverse complement.
TCAATAGGTAAAAAAACGAAATTCTTAAATATCGCCGATAGGGCTAGTTTTTTGCCGTTAAATACTCGGTTTGAATTGCAGAAATTAGAGAAATGCAAAAAACCCGATAAAAATCTCATATTTGTACGATTTTTTATTATTTTACGGCTCAGCAGCTAGTAAAAATCAATAGGTAAAAAAAAAACGAAATTCTTAAATATCGCCGATAGGGCTAGTTTTTTGCCATTAAATACTCGGTTTTAATTGCAGAAATTAGAGAAATGCAAAAAACCCGATAAAAATCTCCTATTTGTACGATTTTTTATTATTTTACGGTTCAGCAGCTAGTAAAAATCAATAGGTAAAAAAACGAAATTCTTAAATATCGCCGATAGGGCTAGTTTTTTGCCGTTAAATACTCGGTTTTAATTGCAGAAATTAGAGAAATGCAAAAAACCCGATAAACATCTCCTATTTGTACGATTTTTTATTATTTTACGGCTCAGCAGCTAGTAAAAATCAATAGGTAAAAAAACGAAATTCTTAAATATCGCCGATAGGGCTAGTTTTTTGCCGTTGAATAGTCGATTTTAATTGCAAAAATTAGAGAAATGCAAAAAACCCGATAAAAATCTCCTATTTGTACGATTTTTTATTATTTTACTGCTCAGCAGCTGGTAAAAATCAATAGGTAAAAAAACGAAATTCTTAAATATCGCCGATAGGGCTAGTTTTTTGCTGTTAAATACTCGGTTTTAATTGCAGAAATTAGAGAAATGTAAAAAACCCGATAAAAATCTTCTATTTGTACGATTTTTTATTATTTTACGGCTCAGCAGCTAGTAAAAATCCATAGGTAAAAAAACGAAATTCTTAAATATCGCCGATAGGGCTAGTTTTTTGTCGTTAAATACTCGGTTTTAATTGCAGAAATTAGAGAAATTAAAAAAACCCGATAAAAATCTCCTATTTGTACGATTTTTTATTATTTTACGGCTCAGCAGCTAGTAAAAATCAATAGGTAAAAAAACGAAATTCTTAAATATCGCCGATAGGGCTAGTTTTTTGACGTTAAATACTCGGTTTTAATTGCAGAAATTAGAGAAATTAAAAAAACCCGATAAAAATCTCCTATTTGTACGATTTTTTATTATTTTACGGCTCAGCAGCTAGTAAAAATCAATAGGTAAAAAAACGAAATTCTTAAATATCGCCGATAGGGCTAGTTTTTTGACGTTAAATACTCGGTTTTAATTGCAGAAATTAGAGAAATGCAAAAAACCCGATAAAAATCTCCTATTTGTACGATTTTTTATTATTTTACGGCTCAGCAGATAGTAAAAATCAATAGGTAAAAAAACGAAATTCTTAAATATCGCCGATAGGGCTAGTTTTTTGGCGTTAAATACTCGGTTTGAATTGCAGAAATTAGAGAAATGCAAAAAACCCGATAAAAATCTCCTATTTGTACGATTTTTTATTATTTTACGGCTCAGCAGCTAGTAAAAATCAATAGGTAAAAAAACGAAATTCTTAAATATCGCCGATAGGGCTAGTTTTTTGCCGTTAAATACTCGGTTTTAATTGCGGAAATTAGAGAAATGCAAAAAACCCGATAAAAATCTCCTATTTGTACGATTTTTTATTATTTTACTGCTCAGCAGCTGGTAAAAATCAATAGGTAAAAAAACGAAATTCTTAAATATCGCCGATAGGGCTAGTTTTTTGCCGTTAAATACTCGGTTTTAATTGCAGAAATTAGAGAAATGCAAAAAACCCGATAAAAATCTCCTATTTGTACGATTTTTTATTATTTTACGGCTCAGCAGCTGGTAAAAATTAATAGGTAAAAAAACGAAATTCTTAAATATCGCCGATAGGGCTAGTTTTTTGCCGTTAAATACTCGGTTTTAATTGCATAAATTAGAGAAATGCAAAAAACCCGATAAAAATCTCCTATTTGTACGATTTTTTATTATTTTACGACTCAGCAGCTACTAAAAATCAATAGGTAAAAAAAAGAAATTCTTAAATATCGCCGATAGGGCTAGTTTTTTGCCGTTAAATACTCGGTTTTAATTGCAGAAATTAGAGAAATGCAAAAAACCCGATAACAATCTCCTATTTGTACGATTTTTTATTATTTTACGGCTCAGCAGCTAGTAAAAATCAATAGGTAAAAAAACGAAATTCTTAAATATCGCCGATAGGGCTAGTTTTTTGCCTTTAAATACTCGGTTTTAATTGCAGAAATTAGAGAAATGCAAAAAACCCGATAAAAATCTCCTATTTGTACGATTTTTTATTATTTTACGGCTCAGCAGCTAGTAAAAATCAATAGGTAAAAAAACGAAATTCTTAAATATCGCCGATAGGGCTAGTTTTTTGCCGTTAAATACTCGGTTTGAATTGCAGAAATTAGAGAAATGCAAAAAACCCGATAAAAATCTCCTATTTGTACGATTTTTTATTATTTTACGGCTCAGCAGCTAGTAAAAATCAATAGGTAAAAAAACGAAATTCTTAAATATCGCCGATAGGGCTAGTTTTTTGTCGTTAAATACTCGGTTTTAATTGCGAAAATTAGAGAAATGCAAAAAACCCGATAAAAATCTCCTATTTGTACGATTTTTTATTATTTTACGGCTCAGCAGCTAGTAAAAATCCATAGGTAAAAAAACGAAATTCTTAAATATTGCCGATAGGGCTAGTTTTTTGCCGTTAAATACTCGGTTTTAATTGTAGAAATTAGAGAAATGCAAAAAACCCGATAAAAATCTCCTATTTGTACGATTTTGTATTATTTTACGGCTCAGCAGCTAGTAAAAATCAATAGGTAAAAAAAAAAACGAAATTCTTAAATATCGCCGATAGGGCTAGTTTTTTGCCATTAAATACTCGGTTTTAATTGCAGAAATTAGAGAAATGCAAAAAACCCGATAAAAATCTCCTATTTGTACGATTTTTTATTATTTTACTGCTCAGCAGCTGGTAAAAATCAATAGGTAAAAAAACGAAATTCTTAAATATCGCCGATAGGGCTAGTTTTTTGCTGTTAAATACTCGGTTTTAATTGCAGAAATTAGAGAAATGTAAAAAACCCGATAAAAATCTTCTATTTGTACGATTTTTTATTATTTTACTGCTCAGCAGCTGGTAAAAATCAATAGGTAAAAAAACGAAATTCTTAAATATCGCCGATAGGGCTAGTTTTTTGTCGTTAAATACTCGGTTTTAATTGCAGAAATTAGAGAAATTAAAAAAACCCGATAAAAATCTCCTATTTGTACGATTTTTTATTATTTTACGGCTCAGCAGCTAGTAAAAATCAATAGGTAGAAAAACGAAATTCTTAAATATCGCCGATAGGGCTAGTTTTTTGCCGTTAAATACTCGGTTTTAATTGCGAAAATTAGAGAAATGCAAAAAACCCGATAAAAATCTCCTATTTGTACGATTTTTTATTATTTTACGGCTCAGCAGCTAGTAAAAATCCATAGGTAAAAAAACGAAATTCTTAAATATTGCCGATAGGGCTAGTTTTTTGCCGTTAAATACTCGGTTTTAATTGTAGAAATTAGAGAAATGCAAAAAACCCGATAAAAATCTCCTACTTGTACGATTTTGTATTATTTTACGGCTCAGCAGCTAGTAAAAATCAATAGGTAAAAAAAAAAACGAAATTCTTAAATATCGCCGATAGGGCTAGTTTTTTGCCATTAAATACTCGGTTTTAATTGCAGAAATTAGAGAAATGCAAAAAACCCGATAAAAATCTCCTATTTGTACGATTTTTTATTATTTTACTGCTCAGCAGCTGGTAAAAATCAATAGGTAAAAAAACGAAATTCTTAAATATCGCCGATAGGGCTAGTTTTTTGCTGTTAAATACTCGGTTTTAATTGCAGAAATTAGAGAAATGTAAAAAACCCGATAAAAATCTTCTATTTGTACGATTTTTTATTATTTTACTGCTCAGCAGCTGGTAAAAATCAATAGGTAAAAAAACGAAATTCTTAAATATCGCCGATAGGGCTAGTTTTTTGCTGTTAAATACTCGGTTTTAATTGCAGAAATTAGAGAAATGTAAAAAACCCGATAAAAATCTTCTATTTGTACGATTTTTTATTATTTTACGGCTCAGCAGCTAGTAAAAATCCATAGGTAAAAAAACGAAATTCTTAAATATCGCCGATAGGGCTAGTTTTTTGTCGTTAAATACTCGGTTTTAATTGCAGAAATTAGAGAAATTAAAAAAACCCGATAAAAATCTCCTATTTGTACGATTTTTTATTATTTTACGGCTCAGCAGCTAGTAAAAATCAATAGGTAAAAAAACGAAATTCTTAAATATCGCCGATAGGGCTAGTTTTTTGCCGTTAAATACTCGGTTTGAATTGCAGAAATTAGAGAAATGCAAAAAACCCGATAAAAATCTCCTATTTGTACGATTTTTTATTATTTTACGGCTCAGCAGCTAGTAAAAATCAATAGGTAAAAAAACGAAATTCTTAAATATCGCCGATAGGGCTAGTTTTTTGTCGTTAAATACTCGGTTTTAATTGCGAAAATTAGAGAAATGCAAAAAACCCGATAAAAATCTCCTATTTGTACGATTTTTTATTATTTTACGGCTCAGCAGCTAGTAAAAATCCATAGGTAAAAAAACGAAATTCTTAAATATTGCCGATAGGGCTAGTTTTTTGCCGTTAAATACTCGGTTTTAATTGTAGAAATTAGAGAAATGCAAAAAACCCGATAAAAATCTCCTATTTGTACGATTTTGTATTATTTTACGGCTCAGCAGCTAGTAAAAATCAATAGGTAAAAAAAAAAACGAAATTCTTAAATATCGCCGATAGGGCTAGTTTTTTGCCATTAAATACTCGGTTTTAATTGCAGAAATTAGAGAAATGCAAAAAACCCGATAAAAATCTCCTATTTGTACGATTTTTTATTATTTTACTGCTCAGCAGCTGGTAAAAATCAATAGGTAAAAAAACGAAATTCTTAAATATCGCCGATAGGGCTAGTTTTTTGCTGTTAAATACTCGGTTTTAATTGCAGAAATTAGAGAAATGTAAAAAACCCGATAAAAATCTTCTATTTGTACGATTTTTTATTATTTTACTGCTCAGCAGCTGGTAAAAATCAATAGGTAAAAAAACGAAATTCTTAAATATCGCCGATAGGGCTAGTTTTTTGTCGTTAAATACTCGGTTTTAATTGCAGAAATTAGAGAAATTAAAAAAACCCGATAAAAATCTCCTATTTGTACGATTTTTTATTATTTTACGGCTCAGCAGCTAGTAAAAATCAATAGGTAGAAAAACGAAATTCTTAAATATCGCCGATAGGGCTAGTTTTTTGCCGTTAAATACTCGGTTTTAATTGCGAAAATTAGAGAAATGCAAAAAACCCGATAAAAATCTCCTATTTGTACGATTTTTTATTATTTTACGGCTCAGCAGCTAGTAAAAATCCATAGGTAAAAAAACGAAATTCTTAAATATTGCCGATAGGGCTAGTTTTTTGCCGTTAAATACTCGGTTTTAATTGTAGAAATTAGAGAAATGCAAAAAACCCGATAAAAATCTCCTACTTGTACGATTTTGTATTATTTTACGGCTCAGCAGCTAGTAAAAATCAATAGGTAAAAAAAAAAACGAAATTCTTAAATATCGCCGATAGGGCTAGTTTTTTGCCATTAAATACTCGGTTTTAATTGCAGAAATTAGAGAAATGCAAAAAACCCGATAAAAATCTCCTATTTGTACGATTTTTTATTATTTTACTGCTCAGCAGCTGGTAAAAATCAATAGGTAAAAAAACGAAATTCTTAAATATCGCCGATAGGGCTAGTTTTTTGCTGTTAAATACTCGGTTTTAATTGCAGAAATTAGAGAAATGTAAAAAACCCGATAAAAATCTTCTATTTGTACGATTTTTTATTATTTTACTGCTCAGCAGCTGGTAAAAATCAATAGGTAAAAAAACGAAATTCTTAAATATCGCCGATAGGGCTAGTTTTTTGCTGTTAAATACTCGGTTTTAATTGCAGAAATTAGAGAAATGTAAAAAACCCGATAAAAATCTTCTATTTGTACGATTTTTTATTATTTTACGGCTCAGCAGCTAGTAAAAATCCATAGGTAAAAAAACGAAATTCTTAAATATCGCCGATAGGGCTAGTTTTTTGTCGTTAAATACTCGGTTTTAATTGCAGAAATTAGAGAAATTAAAAAAACCCGATAAAAATCTCCTATTTGTACGATTTTTTATTATTTTACGGCTCAGCAGCTAGTAAAAATCAATAGGTAAAAAAACGAAATTCTTAAATATCGCCGATAGGGCTAGTTTTTTGACGTTAAATACTCGGTTTTAATTGCAGAAATTAGAGAAATTAAAAAAACCCGATAAAAATCTCCTATTTGTACGATTTTTTATTATTTTACGGCTCAGCAGCTAGTAAAAATCAATAGGTAAAAAAACGAAATTCTTAAATATCGCCGATAGGGCTAGTTTTTTGACGTTAAATACTCGGTTTTAATTGCAGAAATTAGAGAAATGCAAAAAACCCGATAAAAATCTCCTATTTGTACGATTTTTTATTATTTTACGGCTCAGCAGCTAGTAAAAATCAATAGGTAAAAAAACGAAATTCTTAAATATCGCCGATAGGGCTAGTTTTTTGGCGTTAAATACTCGGTTTGAATTGCAGAAATTAGAGAAATGCAAAAAACCCGATAAAAATCTCCTATTTGTACGATTTTTTATTATTTTACTGCTCAGCAGCTGGTAAAAATCAATAGGTAAAAAAACGAAATTCTTAAATATCGCCGATAGGGCTAGTTTTTTGACGTTAAATACTCGGTTTTAATTGCAGAAATTAGAGAAATTAAAAAAACCCGATAAAAATCTCCTATTTGTACGATTTTTTATTATTTTACGGCTCAGCAGCTAGTAAAAATCAATAGGTAAAAAAACGAAATTCTTAAATATCGCCGATAGGGCTAGTTTTTTGACGTTAAATACTCAGTTTTAATTGCAGAAATTAGAGAAATGCAAAAAACCCGATAAAAATCTCCTATTTGTACGATTTTTTAATATTTTACGGCTCAGCAGCTAGTAAAAATCAATAGGTAAAAAAACGAAATTCTTAAATATCGCCGATAGGGCTAGTTTTTTGGCCTTAAATACTCGGTTTGAATTGCAGAAATTAGAGAAATGCAAAAAACCCGATAAAAATCTCCTATTTGTACGATTTTGTATTATTTTACGGCTCAGCAGCTAGTAAAAATCAATAGGTAAAAAAAAAAACGAAATTCTTAAATATCGCCGATAGGGCTAGTTTTTTGCCATTAAATACTCGGTTTTAATTGCAGAAATTAGAGAAATGCAAAAAACCCGATAAAAATCTCCTATTTGTACGATTTTTTATTATTTTACTGCTCAGCAGCTGGTAAAAATCAATAGTTAAAAAAACGAAATTCTTAAATATCGCCGATAGGGCTAGTTTTTTGCTGTTAAATACTCGGTTTTAATTGCAGAAATTAGAGAAATGCAAAAAACCCGATAAAAATCTCCTATTTGTACGATTTTTTATTATTTTACTGCTCAGCAGCTGGTAAAAATCAATAGGTAAAAAAACGAAATTCTTAAATATCGCCGATAGGGCTAGTTTTTTGCTGTTAAATACTCGGTTTTAATTGCAGAAATTAGAGAAATGTAAAAAACCCGATAAAAATCTTCTATTTGTACGATTTTTTATTATTTTACGGCTCAGCAGCTAGTAAAAATCCATAGGTAAAAAAACGAAATTCTTAAATATCGCCGATAGGGCTAGTTTTTTGTCGTTAAATACTCGGTTTTAATTGCAGAAATTAGAGAAATTAAAAAAACCCGATAAAAATCTCCTATTTGTACGATTTTTTATTATTTTACGGCTCAGCAGCTAGTAAAAATCAATAGGTAAAAAAACGAAATTCTTAAATATCGCCGATAGGGCTAGTTTTTTGACGTTAAATACTCGGTTTTAATTGCAGAAATTAGAGAAATTAAAAAAACCCGATAAAAATCTCCTATTTGTACGATTTTTTATTATTTTACGGCTCAGCAGCTAGTAAAAATCAATAGGTAAAAAAACGAAATTCTTAAATATCGCCGATAGGGCTAGTTTTTTGACGTTAAATACTCGGTTTTAATTGCAGAAATTAGAGAAATGCAAAAAACCCGATAAAAATCTCCTATTTGTACGATTTTTTATTATTTTACGGCTCAGCAGCTAGTAAAAATCAATAGGTAAAAAAACGAAATTCTTAAATATCGCCGATAGGGCTAGTTTTTTGGCGTTAAATACTCGGTTTGAATTGCAGAAATTAGAGAAATGCAAAAAACCCGATAAAAATCTCCTATTTGTACGATTTTTTATTATTTTACGGCTCAGCAGCTAGTAAAAATCAATAGGTAAAAAAACGAAATTCTTAAATATCGCCGATAGGGCTAGTTTTTTGCCGTTAAATACTCGGTTTGAATTGCAGAAATTAGAGAAATGCAAAAAACCCGATAAAAATCTCCTATTTGTACGATTTTTTATTATTTTACGGCTCAGCAGCTAGTAAAAATCAATAGGTAAAAAAACGAAATTCTTAAATATCGCCGATAGGGCTAGTTTTTTGCCGTTAAATACTCGGTTTTAATTGCGAAAATTAGAGAAATGCAAAAAACCCGATAAAAATCTCCTATTTGTACGATTTTTTATTATTTTACGGCTCAGCAGCTAGTAAAAATCCATAGGTAAAAAAACGAAATTCTTAAATATTGCCGATAGGGCTAGTTTTTTGCCGTTAAATACTCGGTTTTAATTGTAGAAATTAGAGAAATGCAAAAAACCCGATAAAAATCTCCTATTTGTACGATTTTGTATTATTTTACGGCTCAGCAGCTAGTAAAAATCAATAGGTAAAAAAAAAACGAAATTCTTAAATATCGCCGATAGGGCTAGTTTTTTGCCATTAAATACTCGGTTTTAATTGCAGAAATTAGAGAAATGCAAAAAACCCGATAAAAATCTCCTATTTGTACGATTTTTTATTATTTTACGGCTCAGCAGCTAGTAAAAATCAATAGGTAAAAAAACGAAATTCTTAAATATCGCCGATAGGGCTAGTTTTTTGCCGTTAAATACTCGGTTTTAATTGCGAAAATTAGAGAAATGCAAAAAACCCGATAAAAATCTCCTATTTGTACGATTTTTTATTATTTTACGGCTCAGCAGCTAGTAAAAATCAATAGGTAAAAAAACGAAATTCTTAAATATCGTCGATAGGGCTAGTTTTTTGCCGTTAAATACTCGATTTTAATAGCAAAAATTAGAGAAATGCAAAAAACCCGATAATAATCTCCTAATTGTACGATTTTTTATTATTTTACGGCTCAGCAGCTAGTAAAAATCAATAGGTAAAAAAACGAAATTCTTAAATATCGCCGATAGGGCTAGTTTTTTGCCGTTAAATACTCGGTTTTAATTGCAGAAATTAGAGAAATGCAAAAAACCCGATAAACATCTCCTATTTGTACGATTTTTTATTATTTTACGGTTCAGCAGCTAGTAAAAATCAATAGGTAAAAAAACGAAATTCTTAAATATCGCCGATAGGGCTAGTTTTTTGCCGTTAAATACTCGGTTTTAATGGCAGAAATTAGAGAAATGCAAAAAACCCGATAAAAATCTCATATTTGTACGATTTTTTATTATTTTACGGCTCAGCAGCTAGTAAAAATCAATAGGTAAAAAAACGAAATTCTTAAATATCGCCGATAGGGCTAGTTTTTTGCCGTTAAATACTCGGTTTTAATTGCAGAAATTAGAGAAATGCAAAAAACCCGATAAAAATCTCATATTTGTACGATTTTTTATTATTTTACGGCTCAGCAGCTAGTAAAAATCAATAGGTAAAAAAAAAAACGAAATTCTTAAATATCGCCGATAGGGCTAGTTTTTTGCCATTAAATACTCGGTTTTAATTGCAGAAATTAGAGAAATGCAAAAAACCCGATAAAAATCTCCTATTTGTACGATTTTTTATTATTTTACGGTTCAGCAGCTAGTAAAAATCAATAGGTAAAAAAACGAAATTCTTAAATATCGCCGATAGGGCTAGTTTTTTGCCGTTAAATACTCGGTTTTAATTGCAGAAATTAGAGAAATGCAAAAAACCCGATAAACATCTCCTATTTGTACGATTTTTTATTATTTTACGGCTCAGCAGCTAGTAAAAATCAATATGTAAAAAATCGAAATTCTTAAATATCGCCGATAGGGCTAGTTTTTTGCCGTTGAATAGTCGATTTTAATTGCAAAAATTAGAGAAATGCAAAAAACCCGATAAAAATCTCCTATTTGTACGATTTTTTATTATTTTTATGGGTATTATATCCCCATATTTGTTTAATAAATTTCTTCTTTATTTAATAAATTACTTTTAATTAACTAAAAGATTAATCATTTATTTTTCAATAATTATTTATTTGATATTTTATTTATATTTAATATTTTCCATAATCTCTTTCACATTCCGTAATTTTTAGAAATATTTCATATATAATGACAACTAACTGAGATAAAAAACAAAACTGAACTTTTTAAAGCAAAGCATACTAAAGTTACACACAGCTATCTGCGATACCCCCCACACAGTGATCGTTATACGAGAACGATATTATGAGAGAAGGAAATGATGAATGTTGGTGGCAGTAAGGTCGCCAGGAATTAAACTTGAAATAGTTGTTGTTGTTGATTGATGTTGGCAGTGAGGTCGCCAGGAATTAAATTTGAAATAGTTGTTGTTGTTGATTGATGTTGGCAGTGAGGTCGCCAGGAATTAAATTTGAAATAGTTGTTGTTGTTGATTGATGTTGGCAGTGAGGTCGCCAGGAATTAAATTTGAAATAGTTGTTGATTGATGCGGGGTGGCACAGTGAGTTGGCCAAATTACTTCCCCAGCTATCGAACGTTGTTGTTCATCTGTAGACTTGCAGAGTGATCATTGCTGGGTGGCTGTTGCTTGCTGACTTGACTTCTATTAAAGAAAAATGTTATTGTTCCGATGATCTTTGTAGAAATCTATCATTGCTCCGTCGCTGTTTGTCGTTGTTTGTCGGGGTCACCAGTTATGGGTATTATATCCCCATATTTGTTTAATAAATTTCTTCTTTATTTAATAAATTACTTTTAATTAACTAAAAGATTAATCATTTATTTTTCAATAATTATTTATTTGATATTTTATTTATATTTAATATTTTCCATAATCTCTTTCACATTCCGTAATTTTTAGAAATATTTCATATATAATGACAACTAACTGAGATAAAAAACAAAACTGAACTTTTTAAAGCAAAGCATACTAAAGTTACACACAGCTATCTGCGATACCCCCCACATTTTACTGCTCAGCAGCTGGTAAAAATCAATAGGTAAAAAAACGAAATTCTTAAATATCGCCGATAGGGCTAGTTTTTTGCTGTTAAATACTCGGTTTTAATTGCAGAAATTAGAGAAATGTAAAAAACCCGATAAAAATCTTCTATTTGTACGATTTTTTATTATTTTACGGCTCAGCAGCTAGTAAAAATCCATAGGTAAAAAAACGAAATTCTTAAATATCGCCGATAGGGCTAGTTTTTTGTCGTTAAATACTCGGTTTTAATTGCAGAAATTAGAGAAATTAAAAAAACCCGATAAAAATCTCCTATTTGTACGATTTTTTATTATTTTACGGCTCAGCAGCTAGTAAAAATCAATAGGTAAAAAAACGAAATTCTTAAATATCGCCGATAGGGCTAGTTTTTTGACGTTAAATACTCGGTTTTAATTGCAGAAATTAGAGAAATTAAAAAAACCCGATAAAAATCTCCTATTTGTACGATTTTTTATTATTTTACGGCTCAGCAGCTAGTAAAAATCAATAGGTAAAAAAACGAAATTCTTAAATATCGCCGATAGGGCTAGTTTTTTGACGTTAAATACTCGGTTTTAATTGCAGAAATTAGAGAAATGCAAAAAACCCGATAAAAATCTCCTATTTGTACGATTTTTTATTATTTTACGGCTCAGCAGCTAGTAAAAATCAATAGGTAAAAAAACGAAATTCTTAAATATCGCCGATAGGGCTAGTTTTTTGGCGTTAAATACTCGGTTTGAATTGCAGAAATTAGAGAAATGCAAAAAACCCGATAAAAATCTCCTATTTGTACGATTTTTTATTATTTTACGGCTCAGCAGCTAGTAAAAATCAATAGGTAAAAAAACGAAATTCTTAAATATCGCCGATAGGGCTAGTTTTTTGCCGTTAAATACTCGGTTTTAATTGCGGAAATTAGAGAAATGCAAAAAACCCGATAAAAATCTCCTATTTGTACGATTTTTTATTATTTTACTGCTCAGCAGCTGGTAAAAATCAATAGGTAAAAAAACGAAATTCTTAAATATCGCCGATAGGGCTAGTTTTTTGCCGTTAAATACTCGGTTTTAATTGCAGAAATTAGAGAAATGCAAAAAACCCGATAAAAATCTCCTATTTGTACGATTTTTTATTATTTTACGGCTCAGCAGCTAGTAAAAATCAATAGAAACGAAATTCTTAAATATCGCCGATAGGGCTAGTTTTTTGCCGTTAAATACTCGGTTTTAATTGCAGAAATTAGAGAAATGCAAAAAACCCGATAAAAATCTCCTATTTGTACGATTTTTTATTATTTTACGGCTCAGCAGCTGGTAAAAATTAATAGGTAAAAAAACGAAATTCTTAAATATCGCCGATAGGGCTAGTTTTTTGCCGTTAAATACTCGGTTTTAATTGCAGAAATTAGAGAAATGCAAAAAACCCGATAAAAATCTCCTATTTGTACGATTTTTTATTATTTTACGACTCAGCAGCTACTAAAAATCAATAGGTAAAAAAAAGAAATTCTTAAATATCGCCGATAGGGCTAGTTTTTTGCCGTTAAATACTCGGTTTTAATTGCAGAAATTAGAGAAATGCAAAAAACCCGATAACAATCTCCTATTTGTACGATTTTTTATTATTTTACGGCTCAGCAGCTAGTAAAAATCAATAGGTAAAAAAACGAAATTCTTAAATATCGCCGATAGGGCTAGTTTTTTGCCTTTAAATACTCGGTTTTAATTGCAGAAATTAGAGAAATGCAAAAAACCCGATAAAAATCTCCTATTTGTACGATTTTTTATTATTTTACGGCTCAGCAGCTAGTAAAAATCCATAGGTAAAAAAACGAAATTCTTAAATATCGCCGATAGGGCTAGTTTTTTGTCGTTAAATACTCGGTTTTAATTGCAGAAATTAGAGAAATTAAAAAAACCCGATAAAAATCTCCTATTTGTACGATTTTTTATTATTTTACGGCTCAGCAGCTAGTAAAAATCAATAGGTAAAAAAACGAAATTCTTAAATATCGCCGATAGGGCTAGTTTTTTGACGTTAAATACTCGGTTTTAATTGCAGAAATTAGATAAATTAAAAAAACCCGATAAAAATCTCCTATTTGTACGATTTTTTATTATTTTACGGCTCAGCAGCTAGTAAAAATCAATAGGTAAAAAAACGAAATTCTTAAATATCGCCGATAGGGCTAGTTTTATGCCGTTAAATACTCGGTTTGAATTGCAGAAATTAGAGAAATGCAAAAAACCCGATAAAAATCTCCTATTTGTACGATTTTTTATTATTTTACTGCTCAGCAGCTGGTAAAAATCAATAGGTAAAAAAACGAAATTCTTAAATATCGCCGATAGGGCTAGTTTTTTGCTGTTAAATACTCGGTTTTAATTGCAGAAATTAGAGAAATGCAAAAAACCCGATAAAAATCTCCTATTTGTACGATTTTTTATTATTTTACTGCTCAGCAGCTGGTAAAAATCAATAGGTAAAAAAACGAAATTCTTAAATATCGCCGATAGGGCTAGTTTTTTGCTGTTAAATACTCGGTTTTAATTGCAGAAATTAGAGAAATGTAAAAAACCCGATAAAAATCTTCTATTTGTACGATTTTTTATTATTTTACAGCTCAGCAGCTAGTAAAAATCCATAGGTAAAAAAACGAAATTCTTAAATATCGCCGATAGGGCTAGTTTTTTGTCGTTAAATACTCGGTTTTAATTGCAGAAATTAGAGAAATTAAAAAAACCCGATAAAAATCTCCTATTTGTACGATTTTTTATTATTTTACGGCTCAGCAGCTAGTAAAAATCAATAGGTAAAAAACCGAAATTCTTAAATATCGCCGATAGGGCTAGTTTTTTGACGTTAAATTCTCGGTTTTAATTGCAGAAATTAGATAAATTAAAAAAACCCGATAAAAATCTCCTATTTGTACGATTTTTTATTATTTTACGGCTCAGCAGCTAGTAAAAATCAATAGGTAAAAAAACGAAATTCTTAAATATCGCCGATAGGGCTAGTTTTTTGCCTTTAAATACTCGGTTTTAATTGCAGAAATTAGAGAAATGCAAAAAACCCGATAAAAATCTCCTATTTGTACGATTTTGTATTATTTTACGGCTCAGCAGCTAGTAAAAATCAATAGGCAAAAAAACGAAATTCTTAAATAACGCCGATAGGGCTAGTTTTTTGCCGTTAAATACTCGGTTTTAATTGCAGAAATTAGAGAAATGCAAAAAACCCGATAAAAATCTCCTATTTGTACGATTTTTTATTATTTTACGGCTCAGCAGCTAGTAAAAATCAATAGGTAAAAAAACGAAATTCTTAAATATCGCCGATAGGGCTAGTTTTTTGCCGTTAAATACTCGGTTTGAATTGCAGAAATTAGAGAAATGCAAAAAACCCGATAAAAATCTCCTATTTGTACGATTTTTTATTATTTTACGGCTCAGCAGCTAGTAAAAATCAATAGGTAAAAAAACGAAATTCTTAAATATCGCCGATAGGGCTAGTTTTTTGCCGTTAAATACTCGGTTTTAATTGCGAAAATTAGAGAAATGCAAAAAACCCGATAAAAATCTCCTATTTGTACGATTTTTTATTATTTTACGGCTCAGCAGCTAGTAAAAATCCATAGGTAAAAAAACGAAATTCTTAAATATTGCCGATAGGGCTAGTTTTTTGCCGTTAAATACTCGGTTTTAATTGTAGAAATTAGAGAAATGCAAAAAACCCGATAAAAATCTCCTATTTGTACGATTTTGTATTATTTTACGGCTCAGCAGCTAGTAAAAATCAATAGGTAAAAAAAAAACGAAATTCTTAAATATCGCCGATAGGGCTAGTTTTTTGCCATTAAATACTCGGTTTTAATTGCAGAAATTAGAGAAATGCAAAAAACCCGATAAAAATCTCCTATTTGTACGATTTTTTATTATTTTACTGCTCAGCAGCTGGTAAAAATCAATAGGTAAAAAAACGAAATTCTTAAATATCGCCGATAGGGCTAGTTTTTTGCTGTTAAATACTCGGTTTTAATTGCAGAAATTAGAGAAATGCAAAAAACCCGATAAAAATCTCCTATTTGTACGATTTTTTATTATTTTACTGCTCAGCAGCTGGTAAAAATCAATAGGTAAAAAAACGAAATTCTTAAATATCGCCGATAGGGCTAGTTTTTTGCTGTTAAATACTCGGTTTTAATTGCAGAAATTAGAGAAATGTAAAAAACCCGATAAAAATCTTCTATTTGTACGATTTTTTATTATTTTACGGCTCAGCAGCTAGTAAAAATCCATAGGTAAAAAAACGAAATTCTTAAATATCGCCGATAGGGCTAGTTTTTTGTCGTTAAATACTCGGTTTTAATTGCAGAAATTAGAGAAATTAAAAAAACCCGATAAAAATCTCCTATTTGTACGATTTTTTATTATTTTACGGCTCAGCAGCTAGTAAAAATCAATAGGTAAAAAAACGAAATTCTTAAATATCGCCGATAGGGCTAGTTTTTTGACGTTAAATACTCGGTTTTAATTGCAGAAATTAGATAAATTAAAAAAACCCGATAAAAATCTCCTATTTGTACGATTTTTTATTATTTTACGGCTCAGCAGCTAGTAAAAATCAATAGGTAAAAAAACGAAATTCTTAAATATCGCCGATAGGGCTAGTTTTTTGACGTTAAATACTCGGTTTTAATTGCAGAAATTAGAGAAATGCAAAAAACCCGATAAAAATCTCCTATTTGTACGATTTTTTATTATTTTACGGCTCAGCAGCTAGTAAAAATCAATAGGTAAAAAAACGAAATTCTTAAATATCGCCGATAGGGCTAGTTTTTTGGCGTTAAATACTCGGTTTGAATTGCAGAAATTAGAGAAATGCAAAAAACCCGATAAAAATCTCCTATTTGTACGATTTTTTATTATTTTACGGCTCAGCAGCTAGTAAAAATCAATAGGTAAAAAAACGAAATTCTTAAATATCGCCGATAGGGCTAGTTTTTTGCCGTTAAATACTCGGTTTTAATTGCGGAAATTAGAGAAATGCAAAAAACCCGATAAAAATCTCCTATTTGTACGATTTTTTATTATTTTACTGCTCAGCAGCTGGTAAAAATCAATAGGTAAAAAAACGAAATTCTTAAATATCGCCGATAGGGCTAGTTTTTTGCCGTTAAATACTCGGTTTTAATTGCAGAAATTAGAGAAATGCAAAAAACCCGATAAAAATCTCCTATTTGTACGATTTTTTATTATTTTACGGCTCAGCAGCTGGTAAAAATTAATAGGTAAAAAAACGAAATTCTTAAATATCGCCGATAGGGCTAGTTTTTTGCCGTTAAATACTCGGTTTTAATTGCAGAAATTAGAGAAATGCAAAAAACCCGATAAAAATCTCCTATTTGTACGATTTTTTATTATTTTACGACTCAGCAGCTACTAAAAATCAATAGGTAAAAAAAAGAAATTCTTAAATATCGCCGATAGGGCTAGTTTTTTGCCGTTAAATACTCGGTTTGAATTGCAGAAAAGTAGATAAGCTATGCCGGTTCGGCGCCAATTTCCCTTGTATTTTTAAAGGGGCCTCAAAATTCTCAAAACGGTTTCAAAAGCTCGTCGTCTACGTCTAGGAGCAGTTTTTAGGCCATGAAAGCTCCCTTGTGCGTGTGTCTAGGGTGTAATATGGGGATATTTGTTGGAGACTAGGATCAAGTTGGAGATGTGGGTTGGGGTCTAGAGTCAGCTTATGAAGTAAGTCTCTGTCTAGGGTGTAATATAGTGGGGGTTTGGATGGAGTATAGGATGTAATACTGGGATATTGGTCGGAGTCTAGGATCAAGTTGGGGTCTAGAGTCAAGCTCATGAGGTAAGTCTCCACTGATAGCTTTACTGATCGCCTCGAGGTTCAAGTCCATGATGCGGACTACCCTCACCACCAGCCGAAAGCTTTACTTCTCACGTTATATCGAGTTTTATCTGAAATACTTATGCAGGCTAAGCTCTTTTCTGCAGGTAGAGGCATTGATCATGTACCTCACGGCGTGGGATTTTTCTGTTTTACTGGAACATTTGGTGTTCAATTTTATCCCTTAAGGAAGTAATATTTCACGTTAGATAAGGAATTAAATTTTTCGGGTATGGGAGAATGGGAGAATGGGAGAATGGGAGAATGGCCCATATTTTATCCTAAGTCGGGATCCTTAGCATGAACGAACATGTCGGTTATGTGGGAACCTTATCTGAAGTATTTCTGAGAACATGTGCACACAAGCACGATTTTTCCGTTTTACATAATCAAATTCTCATTCAATATACTTGAGATTTTTAAGATGAATATAAATAGAGGATGTTATGCGATTATATCCTTCAGTAGTCGTCAAACGGTTGATCTCGCATCATATTCAGTCCTTCACTTAAATTTTAACTTATTCGATTGTGTGAGATATATTTTATCAATTTATAATCACATTGCGAGTAATTAGTGCGGTGTAAGGATCAAAGAACTTAGTGAAAATTAACAGTTTTTTAAAAGAAACTTAGTGAAATTAACAGTTTAAAAAGGACTAAAGAATTTTCTAAAAATGGTTCAAGTAAGCTGTGTAGTGCGAAGTGCTAAGTTAGCATTCGAGAGCGCTCAAAATGATGTACAGTTAGTGGAGCAGGGCGTTAGAGAGTGCTCCAACCATTTGAGAGCTCTCCGACAAGCTCTGAAAAGGGCAACGGCTGTTGGTGAAAAACAAAATTTTACCAACGGCATTAATCTTGTGCAGGGATACCGCGCCCAGCTTAAACAGCTGAAATTGAGGGCAAGGCCCAATCACAATGCTAACCGCACCACTTGGGCCTCATCGCGAGTTCGGTGGGAGGATATTCAATCAGCTTTTTGTGATCGGTAAGTAAAACTTTTAAATATGTTTAAGCAATATCATAACATAATCATTTTTATTTTCATTTATAGTATGCGGACAGGGGTCATTATAAACTTGACACATAAGGAGCCAAAGGAGTTCCTGAACGACTGCACTGGGCTTTTCCGTCGTCGAATAAATAATGCTCTCAAAAAGGAGGTTGCTCTGAAGGTTAATGCTGTGTTTTGCGGTGAATTTAAGGTAGTGAAAGGGGATGAAGAAGTGTTCGAGTTCAAGTACATGGGTACAAAAAATGCCCCTATCTACCGGAACACTGATATAAACAGCTGGTTCAAACAGAATATCGAGGAACCAGTGATGAAAAAATTAGAGGAGTTCCAGGAAAAGGATAGTGGTTGGGCGTTGTCGGCCATCGTTAACTTGGCCATTAACATCAACAAATACACGCCACAGCTAGGATCTTCATATATCGAGCTACCAAAACAGATTAAACTGAAGGAAGCCTGCGTTAATGTTAAAAATAGCGACAACGCCTGTTTTGGTTGGGCTGTGGTTTCAGCTTTGCACCCAGTTGATCGGTTACATCACCCCGATAGGACATCCTCATACCCCAGCTATTCCACAGCCTTGAACCTGGATGGCATAACATTCCCAATGACAATAAAACAGATCCCCAGGTTTGAGAGGCAGAATGACCTCTCCATCAACGTTTATATCTTGCAGAAGGTGGGCAAAAACATTCGAGAACATTTTAATGTTCTACCCACCTATTTGACTAAAGAAAAGAAGGAAAGACATATCAATCTGCTAATGATACAGAATATTTATTACAATGAGGATAGCGAGGAGGAGGAGGAGGAAAAAGATGATGATGAGCCCATCAGATTCCATTTCGTTTGGGTCAAGAACCTCTCCAGACTCCTTTCATCGCAGCTGTCGAGAAACGCCCACCAAAAATTCTTCTGTGACCGGTGTCTTCACTATTTTTATTCATCCGCTGCGCTAGAGAGACACACAGAGGACTGCCGAAAGCTCAACGAGTGTAAAATCCGGCTACCGACAGAGGAGCAGAAAGAGCTTAGATTTAAGAATTATAAGAATAAGGTAGAAGCTCCGTTTGTTATTTACGCGGATTTAGAATGTCTGTTAGTAGAATGTAGGGATAGGAATAATTATCAAAATCATGTTCCGTGTAGTATAGCTTATTATGTTAAATGTTCATATGACCCCACGCTATCAGTTTTCAAATCATATCGGGGTGAGGATTGCATCGAGTGGTTCGTGCGAGAGTTAAAACAGTTCGCGGAAAATTTAGAAACCATATTTCTGTGCCCTCTACCCATGAACCAGTTGACTGCCGAGGAAATGAGGCTTTTTGGGACCGCCAGACTCTGCCATATATGCGAGAAGCCGTTCACATCTGGTGAAAAAAAGGTGCGCGATCACTGCCATCTAACAGGTATGTACAGAGGTCCAGCACATGAGGGATGTAATATCAATTTTCAAGATAGTCACACCGTTCCCATAATTTTCCACAACCTTAGCGGTTACGATTCCCATTTTATTATTAAAAATATAGCTTCCGATCTCCAAGGTCGCATTGATCTCCTCCCGATCAATAAGGAGCGGTATATCTCCTTCACTAAACATTTGGATGAATATCCAATTAAATTCCGTTTCATTGATTCCTTTAAATTCATGGCAAGTAGCCTCGATACTCTTGCCTCCAATCTTACACATTTCCCTATTCTAAAGTCCCAATTCCCAAATGTAACAGAACCCCAGTTTAATCTGCTCACACGTAAGGGTGTATATCCCTATGATTATTTTAATGAAACATCAAAGTTCCTAGATACCAAACTTCCAGATATCTCCCAATTTTACAATAAACTAAACGATACTAACATTAGCCAAGAAGATTATATGCATGCCTGCAACGTTTGGAACGAATTCAACGTTCAAAATCTGGGTGAATACTCAGATTTATATTTGAAGACAGATGTCTTACTCTTGGCGGATGTTTTTGAACAATTCCGTGCAAGCTCCCACAGAACCGATGAATTAGATCCGGCTCACTACTATACGCTTCCAGGGTATACTTGGGACGCAATGCTCAAGCATACCGGCGTTACCCTGGAGCTATTGACTGATGTGAATATGCTCTTATTTATAGAGCTAGGTATTCGAGGAGGTCTTAGCCAGTGCTCTGAACGATATTCAAAGGCTAATAATAAGTACATGCCTGATTATGATCCATCTCGCCCATCAAAATTTCTCATGTATTATGATATTAATAATCAATACGGCTGGGCAATGTCTCAACTTCTACCCCACAGTGGCTTCAAGTGGGTGGAAAATGTTGATAGCTTTAGAGTCGAAAATGTAGCCGATGATTCCTCCATCGGTTATATTCTGGAAGTCGATTTAGAGTATCCTCAAGAAATTCATGACCTCCATAAAGACCTTCCGTTTTGTCCAGAACATAGAGCGCCTTCTGGATCTAAGCAGTGTAAACTTTTGGCTACGCTTTACAACAAAACCAAGTACA
Organism: Eutolmus rufibarbis; assembly: GCA_963920795.1. Lineage (NCBI taxonomy): Eukaryota > Metazoa > Arthropoda > Insecta > Diptera > Asilidae > Eutolmus > Eutolmus rufibarbis. The sequence continues at coordinate 41,605,000 of OY987204.1, read as the reverse complement.
TTTTGCATTACCGCAGCCTGAAGCAAGCTCTCCTTCACGGATTAAAGTTAAAAAAAATTCATCGGGCCCTCCAATTTAATCAGTCTGCATGGCTAAAGCCCTACATTGATCTCAATACCAGACTTCGAACAGTGGCTAAAAATGATTTCGAGAAAAACCTCTTCAAGCTCCGGAATAATGCCGTTTTTGGCAAAACTATGGAGAACGTTCGAAAACATAGTATTGTTAAGCTGGTAACCAAGTGGTTGGGGCGATACGGGGCTGAAGCGCTCATTTCCAAGCCCGAGTTCAAGTCCTCAACAATTTTTAATGAGAACCTGGTTGCCGTCGAGCTTAATAAAACTGAAATTCTTTTCAATAAGCCGATATATGTAGGTATGTGTATTCTCGACTTGGCGAAAACAACAATTTACGATTTCCATTATAACTATATGATCCCGCAATTCAAGTCCAACTGTACAGTATGTTATACTGATACAGATTCCCTTATTTATGAAATTACTCACCCTGATTTATATGACATGATTAAACGCGATTGTCATTCGCATTTTGATACCAGTGACTACCCTGCCAATAACATCTGGAACATCCCTTTAGTCAATAAAAAAGTGCTCGGCCTCATGAAGGATGAAAACAACGGCCGCATAATGACAGAGTTTGTTGGCCTAAGGTCAAAAATGTATGCGGTCCGGGTAGAGGGTCAAGATAAAATAAAAAAATCTAAGGGTGTTAAGCGGTATATTGTAAAAAATAGAATATCTTTTGATGACTATGTTGAATGCTTAGAAAATAACACACAAAAACTAGTTAATCAGAATTTAATACAGAGCCGAAAACACCAGGTTAGTACGGTTACTCAGGCAAAAATCGCGCTAAGTCCTCACGATGATAAGCGGTATTTAATACCAAATTCATATAAAACGTTACCGTGGGGTCATATCAATATAATGGATATGGATTAATATTTGTATATAAATGTTAATTAGCTTAAGAATATGTATAAATAATAAAAGAATTTTATAACGTTTTAAAAAACTGCTTTATTTTAAAAAATCCATTATTTTAAACACATTTTTCAGAGCACATCGGCCTTGATGCATGATACAAGATGGACCATTTGTTTCAAAAGTTGATAGGTTTGGGCATCCCTCCTCTTCCAAGTTATAAATAGATGCCTGATTTCCAAATATTTGCTGTACCCAGCTCATCTTTTCAGCACCCTTCACATAAATGATTTTATCCAGGGGCAGCGATTGATTGACTATAGCATATAATTTGTGATATGGAATGCAACCATCTCCCCATTTGAATCCATGAATATTGTGCCGGAGCCATTCAACTTGTTTCTTTTCTGATCGAGTTAGGTCTTTATAAGGAAATGGTGGTTGGAATATGTAGTGTTGCACTTGATTTTCGCAGTTTAAAATAGCCAACTCCTTCAAAATAAATTCACTGTTTTGTAACTTGAATCCTTGAACATCGATGACGATAATGGATGACATTCTAGACAAGTTTTCGAGCTTCACCAGTTAAAGGAATGTATTCCACTATTCGATCATGAAGCAGCAAACAATAAGCCGTTGTGTTCGCGGGGACGTTTTCGCTCGTCTTGAATTCCAACCTTACATCCACCGGTCCAGATTTAACAGCTTCCTTTTGACGTGAGCAATCAATAACTGTGATCGGTGCATCATTTATAAACTTTTCTCTTGAGAGGAGTGGCTGCAACTGACGCCCATAGTACGAAGTTTGGAATTTTATATACATGTTATATAATAGTGCATATTGATTCCTATCGAATTTCAAGTTTAAATCATCATAAGGGAATGATTCCGAATTCAGGTGTACTTTAACATCAGTCAGTTTGCAATGATCAAACTTGCTAACATCCTTTGTTTTATCATTTTTGCGGTTTGTTTGGAGAGCTAGAATGATATATCGCGGCTTTTCCATCTGCGATGTTGTTTTAACAGACCACGTGTGATGAGTTGTTACTGGTAACGCAGGATACTCATATATATCCCAGCTCCTGAATGGCATTTTTATTACACGGCCGCTATCAATGAGTTTTAACAGGGCTAATTTCTCACGGTCAGCAGCATTAACATGAGGAACGCGCCACTGCAGTTTATATAATGAAATGTTTACATCATCTGTTGGTGATACAATCACATCTTCATCTGTCCTGCTTCGTATTAAAACTAGTTCATGTTTAGCGTTTGCAATAATTTTCCTATAATCTTCAGCAAAGCCTAGGAGCGACTTTAATGGGACACAGAAATTGAAAAATCCCTTTGCAGGTGTAATTAATTCTTCAGATGACCAGCTGGCATTGAGCAACATTTGACTCTCATTTTGATTCAGCGATATATAATTTTTCAGTGTTGTAGCGATCCCAAGATTTCGTGTTCTATCAATTTCTATACCGTTGAGCTCATAACGAATTTCCTCAAAGAGAAAAGCCATAGCATTGTTTGTGAGCTTTGCAGTATCTGATACAACTCCTGATGTATTAGTTAGTGCTCCTTCGATGTATATAAAGCTTTCAGATGGTAAAACATATAGATCTTGGTGCTGTACTGAAATACGGATCTCATCGCTGCTTTTAAATGATGTGAGGAATGGGGAATAGGTGTGGTAGTCAATTTTTGTTATGCTATTATCATAACTTATGCCTCCAGTAATGTCCAAGATGTTATTACTCATTTTTCAAAATTAATCCCAGCGACTGAAGAAATTGTTTGTTATCAGCTCTTAATCCACGTCTTGATTGCTTCAATGTCATCGGCTGACTAATGGTTTTGGGTACGCTGCAGCTGTATTTATCCTTATTGTTGTAGATTAGCATTCTGAGACTTTAAATGTAGTCTGATGGTTATTGTCTCTCCTCGAAAATTTATTAAATCCCCGTCCTGATCAACGAGCTTCAGTGTGAGAGAACATATCCGTTTGACGTTCACAGGTAAATAGATAACATTCTTGGGAACCTCTACTATTTTATAGCCCGGCCCAACATTTGGGGAAAATTCGTGAAGCGTGTGTACATGATTATTGTTGATGTATGAACCCGATATGATGTTGCATTCTACACGTATAGCATTTACTTTAATAATATTGACGGGTAATTCAGATGTATGGAGTACATCGGGTTCCAATACTCGTTTACCAAATCCGAGCAATGGGGCAATAGATCTCGCTTTATCAAAGTGTATTGCTTCGCTAGCTTTTACTTCACTTTTCAATGTATTATTATTTGCTTTGATTGAGATTGTTGTCTTGCTGTTACTCTTATTTAAACTTTGCTGTGCGATAGTTTCAATATTATCAATTTCATACGATCCAACAGGTATTTCAATAACCGTACTCCCTACATGTATTAAATTGTTGCCCTCATCAATATTAGGGATAGAATTGTATGCTTGAAAATCGACTAATCCACAAACGTAATCTCCAGATAATTCCAACGGAGGGAAGTACTCTGCAGTGAGTATCGATGAATTGCCGGTAAGGGAGAGTGTTATCGACATGGCTATTTGAAATGAAATGACTCTGTATAAGCTTCAACACATTTATTTATATACTAGCTGTTGCCCGCGACTTCGTCCGCGTCAATTTCTGTTATTATGATCGCGATTAAGAAGTTTTTAAAAGAATATATTTTAAAGTACTTCTGCGTAAATGATATTTTTAGTTTTATTTTCTTGCGACAGAAGAACGTACTGATTTTCTCCGCAACCCGATCTTGACAATGCTACATATAGTTGGCCGTGTGAAAAGCAGTCTTGACGTAAATCGATTCCTACGTGTTTAAATGTTTGCCCCTGTGATTTATTAATTGTTACGGCAAAAGATAACTTAACCGGAAATTGGATTCTTTTAAAATTAAAAGGTAAATCATTTGGAATCATTGGGATGCGAGGTATAAGCACAGTTTGACCAACTGCTGGACCAGTCAAAACTATTACAACGATCACGTTATTGCGAAGAAATTTGACTTGAAGTCGGGTCCCGTTACATAAATTCGGTGGTTTAAGATTTCTAAGCAAAATTATTGGGGCACCTATTTTTAACTTGAGGGAATGTGGGGGAAGGCCACTCGGGTTTAAAGAATTAAGAAACTCCTGTGGGTAATGAACCGCATCTTCTTGATCCATTACATTATCAATAGATGTGTAGGTAACTATATCTCTTGGAAGTTTAGTTAAAATTAGGTCGTTAATTTCGTCAACGCTACTGTTACTCGCCGCCAATATTGCCCTTTGACACATCCATTGATAATCTTTATTTTCTATTTCGACGATATCAGGGTAAACTTTCGATATTAAATCCTCAATGCTAGTCACTCTTTCTCCTAAATCGCGATCAATTTCAATTTTATTTTCAAAATGAGGTACTTTCCCGTCTCCTATTAAAAGTAACTTTGAAGGAAAATTTGTACTACCTCCCCCCAAATGTGCTCTCATATTCGTAGATAGTTTTAAGGTATGAACAAACTTCCATAATGGGGAACTTTTAAGGCAAGACTTTACAATGTCTGCTCTAGTTCCCCTTACTATTACGGGTAAAGTTTGTCGAAAATCCCCAGCAAACATAACAGTAATCCCACCCATGATTTTATCACAGCTTCTAATATCTCTAAGAGTCCTATCTAGAGCTTCTACATGAGCTCTATGGATCATGGTACATTCGTCCCAGATTATTAAAGTGACGTCTTGCAAAACTTTTCCCAAAGGGCCATTTTTACGAATAGAGCACACGCTATGTTTCTGTAAAGAAACAGTTAGAGGCAGTTTAAAAGTGGAATGTGCTGTGCGTCCACCTGCTAATAAAGTTGCAGCGATTCCTGACGACGCTACTGCCAAAGCTAGTTTTCCCTGAGACCTTACTTTCGCTAATATCAGATTAGTAATGAAAGTCTTGCCGGTTCCACCTGGAGCATCCAAAAAAAATATTTTTCCTTCATTAAAACGAACACTGTGCATAACACGATTGTACGCCGTCACCTGGTCATTAACTAATTTTGGTTCATTTTCAGTAATATACTCATTTAATTCATTTACGTCATACGGCTTTCGCAACGCTACTTCTAACGGATCCAAATTATTATGTGAATTATTCCTTTTTGATGCAGGAAGCCCAAAATCAGTTAATGATTTATCGCAAATCTCATGAATCTTATCTTCAATTATGATAAGTCCATCATTGTATATATCATCACTATATGCTAATGTCATATCCTGATTCTCATTACGCATTCTGTTTAATATATCTTCACATAAATCATTACGAAACTTATTCCATAACTCTAAGGGGTCAGATGGCTGGCAAAATATGAGGATGATGGTAAATAATTCTCTTAATTTTGTAGCTGGCTCGGACATGACAGCATCTGACATGGTATACTGCCAATGTTCATCTCCCTCCAGTAAACCTAATTCCTTGCAAGCGCCTTGAAAAGTTTGGAAAATAACACCATTAACGGTCCTTAGATGTTCAAACGACATTGGACCGCGAACATGTTGCAGTAACATTCTTAAATAATAACATTCAGTTTGTGTTGGATGAATGTTGTAGACACGGCCTAAAGTTCTGTCTTTTTTTACACCGGGATATCCTTCAACATCTTGCCCACGTCTTCTTCTAGAAAATGAATTTCTTTCCCACACGTAATACTGGGGTACTTTGTGATATAAAAGGGTTTTTGCAAAATCGTCTCTTTTGCAAAGATCAAAGAACGCTGTAAGTGTCGTTGATGAAGGATTGTTGACGCGATCTTGGAGATTTTCATTATTATAAAAATAAACTCTTTGTCCATTTTCCAAATGAACTGCTAAATGAACTACTGCCGGAAAACGTTCATGAATAGGAAATTGGAAAATTCTCCAGAGCGCTTCCGAAGAACTTAGATAGCGACCATTTAGATATTTTTCTACTTCATCGTTATTATTTTGTAACGAAAATGTGGCTTGATCAGAACCTTTATGAATATACTTACAGATGTACTTAATAGCTTTGACCGATTGACAAAACTCTACGTTAATGTGTGCATTGAAACTTCGTGATAGCACTGGATTATAGGGAACAACCCACCTATTATCCACGCTCATTTCTGTACCTTTGACACGAATTATTGCTGTGTTTCCACCATTATCTGGAGACCTGCGCCTGTAGGTTGGGTAACCGTCATCCCCGGTTTGTGTTTCAGAAATAAAATGCTTAGGGTACTTTTTAGAACAAATGTTTTCTTTCATACATGGTGACGCAGGATTGTGAAATCCGCAAGGACCATGTATCATATTTTTTATGACAATATTATGAAGAATTGGATCTTGTTGTTTGTCAGGTATTTCAGCCGATATTATTGCATCTACAGAATCGGGTTGTACTTTGTTAGCCAGCCACAATAAAATGTGGGCGTGAGGTAAACCTCTTTTTTGCCATTCTACGCTGTAAACAAAGGCTTTCGATGGTCCAAAGATATTTTTCTTCGTTAATAGGTCTATCATTTTCTTGAGTTTTAAATGAAATACTCTAGAAACGAAATCATGTCTGTCGTAAGAATTTTGATCGGGTAATAACTCAATTTTTATTTCTGGCCATTCGGAGTTACATGTGAATGTAATAAAGAGATCTGGTCTTCCAAACTTCCTGACGTATGTCATGGCATCTTGACTTTTTTCATTCATGTATCTGGGGGATCCTGTAAATGTCGACGGCAATATAACGTGCTGGCCAACATTAGAAGCGTCTATATTGCCATCATTAACCACGGCATCTCTTAAATGAATATACTCTTCAGCTCTCAATTTTTTTTGATTTCTTTTGATGAAGTTAAGCCTCTCAGAAATCATTTTTGCCGCCATATCAACACAATATTGGTTAAATAATCCTTTGAAATAATGTATGCTGTTAAAGTCATTTATTCTCATCATGAGTCTAAATGCATAAAACTGCATACATGATACAGTTTTAGATCTAGCAGCAGTATTCTGCTGTGGAATATTTATACAGTATCCGTCATTTCCAAAGGGAAACAGTAAAGGATATTGAAGTGGGTCATAAGACCTATGAATTTCAGAAACTCGTTGAAGTCGACCATCTCTCGCATTCAACACAATATCTCGGGGACCTTTGTCTTCATCTATCAAAAGAACAGCTACTTCATCTACTATTGGCGCATTATACCGACCTCGATGCTCGTTAGGAGGTTTCACATCAGCATGAATAATAAGTTTAAAATCATTCGTTGATCTATTTTCGAGATTGTATTTAAAACTTTGAATATACATATTATGATCGTGAAGATATGTTTGGAGAGCGTCGATAAGATCGATTTGCAAGGTTGGGTTTAAATTTGAGCGCAAGGATACCTGAGCTGCATGAGAAACAAAATATATTTGCAAAAATTCGGGTTGTGCACCTTCAGCTGGAAGTAAATTACCGATCAAATGATAAACTTGCCCCTGGACTTTAAAAGTGGGCATAAAATTTCCCTCACGAATTTCTTTGGCACCAAATGAAGTCATCTGAAAAAGTGTATTATATTGTCTTGAGTGATTTAAGAAATGCTTTGAGGATGGATGTGAGCCAGATATCAGTTCTTTAAAAACTGATGTTGGTTCCGGAATTTTAGGTATATTTACTTTGCCACCACTACAACACAGTCCAGGAGCTTCAGCTGTCCATTTTCTTGCTTGGCATGAGTTGCATATTTTATCCATTCTGCCAATATCAGTATCATTTAGCTCAGTATAGTCAAGGGTACAATCATAAGCAAATGCAGAATTCAATAAATTATGTTGCCTGCGAGTTCTATTCCTTGCTGATCGTGCATTTTGCTGTGCTAATCGTTGAGAACGTTCAGCACTTGATTCCCGTTGTCGGTTCGCCGAAGTTCGGAAATTTTGTGAGGCTAACCGCTGCGAACGTTCAACGCTCGATTCCCTAGCACGGTTTTGTTCACTGATCGCTCGTTGAGTAGCCAACCTATGCATATGCATATTTTCATCCGCTGCTTCATTGCTGCGCAAAAGTCGCAGCCGCTTTGCAGTAGTAGTCTGCCGAGAAAGCTGAGTTCTTTTTCTAGGCATTATATAGTAACAAATTATATAGTAACAAATAAGATAAAAGAAAGAACGTAGGAAATTATAGAAAGTAGGAAACAAAAAAGTGTTCGAAGAAACAAAATACTCTCCTTAAAACGAAGAAACAAAATACTCTCCTTAAAACAAACACTACTATATAGAAAACGAATACAAAATTAATTAATAAGGTATTACACGATGAGATATAGCCGAAACAACAATAGAAAACTACTACAAAGTTTGTTCCTTGAGGTCCCTCCGGGCCCGTTTTTCCTTCTTCTTCCTTTTGACAGGCGAAGACCTCGCGCGCTATGAGTGCCTGTTTGCGCCGAGAGCGCTGCGGGCGCAAAAGGGCTGGTGGAGGTGCCACAATATATCGCAAAAACAAATTAAAAAATCAGTACGCTGAGTTCAACCGTTAAATAAACTAAAATAAAAAATAAAATAAAAAATAAAACAAAAAATTAAATAAAAAAAAATAAAAAAAAAAATAAAATATAAAATAAAATAAAAAATAAAATAAAAAATTAAATAAAAAAAAATAAAAATTAAAATAAAAAAAAAATATAAAATAAAAAATTTAATTAAAAATTAAATTAAGCGCAGCGCATGCAACGGAAGCCCTCAAATATGGATAATTTTCCCCGTTTTTGCAACATTTTTCACTGATGCTTCGCTCCTATTGGTCGCAGCGTGATGTTATATAGCCTAAAGCCTTCCTCGATAAATGGACTATCCAACACAAAAAGAATTATTCAATTCGAACCAGTAGTTCCTGAGATTAGCGCGTTCAAACAAACAAACTCTTCAGCTTTATAATATTAGTATAGATTTATGTTTCACAATGATGGAATCAAATCGTTGAGAAAATATAGGCACAAATGACCACATATAACTGAATCAAAATTTTGGTGTGGTGTATAGTTGTACGTCACGTCATCACCTAAATAATTTAACACTTCTCGTGGTGGCTGCAGGTTTCCAAAACTATCAAAATATTCGATGATTACTCCTTTCTTCTTGTATGCTACCCAATGTGTTCCAGGTCCAGCCGAAACATCTAAATTAATAATCCCACACTCATTTTCCCAGGGTTTTCTAGGTAGTTGATCCAGCATAAATACCCCTCTAAAGTGTGATATGTCCTGGGCATATTTATGAAGAGTAGTATATGTTGACTGGAGACCAAAAGTCGGCTAGGTGGGATAGTGACAGGAGATAGGTTGACTGGAAGGTTGGGTACGGTATGGACTCTGTGTTTGAAATGGGTTAAGGTGTGACAAGGAGGGTCTGGTCTCCTTCATGTGGAATTTGCGTTGAGGCGGCCTGGAAAGTTGCAGGTTTTTTTTTTTTCTAGCTGGACGGTGGTTGTGGAGGGTTTGCGGTGTGCAGAGGGCAGAGGTACTTGCGGCGGTGTTCGCAAGATGATCGTGTGTGATCAGAACCTGTTTGGAAGAGGAGAAAAATGCAGAGAACCGAGAAGAACTTGCAGAGCACGTGGTGCGGTGCGCCCGCCCGGGCAACGAGGGTCTTATGTCACTTTGCTTGTGAGATGGCAATGCGAAGTCCGCGGTGGTCACTTTGCATGCAATCAAAACACTATTCAGGAAAAAGAATAAATGGATCAACGGAGCAGAAGGCGGGAAAACGAATAAATCGATCAACGGAGCATAGAACTTACGTGGAACGGTGTGCCACAAGGTAAAGGGGTCGTTGTGTCGTGTGGCAGATACGTACTTGACATGCATATGGTGGGCGCAATTATTCTTTTCTGCTAAAAAACAACCCAAAAAAGCACTAAGAAGATTAAAAAGTAAAAGTTGACTTAGTAAAATGAGATGGGGAGGTAAATATTGAGTAAAACAGAATTGTGAAAATTGTAAACATCTTTTTATTTTTAAATTACATCTTTCACATTAAATTTTGTGTCTGTGCAGTGGGCTCAGGAATTTTTTATTCTGTTTTGATTATAAAATTTAATTTAAGAAACCCACCCTTGGCATCATCCTTCCCATTAAAAACAAGAAAATGATTTGGTGTGTTATTCAAATCCTCAATCTGACGCTGCGACTTAATTTTGTCCGAGAAGCGTGGCGGTAGGAATATATACGCCCCATCGGTAAAATGCACCGTGAGACGTACCCCATATTTGGTTTTGACCGTCTTGAAGTGACGAATCTCATATTCTTTGCCGATCTCCATATCGACAATCCGCAGAAGCTTTCCATAATCACCTTCCGCAACACTTGCTAACAATTCTAAAGTGCTCTGTAGATTAAATAAAAAGATACATTTTTATTTAAAAGTTTAAAATTTTATTTATTATATTAAGTTGTTTTAAACTTACCATTTTCGTTCAGTTGGAAAAAAATCGGATGGAAGAAGTTAGCTATCACTTTGCGCACTGTAGGTTGTGCTAAAAAGGCTCTGTTATTTATATACAAATTCAGGCAAAACTCTAAGATGTGTCATGGTTAGATCCTTGTAGTAATGAACTAACCTTCGTTTGATTAATGCTTACTGTGAAATAAATTACTAATATATTTTACTTGCAGCTACATTTGCAGTACTTTCTATGCATTTTGTGTTCTAGTAGAAACGGTAAGGAAGATATTTTAAGGATGCCTGTAAAACGTGCATAGGTTAAACAATTTATGTAGCATACCCGCCGAAGCGCTGCCTGTGCCTACATACTTTGTACTTTTTAAGAGATATGTCTACATAAAATTGAGTAATTTATTTTGCAATTATTAATGATATGTTACCTGTACACTTTGTATTTGAGCACTCGACATTCTTGGTAACTCGTTTTTTACCGCCTTATTTATTAGATTTGTCTATGCCTCACAAAAAGCGTCGAAAAGGATGTAAATTATTTTGTATTAAATAGTATAAAAACCTCGTACTTAATTGGTAAAAGAGCCTTTAGTTGAGGTCTTAACACGAGCCAAAGCCTTAACTAGCCACACGTTAAAAACAAATGTGGTAAAGTCAGTTTTGCTACAGTCGGGAGTTTATTGTTAGTGGACGCTTATATGTGAAAAGTGTTTATTAAGTGAACTGCAGGTAGAAATGTTGATTCAAAATGTTTTAAGTTATATAAATTTTGCTTTCTTGTAAAAGATTTATGGTTCTCCCTACGGACCAGCAGTTACTCGCCGCAGAAGGGGTTACACAAGACAACATACCAGCACCGGAACCGGGGAGATTAGTAAGGCGTATTGAGGAAGAAGATACGGTAGATTTCATCCAATGGTTTGAAAGACGAAGACGATTAATTGCTGCACGACATCGTAGGAATTGAAAGTCGAATAATAGCGTAAGGACTTTTAAGCTTTTAATTCGAACTAAGTAGATTTTATTAATAAAATGGAGGCCGCACGAATTATAATACTTTTAAAAAACTCTTTAAAATTTAGTAATACTTTATTTCTAATAACTTTACAGAATATTATTGAGGAATTGTCTAAGAGACAGACCCTCTTTAATGTTCGTGAAAAGTATGATGTATTAAATTTGATTGTGAATTTTTCCATTACGAATAGTGTACCGTTACATGAAGGGGTTCTAAAAGATTCGGTAGAGTTTTTAAATCGTTGTAGGGAAAGTGATGCAGCATCACAAACAGCTTGTGGCGATTTGGATGCGCCCTCTACTACAGCTTTAACAAATAACGTAAATAACAAAATAACTCTGACTGAACGTAAAAATGTGGAGGGTATACCTCAATGTGGTTATGGGTCCAGTGCTAAATTAAATTTAATATCAAAACAAAAGACATACTTTAAAAAGTTTAATTTAGATGGTGTAAAAATGACCATCCAGCTTAAAGATTTTGGTGATAGCCACCAAAGCCCTTTTGAGTTTTTGGAGAGTGCTTTCAAAGATGTTATTAAACATCTTATTTGCGATGCCGCAAAAGGTAGTAAAATAAGTTTTTCTATCTTTCCACCAAATTCACCCAAAGTGAAACCAATCTGGGGAAGTTTACGATTGGTCAGTGATTTAAATCCAGAGTATATTCTCGGTTTAATTTCTAACGTAAGTCAATCAAACTTTGTGTTTCTCTCGGATGAGGTTTTGCAAATAGACGCAAATATCATTAATTTCCCATCTGGTGCGGGCAAAATAAACACTCACCTATTAAGCGAGCATGAGGTTTTAATAAAGAAAAGTAGTATTATAGATGTGGGTAAAGCTAATGATGTGTACTGTCTTCCACGAAGTATTTGCTACGCTATTGAATTAATAGAAAAGAAATTAAGTCGAATTGAAAAAAGGAAGGTTTTAAAAAGCCTAGATGTGCTATCAACACAACTGTGTAAAAACGCAAAAGTTGTTGTTGATCAGAGTAACGGGTGTCTTTTAAGAGACCTTTATAAATTCCAATCGTTGCTAAAAGATTATCAAATTATAGTTTACGATAACCTTCAAGATCCTAACTCAGTAATGTTTAAAATGCCTTTTGAAAATTACCCATTGAAAAAACTTCATATCTATTATTCAAAGATGCTCAAGCATTTTTACGTGATAAAATCTTTAAAGGGATTTTTTAATAAAAATTACCTTTGCGAGTTTTGTGACAAGGTCTCAAATACTAAATATCACAAATGTGAACTTAAATGTCCATATTGCCTTTCTTTTCCGCCATGTATATTTGTTGATAAAGTTGAAGGCTGTACCGACTGCAATCGCACGTTCAGAGGAATTAATTGTTTTAATAACCATCTTAAGATAAGATTGATGGGGAGAACATTTGCCAATCACTTAAAATATGTAAAATGTGCGGTAAATTTTTAGATTTTAATAGGAGAAAAAATAAGAACCACATTTGTGATGAATATTTTTGCCAAAATTGCTATACGGTAGTCCCGCAAGAACACACGTGTTTTGTCAAACCATATAAAAGAAAAGTAAGCCAAAAATTCCTTCTTATATTTTTTGATTGTGAAACTACACAAGACACATTGTACAAAAACAACACCTCTACTTACCTTCATATTGTTAATTTAATTGTTGCTCACCAGGTGTGTTTTTCGTGCTATAATGACTTAGATATTCATAACAAATGTGTGACTTGTGGTGTAAGGGAACACATTTTTGAGTATAAAGAAAATGGGAATGTTGTAAAAGAATTTATAGATTATTGTTTTATTCACCGACCCGATATATCTAATGTGTTCTGCATAGCACATAATTTACAAGGGTATGATGGACATTTTTTTATTTCTGAACTTTTAGAAAGAAACTTAACCATACACCCAATAATGAACGGGACTAAAATAATGAAACTAACTTGTGAAAATTTATCTTTTATTGATTCATTAAACTATTTACCATTTGCACTTTCTAAATTCCCAAGCGTGTTTGACACCCCAGAAAATGTGAAAGGGTACTATCCACATTATTTTAATACAAAAGACAATATAAATTATGTTGGTAAATATCCGCCGCCAGAATTATACGGTTATGATACAATGAGGGAAAGAGAGAGAAATGAGTTTTCAAAGTGGTACAGCACTAAATCGGAAGAAGTTTTCGATAATAAAAAAGAGCTACTAAAATATTGTATAAACGATGTAGATATTTTACGTGCTGGATGCATTCGCTTCATGTGTGATTTTCTTGAAGTAACTCATGTAAATCCTTTTGTAGAATCGTTAACTATAGCATCAGCCTGTATGCTTGTTTTTAGGAAAAATTTTCTTAAAAACAACACTTTAGCTATAGCACCACAAAATGGCTATTTTAAATCACAAAATTATTCCTTTAATTCTTTAAAATGGTTAAAATTAAAAATGAAAGCGGATAATGACATTGTTTGTGCAAATAATGTTGGGGAAATAAAATTGGAAAAAGGCGGACTACGAGTAGATGGATTCAGTCGGGAAAAAAACAAGGTTTATGAATTTTTTGGGTGTTTTTATCATGGGTGTAGGGTGTGTTATAAAGTTCAAGACTTAAATGTTAAAAATAATTTGCTAGAAACACTTAAACAGAGATATGAAAGTACAATGAAAAGAATAGAAATAATAAAAAACAATGGGTACAATTTAGAATTTGTATGGGAATGCGAATTTAAAAAATTTTTAAAAGAAAATCCTTCTATTAATCAAGAACTAAGCGAATATATGGCCGATGTTGTTTTACCTCTTAACCCTCGCCATGCCATATTTGGTGGCAGGACAGAGGTTTTCAAATTACACCACAAAACTGATGAGGGTCACATTATTAGATATTTAGATTTTACTAGTTTATATCCTTTTGTTAATAAATATTCACCGTACCCGATAGGTCACCCGACAATTTATAGAAATAATAATATACCTTCAACTTCTGAGGTTTTGGAGATGCATGGGTTTATTCTGTGTTCGATTCTTCCGCCAACTAGTTTATTTTTGCCGGTGTTACCATTTAAATGTAACAAAAAGTTATATTTTTCGCTGTGTAGAAAATGTGCTGAATCAAATAATGTATTCGGTTGTAACCATAATGATACTGAGCGACAAATTACAGGTACTTGGGTAATACCTGAAGTTTCTTTAGCAGTAAAGAAAGGTTATAAAATTTTAAAAATATTTGAGGTCCACAAATATGATTATACAATTTATGACCCTGAAGCAAAAAGTGGTGGTTTATTCGCAGACTATGTAAATACCTTTTTAAAAATAAAACAGGAAGCTAGCGGTTGGGGTTCCAATTATAAAAGTGATAAAGAAAAGGAAAATTTTTTACAGTTATATGAAAAAAAAGAAAATATTACTTTAGACAAAAATCAAATTAAGAAAAATTCAGGTAAACGGAATCTTGCAAAGCTTTGTTTAAATTCGCTTTGGGGAAAATTTGCTCAAAGAGAAGATAGAACACACACAAAGGTTGTCAATAATTGGAAAGATTTTTGTGATTTTATAGAATCACCCGGGATAGAAATATTATCTTTATTCCCCATAAATGAAAATACTATGTGGATTAATTGGAAGTATATAGAGGAAAATTTAAATACCTTACCGCACGTAAACATACCTGTTGGGGCTTACACTACAGCATTTGCCAGACTAAAACTCTATGAAGCTTTAGAAAGAGTTGGAGAGTCAATTCTCTATTGTGATACGGATAGTTTAATATTTGTAGAAAATAAAAATAATCCACCTCTATTTCAAAATTCAGATTTCTTAGGTGAATTAACAGATGAAGTGGAAAGTTTAGGATGTGGCGCATTTATTTCTGAATTTGTAAGCACTGGACCTAAAACTTATAGTCTTAAAGTTAAAATTGGTGAAAAAGATGATTATATTACTAAATGCAAAGGCATGACAATGAATTTTGAAAATTCGAAAATTATTAATTTTGAATGCTTAAAGATGATGGTAAAGGGTAATGCTGAAAACGAAACAGTTTGCATCAAAAACTGCCGTAAAATTAAACGAAAACGTCCAGGAGTTGTCGTATCCTCAGAGGAGAAAAAACATTTGTCATTCACATTTGATAAACGTGTTGTTACAGACGATTATTTTTCTTACCCCTATGGCTTCAAAAGACAACGACATTAGACAATGTTAATTTTAATGTTAATGTACCGATAGTTATACTAAAATTTGTTATACTTGTATTTAAAAATTTAAGATTTTAAAAACATTAATAATGTATCAATGAATAGAATGTAAAAATTTATAACTTTAAAATAAGACTATATAGTTTAAAAATGATTGTACTTTAGGTACACGTAGAGGTAAAGATATACTGTATATCGATCAAGGAGGCAATAATTATCACCAAAACCAGCACTTTGTTTTCGGCGGAGCTATCCAAGATTTTACCCAGCCGCGTTGTGTCGAAAAACCCACACTTAAATAATGTGGACGTGTGAAATCGAGATTTCAGCTAAGGCCTATGACTTACATAGCGCAATTGAGTGTATTGTGCAACAACTCAACGAAATTCAAATTGTAGCTATAGCTAAGCTTAATGAAAATGATTATTGGAGACAATTACATAAAGAAGTAGAGGGAATTTCTCGCCGCGGACTTATCATATGTGATTTATATTTGGCTGATAAAATTGAGCTGGAACTTTTCTGTGACCTACTCTTGTGCAACAACTTAGACGGTTACCTCTGGGATTTACGATACTTTCTCCCTGAGGAAATTTCAATAGGCTGTTATCAAATGCAATTTTATAAAGATCTCGAAGATTTTGTAAATTCTAATAAACATGACTACATTGACTGTGCCGGCTGCGACTGCAGTGATGAAATTCGTAATCTACTGAAGTGAAAAAAGAAAGCATATATAATCATACACGTATGGTTCTAGCTCATTCCGAATTTTTGCTCCAAGCAATAATATGGATAAATTTATTTTGGACATCCAGTTTGTGTGTGGGAACAATGGCCAATACTTTATTAAAGAACTGGCAGTTCTTACTATTGGAACCATCTGCCCAAAGGTTTACCATTTTATGCCGCCTTACCCATACCAGGAGCTGTCATCAAAAGCAAGGAGACAGAACAAGTATGACGTGGAAAATATTAACGGTCTACATTGGTGTGGCGGGACCATTAACTACAACAATCTGGCTGAAGTTTTTTCAAAATTTGAGAATGCAACAATATACGTGAAAGGTGAGAT
Organism: Eutolmus rufibarbis; assembly: GCA_963920795.1. Taxonomy (NCBI): domain Eukaryota; kingdom Metazoa; phylum Arthropoda; class Insecta; order Diptera; family Asilidae; genus Eutolmus; species Eutolmus rufibarbis. The sequence continues at coordinate 41,588,289 of OY987204.1, read as the reverse complement.
AAAGGCATCATTCATTAGGAAATACTGCCCGACTTCTAACATAATAGAGCTTTTGCAAATACCTAGATTAAGCGATCTTGTTAATTTTCAATCTAATTGTGAAATCCACAACAGTGTATCTTTTGTCCGTTGTGCTTTGCAAAACTGCATAAATATATACCTATATATGTTGATTAATAAAAATATAGAATGAAGACAAACAACTTGGTGTGTTTTTATTTAAAAAGCATTTTATTATATGGTTATTACATCAAAAAGAATATTGGTACTGCAATACAAGGGTATTTCAAAGAAAAGTCTAGAATAATTTAAGTGAACATAAGAGGTTCTAGACGGTATAAAAAAGTCTTCGTGTGACAACAAAATTAAATTTTGGTTTTTACACTTCTTACAATATAGCTTATAGTACTCCTTCACACTTTCGGCTGCATTGTTATTGTGGAACATTACAATCTTGAAGAAATCCTGCATATCAATCAAGTTGTAGAGTTCATTAAGGGTCAGTTGAATGTTTCCTGTACCGACGGGGATTGTGTATTTCGTCTGAAGCTCTTCTTGGTTTGGTGGGAACATGCCTGGAGTAACCTCGTCTCTTAGTTTGGTTAGATGTTTGTAAACTTCCAGCCATCCACAGTAAAATGTTGACACAGGTGCAAAGCCGTGACGATGAAAGACTATTTTTGCCTCAAACGAGGTCGGATCAAATCCGAGGACAACCTTCTGATGATGGTAATGGTCCAGATGATATGTGTAGTTTAGTAAAAGATTTTCGCCCACGACCTCTGGTCCTTTTTTGGTATTTTTTCGTTTCGGTCTAAGTTTTTCCTTTTTGGGTTTTTTGTCCATCACCTCAAACTTTTCTGCACACACTCTTTTTACATTCAACTGTTTAGACTTTTTAGCTTTAGCTGCAGGTTCCATCTTGAAGCGGAGGCTTATACTTGAACATTAAGTGTACATCACCATTGTCTCGTATTTATACCCTTATTTTCCGGTGTACATAACTGGTTATATTTACCCCTACTAGATTTTGAATATTTTCTCAAGTATAGTTTGCGATAGACATTTACAACTTTATTATCATTTAATCTAAAATTATTGAAGCAGAATTGTTTTAGAAACTGTTTTAAACTTTTTCCTTTACATCGAAAATACAAATACACACAGCAATAGTACCCACAGGTAGATGAAAGTGCACCTTGTAATCGTTTTTTATTACTCACAAACACATCTGAATTGGCATGTAAGAAGTTGCGAAAAAACCTGTTACTAGGGAATTTACCATACGAGTCAAAGTATTCTGCAGGACCTCTTTTTGGAATGTAAAATGCAACCCAGTGGGTCCCCCTCTTTTGTGCAGGATCCGTATTAGCTATGACGCATGCAGGCTTTTTTATTTCTTTTGGCAGACGGTCACAAGCAAATACCCCTCTAAAAAACTTTTTTGTAGTAGGGTTATTTGCTAATGCTTTTGTAAGATCAATCGTGTTCATTCTTGTTCAGAATGCGGGCCTGATGTTCCTACGTCAATAACGTTGGTATAGGATGTGACATAGTTATTTATAAATTCCTTGGTTGGCGCGTCGCAAACAAGTATTGTGGTAAATCTTGCTAATGTTTTTATTAGGTCTTCATCTAAACGTCTAAGTTCAATGTTCCCAAATTTATTTGATTCGTCAATACACCCTGGAGCTGATGTGGGGTATTTGAAGATAATCTCCTTTGTAAATAATTTACCTTGTGCTGTGAATCCCGCAAAAGAAACCTTTTTCAAGAAGGTCAAGCAACCTCCAGAAAAGTATTCGACATTTATCAAGCAGCTCATGATAGCTGGCTTCACTGTCTATGCACTGTGATTAATTCTAAAATGTATCATCTTATATAGTTTTTTAGAAGCTGGTGTATACGTTCCTATCTTTGTCGATTTCCACACTCCCGTCATATTCGGCATATACGATACAGGTTACTGTTGTTTTCAAAGCCTCCTTAAATCTTCCTTCAATTCTAACCGTGCCTTGGTTTAATAGATTTCAGTAGATAAGCTATGGGGGTTCTGCGCCAATTTCCCGTGTATTTTTAAAGGGGCCTCAAAATTCTCAAAAACGGCTTCAAAAGCTCGTCGTCCACGTCTAGGAGCAGTTTTTAGGCCATGAAAGCTCCCTTGCGCGTGTGTCTAGGGTGTAATATGGGGATATTTGTTGGAGACTAGGATCAAGTTGGAGATGTGGGTTGGGGTCTAGAGTCAGCTCATGAAGTAAGTCTCTGTCTAGGGTGTAATATAGTGGGGGTTTGGATGGAGTATAGGATGTAATACTGGGATATTGGTCGGAGTCTAGGATCAAGTTGGGGTCTAGAGTCAAGCTCATGAGGTAAGTCTCCACTGATAGCTTTTCCGATCGCCTCGAGGTTCAAGTCCATGATGCGGACTACCCTCAGCACCAGCCGAAAGCTTTACTTCTCACGTTATATCGAATCTTATCTGAAATACTTATGCGGGCTAAGCTCTTTTCTGCAGGTAGAGGCATTGATCATGCACCTCACGGCGTGGGATTTTTCTGTTTTACTGTAACATTTGGTGCACAATTTTATCCCTTAAGGAAGTAATATTTCACGTTAGATAAGGAATTAAATTTTTCGGGTATGGGAGAATGGGAGAATGGCCCATATTTTATCCTAAGTCGGGATCCTTAGCATGAACGAACATGTCGGTTATGTGGGAACCTTATCTGAAGTATTTCTGAGAACTCAACAGGTGCACACAGCTGTGATTTTTCTGTTTTACTGTAACATTTGGTGCACAATTTTATCCCTTTAGGAAGTAATATTTCACGTTAGATAAGGAATTAAATTTTTCGGGTATGGGAGAATGGGAGAATGGCCCATATTTTAACCTAAGTCGGGATCCTTAGCATGAATGAACATGCCGGTTATGTGGGAACCTTATCTGAAAAATGTTGCTGTGATGATCTAAAATTGGAAACTTTCCGCGACTTATTAGTGTGTGTAAAGTTGGAGCGTTTTCCGAGTGATTTGAAAGATTTTCTGCCTGAGAATCTAAAGTTAAAGTACCAAGTGTCTCATACTGAAAGCTGTAATATTCATGATTGTATTAATTGTACAGTATGCACTTTAGGGGAAGAACTTCGTGATTATGTTTATTTCGGTATACCCCTTACTAAAGAAAAAGAGATAGAAAACTAGAGTGAAAGAGACGGAAGATAAAAACCTACTATAAAAGAGGCAGCATGCAAGATCCACTTCAGTTCACCGAGTACCTTAAAGTGATCAACTTGAATAGTCGGAAAATTAAAAACAGTGGAAATGGCTCAACCTCAGCAGAAGATAAAATGCACCATCACAGAAGAAGAAAAATCGGCTCAACCAGCAAATAGCAGTGCATTAGAAGTGCTCAACAATTGTGGATTTAATTCATTCATCAAAGTGTCTGACATGGTGCAACATTCAGCCTATAAAATCCATGGAATTAGGAAAATTGCAACAAAATATGGAGACCGAATCATACTACAGCTGCAAGATAAGCAAATGTTCCTGCCAGCTAGATATGGTAACTTACCCGACAACACACTGGAGGAAATCAGACGTCAGGGCAACTTTTATGTGACAAACTTGGGTCCTCTTGGTGCCACATTTAATCTAAACTTTACACAGCAAGACAACATTGAGTACTTGAATTCATCATCTTATTTTGAACCCACCCATTATTATAATAATTATTAGAATAAATAAAATGTATTATACATAAAACAAAAAACATCTTTCATATTTCTCAATAATATTCCTTGACCCTCCACAACATTCTATAAAATCGATTGTAATGCAAACAAAAGGGTTAGTTTGTATAAAGTTCTGGTAATGAACAGTTATAAAGATTCAACCAAACCGCTAAAGGAGGACAAAAGCCAACTAAATATTTCAGATGAATATTAAGAAATTCCTTGAAGAATACTCAATTATTCTGCTAGAAGAGCATAAGGATAGAATAGAAAAAGGTTACAAATTCCTTTATCAATATGAAAATGTGGATAAAGTAAATTCTAAATATGGTGAGCATTACACCAACTGCTCATGGTCGAAAGATGATGCAACTACAGGGCCAGATACTTGCGGATGTTATACTGCAGAGCTGTACAATCAAGAAATTCAGCACCTCATCAATTTTTATACAAGAATCACAAAAAACAATTGTGCAGAATGCAGAAAAGGGTTCGATTTATTCTAACACCAAAAATCTACATTCTTAATGTGTGGAACTTTGCCTACAGGGCTAGTCGTAAGGGAGAATGGTATATATATGCAATCGACAGGCTTCGATTTCAGCGGAGAATCCTCAATACAAGTAAAATCCTGGAACCAATATTGAATGAAAACCATCGTGATAAAATATATAAAACAAGAGTGCTTGAATAAGGAAAATAAAAAACTAGTTTATATTTGTTTAAAAATGCTTTTTATTTCAATTAATTAATTATAATACATCGTTTGCATTTATCCAGGAGTTATGTTTAGATGAAAATCCCAGCCATTTAACATAAACTTTATTTCCGGCCCTTTTTAATATTTTTTCAACAAGATAGACCTGTGGATGCTTGACTTTCAGCAATTCCATTTCATAAAATCCACCTTTGATTGGGTTTCCTTGATAATCCTCAAGAATATATGTGACTGGGTTAGTCACCTGAATTTTAGCGATCTTGAAAACCTCAGTAGTCCAGTTTGGTGTATAACCTTTTTCGAATACATGTTTATATTTGCTAATACGAACAGAGTCTCCTACTTTATATCTGGGCAAGCCAGCAATCTTTATATGATTATACATTGTAGTAAGGAGCTGCTTTTCATTGGCTGCATTGACATCGCAAGGGCGCATTTGGATTGTTCGATGCTTTCTCATATTATATTGATACAGTAATTCCTTTATCATTTGAAGCCACTTATAAGATCCATTCATGCTAAACTCCTTCCACATCATGTTCTTTAAAGTTCGATTGAATCGTTCAACTATTGATGCCTTGAGCGATGTATAAGTCGAGTAATGATTAATATTATGTTTGGTCATCAGCTGTTGAAAGTGTGTGTTATAAAATTCCTTCCCATCATCAGTTTGCAAGTTTTTGGGTATACGTCCCCCGTTGAATACAGATGCCATTGCTTCGGTTACTTCAACACCAGTCTTTTTTTTAATTGGAACAGCCCATGCATACTTGGAAAAGGTATCAATTATAGTAAGCAAGTAACGATACCCTTTGTTCACATGTTTATATGCATCCATTTCCACTAAATCCGCTTGCCATAAATCATCCATCCCTTTTATGATGACTCGTCGTCTTTTAAAATATCGACGCGCAGGCTTATGTAGCTCCTCGACAACATCCCTCTTACTCATATTACAGATAACTGAAGCTTTATTGGTAGACATCATCTGGATGCTACTGTTTCACCTGATTAAATGTGCTAGAGAACAAATAATTCTCAATCCTTTCAATTTCTCCATTAATGTATAGAGTTAGATTTTCTATAGCTTTTTGAGTGTTTTCACGTGATTCTTCGTCCAGCTTTCTTATTTGGGTATCAACATACTTTTTAGTTGCAGCGTCAGCATTTGACTTAGGTTCGCCAAGGTTTGTAATGTGTTTAAATACCAAATCATAGTTTCCTTTGGGGGTTAAAAGAAATCCAATTCCTGCAGGTCCGATTGGCCCTTGTTCTCCAGGTTTCCCGGGAGGACCAGGAGGACCCCGTTGAAACTTAGCACCCCTTATTGATCGACCAAACTTGTCAACGCTCATTTTCGAAATGAGATATAATTTTTATGTGGGGATATTTATTCAATTATATTGGCTTCCCTCAACTCCTCAATAATTGATATTATTTCGTTATCATGGCTATTATTTCCAGCCTGTTGTGATGCTATTAGTAGACGAAGTCGATCCACTAGCTCATTGGGGTCATCCCAATAGACATAATCAATATTTCCCTTTGGAATCCTCATTATCCCCGTTCCACTATGGGGTATAGGCGTGTGAATTAACTTCTTTATTATGTTTCTATATTTATAGCTATTTGTTCCTTGTATTTGCTTATGCTCATTAAAATCACGCCTGTGTGCACATGTATCGTTTAAAATTGTTCGATAATTATTCAAGTCCTCCTTATTATAACCAGTGGGATGTTTCATAAAAATCAATTCAGATAAACCTTTGGTTATCTTGTATGATCTATCGCTAATAATAAGATTTTCATCCACAACTTTTAATGCTGAATTTCCAATCCTCCATCCATCATTATAGTACACTCCATAAGTTTTATCAATTTTTATACTCTCATCTTTGATAAGCTGTTTATATTTTTGAAATATTTGATCAGGTGACTCCAACATCTGTGAACTATGTGCTTTTAATGTTGACGATTGTATTGGTGTGGCAAACTCTTCATCATCATCATCCTTTTCTTCATCATTATCATCATCTTCAGATACAGGGGTACTAGTCGATCCCATTTTTAAATATTTACGTGCAGGTGGTGTGTATATATCATAATTTGTGGGTCTTTTCTCATGTTTAGGTTCAGCCTTAATTTCTTCTTTGGACTCAAGTTTTACTGGCACTGCAAGCTCTTTAAGTGTATTGGTAATCGGTCTAAATGTTTCCTCCAACTGAGTCTCTGTATCGATTTTACCAGTCTTGAGCGCATTATATTTTTTTCGTATGGCATTGCTCGTCTTTATAATATCCTTTATCAGCTTTTCATCCATTTTACTCTTCAGTTTAGAGCTATACAGACAGCTATACAGACAGCTATACAGCTATACAGACAGCTATACAGACAGCTATACAGACAGCTATACAGCTATACAGACAGCTATACAGCTATACAGACAGCTATACAGACAGCTATACAGCTATACAGACAGCTATACAGACAGCTATACAGCTATACAGACAGCTATACAGACAGCTATACAGCTATACAGACAGCTATACAGCTATACAGACAGCTATACAGACAGCTATACAGCTATACAGACAGCTATACAGACAGCTATACAGCTATACAGACAGCTATACAGACAGCTATACAGACAGCTATACAGCTATACAGACAGCTATACAGACAGCTATACAGCTATACAGACAGCTATACAGACAGCTATACAGCTATACAGACAGCTATACAGACAGCTATACAGACAGCTATACAGCTATACAGACAGCTATACAGACAGCTATACAGACAGCTAGACAGCTATACAGACAGCTATACAGGTAGCTATACAGACTGGTAAGCAGCTATTGAGCATATGACTATATCGATATGTGCACGTCCATCGACTGATGAACGCAATTGAATTGCTCCTCCTTTTATAGGCTCATGAAGATGTCAAATCCTTTTCGATATCGACCCCTATCCAGAGGACTATCCTTATCAATTACTAGGACTCCATATTTATCTTGCCAACACTCTGTACATGCTTTACGGAACTTTTCAAATGTCATATCAGTATTCACATGATCATTGTAAATATGCCTCAGGTTCATATCATCCTGTTTAAACAAGATGAGCAAGTTCGCATTATCCCTAATCAGATGCTTTGGTATGCGAGTATATGTTTGACAGAGGTAAAAACTATCAATTGCTTTATGACGGCCCATACAAAAGTATGCTCTAATATTATCCTGTTTATCGCAAGCTACATCATCAAAGATAAAAATTGAGTTTGCCTTTGCTTCATCCGGTGGTATGACATCACAGTTGCTTGAAAATGTATAATAACCCATCCCAGATATGCGGGCTACAACTTTCCCTAGATATTCATATTTCGGCTGACTTAGCGACTTTGAGTAAATGTATATATTTTCAAAGCGTAGTCCATTAGGATGCATCAGTAAACTTAGCATAACATTCGTCTTTCCGCAGTTGGATGGTCCAACAATAATTCCTCTTATGCTGTTAGGTAACAGCACCCCATGCTTCTTCTTCTTTGCACTTGTAGTAATATTATCATCAGCATTTCGAATTGGTAAACACTCTTGTTGCTTGATAAACTTCATGATTGCTACTAACAAATTTCTTATAAATACACCTGCTTTTATACATTTTTCGCCAGTCTACTCTGAATCGTGTATAAGATGATTGATCATGGTGAAAAAACCCTCATTCAACAAAAGGTCATTGCAGGGGGAGGACTATTAAATTCCGCGCTTAATAAATTACCATTTGAATTACATTTACCTGGCTATCAGTACTGCGGTCCAGGGACAAAGCTATCTGAAAGACTTGCTCGTGGTGATCCTGGTATTAATCCGCTAGATGCAGCTTGTAAAGAGCATGATATAGCATACTCAAAGTATCATGAGACAAGGGACCGCCACATTGCTGACGGTATTCTAAAAGAAAAAGCTTGGCAACGTGTAACGTCAAGGGACGCTTCATTTGGAGAACGCGCTAACGCATTACTGGTAACAAACGCGATGAAGGCTAAACTTAAATTTGGAATGGGTGCCAAGGTGAAAATTCAAACAAGCACTGCTCAGAATAATAAGAAAAAGAAGAGTGCGTTACGCCCATCATTCCGTGAAGCCGTACGTAATGCTTGTAGAGTATTAAAATCGAAGAAGCCGAAAGACTTGTTGGAATCAATAAAAATAGCGCTGAGTGCCGCAAAAGATGTCATCAAACGAAGGAAAAAACTTATCACGACACCGAGAGTGATTCCCGTACCTAAAGTTGGTGGTGTTTTACCATTCCTCATTCCACTCTTTGCTAGCCTTTCACCTATTGGAGCATTATCAGGAGGTGCAGCTGGCATAGCGAAAGCGGTAAATGCTGCAAGCAACGCACGGCAGCAGCTGGAGGAGGGAAAGCGTCATAATGAGACAATGGAAGCTATTGCGTTAGGTAAATCTGGCCATGGGTTATTCCTCAAGCCGTATAGGAAAGGATTGGGTCTTTTTCTTAGCCCCCAACCAAAAAACTACTAAGATTGCTACCCAAGAGAGCACTCAATGAATTTGATCTTCATAAATATGCCCAGGACATATCACACTTTAGAGGGGTATTTATGCTGGATCAACTACCTAGAAAACCCTGGAAAAATGAGTGTGGGATTATTAATTTAGATGTTTCGGCTGGACCTGGAACACATTGGGTAGCATACAAGAAGAAAGGAGTAATCATCGAATATTTTGATAGTTTTGGAAACCTGCAGCCACCACGAGAAGTGTTAAATTATTTAGGTGATGACGTGACGTACAACTATACACCACACCAAAATTTTGATTCAGTTATATGTGGTCATTTGTGCCTATATTTTCTCAACGATTTGATTCCATCATTGTGAAACATAAATATATAAATAAATGTGTTGAAGCTTATACAGAGTCATTTCATTTCAAATAGCCATGTCGATAACACTCTCCCTTACCGGCAATTCGTCGATACTCACTGCAGAGTACTTCCCTCCGTTGGAATTATCTGGAGATTACGTTTGTGGATTAGTCGATTTTCAAGCATACAATTCTATCCCTAATATTGATGAGGGCAACAATTTAATACATGTAGGGAGTACGGTTATTGAAATACCTGTTGGATCGTATGAAATTGATAATATTGAAACTATCGCACAGCAAAGTTTAAATAAGAGTAACAGCAAGACAACAATCTCAATCAAAGCAAATAATAATACATTGAAAAGTGAAGTAAAAGCTAGCGAAGCAATACACTTTGATAAAGCGAGATCTATTGCCCCATTGCTCGGATTTGGTAAACGAGTATTGGAACCCGATGTACTCCATACATCTGAATTACCCGTCAATATTATTAAAGTAAATGCTATACGTGTAGAATGCAACATCATATCGGGCTCATACATCAACAATAATCATGTACACACGCTTCACGAATTTTCCCCAAATGTTGGGCCAGGCTATAAAATAGTAGAGGTTCCCAAGAATGTTATCTATTTACCTGTGAACGTCAAACGGATATGTTCTCTCACACTGAAGCTCGTTGATCAGGACGGGGATTTAATAAATTTTCGAGGAGAGACAATAACCATCAGACTACATTTAAAGTCTCAGAATGCTAATCTACAACAATAAGGATAAATACAGCTGCAGCGTACCCAAAACCATTAGTCAGCCGATGACATTGAAGCAATCAAGACGTGGATTAAGAGCTGATAACAAACAATTTCTTCAGTCGCTGGGATTAATTTTGAAAAATGAGTAATAACATCTTGGACATTACTGGAGGCATAAGTTATGATAATAGCATAACAAAAATTGACTACCACACCTATTCCCCATTCCTCACATCATTTAAAAGCAGCGATGAGATCCGTATTTCAGTACAGCACCAAGATCTATATGTTTTACCATCTGAAAGCTTTATATACATCGAAGGAGCACTAACTAATACATCAGGAGTTGTATCAGATACTGCAAAGCTCACAAACAATGCTATGGCTTTTCTCTTTGAGGAAATTCGTTATGAGCTCAACGGTATAGAAATTGATAGAACACGAAATCTTGGGATCGCTACAACACTGAAAAATTATATATCGCTGAATCAAAATGAGAGTCAAATGTTGCTCAATGCCAGCTGGTCATCTGAAGAATTAATTACACCTGCAAAGGGATTTTTCAATTTCTGTGTCCCATTAAAGTCGCTCCTAGGCTTTGCTGAAGATTATAGGAAAATTATTGCAAACGCTAAACATGAACTAGTTTTAATACGAAGCAGGACAGATGAAGATGCGATTGTATCACCAACAGATGATGTAAACATTTCATTATTTAAACTGCAGTGGCGCGTTCCTCATGTTAATGCCGCTGACCGTGAGAAATTAGCCCTGTTAAAACTCATTGATAGCGGCCGTGTAATAAAAATGCCGTTCAGGAGCTGGGATATATATGAGTATCCTGCGTTACCAGTAACAACTCATCACACGTGGTCTGTTAAAACAACATCGCAGATGGAAAAGCCCCGATATATCATTCTAGCTCTCCAAACAAACCGCAAAAATGATAAAACAAAGGATGTTAGCAAGTTTGATCATTGCAAACTGACTGATGTTAAAGTACACCTGAATTCGGAATCATTCCCTTATGATGATTTAAACTTGAAATTCGATAGGAATCAATATGCACTATTATATAACATGTATATAAAATTCCAAACTTCGTACTATGGGCGTCAGTTGCAGCCACTCCTCTCAAGAGAAAAGTTTATAAATGATGCACCGATCACAGTTATTGATTGCTCACGTCAAAAGGAAGCTGTTAAATCTGGACCGGTGGATGTAAGGTTGGAATTCAAGACGAGCGAAAACGTCCCCGCGAACACAACGGCTTATTGTTTGCTGCTTCATGATCGAATAGTGGAATACATTCCTTTAACTGGTGAAGCTCGAAAACTTGTCTAGAATGTCATCCATTATCGTCATCGATGTTCAAGGATTCAAGTTACAAAACAGTGAATTTATTTTGAAGGAGTTGGCTATTTTAAACTGCGAAAATCAAGTGCAACACTACATATTCCAACCACCATTTCCTTATAAAGACCTAACTCGATCAGAAAAGAAACAAGTTGAATGGCTCCGGCACAATATTCATGGATTCAAATGGGGAGATGGTTGCATTCCATATCACAAATTATATGCTATAGTCAATCAATCGCTGCCCCTGGATAAAATCATTTATGTGAAGGGAGCTGAAAAGAGGACCTGGGTACAACAAATATTTGGAAATCAGGCATCTATATATAACTTGGAAGAGGAGGGATGCCCAAACCTATCAACTTTTGAAACAAATGGTCCATCTTGTATCATGCATCAAGGCCGATGTGCTCTGAAAAATGTGTTTAAAATAATGGATTTTTTAAAATAAAGCAGTTTTTCTCAAAACATTATAAAATTCTTTTATTATTTATACATATTCTTAAGCTAATTAACATTTATGTATATACAAATATTAATCCATATCCATTATATTGATATGACCCCACGGTAACGTTTTATATGAATTTGGTATTAAATACCGCTTATCATCGTGAGGACTTAGCGCGATTTTTGCCTGAGTAACCGTACTAACCTGGTGTTTTCGGCTCTGTATTAAATTCTGTTTAACTAGTTTTTGTGTGTTATTTTCTAAGCATTCAACATAATCTTTAAAAGATATTCTATTTTTTACAATATACCGCTTAACACCCTTAGATTTTTTTATTTTATCTTGGCCCTCTACCCGGACCGCATACATTTTTGACCTTAGGCCAACAAACTCTGTCATTATGCGGCCGTTGTTTTCATCCTTCATGAGGCCGAGCACTTTTTTATTAACTAAAGGGATGTTCCAGATGTTATTGGCAGGGTAGTCACTGGTATCAAAATGCGAATGACAATCGCGTTTAATCATGTCATATAAATCAGGGTGAGTAATTTCATAAATAAGGGAATCTGTATCAGTATAACATACTGTACAGTTGGACTTGAATTGCGGGATCATATAGTTATAATGGAAATCGTAAATTGTTGTTTTCGCCAAGTCGAGAATACACATACCTACATATATCGGCTTATTGAAAAGAATTTCAGTTTTATTAAGCTCGATGGCAACCAGGTTCTCATTAAAAATTGTTGAGGCCTTGAACTCGGGCTTGGAAATGAGCGCTTCAGCCCCGTATCGCCCCAACCACTTGGTTACCAGCTTAACAATACTATGTTTTCGAACGTTCTCCATAGTTTTGCCAAAAACGGCATTATTCCGGAGCTTGAAGAGGTTTTTCTCGAAATCATTTTTAGCCACTGTTCGAAGTCTGGTATTGAGATCAATGTAGGGCTTTAGCCATGCAGACTGATTAAATTGGAGGGCCCGATGAATTTTTTTTAATTTTAATCCGTGAAGGAGAGCTTGCTTCAGGCTGCGGTAATGCAAAATGTACTTGGTTTTGTTGTAAAGCGTAGCCAAAAGTTTACACTGCTTAGATCCAGAAGGCGCTCTATGTTCTGGACAAAACGGAAGGTCTTTATGGAGGTCATGAATTTCTTGAGGATACTCTAAATCGACTTCCAGAATATAACCGATGGAGGAATCATCGGCTACATTTTCGACTCTAAAGCTATCAACATTTTCCACCCACTTGAAGCCACTGTGGGGTAGAAGTTGAGACATTGCCCAGCCGTATTGATTATTAATATCATAATACATGAGAAATTTTGATGGGCGGGATGGATCATAATCAGGCATGTACTTATTATTAGCCTTTGAATATCGTTCAGAGCACTGGCTAAGACCTCCTCGAATACCTAGCTCTATAAATAAGAGCATATTCACATCAGTCAATAGCTCCAGGGTAACGCCAGTATGCTTGAGCATTGCGTCCCAAGTATACCCTGGAAGCGTATAGTAGTGAGCCGGATCTAATTCATCGGTTCTGTGGGAGCTTGCACGGAATTGTTCAAAAACATCCGCCAAGAGTAAGACATCTGTCTTCAAATATAAATCTGAGTATTCACCCAGATTTTGAACGTTGAATTCGTTCCAAACGTTGCAGGCATGCATATAATCTTCTTGGCTAATGTTAGTATCGTTTAGTTTATTGTAAAATTGGGCGATATCGGGAAGTTTGGTATCTAGGAACTTTGATGTTTCATTAAAATAATCATAGGGATATACACCCTTACGTGTGAGCAGATTAAACTGGGGTTCTGTTACATTTGGGAATTGGGACTTTAGAATAGGGAAATGTGTAAGATTGGAGGCAAGAGTATCGAGACTACTTGCCATGAATTTAAAGGAATCAATGAAACGGAATTTAATTGGATATTCATCCAAATGTTTAGTGAAGGAGATATACCGCTCCTTATTGATCGGGAGGAGATCAATGCGACCTTGGAGATCGGAAGCTATATTTTTAATAATAAAATGGGAATCGTAACCGCTAAGGTTGTGGAAAATTATGGGAACGGTGTGACTATCTTGAAAATTGATATTACATCCCTCATGTGCTGGACCTCTGTACATACCTGTTAGATGGCAGTGATCGCGCACCTTTTTTTCACCAGATGTGAACGGCTTCTCGCATATATGGCAGAGTCTGGCGGTCCCAAAAAGCCTCATTTCCTCGGCAGTCAACTGGTTCATGGGTAGAGGGCACAGAAATACGGTTTCTAAATTTTCAGCGAACTGTTTTAACTCCCGCACGAACCACTCAATGCAATCCTCACCCCGATACGATTTGAAAACTGATAGCGTGGGGTCATACGAACATTTAACGTAAAAGCCTACACTACACGGAACATGATTTTGATAATTATTCCTATCCCTACATTCTACTAACAAACATTCTAAGTCCGCGTAAATAACAAACGGAGCTTCTACCTTATTCTTATAATTCTTAAATCTAAGCTCTTTCTGCTCCTCTGTCGGTAGCCGGATTTTACACTCGTTGAGCATTTTACAGTCCTCTATGTGGCTCTCTAGCGCAGCGGGTGAATAAAAATAGTGAAGACAGCGATCACAAAAGTATTTTGCGGTTTTATGCTTCGACAGCTGCGATGAAAGGAGTCTGGAGAGGTTCTTGACCCAAACGAAATGGTATCTGATGGGCTCATCATCATCTTTTTCCTCCTCCTCGCTATCCTCATCGTAGTAAATATTCTGTATCATTAGCAGATTGATATGTCTTTCCTTCTTTTCTTTAGTCAAATAGGTGGGTAGAACATTAAAATGTTCTCGGATGTTTTTGCCCACCTTCTGCAAGATATAAACGTTGATGGAGAGGTCATTCTGTCGCTCAAACCTGGGGATCTGTTTTAACGCCATTGGGAATATTATGCCATCCAGGTTCAAGGCTGTGGAATAGTTGGGGTATGAGGATGTTCTATCGGGGTGATGTAACCGATCAACTGGATGCAAAGCTGAAACCACTGCCCAACCAAAACAAGCGTTGTCGTTATTTTTAACGTTGATGCAGGCTTTTCTGTCTTCAATTTGTTTTGGCAACTCTATATACGAGGATCCCAGCTGCGGCGTGTATTTGTTGATGTTAATGGCCAAGTTAACGATGGCCGACAACGCCCAACCACTATCCTTTTCTTGGAACTCCTCCAACTTTTTCATGACAGGTTCCTCAATGTTCAGCTTGAACCAATCATTGATGTCTATGTTCCGGTAGATAGGGGCATTTTTTGTGCTCATATATTTAAATTCGAACACTTCTTCATCCCCTCTTATAATTTTAAATTCACCGCAAAACACTGCATTAACCTTCAGAGCAACCTCCTTTTTGAGGGCATTATTGATCCGACGGCGGAACAGCCCCACACAATCATTCAGGAACTCCTTTGGTTCCTTATGGGTCAAGTTTATAATGACCCCTGTCCGCATACTATAAATGAGAATAAAAATGATTATGATATTGTTTAAACATATTTAAAAGTTTTACTTACCGATCGCAAAAAGCTGATTGAACATCTTCCCACCGAACTCGCGATGAGGCCCAAGTGGTGCGGTTAGCATTGGGTCCTGTCCTCAATTTCAGCTGTTTAAGCTGGGTACGGTATCCCTGCACAAGATTAATGCCGTTGGTAAAATTTTGTTTTTCACCAACAGCCGTTGCCCTTTTCAGAGCTTGTCGGAGAGCTTTCAAATGGTTGGAGCACTCTCTAACACCCTGCTCCACTAACTGTACATCACTTTGAGCGCTCTCAAATGCTAACTTAGCACTTCGCACTACACAGCTTACTTGAACCATTTTCAGAATATTCTTTAGTCTTTTTTAAACTTTTAATTTTCACTAAGTTCCTTTTAAAACTGTTAATTTTCACTAAGTTCCTTTGATCTTTACACCGCACTAATTACTCCGCAATGTGATTATAAATTAATAAAATATATCTCACACAATCGGATAGGTTAAAATTTAAGTGAAGGACTGAGTATGATGTGATCCACCGTTTGACGACTACTGAAGGATATAATTGCATAACATCCTCTATTTATACTCATCTTAAAAATCTCAAGTATATTGAATGAGAATTTGTTTATGTGAAACAGAAAAATCACAGCTGTGTGCACCTGTTGAGTTCTCAGAAATACTTCAGATAAGGTTCCCACATAACCGACATGTTCGTTCATGCTAAGGATCCCGACTTAGGATAAAATATGGGCCATTCTCCCATTCTCCCATACCCGAAAAATTTAATTCCTTATCTAACGTGAAATATTACTTCCTTAAGGGATAAAATTGTGCACCAAATGTTACAGTAAAACAGAAAAATCCCACGCCGTGAGGTGCATGATCAATGCCTCTACCTGCAGAAAAGAGCTTAGCCCGCATAAGTATTTCAGATAAGATTCGATATAACGTGAGAAGTAAAGCTTTCGGCTGGTGCTGAGGGTAGTCCGCATCATGGACTTGAACCTCGAGGCGATCGGAAAAGCTATCAGTGGAGACTTACCTCATGAGCTTGACTCTAGACCCCAACTTGATCCTAGACTCCGACCAATATCCCAGTATTACATCCTATACTCCATCCAAACCCCCACTATATTACACCCTAGACAGAGACTTACTTCATGAGCTGACTCTAGACCCCAACCCACATCTCCAACTTGATCCTAGTCTCCAACAAATATCCCCATATTACACCCTAGACACACGCGCAAGGGAGCTTTCATGGCCTAAAAACTGCTCCTAGACGTGGACGACGAGCTTTTGAAGCCGTTTTTGAGAATTTTGAGGCCCCTTTAAAAATACACGGGAAATTGGCGCAGAACCCCCATAGCTTATCTACTGATTTCCGCAGGTTGAATTATATGAACGATCAGAAGTTAAATCAAAAGCAAGAAGAAAACAGCCGTTGTCAAAGAATTTCTTTGAAATCTGATGTCCTTTATCGAAATAATGTATTCCAGTTCCTTTAAACAAGGAGATGTATCCTCTTGTACTAATTGGTTTTTCCTTTGAATAATCAAATTCCATAGGCTGGTTTGGGATCTGGACACCATTTACTGATAAATTAAATCTTGTGATGTTATTATGTTTAAAATTATAGGCATTTTTTGTTCGATTTCCTGTATATGCGTCGTTATCAACCATACCAAACACTAATAAATTTGGTAATTGTCCTATGACAATATTGTCTAAGGATAATGTGTATGTATTTGCAGGTATAGTATATGTTTTAACTTCGACTCGTTTGTATACAGCGTTTGATCGTTGTAAAACGGTTTCATGAGCCAACATGATGCTGGGGTTAACAGTTACGTGATTCATGTACATAGTAGCCTCTAAAATCTTAATTCGTGGGGAATTGTCATCATCTTTTGACAAAAGGTAAAATTCGGGTTTTTCAAGTGATAACACAACGCGCAGATCTACACCATTCATTAATAATTTGTCTTGGTTGAACATATCAGCATGTATTTTCCCCATTAGCTCGACAACGTTGCTCTTATTGAAAAGTCTTCGTCTTGCTGAGTAACCTAAATTTTGGCCGTCATCTTGAATATTGTCTATGCTGTTTTCATCGATATACCAGCCAACAGATTCTAAGTGTGTTGATGCCGCATCTTTTCCATAATTTAACAAGTTTTCAATATACGCCCTATAATTGTAATTATTGTCAGTTTGAACAACCGGTCTCCCATTTAGGTAAATAGTGCACTGACGAAAGAGCGAGTGAAGCACGTTATTGACAACACCAGGGCCTTCATCAGGCACACTCTTCACGGTACCGTCTGAGGCCTTTACAATAATATCGTTTCCAGTATAAAGTTCTTCTTTTCCATCTTTAAGTTTAATTAGTTGCACTTTTAGACGTAGGTATATACTTGACAAGTCTCGATATGTATCTCCATGTCCCAGCGAGACAAATTCCAAAACTGATGAGTTATCTAATGAGGCTATAGGCTTGTATGCTACTTCCTCGGTTTTTAAAATATTACTTTGAACAGTTGGTGTAGAGAAAAGGTCCAGCTCAGACTTCATGCACTCGTTATACGTGGACATTTTGCTTATTTATCAAAAATATCCAATGCTCGTTTACGAAAACCGCGTTTGCCTTTTATAGGTTTTTTCTTCTTGTTTGCTGTTTTTTTCGTAGTACGTTTTGTTTGTTTTGAACGTCTTTTTCGTTTAGGAGACTTGGTTAAGCGTAACGTCGTAAATGGATTAGCTCTTTTAATAATCGTGCGATTATTTATACCTGCACCGCCCATACTATCGAAGAGTTTATTTATACCTCTTTGCGCTAGATCTTGTACAGCAGCTTTTCCCTGATCCTTTAATATGTCCTTAACCGGCTTGCTGCCAATTTCTTGCAGTATTGTTTTTCCAGTTTTTAGCGCTTGCTGTTTTATAACTTTAGCTCCGGAAGCAACTAACGGCTGCAAATAACGAAATAGACCGCTGAAGAAACTGCCAATACCTCTTCCTCGCTGGTAAGTAAGCGGGGTCTGATACAATTCTCCTATATCCGACAAATTACCGCCGCTTTGTAGTAAGTAGTATCGCGTATAATATGAATTCATTTTTATTAAGGGCTAAAGTCAAGCAAAGTGCCATCAAATTGAAAATTGGCTGCGGGGTGCACATATATTTATAGCTTATTGCGTTTTAAAATGAAGCATCACATAAGTTGGAGTATAAGTTGATCTAAAATTAATCAATTCACCCTGGCTATCAGTTATTTTTATAGAAATACCTTCTATAAATGTTTTCTCGATAGGGCAGTATTCTACATGCTCAAATCTTAGTACGCCCTCACACGATTGTGTCGGTATCACTCGTAAGTATCGAGCTAATTTATTACCAATAATTCTCGGTTTAATAATATCGGTGTAAATGAAAATCAAGTTTTTATCATAACATTTTTTTGATATCTCCATAGATTCTCGGGGGAATCTTTGTATTAATTCATTGATTGTACTTTCCAGACCATTAATTTTATCAATGATTGACATATGTTCTTGACGTAGCCCAGCAGTGTTGAATGATTCTTTTATTTCCGAAAGTATTGCATCAGGTTTACGCTTTTCTTCAGGTGTCTGAAGAAATATATCCGTGAAAAAATCCGACAAATTGTCTATATTTGTATCAATAGGCACTGGTGTTGTCAAGTATTCTCCCGAACTCTGCTTTTCGTATGGTACATCCAAAACATCACTATTTTTAGTAATTTGTCGCTGATTAGGTGCTTTTACAGTTATTGAATCTTTTTTTAACCTGTTTAAAATACCGAAAATTGTATCTTTAATCTGAATAACCTTTTTCTGTTTTTCTTGCTCGCTAATTGCTTGATCGTCAAAATGCACATTTGATATTAACAGCGTGACAAGATCTTTAACATTAAGGTGTGACGGTAATGGTTTTTTTATCCTTATTGTTACTCCCAAGTCTTCTAGCCGTAGTTCAAACATGTCATGCACCTTTTTGGCGGTACCTTTTGTTGCTTTATCTCGGGCTCTTTTAATGCTAAGGGCAGGATGTGTGTAATTATCGATTGCATTTTGTATGACAATATGCCTTCTCTTTCTTCTAGGAATTTGCCCAATAACGTCGTCAACAAATGCTTCAACTGACTCATAGTCCTTATACTTTAAAATGACATTTTCCGAAGTTTTTTTCCCTTGATAAATGTGTAGTATAAACTCTTCCGGCTCTTGTGTGTAGTTTATGTCAGGTATCACATTATCCAAAAAATCAGCTTCCAGCCGATCCCACATTACCTTTTTAACGTCGTCCAAAAACATAGTATACCAAGAAGGACTGACTGCATTGTAAAATGTTAGTAGAAACGCTGAAAAATTCACCTGACCTGGCCTATAGCTAGCTTGCTCAAGGCTTTCTTTTGTCCACTCAAGTTTAACATTATCATTTACTTTTACGGTCAATGATTTCAAATTTGCTTTTTGTTGTTCTCTTATTTCCTTTAACTGGTTATCAGGTGTTTCGCGTTTCACTCTTTTAAAACTACTCTCATTTGCTGTAACAGCTACATTGCGCTTCACCCCCTTCCTTTCATTTATCTCATAGTTTGGTAATGAAATTTCAGTCACTCCAACGCACCAACTGTTAGAAAACTTACATGGGCTAGCAAGTGCATTTGTAAAAGCTGACAGAGTGTTTTCAGGATAAATTTGCATAGAATTGTTGCTTAAAAGACATACGTAAAAGTCGTTATTTACTATATCTACAGGCATTTTTATATATTAAAGTCTAACCCAAGCAACGTCTGGTACACTTGAACTTCGCTCTTTTTTACCTTTTAAACGTTCACTTTGTCGCAACCCTTTTTTCACCGGGAATGCAAGCTCGTATTGCCCCGGATCTAGCTGTGATGGCCTTAATATAGGCTGTCTAGTCGGTACCTTTTCTTTTGGAGCACCTTGTTCTAACTCCTCTATAAGGCTAGCAGCCTCGTCAACACTCATATCCACAGGCACAGTATACTGGGTTATACCATCAGTACCGGTTATTACTTTATAGTCTTTATCTTGCAATTTTGGTACTTTTGTTAGTGGTTTAAGACTTTTTGCTATCCCGCTAGCTGATAAACGTCGTTTAGCAGCTGGAGATAAAGATCTTCTTGGTGGTGTTTTTTCATGCGGCTCCTCAAAAATAAATTCTTCTATCTCAAAAGGTGTCTTTTCAAATATATTTTCTTTTATCGGTGAGGCTTGTGTTGATTCATCCTTTTTAAAAATAATTTTTGTTTGAGTAGAACTATCTCTCAAACTCTTATGTTTAACTGGTAAATTTTCTTGAATGGGAATTTTAGCTTTTCTTTTTTCAAAAACCTGCGACTTTTTACGTTTCAAATTAAAAAACTTTATTAATTCATTCCTATAATTATACCATTTTTCTTTGTCAGACAGATTTTTACTTTTTAATATCTTATTCATTGATTTATCAAATAATGATAAATTTGCAGTTTGCTCAATTTCACCCTTCAGATTATTATACACTTCCGGCGAAAGAAGCAGCATTTTGTTAAGGTTATTAGCTTTATGCATATTTTTCAATTAGCGAACCTATTACACCCGATAGCACACTTCCTAATAAAACTGGTAAAAAGCCTCCTCGTTGTATTAGTAATTTACGTTGTCTTGATACAGATCTTTTTGCGTCAACTAATTTTCGCATATCCTTTTTATACTTACACAGTGATTTATATATTTTACCATGAGGCATATGATTTCCTTTTAGTGTGTTAAGTGTGATTTCACAAAGTGTTTTTATAACCTCGGGATCTGCATTTTTAATGATAGCGTTTCTTAAGTTCGATTTAGATTTTTTAAGCACATAAAGTATATGCTTGTTGTCCTTTAATCGTTTCACTCTTGACACCATTTTTACTATTCAAGGAACTTTGTGGACAAAAACAGGTTGCAAAACCTTTATTAAATATATCCGTTCGGAATCTTAACGTGTCATTAATCTCCTGAGTAAGATCTATCAGTAAACACCCGTAAGGCTCCTGAGTGGTCTCTTTATATATTTTTAGAAGTTCTAAACTATCTTCCGGATAAATTTGTCTCGCTAAATGCACGAATTGACTTTTATCGCGGGGATTTTTAAAAACGACAAGGTACTTACAGTTTAGCGATATATCTCTGCAAAACTTCCCCTGATGAAATACGTTCTGCGTTACAAGAATCACTGAAAAATTACGATGATGTGATCCCTTAGTAAAAAGCTCACAGACTTGTTTACTGAAAGCATTTAACATCATATCATCTATAACAATTAGGGTGGGTTCGTTTGTGTAATTTATAAACTCATCGGGTACACTGTCTATATATTCTATGTTTGTGGGCGCAATATCTACTGGCAGAGCTTCACGTTCCGCATTGCACCATATAATCCTAGTAATTTCCGGCTGTATTAACGAGGTATCATTCATAAGATTTTTAATAAACGTGGTCTTTCCACATCCAGAAGGTCCTGCCACGATCATTGTAAATGGGTGTTTGAATGCGATCATTTTTGTTACAAAAACAAAAACTCTTGACAACAAGCTTTTTTTTTTTTTGTATATAAACCCCACATCATTCAAAAAGTACTTATATACTCTTTCAAGAAATGAGCAGAAGACAAATTATTAACGAACTACATAGACCTGCCCGCAAAAACTTTAAGCGTCGTCGTGTAACGATTAAAGGCAAAGATGACCTGTGGCAGGCAGACTTAGTTGATATGAGTTCATTTGCAAAAGAAAATCAAAACTTTCGTTTTTTGCTAACTGTCATTGACACATTTTCTAAATATGCATGGGCTTTACCAATTAAAGACAAAAGCGGGATAGAAGTCACTAAAGCAATGCAACTAATTTTCAATCAGGGTCGTACTCCAAGAAACTTACAAACAGACGATGGGAAAGAGTTCTACAACAAGTCGTTCAAACGCTTGGTGGAAAAATATGATGTCAATCATTACTCAACTAATAGTTCATTAAAGGTGTCAATTGTAGAAAGATTTAATAGAACGTTAAAAAATATTATGTGGAAAGAATTTAGTATGAATGGTAATTACCATTGGCTGAGTATGCTGGACAAGTTAACAGACAAATATAATAGAACAAAACATCGAACTATTAAGATGAGACCTATAGACGTAGACCCTGCTAATGAGGCTCTTTTATTGCTAACTGTATATAAAAAACCAAAATCAAAATCAAAACCAAAGTACAAAGTAGGAGACTTTGTACGTATAAGTAGATATAAACATGTTTTTGAAAAAGGCTACACCCCAAACTGGTCCACTGAAATTTTCAAAATAAAGGAGGTAAAAAACACATATCCGGTAACTTACATTCTTGAAGACTATCAAGGAGATATAATACAAGGTGCTTTTTACCAACTTGAACTAACCCCCGTCAGATATCCCGACGTTTACCTTGTAGAAAAAGTTTTAAAACGACGAAGGGATAAAGTTTATGTTAAATGGCTTGGTTTTCCACAAAAGCACAACACATGGATTAATATAAAAGATGTTTTGTAAGCAGTTTTTATTGCAGTCACAATGCTGATCTTAAAGCGTGAATCTGACCGACTAAAAACATTTAAGAATTTAACTTTGGACGATAGAAAATCATACAAGTTAGCAAGGAGCGGATTCTTTTACACCAACTTAAAAGATGTAGTAAAATGTTACTTTTGCTGTGTGGAAATGAGCGCCTTTAACACACCTGACGATGTTGAGGCAGAACATCTTCAACGTTCACCTAACTGCATCTATGCAAATGGTAAGGATGTATGTGGACCATACAACAATCGATGTACACCATCAAAATACACGAACTGTGTCCTAAACACTTTCAAAGTTCTTGGAGCATCGTTCATTTTCTTTGGCCTATGCTGCGAGATATATTATTTTTACGAACAGTTTACACGGAAATGAAAAAGCAAGTGAGTTTTCAAAAATTCCCAGAAATTAAATATCTACATGTCTGGAGTTATGCCTACAGAGAAGCCCGGAAAGGATCTTGGGAAATTGATGCGCTGGACCGATACAGATTTAAGACACGTATTTCTCAATGTAGTACAGTTTTGACCCCCATTCTACATTCGTCACACAGACAAACCATCTCTGCTGAACGATTTGACCTGCAATAAAAATATTTTGTCTCAACCGAATTAGCTTTTTATTCATTTAACTCGTTTCTATTTCCTTCGCTTCTCGGACAAAATTAAGTCGCAGCGTCAGATTGAGGATTTGAATAACACACCAAATCATTTTCTTGTTTTTAATGGGAAGGATGATGCCAAGGGTGGGTTTCTTAAATTAAATTTTATAATCAAAACAGAATAAAAAATTCCTGAGCCCACTGCACAGACACAAAATTTAATGTGAAAGATGTAATTTAAAAATAAAAAGATGTTTACAATTTTCACAATTCTGTTTTACTCAATATTTACCTCCCCATCTCATTTTACTAAGTCAACTTTTACTTTTTAATCTTCTTAGTGCTTTTTTTGGGTTGTTTTTTAGCAGAAAAGAATAATTGCGCCCACCATATGCATGTCAAGTACGTATCTGCCACACGACACAACGACCCCTTTACCTTGTGGCACACCGTTCCACGTAAGTTCTATGCTCCGTTGATCGATTTATTCGTTTTCCCGCCTTCTGCTCCGTTGATCCATTTATTCTTTTTCCTGAATAGTGTTTTGATTGCATGCAAAGTGACCACCGCGGACTTCGCATTGCCATCTCACAAGCAAAGTGACATAAGACCCTCGTTGCCCGGGCGGGCGCACCGCACCACGTGCTCTGCAAGTTCTTCTCGGTTCTCTGCATTTTTCTCCTCTTCCAAACAGGTTCTGATCACACACGATCATCATGCGAACACCGCCGCAAGTACCTCTGCCCTCTGCACACCGCAAACCCTCCACAACCACCGTCCAGCTAGAAAAAAAAAAAAACCTGCAACTTTCCAGGCCGCCTCAACGCAAATTCCACATGAAGGAGACCAGACCCTCCTTGTCACACCTTAACCCATTTCAAACACAGAGTCCATACCGTACCCAACCTTCCAGTCAACCTATCTCCTGTCACTATCCCACCTAGCCGACTTTTGGTCTCCAGTCAACATATACTACTATGAAGATCAAATTCATTGAGTGCTCTCTTGGGTAGCAATCTTAGTAGTTTTTTGGTTGGGGGCTAAGAAAAAGACCCAATCCTTTCCTATACGGCTTGAGGAATAACCCATGGCCAGATTTACCTAACGCAATAGCTTCCATTGTCTCATTATGACGCTTTCCCTCCTCCAGCTGCTGCCGTGCGTTGCTTGCAGCATTTACCGCTTTCGCTATGCCAGCTGCACCTCCTGATAATGCTCCAATAGCTGAAAGGCTGGCAAAGAGTGGAATGAGGAATGGTAAAACACCACCAACTTTAGGTACGGGAATCACTCTCGGTGTCGTGATAAGTTTTTTCCTTCGCTTGATGACATCTTTTGCGGCACTCAGCGCTATTTTTATTGATTCCAACAAGTCTTTCGGCTTCTTCGATTTTAATACTCTACAAGCATTACGTACGGCTTCACGGAATGATGGGCGTAACGCTCCCTTCTTTTTCTTATTATTCTGAGCAGTGCTTGTTTGAATTTTCATCTTGGCACCCATTCCAAATTTAAGTTTAGCCTTCATCGCGTTTGTTACCAGTAATGCGTTAGCACGTTCACCAAATGAAGCGTCCCTTGACGTTACACGTTGCCAAGCTTTTTCTTTTAGAATACCGTCAGCAATGTGGCGGTCCCTTGTCTCATGATACTTTGAGTATGCTATATCATGCTCTTTACAAGCTGCATCTAGCGGATTAATACCAGGATCACCACGAGCAAGTCTTTCAGATAGCTTTGTCCCTGGACCGCAGTACTGATAGCCAGGTAAATGTAATTCAAATGGTAATTTATTAAGCGCGGAATTTAATAGTCCTCCCCCTGCAATGACCTTTTGTTGAATGAGGGTTTTTTCACCATGATCAATCATCTTATACACGATTCAGAGTAGACTGGCGAAAAATGTATAAAAGCAGGTGTATTTATAAGAAATTTGTTAGTAGCAATCATGAAGTTTATCAAGCAACAAGAGTGTTTACCAATTCGAAATGCTGATGATAATATTACTACAAGTGTAAAGAAGAAGAAGCATGGGGTGCTGTTACCTAACAGCATAAGAGGAATTATTGTTGGACCATCCAACTGCGGAAAGACGAATGTTATGCTAAGTTTACTGATGCATCCTAATGGACTACGCTTTGAAAATATATACATTTACTCAAAGTCGCTAAGTCAGCCGAAATATGAATATCTAGGGAAAGTTGTAGCCCGCATATCTGGGATGGGTTATTACACATTTTCAAGCAACTGTGATGTCATACCACCGGATGAAGCAAAGGCAAACTCAATTTTTATCTTTGATGATGTAGCTTGCGATAAACAGGATAATATTAGAGCATACTTTTGTATGGGCCGTCATAAAGCAATTGATAGTTTTTACCTCTGTCAAACATATACTCGCATACCAAAGCATCTGATTAGGGATAATGCGAACTTGCTCATCTTGTTTAAACAGGATGATATGAACCTGAGGCATATTTACAATGATCACGTGAATACTGATATGACATTTGAAAAGTTCCGTAAAGCATGTACAGAGTGTTGGCAAGATAAATATGGAGTCCTAGTAATTGATAAGGATAGTCCTCTGGATAGGGGTCGATATCGAAAAGGATTTGACATCTTCATGAGCCTATAAAAGGAGGAGCAATTCAATTGCGTTCATCAGTCGATGGACGTGCACATATCGATATAGTCATATGCTCAATAGCTGCTTACCAGTCTGTATAGCTACCTGTATAGCTGTCTGTATAGCTGTCTGTATAGCTGTCTAGCTGTCTGTATAGCTGTCTGTATAGCTGTATAGCTGTCTGTATAGCTGTATAGCTGTCTGTATAGCTGTCTGTATAGCTGTATAGCTGTCTGTATAGCTGTCTGTATAGCTGTATAGCTGTCTGTATAGCTGTCTGTATAGCTGTATAGCTGTCTGTATAGCTGTCTGTATAGCTGTATAGCTGTCTGTATAGCTGTCTGTATAGCTGTATAGCTGTCTGTATAGCTGTATAGCTGTCTGTATAGCTGTCTGTATAGCTGTCTGTATAGCTGTATAGCTGTCTGTATAGCTGTCTGTATAGCTGTATAGCTGTCTGTATAGCTGTCTGTATAGCTGTATAGCTGTCTGTATAGCTGTCTGTATAGCTGTCTGTATAGCTGTATAGCTGTCTGTATAGCTGTCTGTATAGCTGTCTGTATAGCTGTCTGTATAGCTGTCTGTATAGCTCTAAACTGAAGAGTAAAATGGATGAAAAGCTTATAAGGATATTATAAAGACGAGCAATGCCATACGAAAAAAATATAATGCGCTCAAGACTGGTAAAATCGATACAGAGACTCAGTTGGAGGAAACATTTAGACCGATTACCAATACACTTAAAGAGCTTGCAGTGCCAGTAAAACTTGAGTCCAAAGAAGAAATTAAGGCTGAACTTAAACATGAGAAAAGACCCACAAATTATGATATATACACACCACCTGCACGTAAATATTTAAAAATGGGATCGACTAGTACCCCTGTATCTGAAGATGATGATAATGATGAAGAAAAGGATGATGATGATGAAGAGTTTGCCACACCAATACAATCGTCAACATTAAAAGCACATAGTTCACAGATGTTGGAGTCACCTGATCAAATATTTCAAAAATATAAACAGCTTATCAAAGATGAGAGTATAAAAATTGATAAAACTTATGGAGTGTACTATAATGATGGATGGAGGATTGGAAATTCAGCATTAAAAGTTGTGGATGAAAATCTTATTATTAGCGATAGATCATACAAGATAACCAAAGGTTTATCTGAATTGATTTTTATGAAACATCCCACTGGTTATAATAAGGAGGACTTGAATAATTATCGAACAATTTTAAACGATACATGTGCACACAGGCGTGATTTTAATGAGCATAAGCAAATACAAGGAACAAATAGCTATAAATATAGAAACATAATAAAGAAGTTAATTCACACGCCTATACCCCATAGTGGAACGGGGATAATGAGGATTCCAAAGGGAAATATTGATTATGTCTATTGGGATGACCCCAATGAGCTAGTGGATCGACTTCGTCTACTAATAGCATCACAACAGGCTGGAAATAATAGCCATGATAACGAAATAATATCAATTATTGAGGAGTTGAGGGAAGCCAATATAATTGAATAAATATCCCCACATAAAAATTATATCTCATTTCGAAAATGAGCGTTGACAAGTTTGGTCGATCAATAAGGGGTGCTAAGTTTCAACGGGGTCCTCCTGGTCCTCCCGGGAAACCTGGAGAACAAGGGCCAATCGGACCTGCAGGAATTGGATTTCTTTTAACCCCCAAAGGAAACTATGATTTGGTATTTAAACACATCACAAACCTTGGCGAACCTAAGTCAAATGCTGACGCTGCAACTAAAAAGTATGTTGATACCCAAATAAGAAAGCTGGACGAAGAATCACGTGAAAACACTCAAAAAGCTATAGAAAATCTAACTCTATACATTAATGGAGAAATTGAAAGGATTGAGAATTATTTGTTCTCTAGCACATTTAATCAGGTGAAACAGTAGCATCCAGATGATGTCTACCAATTGTTCCGGATTAAAGAGGGACCCAACATCGTTCAAAAGATCGCAATTGAGGGGTGCTCAACAATAATTTTAAAAGCACCCCTCAAGTTGAAGTTCAGTGGACACAAGGGTTTCAGCAGGCGAGGCGGCCATGTTTTTTTTACTCACTGGGGGAAGAGCTGTCAAAGGATCATCAGGGAGCGTGCAAAAGCGAGAAATCGGTAACAAAAGTGTCCAGCGACATCGTTGAAATCGTGGGACGAAAACAAAAAAAGTGAACTAATAATAAAGTTGTGAATGGTGCACGGTCGATTGAGAAAAGAATTGGAGAATAAAACCAGTGTTCGAATCAAAAAAAAGGGATTGTTTTATTTCTCGTCGAAAAGGGTCCGCAAATGTTCGGAATCTCGGTATTCACCGCTTGGCTTTGAGTCGCAGTAAAACTTGTACTTCGAAATCATAATTAGAACCCCCCCCAGTTTAGATCTCGTTCATGGTCCTTCGAACCGGAGCTGTGCTTCAAGGAAGGTGAATTTCGAAATAGTGGACTTGTGAAATCTGTGCAAGTGAAAATAGTTTTTCAGTGCATCAGAACTTGGACTCGGACTCTCAGACAATTTAAAATCCACGCGGTATCAGATTAGCTGAAAATAGGAAACATTGTAAGTCTATAAAACCGATTTGTTTATTATAAATTTCTAGAATGGAAACCTTAATATTGGCGCAACGTGTCCGGAGGGAGCTTTTGGAGAATTTTTATAAAAATTATAAGAAAGACGGGAAGGGCAAGAAAACAGAGAAATATTATCGAAAACGCTTGGTCGATTTTCAAGCCTTGTTTGACGAATTCAAACAAGCGCATCGGGAATTGCTCATATTAAAATTATCGAAATCCGAGGAAGCATGCGAATTACCATATTTTATTGAAGATGTTTATTCAACAGTCGAATCGCATTTTATCGAATGTTACGTTTCTCTTGAAGAAAGCTATGAAAAGCACCATCCTTCAGCCTTTGCAATGAACAACACAAATGTGCTCGACACAGATAAGAATACAAATGCATCTTCGAAACCGCAAATCAAAAATGAGAATTCCATAAAGCTACCTAGAATATCAATAGAAAAGTTTTATGGAAATTATCAAAAGTGGCCAACATTCCATGATCTTTTCAAAACGATGGTTCACGATAGTCGATCTCTCTCTAATGTCCAAAAACTCCAATACCTGAAGCTTCATCTGGGCGGCGAAGCTGAAAGCTTGTTGAGTCACATACAGGTCACAGAAGCAAATTACAATTCTGCTTGGGAGCTCCTCACAGATCGATACGATAACAAGAGAGTTTTAGTTAATACTCATTTGAAGAGAATGTTATCACAAATTGCGGTTACATATGAGACGGCGCAATGCATTAAAAGTCTTTTGGACACCACGACGGAATGTTTAAAGGCCCTTGAAAATTTAAAAATTGATATAAAAAATTGGGATGTATTAATTGTTTATTTGACGGTTCAAAAATTACCCGCGCAAACGATCCAATTGTGGGAAGAAAAGGTGTCGTCAATGAAGGAATTACCTACGTGGGAGGAGCTTCAGGATTTCCTTAAGTGCAGATTCAGAACCCTGGAGGCTATGCCGACGACTAGGAAACAAGCTCCATTACACAAGGATCCAAATCAAATTGCGAAAGCTCGACCACACAATCAGTCGTTCCACACCGTATCAAAGAGGGCAATATGCAGCGCTTGTGGAGGCGAACATAATTTAAGGTAATGCTCAAAATTTGCATCCATGGATAATTCTAAGAAACTAGAATTTGTTAAATCCAAGGGGTTGTGCTTGAATTGCCTTGGATACGGACACATGTTAGCCAATTGTCCTAGCCAGCAGCGATGCTGTTTTTGTAAGCAACGTCATCACACGCTATTGCATCGGAATTCGAACGAAAATCGCCAAGCTTCGCTCCGCTCATCATCTGATCAGGCTCATATAACAGAAAAGAATGAAAATTTGGCAAATTCCAATTTGTCACCGACGTCGCCTAGCTTTATACAACAATCTAGCACTGCGGCTGGAAGCAATTTAAGCGCTTTCGTTGTTAGTAATCAATCACGTAATTACCAGATCTTATTGGCAACCGCTCTTGTAAAGTTGTGCTCGGCTTCTGGTAGAGAATATGTTTTTAGAGCTTTAGTGGATCCTGGCTCACAGACTTCGCTGATCACGGAAACAGTCGCGCAACGTTTGAATCTCAGGCGAGAATCGATAAAGGCAAATCTTTCGGGCATAGGACAAACATGTGCAGGACAAATCAATTCTCGTGCATTTTTTACGATGAAATCCATGCAAAATGATTACTTCTCGCTTGACATGTCTGGGCTCGTTTTGAATCGGTTGACTCATCTGCTTCCTTCTTCAAAGATTGTCCACCATGACTGGAGTCATATCCGCGGGTTAAAACTTGCAGATCCGTCATTTTCTGACCCCGCAAAAATTGATGTTTTATTAGGGGCTGACATTTTTTCGCAAATTGTTTTGAGTGGCCTCATCAAGGGAGAACCTGGAACTCCGATTGCTCAAGAAACGACTTTGGGCTGGATTCTGATGGGAAAATTGGATCCTGCAATGAGCTCTATTCAGCTGAATAGCATGCACGTCATGACTGATCTAGACCAACAACTCCGAAAATTTTGGGAACTGGAGGAGATTCAAAATGAGCAGCCGTGGAATGATGAGGAGAGAAAATGTGAGGAGGTATTTGAAACAACCCATAAACGAAAACCGAATGGAAAATACATAGTAGAACTCCCTTTCAAAGAAAACAACGCATTTCATCAATTAGGATACTCCAAATCTTCTGCTCTATCTCGCTTATACCACATGGAAAGGCGTTTTGACAAAAATTCTCTGATCAGGGAAGAATATGCAAAATGTTTGCAGGAATACATCGATTTGGGGCATATGGAAATAGCTTCATCTCAAGAGAATTTTAATGAAACTAAAATTATGCACAAATGCTACTTACCTCATCATGCAGTCATAAAAGAGGATAGTACGACAACGAAGCTACGTGTCGTGTTCGATGCGTCTAGCAAGACATCTACTGGGATCTCACTAAATGATGTTCTGTTGAAGGGACCTACAATTCAGGATGATTTGTCTACACTGCTGCTCAGGTGGCGAACCTTTAAAATTGCGTTTACCGCAGATATAGAAAAGATGTACAGGCAGATTGAAGTAATTGAGGAACATCGCGACTTTCAAAGGATAGTCTGGCGACAAGAAAAGGAATCTCCAATATCCGACTATAAATTGAAAACTGTGACTTTCGGTACCAAAAGCGCTCCTTATTTGGCGACGAAAGTTATTCAGCAATTGGCACTAGATGAGCAGAAAACTTTCCCACTAGGATCAGCAACTGCTTTAACAGACTTTTATGTGGACGATCTAATGTCAGGCGCAAACACTCTAGAAGCTGCAATTGAAAAGCAAAATCAATTAATTGATTTGATGAAATCAGGGGGTTTTTGCCTTCGGAAATGGGTTTCAAATTCTCCTAAAGTGCTCGAAAACATTCCGAAAACCATGCGAGATTTCCACTTGCCGTTCAGCATCAATGTAAAGGACAACGTTAAAACTTTGGGATTATATTGGGATCCACAAAACGACAATTTACTGTACTCAATAAAGTTAGGAGACGCATCGAAAACATCTACGAAACGATCTATAGTCTCCGAGGTCGCAAAACTGTTCGACCCTTTAGGCTGGCTATCGCCCATCATCATAGTCGGAAAGGTACTGATTCAAAGGCTTTGGGTCAAAAAACTAGGCTGGGATGACGAAATTCCGGAACATTTAGAAACCAAATGGCTCGATTATCGAAATCAACTAAATCAAATTCAAGAAATCCGGATTGCAAGATGGCTAGGTCTGGACGAGGATTCGTGTGCATCGATTGAACTTCATGGATTTTCTGATGCTTCGGAGCAGGCTTATGCGGCAATCGTATATCTCTGCAGCGAAAGTTACAACGGGGAACGAAGAGTTTCAATCTTGACCGCTAAAACGAGAGTTTCGCCGTGTGAGCCCCCGACACTTCCGCGACTTGAGCTCTGTGGAGCTGCGCTGCTTGCGAAACTCATGGATTATGTACTAAGGTCAATGAAGTTCTCGAAATCAGTGACGACATATGCATGGACGGATTCGGAAATTGTTCTAGCATGGCTGAAAGGACATCCCACCAAATGGAAACCTTTCATAGCCAATCGAGTAGCAACAATCCACAATCTTTCGAAAACTACAAAATGGGGACATGTTCCCTCAAAGCAAAACCCAGCAGATTGTGCTACAAGAGGTCTCTCTCCCAAAGAATTACAAACCTTTCAGTTATGGTGGAACGGACCGGAATGGCTGAAGAAAACCCAAGAGTGTTGGCCCGACAATAAGGAACTGTTTAGCACTAATATTGAAGAAAGAAAAGCAGTACATCACGTTGATCTCCAACTTACTGAAGAATTAATCTCTCGATTCTCTTCGCTCACAAACTTAGTGAGAGTAATCGCATATTGCAAAAGAGTTGCAGATAATATGAAAAAGCCTAAGGAATCTAGAGAGCTCGCGAAATTTTTAAAAGGCACCGAATTAAAGGAAACTTTAGACATCCTACTGAAAAAATCTCAACTAAATCACTTTCGGATTGAAATTGAGCTTTTAAAAAATGGTAAACCAATCCAAACGCAAAGCCGTTTGCTAAAGCTCACTCCATTTATGGACAATAAAGGTCTTTTAAGAGTTTGGGGCAGAATAGAAAACTCTGAATTGTCTTTTGATGAAAGGCACCCAATAATTTTATATGACAAATGCCATCTCACGAAGCTCATTGTTGAAAAATGTCACAAGGACACACTCCATGGAGGACCTCAATTAATGCTCAATGTGCTAAGGAAACGATACTGGATAATAAATGCCCGAAATACGATTCGACACATCATGTATAAATGCATCACTTGCTATAGGTGCAAAATGAATACGCAACAACAGCTCATGGGTGATTTACCTGCACCAAGGGTGAGAATGTCTCGACCATTCAGTCACACCGGCGTTGACTACTGCGGGCCCTTCGAATTAAAAATGCACTCAGGCAGAGGTGCAAAGAAATATAAAGGGTACTTGGCAATATTCATATGCATGGCTACGAAAGCCATTCACATAGAAATCGCAACAGATTTAAGCACACAAGGATTCATCGCTGCCTTTCGTCGATTTATTGCTAGACGAGGACTGTGTAGCAACATTTACAGCGATTGTGGATCGAATTTTGTTGGCGCAAGCACCATTATGACTCGGGCAAAACAACAGATGGAAAACCAACTGAATGCCGAAATAGCCGAAATCCTTGCGAATGATGGAATAAAGTTTCATTTTATCCCTCCAAGCTCTCCACACATGGGTGGGCTATGGGAATCAGGTGTTCGATCAACGAAATATCATCTTAAAAGGATCATGGGAAATACCGTGCTGACATATGAAGAATTCAGTACAGTTGTAACGCAAATTGAAGCTTGTCTAAATTCAAGGCCGTTATGCGAAATCAGCTCAGATCCAGTAGACACAACTCCACTAACTCCGGCTCATTTCCTCATCGGGGATATTCTAATTACACCACCGGAACCATCACTGCTGGACATCAACATTCATCGACTGGAGAGATGGCAGTATCTGCAACATTTGTACCAGTCGTTTTGGAAGCGGTGGTACAATGAATATTTGTCGTGCCTGCAACAAAGACCGAAATGGATCAAAGAAAAGGAAAACCTTAAGATCGGAAACTTGGTTGTTATAAAGGAGGATAATTTGCCACCGTCTCGATGGCTTTTGGGGCGAGTCATAGATACGCACCCTGGATCAGATGGTCTAGTACGAGTGGTGACTGTAAAAACAAAGGACACCATTCTAAAACGTCCTATAACAAAAATCTGCCTACTACCAATAAAAACATAAACACCAGATCAGTGAGCAAAGGAGTTAGTCTCAAAAAAAAAAAAAAAAAAATCCCCTATATGAATTCCTGAAGAATACCCATCTTTCGAAATCTTCCTAATACTACCTACCTTCAATCAACCTAAAGATCCAAAGAAGATTCCTTAATGCCCCCTCCCTTGTGAAACCTTTATTCTTAATTAAATTCAAGGTTCATCAGTACCTATAGCCCTGAAGGATGTTGACATCGCATATACTGGCGATACGAAGAAAACAGATTGCAACCTCAACGGTTCCAAGGCGGGGAGGATGTTCCGGATTAAAGAGGGACCCAACATCGTTCAAAAGATCGCAATTGAGGGGTGCTCAACAATAATTTTAAAAGCACCCCTCAAGTTGAAGTTCAGTGGACACAAGGGTTTCAGCAGGCGAGGCGGCCATGTTTTTTTTACTCACTGGGGGAAGAGCTGTCAAAGGATCATCAGGGAGCGTGCAAAAGCGAGAAATCGGTAACAAAAGTGTCCAGCGACATCGTTGAAATCGTGGGACGAAAACAAAAAAAGTGAACTAATAATAAAGTTGTGAATGGTGCACGGTCGATTGAGAAAAGAATTGGAGAATAAAACCAGTGTTCGAATCAAAAAAAAGGGATTG
This sequence comes from Eutolmus rufibarbis, assembly GCA_963920795.1. Classification (NCBI taxonomy): domain Eukaryota; kingdom Metazoa; phylum Arthropoda; class Insecta; order Diptera; family Asilidae; genus Eutolmus; species Eutolmus rufibarbis. The sequence goes on along the minus strand of OY987204.1, from coordinate 41,553,453 downwards.
TTTTATTTCTCGTCGAAAAGGGTCCGCAAATGTTCGGAATCTCGGTATTCACCGCTTGGCTTTGAGTCGCAGTAAAACTTGTACTTCGAAATCATAATTAGAACCCCCCCCAGTTTAGATCTCGTTCACCAATAAAGCTTCAGTTATCTGTAATATGAGTAAGAGGGATGTTGTCGAGGAGCTACATAAGCCTGCGCGTCGATATTTTAAAAGACGACGAGTCATCATAAAAGGGTTGGATGATTTATGGCAAGCGGATTTAGTGGAAATGGATGCATATAAACATGTGAACAAAGGGTATCGTTACTTGCTTACTATAATTGATACCTTTTCCAAGTATGCATGGGCTGTTCCAATTAAAAAAAAGACTGGTGTTGAAGTAACCGAAGCAATGGCATCTATATTCAACGGTGGACGTATACCCAAAAACTTGCAAACTGATGATGGGAAGGAATTTTATAACACACACTTTCAACAGCTGATGAGCAAACATAATATTAATCATTACTCGACTTATACATCACTCAAGGCATCAATAGTTGTTCGTCGAACCTGCAAATAGAGTAATTAAGAAAAAACAAAGAAAGCAAACGATGAATAAAATAAATACTTAAATAAGAACAAAATAAAACCGATTATTTACTTGTCCAAAGCAGAGTCCAGAAGCGGGTCCGAAAACAGCAATAAACCATGCAAGAAAGGATATTGTTGCGCGAACCCCATACTCTGGGCGGACCAGTTAAATACAAAAAAAAAAAAAACACACGCGCACACAGGTTTGCTCCTGTGTTGCCCCCCGTGACAGGTGAGAAAAAGCGAAAGCTCTCTTACCTGTTACGGGAGGTAAAGCTAAACTTAAGTAGATTTTTGAAGTAACGCACTCGGAACTTGAAAACCACGAAACCAGCTTGACAGAAGTAAATATCAACAAAGGATACTGACATACGTCAAAGTCAAGGAGCAGTTTCGGGCAGATTCGGTGACATTGCCAGATTTGCCATTTAAGGGTCCGAAATGAGTTGAGTTTTTGGAGAGGTGGCTAAATCCACCATGTGGTGGATAGACCTCAACGGTTTGTTTGCGAAACAGCATCTGGAGGGGGAAGTTTTTTGATATAAAAGGGCTCAGGATTCAGAGCAATTGGTCAGTCTTCCTTTGAAAACTGGTTAGTACAGAATTACTACATGCCAACAGGTCAGTGTAATTTTAAATGCAACCTATCAGGACAGTACCAAATTAGCTTCAGGTTTAGGGCTTTCTTTTTCAAAGCTACAGAAGATTTTTATACGGAAAAATTTTCTGTGGTATATAATTCAGAGTTAGGATTTTATTTTTGCGGGTCCGCAGAAGATTTTCATACGGGAAAATTTTCTGTGGGATAAACTTCACGCTTGAGATCGCAGAAGATAGGAGTAGAAGACAAAAACCTATTTTTTGCATTGCTTTAGAGGGAGATTTTTTGTTTGAAAATAAAACTAGGGAATACATTTGCATAATTTGGGAGTTTTGTGATCTTTTTGAGTTGAATAAATCGAATGAAAACTTACGCTTCAATCTTTACTTTCTAAACCGCTACACTTTCCACCATTCCTAAGCTGAACAGAAGATACAACACGAATTGTAACCTGTTCAGGTCCTCGTTTTTTATTTTTCAGCTTAACATTTTTTGGTGGTTCCATCCAGGAAGCGTGAGCTCATTTGATTGTCACTCGTTTTAAATTATCACTGACGAATTCTTGATTGTGTCAGGTGTATTTTCCTTATAAAACAAGCAATGGCTACTCTGAAGCGAGCATGTGCAAGTGAGGAGATACTCAGGAATCGAATAGATAGGATTGTCGAACGCGGAAAAAAGACCACAGTAGCAAAACGTACACTGGGTTTTTACGAGGCAAAAATAACAGATTTACGGCGGATATGGAGTGACTACTGCGAGGCTGATCAATCTGTTAGGGAATTGGTCTTGTCAACCCAAGAACCAGAAACCCATGAATACATTTCTGCAGATTTTTTTGGTCTCACAGAGTTAAAATATAGCGAATATATGGGGGAGTTATTGGACGGCATGCGTAAGTGCTCACTTACACAAGATGCCAGTACAGGGGCTGGTACAGGTACCTCTACCAGCAATAGTACAAACGTAGGTCGCGAAGAAACACTCTTGCCTAGGATTGCGTTGCCAAAATATAATGGCGATTACGATACCTGGCAATCATTTCATGATATATTTATATCATTGATCCACGACAATAGTCGTTTAACTCCGGTGCAGAAATTGCATCATCTTAAGGCATGTCTAACGGGAGATGCCGAGAAGTTGTTACGACATACACCGATTACAAATGCAGATTACGAACCCGCATGGAAAAAATTGAAAGAAAGGTACGAGAATAAACGAATTCTCGTGAATCACCAGTTGAAGTCCCTAACAAATCAAATGAAGCTAAACACGGAAACGGCTAGCGGAGTCAAGTTGCTTTTGGATACAACTGAGGAATGCATGCAACAGTTGAAAATTCTCAGCGTTGACATATCCTCATGGGATGTGATCCTCATTTATCTAATTGTTCAGAAGCTCCCCTTTCATACCCTAAAGTTGTGGGAAGAGGAACAAGGAGCATCACAACAATTGCCCACGTACGATCAATTTACTACATTTCTGAAAACTCGGATAAAGGTTTTGGAATCAATCTCAGACACACTAATTCCAAAACGAGCGCACACGGCGAAGGAAACTACTAAGGCATACCATGCCATTAAAGCAGCAAGCAAATGTCCTGCATGCGATGGTATGCATTTCGTACAGAAATGTTCAAAATACCAAGCAATGAACGCTGGGCTTAGGAGAAGGATTATACAATCATCCGGACGATGCATGAATTGTTTGTCCAGCACTCATTTGCATAGCAAGTGCACAAGCAAATACAGATGTCTAAAATGCAAGGCAAGACATCACACTTCTCTTCACGAACACGTGAAGTCAGAGCAAACAGGCTCTGTCCCGAATATCGGTAGAAAGGGGCCAGAGCACTCAGCCCTTTTTCAACACAAACCATATTCAGAGCAATCATCTTCGGCTGGCTTAAATCAAAGGCCTGCGACACATGAAGAACAAGCTCATTTAGCGAATAACTTGAAACAATTTCAAGAGTCACCAAGCCTAAACACTGGCAATAAGGTAGACAATACTCAGAGTTTTGTTTCTGGAAAGAACCATGAAGCATTGCTCTCCACAGCGTTGGTCCTGGCACAGACCGAACATGGTCAAGCACAGATCTTACGTTGCCTAGTTGATACTGGCTCACAGTCCTCTTTCATCACCCAAGAGGCTTGTAAAAAATTAGATGCAATACGCACTGCTGCCTCAATTAAGGTCACAGGCTTAAACACTAGCCCAGCAGGTGTATCTCACGAAAAAACTAATCTGATGCTACGATCTTGTGGTCAAGATCCAGGAACCATTAAGGAAGAATTTCTGATAATAAAGAAAATAACTGACTATCTGCCAACTAAAGTTGTATCTACTCAAGATTGCGAACATTTACAAAAATTGCAACTGGCTGACCCTACATTTGGGAGGCCTGGGAAGGTGGATGCACTGTTGGGAGCTCGAGTTTGTGCTCAAATATTTCAAGAAGGAATCGAACGAGGTTTTGGAACTGCTCTAATAGCAGTAAGTACGAAGTTTGGCTGGATAGTCATGGGTTCAACGGAAAACCCGGCAAATGAAGATGTATCAAGCTTCATCAGCACATCTGACGATTGTCTCAGCGCACTGCTGACTAAATTTTGGGAATCGGAGGAACTTGTTGAAAACAAGATCCTTTCTAAGGAGGACCAAGACTGTGAAAATTTATATAGGGCCACCTATCAGCGTCTAAACTCTGGCCGCTATCAAGTAAAACTTCCCTTCAAAGATAATAAACTGCCAGAACTCGGAGAATCGAGATCACTGGCATTGAAGAGATTTAATAGTCTGCAAGGAAGATTTTTGAGGCAACCCGAATTAGAGAGGGATTATAAGCAATGCCTAAATGAATACATCAAACTAGGCCATATGATCGAATCAAATTCCCCAGAAGCGAATGAACAGAATTATTACATTCCTCATCACGCTGTTCTAAAGGAAAGCACTACTACTAAATTACGAGTGGTGTTTGATGCTTCGGCCAAAACCACTAATGGAAAATCATTTAATGATTACCAGTTGAAGGGACCCACAATACAAGCAAAGCTCTCGGCAACCCTCCTCAACTGGCGTAAATATAAAGTGGCCATGCATGCTGACATAGAAAAAATGTACCGGATGATCGAGGTCCACCCAGATCATCAAAATTTCCAGCGTATACTTTGGCAGAATCCTAAAACGAAACAAATACAAGACTACAAACTAACAACAGTTACGTTTGGTACAACTTCAGCTCCATATCTGGCAGTACGCACTCTCCAGCAACTTGCACAAGATGAAAAACAAAACTGGCCCTTGGCTTCTAATGCAACATTGACAAGTTTCTATGTTGATGATTTGCTAACTGGAGCCGGCAGTGTGGCTGATGCAGTTAAACTACAAGGAGAATTAATAAGTATGCTGGCTGAAGGAGGTTTCAAATTGCGAAAATGGGCGAGCAATTCGCATGAATTATTGGAAGGCTTACCTGAGGAATATCGGGAATTGAAGAGTACTCTACCAATTACAGATGGAGACTCCATAAAAACTTTGGGAATCTGCTGGCATCCTATGTCTGACTTCTTTACATATGCAATTAATACAGACGGAATATGCAAGGTAACGACAAAACGAACCATCCTTTCCCAGGTTGCATCTTTGTACGATCCTTTGGGATGGCTAGCCCCGGTCATCATAGTTGCAAAAATCTTAATCCAAACTTTGTGGATCTTGGGAGGTGACTGGGATAGCCCGGTGTCTCGGGACATCGAAGATAAATGGGAAACCTTCAGGTCAGGTTTGCCGAATTTAAAGAAGTTGAAGGTTTCACGTTGGATATTATACGACCCTGAAACGGAGACACAACTGCACGGATTTTGCGATGCCTCTGAAAAGGCTTTCGCTGCGGTTGTTTACCTGCGAGTTAAAGAGAAAAATGGAAACATACAAACAACTCTACTCACAGCTAAAACAAAGGTAGCTCCCATAAAACCAACTACTATTCCACGGCTGGAATTAAATGGAGCTGTTATTCTTGCGAAGCTGCTGAAATCCATAATTCAGGATATGCACCTTGAAAACATACCCATTTTCGCATGGACAGATTCTACAATCACTTTACACTGGATCAAGGAGCATCCATCACGTTGGAAGATCTATGTGGCGAATCGTGTTGTGGAAATTCAAGAAATCATAAAGTATGACCATTGGCGGCACATCCCAACGAAACAAAACCCAGCAGATTTAGCATCTCGGGGCACAACAGTGTTAAATATGATTTACAATGACTTGTGGTGGCACGGGCCTGTGTGGTTGAGCAAACAAGAATCAGAATGGCCAGAATATAAGGAGATTACTAGTAAGACGGATCTAGAAGCCAAGCAACCGAGTGATAGGGCTGCTAATTTTTTAACAAATATCGAAAATAAGATTTTTTGTCGATATTCATCATTTACACGTTTAAAACGCATTGTAGCACTGCTTCAACGTTTTAAACATAATACTCAAAACCCTTCAGAAAAGGAAACCGGATATTTGACTTCGATAGAATTGCAAAGGGGAGAACTAACAATTTTGAGACTTGTACAAAAACTGGAATTCAGTGAAGAGTACGAAAATCTAAGTCAGAATAAACCAATTTTTAAGGGCAGCAAGCTTTTCACCTTAAATCCATTTATGGACAAAAATGGATTGATCAGAGTCGGTGGAAGATTGGAGCACGCATCTATTTCATACAATAGAAAACATCCAATCATTCTACCAAGAAAGCATATTGTGACATTGTTGATAATTAACAAAATACATTTAGAAACATGTCATGGCGGATCCACTCTAGTATTGAACACAAGCCGTGATCAATATTGGATATTGGATGGGAGAAGAAGCATAACAACACAGATGCACAAATGCATTTCGTGTGCTCGATATCGCAGCGCAAACCTTACACAGTTAATGGGGAATCTGCCATCAGCACGAATAAATATATCAAAACCATTCACTAAGGTTGGCATAGATTATGCTGGACCAGTGATGCTGAAATCCTCGAGGGTGAGAAATGCAAGGCTATACAAGGCCTACTTGTGTATATTTGTTTGTATGGCCACGAAGGCCATGCACATCGAACTGGTGTCTGACCTAACATCAGAAGGCTTTCTGGCTGCTTTAAGGCGATTCATTGCCCGCAGAGGATTATGCACGGACATTTTTTCCGACTGTGGCACAAATTTTGTCGGTGGTAAAACGATTTTGGACAAGGAAATGAAGGCAGCAATTAAAAGAGCCGAACCGGAAGCAGCTCAGCAGCTAGCTGAGAGAGCCATAACTTGGCATTTTAACCCACCAGCAGCCCCACACTTCGGGGGAATTTGGGAAGCCGGAGTAAAGGCAGTAAAGAATCATTTAAAACGAACGCTTGGACAAGCAAAGTGTACTTTTGAGGAATATGCGACAGTCCTTGCAGAAATCGAAGCGTGTTTGAATTCCAGACCATTGTGCAGGGTCCGAGACAATCCCGATGAATTTTTTGTGCTTACGCCTGCACACTTTCTGATTGGTCAAGATATGAACGCTCTGCCAGAATCAGATCTCGAAAAAAAAAATATACCATCACTACAAAGATGGAAATATTGCCAACTGTTGAGGAAACAGTTTTGGGACAAATGGTCAAGAGAATATTTAAATCACCTTCAACAACGACCAAAATGGTGCGCTAAGAGAGAGAATGTTAATGTTGGAGACATCGTTCTTGTGAAACAAGAAAATATGTCACCTACGAATTGGCCGCTAGGTAAAATTGAGGAGATATTTCCGGGCGCTGACAATTTGGTTCGAGTGGTCCAAATCCGAACTAAAAATGGATTATTGCAGAGACCAATATCAAAAATTTGTCCATTGCCAGTGGAGACTGGTGAGCAGACATAACTGATATCAACCCATGTCGTCATGTGCTTGCCGTTCTTCAATGAAGCACATTCACTCATTTGAGTGGTTTCATCTTCACTCATTTGAGCATTTTTATCTTCACTCAGTTGAACTTTTTCACCTTCACTCATTTAAACGTCATTTAACCATTTCACTTTCATTCATCCAAACACATTAGATATCGACATGGAAGACATCCTAGAAATCTCTGAGGAAGTCTATTTACCGTCATCCCCGAATAGCTCATCGGACCTGTTTCCAGATCCACCTCGTCGGCTGCCCCTAAAAGAGCGAAAAATGCAGCTGGAGATGGAGCAACCTTTAACCGCTCAACCGCGATGGGACACACCCCAGACCAACCCCCAGTTGGCTGAAGAAGCCATCATAAACGGTGGAAGTGCTGATTTGCATCGGCTTCATAAGTTAAGGCCAACATCAACCATCAACGAGTTGGACATGAGAGCGGAAAACAGCTTCCAGAAGTTTGTGACTAGGGAGGGGGTGGAGATATATCTACCAAAAGAAGTGTTGGACAGAATTAATTTTAAGGCTATTCAAAAAAAGAAAAGGAAGGAGCACACAATAAACTTGCCTGATCGGTATCAGGCAAGGCTTCGTGTGAGGGCGGATGGAACGATAATGTTCCATCATTATCACAAGCGGGGTGTTATAAAAAATTTAAAAAAAAGGGAACTTTTGAACGCAAGCGTTCAACGCGGGGGAGAATGTTCGTCGAACCTGCAAATATAGTAATTAAGAAAAAACAAAGAAAGCAAACGATGAATAAAATAAATACTTAAATAAGAACAAAATAAAACCGATTATTTACTTGTCCAAAGCAGAGTCCAGAAGCGGGTCCGAAAACAGCAATAAACCATGCAAGAAAGGATATTGTTGCGCGAACCCCATACTCTGGGCGGACCAGTTAAATACAAAAAAAAAAAAACACACGCGCACACAGGTTTGCTCCTGTGTTGCCCCCCGTGACAGGTGAGAAAAAGCGAAAGCTCTCTTACCTGTTACGGGAGGTAAAGCTAAACTTAAGTAGATTTTTGAAGTAACGCACTCGGAACTTGAAAACCACGAAACCAGCTTGACAGAAGTAAATATCAACAAAGGATACTGACATACGTCAAAGTCAAGGAGCAGTTTCGGGCAGATTCGGTGACATTGCCAGATTTGCCATTTAAGGGTCCGAAATGAGTTGAGTTTTTGGAGAGGTGGCTAAATCCACCATGTGGTGGATAGACCTCAACGGTTTGTTTGCGAAACAGCATCTGGAGGGGGAAGTTTTTTGATATAAAAGGGCTCAGGATTCAGAGCAATTGGTCAGTCTTCCTTTGAAAACTGGTTAGTACAGAATTACTACATGCCAACAGGTCAGTGTAATTTTAAATGCAACCTATCAGGACAGTACCAAATTAGCTTCAGGTTTAGGGCTTTCTTTTTCAAAGCTACAGAAGATTTTTATACGGAAAAATTTTCTGTGGTATATAATTCAGAGTTAGGATTTTATTTTTGCGGGTCCGCAGAAGATTTTCATACGGGAAAATTTTCTGTGGGATAAACTTCACGCTTGAGATCGCAGAAGATAGGAGTAGAAGACAAAAACCTATTTTTTGCATTGCTTTAGAGGGAGATTTTTTGTTTGAAAATAAAACTAGGGAATACATTTGCATAATTTGGGAGTTTTGTGATCTTTTTGAGTTGAATAAATCGAATGAAAACTTACGCTTCAATCTTTACTTTCTAAACCGCTACACTTTCCACCATTCCTAAGCTGAACAGAAGATACAACACGAATTGTAACCTGTTCAGGTCCTCGTTTTTTATTTTTCAGCTTAACAATAGTTGAACGATTCAATCGAACTTTAAAGAACATGATGTGGAAGGAGTTTAGCATGAATGGATCTTATAAGTGGCTTCAAATGATAAAGGAATTACTATATCAATATAATATGAAAAAGCATCGAACAATCCAAATGCGCCCTTGCGATGTCAATGCAGCCAATGAAAAGCAGCTCCTTACTACAATGTATAATCATATAAAGATTGCTGGCTTGCCCAGATATAAAGTAGGAGACTCTGTTCGTATTAGCAAATATAAACATGTATTCGAAAAAGGCTATACACCAAACTGGACTACTGAAGTTTTCAAGATCGCTAAAATTCAGGTGACTAACCCAGTCACATATATTCTTGAGGATTATCAAGGAAACCCAATCAAAGGTGGATTTTATGAAATGGAATTGCTGAAAGTCAAGCATCCACAGGTCTATCTTGTTGAAAAAATATTAAAAAGGGCCGGAAATAAAGTTTATGTTAAATGGCTGGGATTTTCATCTAAACATAACTCCTGGATAAATGCAAACGATGTATTATAATTAATTAATTGAAATAAAAAGCATTTTTAAACAAATATAAACTAGTTTTTTATTTTCCTTATTCAAGCACTCTTGTTTTATATATTTTATCACGATGGTTTTCATTAAAAATTGGTTCCAGGATTTTACTTGTATTGAGGATTCTTCGCTGAAATCGAAGCCTGTCGATTGCGTATATATGCCATTCTCCCTTACGACTAGCCCTGTAGGCGAAGTTCCACACATGAAGAATGTAGACTTTTGGTGTTAGAATAAATCGAACCCTTTTCTGCATTCTGCACAATTGTTTTTTGTGATTCTTGTATAAAAATTGATGAGGCGCTGAATTTCTTGATTGTACAGCTCCGCAGTATAACATCCGCAAGTATCTGGCCCTGTAGTTGCATCATCTTTTGACCATGAGCAGTTGGTGTAATGCTCACCATATTTAGAATTTACTTTATCCACATTTTCATATTGATAAAGAAATTTGTAGCCTTTTTCTATTCTATCCTTATGCTCTTCTAGCAGAATAATTGAGTATTCTTCAAGGAATTTCTTAATATTCATCTGAAATATTTGGTTGCTTTTGTCCTCCTTTAGCGGTTTGGTTGAATCTTTATAACTGTTCATTACCAGAACTTTATACAAACTAAGCCTTTTGTTTGCATTACAATCGATTTTATAGAATGTTGTGGAGGGTCAAGGAATATTATTGAGAAATATGAAAGATGTTTTTTGTTTTATGTATAATACATTTTATTTATTCTAATAATTATTATAATAATGGGTGGGTTCAAAATAAGATGCTGAATTCAAGTACTCAATGTTGTCTTGCTGTGTAAAGTTTAGATTAAATGTGGCACCAAGACGCCCCAAGTTTGTCACATAAAAGTTGCCCTGACGTCTGATTTCCTCCAGTGTGTTGTCGGGTAAGTTACCATATCTAGCTGGCAGGAACATTTGCTTATCTTGCAGCTGTAGTATGATTCGGTCTCCATATTTTGTTGCAATTTTCCTAATTCCATGGATTTTATAGGCTGAATGTTGCAGCATGTCAGACACTTTGATGAATGAATTAAATCCACAATTGTTGAGCACTTCTAATGCACTGCTATTTGCTGGTTGAGCTGATTTTTCTTCTTCTGTGATGGCGCATTTTATCTTCTGCTGAGGTTGAGCCATTTCCACTGTTTTTAATATTCCGACTATTCAAGTTGATCACTTTAAGGTACTCGGTGAACTGAAGTGGATCTTGCATGCTGCCTCTTTTATAGTAGGTTTTTATCTTCCGTCTCTTTCACTCTAGTTTTCTATCTCTTTTTCTTTAGTAAGGGGTATATCGAAATAAACATAATCACGAAGTTCTTCCCCCAAAGTGCATACTGTACAATTAATACAATCATGAATATTACAGCTTTCAGTATGAGACACTTGGTACTTTAACGTTAGATTCTCAGGCAGAAAATCTTTCAAATCACTCGGAAAACGCTCCAACTTTACACACACTAATAAGTCGCGGAAAGTTTCCAATTTTAGATCATCACAGCAACATTTTTCAGATAAGGTTCCCACATAACCGGCATGTTCATTCATGCTAAGGATCCCGACTTAGGATAAAATATGGGCCATTCTCCCATTCTCCCATTCTCCCATACCCGAAAAATTTAATTCCTTATCTAACGTGAAATATTACTTCCTTAAGGGATAAAATTGTGCACCAAATGTTCCAGTAAAACAGAAAAATCACAGCTGTGTGCAACTGTTGAGTTCTCAGAAATACTTCAGATAAGGTTCCCACATAACCGACATGTTCGTTCATGCTAAGGATCCCGACTTAGGATAAAATATGGACCATTCTCCCATTCTCCCATTCTCCCATACCCGAAAAATTTAATTCCTTATCTAACGTGAAATATTACTTCCTTAAGGGATAAAATTGAACACCAAATGTTCCAGTAAAACAGAAAAATCCCACGCCGTGAGGTACATGATCAATGCCTCTACCTGCAGAAAAGAGCTTAGCCTGCATAAGTATTTCAGATAAAACTCGATATAACGTGAGAAGTAAAGCTTTCGGCTGGTGGTGAGGGTAGTCCGCATCATGGACTTGAACCTCGAGGCGATCAGTAAAGCTATCAGTGGAGACTTACCTCATGAGCTTGACTCTAGACCCCAACTTGATCCTAGACTCCGACCAATATCCCAGTATTACATCCTATACTCCATCCAAACCCCCACTATATTACACCCTAGACAGAGACTTACTTCATAAGCTGACTCTAGACCCCAACCCACATCTCCAACTTGATCCTAGTCTCCAACAAATATCCCCATATTACACCCTAGACACACGCACAAGGGAGCTTTCATGGCCTAAAAACTGCTCCTAGACGTGGACGACGAGCTTTTGAAACCGTTTTGAGAATTTTGAGGCCCCTTTAAAAATACAAGGGAAATTGGCGCCGAACCGGCATAGCTTATCTACTCAGAAATTAGAGAAATGCAAAAAACCCGATAAAAATCTCCTATTTGTACGATTTTTTATTATTTTACGGCTCAGCAGCTAATAAAAATCAATAGGTAAAAAAACGAAATTCCTAAATATCGCCGATAGGGCTAGTTTTTTACCGTTAAATACTCGGTTTTAATTGCGAAAATTAGAGAAATGCAAAAAACCCGATAAAAATCTCCTATTTGTACGATTTTTTATTATTTTACGGCTCAGCAGCTAGTAAAAATCCATAGGTAAAAAAACGAAATTCTTAAATATTGCCGATAGGGCTAGTTTTTTGCCGTTAAATACTCGGTTTTAATTGTAGAAATTAGAGAAATGCAAAAAACCCGATAAAAATCTCCTATTTGTACGATTTTGTATTATTTTACGGCTCAGCAGCTAGTAAAAATCAATAGGTAAAAAAAAAAACCAAATTCTTAAATATCGCCGATAGGGCTAGTTTTTTGCCATTAAATACTCGGTTTTAATTGCAGAAATTAGAGAAATGCAAAAAACCCGATAAACATCTCCTATTTGTACGATTTTTTATTATTTTACGGCTCAGCAGCTAGTAAAAATCAATAGGTAAAAAAACGAAATTCTTAAATATCGCCGATAGGGCTAGTTTTTTGCCGTTGAATAGTCGATTTTAATTGCAAAAATTAGAGAAATGCAAAAAACCCGATAAAAATCTCCTATTTGTACGATTTTTTATTATTTTACTGCTCAGCAGCTGGTAAAAATCAATAGGTAAAAAAACGAAATTCTTAAATATCGCCGATAGGGCTAGTTTTTTGCTGTTAAATACTCGGTTTTAATTGCAGAAATTAGAGAAATGTAAAAAACCCGATAAAAATCTTCTATTTGTACGATTTTTTATTATTTTACGGCTCAGCAGCTAGTAAAAATCAATAGGTAAAAAAACGAAATTCTTAAATATCGCCGATAGGGCTAGTTTTTTGTCGTTAAATACTCGGTTTTAATTGCAGAAATTAGAGAAATTAAAAAAACCCGATAAAAATCTCCTATTTGTACGATTTTTTATTATTTTACGGCTCAGCAGCTAGTAAAAATCAATAGGTAAAAAAACGAAATTCTTAAATATCGCCGATAGGGCTAGTTTTTTGACGTTAAATACTCGGTTTTAATTGCAGAAATTAGAGAAATTAAAAAACCCGATAAAAATCTCCTATTTGTACGATTTTTTATTATTTTACGGCTCAGCAGCTAGTAAAAATCAATAGGTAAAAAAACGAAATTCTTAAATATCGCCGATAGGGCTAGTTTTTTGCCGTTAAATACTCGGTTTGAATTGCAGAAATTAGAGAAATGCAAAAAACCCCATAAAAATCTCCTATTTGTACGATTTTTTATTATTTTACGGCTCAGCAGCTAGTAAAAATCAATAGGTAAAAAAACGAAATTCTTAAATATCGCCGATAGGGCTAGTTTTTTGCCGTTAAATACTCGGTTTTAATTGCGGAAATTAGAGAAATGCAAAAAACCCGATAAAAATCTCCTATTTGTACGATTTTTTATTATTTTACTGCTCAGCAGCTGGTAAAAATCAATAGGTAAAAAAACGAAATTCTTAAATATCGCCGATAGGGCTAGTTTTTTGCCGTTAAATACTCGGTTTTAATTGCAGAAATTAGAGAAATGCAAAAAACCCGATAAAAATCTCCTATTTGTACGATTTTTTATTATTTTACGGCTCAGCAGCTAGTAAAAATCAATAGGTAAAAAAAAAAACCAAATTCTTAAATATCGCCGATAGGGCTAGTTTTTTGCCATTAAATACTCGGTTTTAATTGCAGAAATTAGAGAAATGCAAAAAACCCGATAAACATCTCCTATTTGTACGATTTTTTATTATTTTACGGCTCAGCAGCTAGTAAAAATCAATAGGTAAAAAAACGAAATTCTTAAATATCGCCGATAGGGCTAGTTTTTTGCCGTTGAATAGTCGATTTTAATTGCAAAAATTAGAGAAATGCAAAAAACCCGATAAAAATCTCCTATTTGTACGATTTTTTATTATTTTACTGCTCAGCAGCTGGTAAAAATCAATAGGTAAAAAAACGAAATTCTTAAATATCGCCGATAGGGCTAGTTTTTTGCTGTTAAATACTCGGTTTTAATTGCAGAAATTAGAGAAATGTAAAAAACCCGATAAAAATCTTCTATTTGTACGATTTTTTATTATTTTACGGCTCAGCAGCTAGTAAAAATCAATAGGTAAAAAAACGAAATTCTTAAATATCGCCGATAGGGCTAGTTTTTTGTCGTTAAATACTCGGTTTTAATTGCAGAAATTAGAGAAATTAAAAAAACCCGATAAAAATCTCCTATTTGTACGATTTTTTATTATTTTACGGCTCAGCAGCTAGTAAAAATCAATAGGTAAAAAAACGAAATTCTTAAATATCGCCGATAGGGCTAGTTTTTTGACGTTAAATACTCGGTTTTAATTGCAGAAATTAGAGAAATTAAAAAACCCGATAAAAATCTCCTATTTGTACGATTTTTTATTATTTTACGGCTCAGCAGCTAGTAAAAATCAATAGGTAAAAAAACGAAATTCTTAAATATCGCCGATAGGGCTAGTTTTTTGCCGTTAAATACTCGGTTTGAATTGCAGAAATTAGAGAAATGCAAAAAACCCCATAAAAATCTCCTATTTGTACGATTTTTTATTATTTTACGGCTCAGCAGCTAGTAAAAATCAATAGGTAAAAAAACGAAATTCTTAAATATCGCCGATAGGGCTAGTTTTTTGCCGTTAAATACTCGGTTTTAATTGCGGAAATTAGAGAAATGCAAAAAACCCGATAAAAATCTCCTATTTGTACGATTTTTTATTATTTTACTGCTCAGCAGCTGGTAAAAATCAATAGGTAAAAAAACGAAATTCTTAAATATCGCCGATAGGGCTAGTTTTTTGCCGTTAAATACTCGGTTTTAATTGCAGAAATTAGAGAAATGCAAAAAACCCGATAAAAATCTCCTATTTGTACGATTTTTTATTATTTTACGGCTCAGCAGCTAGTAAAAATCAATAGGTAAAAAAACGAAATTCTTAAATATCGCCGATAGGGCTAGTTTTTTGCCGTTAAATACTCGGTTTTAATTGCAGAAATTAGAGAAATGCAAAAAACCCGATAAAAATCTCCTATTTGTACGATTTTTTATTATTTTACGGCTCAGCAGCTGGTAAAAATTAATAGGTAAAAAAACGAAATTCTTAAATATCGCCGATAGGGCTAGTTTTTTGCCGTTAAATACTCGGTTTTAATTGCAGAAATTAGAGAAATGCAAAAAACCCGATAAAAATCTCCTATTTGTACGATTTTTTATTATTTTACGACTCAGCAGCTACTAAAAATCAATAGGTAAAAAAAAGAAAATCTTAAATATCGCCGATAGGGCTAGTTTTTTGCCGTTAAATACTCGGTTTTAATTGCAGAAATTAGAGAAATGCAAAAAACCCGATAACAATCTCCTATTTGTACGATTTTTTATTATTTTACGGCTCAGCAGCTAGTAAAAATCAATAGGTAAAAAAACGAAATTCTTAAATATCGCCGAGAGGGCTAGTTTTTTGCCTTTAAATACTCGGTTTTAATTGCAGAAATTAGAGAAATGCAAAAAACCCGATAAAAATCTCCTATTTGTACGATTTTTTATTATTTTACGGCTCAGCAGCTAGTAAAAATCAATAGGCAAAAAAAAGAAATTCTTAAATATCGCCGGTTGGGGTAGTTTTTTGCCGTTAAATACTCGGTTTTAATTGCAGAAATTAGAGAAATGCAAAAAACCCGATAAAAATCTCATATTTGTACGATTTTTTATTATTTTACGGCTCAGCAGCTAGTAAAAATCAATAGGTAAAAAAACGAAATTCTTAAATATCGCCGATAGGGCTAGTTTTTTGCCGTTAAATACTCGGTTTTAATTGCAGAAATTAGAGAAATGCAAAAAACCCGATAAAAATCTCATATTTGTACGATTTTTTATTATTTTACGGCTCAACAGCTAGCAAAAATCAATAGGTAAAAAAAAAACGAAATTCTTAAATATCGCCGATAGGGCTAGTTTTTTGCCATTAAATACTCGGTTTTAATTGCAGAAATTAGAGAAATGCAAAAAACCCGATAAAAATCTCCTATTTGTACGATTTTTTATTATTTTACGGTTCAGCAGCTAGTAAAAATCAATAGGTAAAAAAACGAAATTCTTAAATATCGCCGATAGGGCTAGTTTTTTGCCGTTAAATACTCGGTTTTAATTGCAGAAATTAGAGAAATGCAAAAAACCCGATAAACATCTCCTATTTGTACGATTTTTTATTATTTTACGGCTCAGCAGCTAGTAAAAATCAATAGGTAAAAAAACGAAATTCTTAAATATCGCCGATAGGGCTAGTTTTTTGCCGTTGAATAGTCGATTTTAATTGCAAAAATTAGAGAAATGCAAAAAACCCGATAAAAATCTCCTATTTGTACGATTTTTTATTATTTTACTGCTCAGCAGCTGGTAAAAATCAATAGGTAAAAAAACGAAATTCTTAAATATCGCCGATAGGGCTAGTTTTTTGCTGTTAAATACTCGGTTTTAATTGCAGAAATTAGAGAAATTAAAAAAACCCGATAAAAATCTCCTATTTGTACGATTTTTTATTATTTTACGGCTCAGCAGCTAGTAAAAATCAATAGGTAAAAAAACGAAATTCTTAAATATCGCCGATAGGGCTAGTTTTTTGGCGTTAAATACTCGGTTTGAATTGCAGAAATTAGAGAAATGCAAAAAACCCGATAAAAATCTCCTATTTGTACGATTTTTTATTATTTTACGGCTCAGCAGCTAGTAAAAATCAATAGGTAAAAAAACGAAATTCTTAAATATCGCCGATAGGGCTAGTTTTTTGCCGTTAAATACTCGGTTTTAATTGCGGAAATTAGAGAAATGCAAAAAACCCGATAAAAATCTCCTATTTGTACGATTTTTTATTATTTTACTGCTCAGCAGCTGGTAAAAATCAATAGGTAAAAAAACGAAATTCTTAAATATCGCCGATAGGGCTAGTTTTTTGCCGTTAAATACTCGGTTTTAATTGCAGAAATTAGAGAAATGCAAAAAACCCGATAAAAATCTCCTATTTGTACGATTTTTTATTATTTTACGGCTCAGCAGCTAGTAAAAATCAATAGGTAAAAAAACGAAATTCTTAAATATCGCCGATAGGGCTAGTTTTTTGCCGTTAAATACTCGGTTTTAATTGCAGAAATTAGAGAAATGCAAAAAACCCGATAAAAATCTCCTATTTGTACGATTTTTTATTATTTTACGGCTCAGCAGCTGGTAAAAATTAATAGGTAAAAAAACGAAATTCTTAAATATCGCCGATAGGGCTAGTTTTTTGCCGTTAAATACTCGGTTTTAATTGCAGAAATTAGAGAAATGCAAAAAACCCGATAAAAATCTCCTATTTGTACGATTTTTTATTATTTTACGACTCAGCAGCTACTAAAAATCAATAGGTAAAAAAAAGAAATTCTTAAATATCGCCGATAGGGCTAGTTTTTTGCCGTTAAATACTCGGTTTTAATTGCGGAAATTAGAGAAATGCAAAAAACCCGATAACAATCTCCTATTTGTACGATTTTTTATTATTTTACGGCTCAGCAGCTAGTAAAAATCAATAGGTAAAAAAACGAAATTCTTAAATATCGCCGATAGGGCTAGTTTTTTGCCTTTAAATACTCGGTTTTAATTGCAGAAATTAGAGAAATGCAAAAAACCCGATAAAAATCTCCTATTTGTACGATTTTTTATTATTTTACGGCTCAGCAGCTAGTAAAAATCAATAGGCAAAAAAACGAAATTCTTAAATATCGCCGATAGGGCTAGTTTTTTGCCGTTAAATACTCGGTTTTAATTGCAGAAATTAGAGAAATGCAAAAAACCCGATAAAAATCTCATATTTGTACGATTTTTTATTATTTTACGGCTCAGCAGCTAGTAAAAATCAATAGGTAAAAAAACGAAATTCTTAAATATCGCCGATAGGGCTAGTTTTTTGCCGTTAAATACTCGGTTTTAATTGCAGAAATTAGAGAAATGCAAAAAACCCGATAAAAATCTCATATTTGTACGATTTTTAATTATTTTACGGCTCAGCAGCTAGTAAAAATCAATAGGTAAAAAAAAAAACGAAATTCTTAAATATCGCCGATAGGGCTAGTTTTTTGCCATTAAATACTCGGTTTTAATTGCAGAAATTAGAGAAATGCAAAAAACCCGATAAAAATCTCCTATTTGTACGATTTTTTATTATTTTACGGTTCAGCAGGTAGTAAAAATCAATAGGTAAAAAAACGAAATTCTTAAATATCGCCGATAGGGCTAGTTTTTTGCCGTTAAATACTCGGTTTTAATTGCAGAAATTAGAGAAATGCAAAAAACCCGATAAACATCTCCTATTTGTACGATTTTTTATTATTTTACGGCTCAGCAGCTAGTAAAAATCAATAGTTAAAAAAACGAAATTCTTAAATATCGCCGATAGGGCTAGTTTTTTGCCGTTGAATAGTCGATTTTAATTGCAAAAATTAGAGAAATGCAAAAAACCCGATAAAAATCTCCTATTTGTACGATTTTTTATTATTTTACTGCTCAGCAGCTGGTAAAAATCAATAGGTAAAAAAACGAAATTCTTAAATATCGCCGATAGGGCTAGTTTTTTGCCGTTAAATACTCGGTTTTAATTGCAGAAATTAGAGAAATGCAAAAAACCCGATAAAAATCTCCTATTTGTACGATTTTTTATTATTTTACGGCTCAGCAGCTAGTAAAAATCAATAGGTAAAAAAACGAAATTCTTAAATATCGCCGATAGGGCTAGTTTTTTGCCGTTAAATACTCGGTTTTAATTGCAGAAATTAGAGAAATGCAAAAAACCCGATAAAAATCTCCTATTTGTACGATTTTTTATTATTTTACGGCTCAGCAGCTGGTAAAAATTAATAGGTAAAAAAACGAAATTCTTAAATATCGCCGATAGGGCTAGTTTTTTGCCGTTAAATACTCGGTTTTAATTGCAGAAATTAGAGAAATGCAAAAAACCCGATAAAAATCTCCTATTTGTACGATTTTTTATTATTTTACGACTCAGCAGCTACTAAAAATCAATAGGTAAAAAAAAGAAATTCTTAAATATCGCCGATAGGGCTAGTTTTTTGCCGTTAAATACTCGGTTTTAATTGCAGAAATTAGAGAAATGCAAAAAACCCGATAACAATCTCCTATTTGTACGATTTTTTATTATTTTACGGCTCAGCAGCTAGTAAAAATCAATAGGTAAAAAAACGAAATTCTTAAATATCGCCGAGAGGGCTAGTTTTTTGCCTTTAAATACTCGGTTTTAATTGCAGAAATTAGAGAAATGCAAAAACCCGATAAAAATCTCCTATTTGTACGATTTTTTATTATTTTACGGCTCAGCAGCTAGTAAAAATCAATAGGCAAAAAAAAGAAATTCTTAAATATCGCCGGTTGGGGTAGTTTTTTGCCGTTAAATACTCGGTTTTAATTGCAGAAATTAGAGAAATGCAAAAAACCCGATAAAAATCTCATATTTGTACGATTTTTTATTATTTTACGGCTCAGCAGCTAGTAAAAATCAATAGGTAAAAAAACGAAATTCTTAAATATCGCCGATAGGGCTAGTTTTTTGCCGTTAAATACTCGGTTTTAATTGCAGAAATTAGAGAAATGCAAAAAACCCGATAAAAATCTCATATTTGTACGATTTTTTATTATTTTACGGCTCAACAGCTAGCAAAAATCAATAGGTAAAAAAAAAAACGAAATTCTTAAATATCGCCGATAGGGCTAGTTTTTTGCCATTAAATACTCGGTTTTAATTGCAGAAATTAGAGAAATGCAAAAAACCCGATAAAAATCTCCTATTTGTACGATTTTTTATTATTTTACGGTTCAGCAGCTAGTAAAAATCAATAGGTAAAAAAACGAAATTCTTAAATATCGCCGATAGGGCTAGTTTTTTGCCGTTAAATACTCGGTTTTAATTGCAGAAATTAGAGAAATGCAAAAAACCCGATAAACATCTCCTATTTGTACGATTTTTTATTATTTTACGGCTCAGCAGCTAGTAAAAATCAATAGGTAAAAAAACGAAATTCTTAAATATCGCCGATAGGGCTAGTTTTTTGCCGTTGAATAGTCGATTTTAATTGCAAAAATTAGAGAAATGCAAAAAACCCGATAAAAATCTCCTATTTGTACGATTTTTTATTATTTTACTGCTCAGCAGCTGGTAAAAATCAATAGGTAAAAAAACGAAATTCTTAAATATCGCCGATAGGGCTAGTTTTTTGCTGTTAAATACTCGGTTTTAATTGCAGAAATTAGAGAAATTAAAAAAACCCGATAAAAATCTCCTATTTGTACGATTTTTTATTATTTTACGGCTCAGCAGCTAGTAAAAATCAATAGGTAAAAAAACGAAATTCTTAAATATCGCCGATAGGGCTAGTTTTTTGACGTTAAATACTCGGTTTGAATTGCAGAAATTAGAGAAATGCAAAAAACCCGATAAAAATCTCCTATTTGTACGATTTTTTATTATTTTACGGCTCAGCAGCTAGCAAAAATCAATAGGTAAAAAAACGAAATTCTTAAATATCGCCGATAGGGCTAGTTTTTTGCCGTTAAATACTCGGTTTTAATTGCGGAAATTAGAGAAATGCAAAAAACCCGATAAAAATCTCCTATTTGTACGATTTTTTATTATTTTACTGCTCAGCAGCTGGTAAAAATCAATAGGTAAAAAAACGAAATTCTTAAATATCGCCGATAGGGCTAGTTTTTTGCCGTTAAATACTCGGTTTTAATTGCAGAAATTAGAGAAATGCAAAAAACCCGATAAAAATCTCCTATTTGTACGATTTTTTATTATTTTACGGCTCAGCAGCTAGTAAAAATCAATAGGTAAAAAAACGAAATTCTTAAATATCGCCGATAGGGCTAGTTTTTTGCCGTTAAATACTCGGTTTTAATTGCAGAAATTAGAGAAATGCAAAAAACCCGATAAAAATCTCCTATTTGTACGATTTTTTATTATTTTACGGCTCAGCAGCTGGTAAAAATTAATAGGTAAAAAAACGAAATTCTTAAATATCGCCGATAGGGCTAGTTTTTTGCCGTTAAATACTCGGTTTTAATTGCAGAAATTAGAGAAATGCAAAAAACCCGATAAAAATCTCCTATTTGTACGATTTTTTATTATTTTACGACTCAGCAGCTACTAAAAATCAATAGGTAAAAAAAAGAAATTCTTAAATATCGCCGATAGGGCTAGTTTTTTGCCGTTAAATACTCGGTTTTAATTGCGGAAATTAGAGAAATGCAAAAAACCCGATAACAATCTCCTATTTGTACGATTTTTTATTATTTTACGGCTCAGCAGCTAGTAAAAATCAATAGGTAAAAAAACGAAATTCTTAAATATCGCCGATAGGGCTAGTTTTTTGCCTTTAAATACTCGGTTTTAATTGCAGAAATTAGAGAAATGCAAAAAACCCGATAAAAATCTCCTATTTGTACGATTTTTTATTATTTTACGGCTCAGCAGCTAGTAAAAATCAATAGGCAAAAAAACGAAATTCTTAAATATCGCCGATAGGGCTAGTTTTTTGCCGTTAAATACTCGGTTTTAATTGCAGAAATTAGAGAAATGCAAAAAACCCGATAAAAATCTCATATTTGTACGATTTTTTATTATTTTACGGCTCAGCAGCTAGTAAAAATCAATAGGTAAAAAAACGAAATTCTTAAATATCGCCGATAGGGCTAGTTTTTTGCCGTTAAATACTCGGTTTTAATTGCAGAAATTAGAGAAATGCAAAAAACCCGATAAAAATCTCATATTTGTACGATTTTTAATTATTTTACGGCTCAGCAGCTAGTAAAAATCAATAGGTAAAAAAAAAAACGAAATTCTTAAATATCGCCGATAGGGCTAGTTTTTTGCCATTAAATACTCGGTTTTAATTGCAGAAATTAGAGAAATGCAAAAAACCCGATAAAAATCTCCTATTTGTACGATTTTTTATTATTTTACGGTTCAGCAGGTAGTAAAAATCAATAGGTAAAAAAACGAAATTCTTAAATATCGCCGATAGGGCTAGTTTTTTGCCGTTAAATACTCGGTTTTAATTGCAGAAATTAGAGAAATGCAAAAAACCCGATAAACATCTCCTATTTGTACGATTTTTTATTATTTTACGGCTCAGCAGCTAGTAAAAATCAATAGGTAAAAAAACGAAATTCTTAAATATCGCCGATAGGGCTAGTTTTTTGCCGTTGAATAGTCGATTTTAATTGCAAAAATTAGAGAAATGCAAAAAACCCGATAAAAATCTCCTATTTGTACGATTTTTTATTATTTTACTGCTCAGCAGCTGGTAAAAATCAATAGGTAAAAAAACGAAAGTAGATAAGCTATGGGAGTTCTGCGCCAATTTCCCTTGTATTTTTAAAGGGGCCTCAAAATTCTCAAAACGGTTTCAAAAGCTCGTCGTCCACGTCTAGGAGCAGTTTTTAGGCCATGAAAGCTCCCTTGTGCGTGTGTCTAGGGTGTAATATGGGGATATTTGTTGGAGACTAGGATCAAGTTGGAGATGTGGGTTGGGGTCTAGAGTCAGCTTATGAAGTAAGTCTCTGTCTAGGGTGTAATATAGTGGGGGTTTGGATGGAGTATAGGATGTAATACTGGGATATTGGTCGGAGTCTAGGATCAAGTTGGGGTCTAGAGTCAAGCTCATGAGGTAAGTCTCCACTGATAGCTTTACTGATCGCCTCGAGGTTCAAGTCCATGATGCGGACTACCCTCACCACCAGCCGAAAGCTTTACTTCTCACGTTATATCGAGCCTTATCTGAAATACTTATGCGGGCTAAGCCCTTTTCTGCAGGTAGAGGCATTGATCATGTACCTCACGGCGTGGGATTTTTCTATTTTACTGGAACATTTGGTGTTCAATTTTATCCCTTAAGGAAGTAATATTTCACGTTAGATAAGGAATTAAATTTTTCGGGTATGGGAGAATGGGAGAATGGGAGAATGGTCCATATTTTATCCTAAGTCGGGATCCTTAGCATGAACGAACATGTCGGTTATGTGGGAACCTTATCTGAAGTATTTCTGAGAACTCAACAGGGGCACACAGCTGTGATTTTTCTGTTTTACTGTAACATTTGGTGCACAATTTTATCCCTTTAGGAAGTAATATTTTACGTTAGATTAGGAATGAAATTTTTAGGGTACGGATGAATGATAGTTTATGTTACGTGGGAACCTTATCTAAAGTATTTATGAGAACAGGTGCACACAAGCACGATTTTTCTGTTTTACATAATCAAATTTTCATTCAATATACTTCACACTTGAGATTTTCAAGTTGAGTATAAATAGAGGATGTTATGCAATTATATCCTTCAGTAGTCGTCAACATATTCAGTCCTTCCCTTAAATTTTAACTTATCCGATTGTGCGAGGTATATTTTATTTATTTGCATACACTATATTACTATATCGTGAAATGTGGATGTGGTACGCAGCTGAGTCATGGCCAGAGGCTGTAGATTTGGACAGTGCAATTAGACGCATTAAATCTCAATTTCAATGTCATCAGCAAGATGCAATACTTAATCAAAATAGGGGATATGACAACAGGGATGAGCAATATTATAAAGATCGAGAACAGCTATTTAGCTGTGGTCTTATTTTATGTGAAAAATATTGTTGTGATGAAATAAAATTGGAAACTTTCTGTGACTTACTAGTGTGCATAAAGTTGGAGCGTTTTCTGAGCGATTTGAAAGATTTTCTACCTGAGAATCTAGTGTTAAAGTACCAAGTGCCTCATACTGAAAGTTGTAATATTCATGATTATATTAATTGTACAGGATGCACTTTAGGGGAAGAACTTCGTGATTATGTTTATTTCGATATACCCCTTACTAAAGAAAAAGAGATAGAAAACTAGAGTGAAAGAGACGGAAGATAGAAACGTGCCGTGCATTAAAGTGATCAGCTTAAATAGATGAAATAATAAAAAAAGTGAAAATCAGCTCAACCGCTAAATAGCGTAGCATTAGAAGTGATCAACAATTGTGGATTTAATCCATTCATTAATGTATCTAATATGGAGCAGCATACGGCATATAAAATCCATGGGATCAAGAAAATTACAGCAAAATATGGAAGCCGTATCACAGTGGAGTTGCAGGATAAGCAAATGTTCCTGCCGGCTAGATATGGCAACTAACCCGACAGCACACTGGAGGAAATCAGACGTCAGGGCAACGTCTATGTGACAAACTTGGGCCCTCTTGATGATTTATTTAATCTAAACTTTACACAGCATGATAACAGCAACGTTGAATACTTGAATTCATTATCCTATTTTGTACACAAACCATTATTATAATAATTGTTAGAATAAATAAAATGTATTATACATAAAACAAAAAACATATTTCATATTTCACAATAATATTCCCTGACCTCCACAACGTTCTATAAAAATGGATTGTAATACAGACAGAGGTTAGTTTACATGAGGTTCCGCTAATGAGCGGCTATAAAAATTCAATCAAACTGCTAAAGGAAGACGGAGACAAAGGAAATATACCAAAAAAGAATTAAAGTACCCGATAAATTCTTCTAATGATAAGTAAATCAGTTATTAAGTGAAACCAAGCATCTGAAAGTAAAAATACCTCACCCATAACCATACGTTATCACAAAATAAAAGGTAAGTAATGAAAATCAACTTTCTAAGCAACCGGCCAAGCCAGCTAAATATTTCAGATGAGTATTAAGGAATTCCTTGAAGAGTGCTCTATTATTCAGCTAGAAGAGCATAATGATAGAATAGAAAAAGGCCACAAATTTCTTTATCAATATGAAAATGTTGATAAAGTAAATTCTAAATATGGTGAGCATTACACCAACTGCTCATGATCGAAAGATGATGCAATCGCAGGACCAGATACTTGCGGATGTTATACAGCAGAGCAACACAATCAAGAAATTGAGCTCCTCATCAATTTTTATATGAGAATCACAAGAAACAGCTGTGGAGAATGCAGAATCAAGGGTTCGCTTTATACTAACACCAGAAGCACACATTTTTCATGTGTGGAACTCTGTCTATAGAGATAGTCGTAAGGGTGAATGGCATATGCCATATGCGCAATCGACAGTCTTCGATTTTAACAGAGAATCTTGAATCTTGAATACAAGTCAAATCCTGGAACCAATATTGAATCAAAACCATCGCAACGAAATATATAAAATAAGAATGAAAGAATGTGGCAAGTAAAACGCTAGTTTATATTTTTAAAACTAATTTTTAATTCTGTTAATCATAATACATCGTTTTTCAATTATTCAAGAGTTATGTTTCGATGAAAATCTCAATCATTTAACAAAAACTTTATATCCAGCCTTGTTCAGTTAAATTTCTAGAGCTTTCTGAATGTTTTTCCGTGATTCATCATCTTGTATCCGAATTTATCTATCATCATAGTTTTAATTGTAGCGTCAGCAATTGTATCAGGTTCGTCAAGGTTTGTGATGTGTTTGAATACCAAATCACAGTTCCCATTCGGGGTTAAAATAAATCCAATTCCTGTAGGTTCTATTGAGTCTTGTTCACCAGCAGCATGGACTTTCCAGCAGGGCCAGGTGGACCAGGAGGGGCTTCCACTTACTACTTCTTATTGATCTACCAAACTTGTCAACGCTCATTTTCGAAATGTGATATAAATAATTTTATAAGTGTTGATATTTATTCAATTATATCAGCTCCCCGCAACTCAGCAATAATTGATATTATTTCATTATCATGGCTATTATTTCCTGCCTGTTTTGATGCTATTAGTATACGAAGTCGGTCAACTAATGTATCGGGATCATTCCAATAGACATACTCAATGTTTTCCTTGGGAATCCTCATTATTCCCATCCCTTTATGTGGTTTAGGAGTTCGAATCAACTTCTTTATTATGTTTTTATATTTATAGGTATTTGTTCCTCTTATTTGTTTATTCTCATTAAAATCACGTCTGTGCGCGCATGTATCGTTTAAAATCGATTGATAATTGGTCAAGTCTTCTCTATTGTAACCAGTGGGACGTTTCATAAAAATCAGTTCAGATAAACCTTTGGTTATCTTGTATGGTCTATCGCAAATAACAAGATTTTCATCCTCTACTTTCAATGTTGAATTGCCAATCATCAACCCATCGCTGCTGTTATAATGCACACCGTAAGTTTTATCAACTCCGTCACTTTCACGACTAACTAATTGTTTATATTTATTCAATATCTGGTGAGGTGAACTTCGCTCTTTTAATGTAGATGAATGTATTGGTGTAGTAAACTCCTCATTTTCGCTATCACTCTCAACATCATCATCTTTTTCCTCCCCCTCACCATCTTCATCATCGTCGTCATCCTTTCCTTCTTCATTATCATCATCCTCTAATGCTGGTATAGGGGTACTAGTAGATTCCATCTTTAAATATTTTCGTGCTGAGGGAGTGTATATATCACCACTTCTTTGACTTTTCTCTTGTTTAGGTTCTAACTTAATTTCTTCCTTAGGCTCAAGCTTAACTGATGATGTTAGCTCTTTAAGTGTGTTGGTAATTGGCTTAAATGTTTCCTCCAACCGAGCCTCTGCCTCGATTTTACTAGCTTTTAATGCATCGTATTTTTTTCGTATAGCATTGCTTGTCTTTATAATATCATTTATCAGCTTTTCATCCATTTTACTCTTCAGTTTAGAGCTATACAGGTAGACAGATACAGGCTTGTAAGCAGCTATTGAACATATAACTATATCAATATGAGTACTCCCGCCGACTGATGATGGTAATTGAATTTCTCTTCCTTTTATAGGCTTATGAAGGAAGTCTTCAATATCAAATTTATAGAAAACTTTGAGTTTCCCAATTTAGGAATCAAGTAATTTTCACTTTATGAATGTAATGATACTGTTCTACACTATTCCCTCATTAGTTTAGTAGGCCTGAATCGTTGATGTAGTTTCACAATTATATTTATAGTTTTAAAACCGTACCAGCTGTACCAGCTATACCAGCTATACCAGCTATACCAGTTATACAGCTATACCAGCTATACAGACAGCTATACAGCTATACCAGGCTGTTATAGCTGTATAGCTGTCTGTATAGCTGTCTGTATAGCTGTCTGTATAGCTGTATAGCTGTCTGTATACCAGCTATACCAGCTATACCAGCTATACAGACAGCTATACAGGTATAGCTGGTATAGCTGGTATAGCTGGTATAGCTGGTATAGCTGGTATAGCTGGTATAGCTGGTATAGCTGGTATAGCTGGTATAGCTGGTATACAGACAGCTATACAGCTATATACAGACAGCTATACAGCTATACCTATATAGCTGTCTGTATACCAGCTATACCAGCTATACCAGCTGTATAGCTGTCTGTATAGCTGTATAGCTGTCTGTATACCAGCTATACCAGCTATACCAGCTATACCAGCTATACCAGCTATACCAGCTATACCAGCTATACCAGCTATACCAGCTATACCAGCTATACCAGCTATACCTGTATAGCTGTCTGTATAGCTGGTATAGCTGGTATAGCTGGTATACAGACAGCTATACAGCTATACAGACAGCTATACAGACAGCTATACAGACAGCTATACAGCTATAACAGCCTGGTATAGCTGTATAGCTGTCTGTATAGCTGGTATAGCTGTATAACTGGTATAGCTGGTATAGCTGGTATAGCTGGTACAGCTGGTACGGTTTTAAAACTATAAATATAATTGTGAAACTACATCAACGATTCAGGCCTACTAAACTAATGAGGGAATAGTGTAGAACAGTATCATTACATTCATAAAGTGAAAATTACTTGATTCCTAAATTGGGAAACTCAAAGTTTTCTATAAATTTGATATTGAAGACTTCCTTCATAAGCCTATAAAAGGAAGAGAAATTCAATTACCATCATCAGTCGGCGGGAGTACTCATATTGATATAGTTATATGTTCAATAGCTGCTTACAAGCCTGTATCTGTCTACCTGTATAGCTCTAAACTGAAGAGTAAAATGGATGAAAAGCTGATAAATGATAATATAAAGACAAGCAATGCTATACGAAAAAAATACGATGCATTAAAAGCTAGTAAAATCGAGGCAGAGGCTCGGTTGGAGGAAACATTTAAGCCAATTACCAACACACTTAAAGAGCTAACATCATCAGTTAAGCTTGAGCCTAAGGAAGAAATTAAGTTAGAACCTAAACAAGAGAAAAGTCAAAGAAGTGGTGATATATACACTCCCTCAGCACGAAAATATTTAAAGATGGAATCTACTAGTACCCCTATACCAGCATTAGAGGATGATGATAATGAAGAAGGAAAGGATGACGACGATGATGAAGATGGTGAGGGGGAGGAAAAAGATGATGATGTTGAGAGTGATAGCGAAAATGAGGAGTTTACTACACCAATACATTCA
The DNA here is from genome assembly GCA_963920795.1 of Eutolmus rufibarbis. Lineage (NCBI taxonomy): Eukaryota > Metazoa > Arthropoda > Insecta > Diptera > Asilidae > Eutolmus > Eutolmus rufibarbis. The sequence goes on along the minus strand of OY987204.1, from coordinate 41,524,890 downwards.
TCTACATTAAAAGAGCGAAGTTCACCTCACCAGATATTGAATAAATATAAACAATTAGTTAGTCGTGAAAGTGACGGAGTTGATAAAACTTACGGTGTGCATTATAACAGCAGCGATGGGTTGATGATTGGCAATTCAACATTGAAAGTAGAGGATGAAAATCTTGTTATTTGCGATAGACCATACAAGATAACCAAAGGTTTATCTGAACTGATTTTTATGAAACGTCCCACTGGTTACAATAGAGAAGACTTGACCAATTATCAATCGATTTTAAACGATACATGCGCGCACAGACGTGATTTTAATGAGAATAAACAAATAAGAGGAACAAATACCTATAAATATAAAAACATAATAAAGAAGTTGATTCGAACTCCTAAACCACATAAAGGGATGGGAATAATGAGGATTCCCAAGGAAAACATTGAGTATGTCTATTGGAATGATCCCGATACATTAGTTGACCGACTTCGTATACTAATAGCATCAAAACAGGCAGGAAATAATAGCCATGATAATGAAATAATATCAATTATTGCTGAGTTGCGGGGAGCTGATATAATTGAATAAATATCAACACTTATAAAATTATTTATATCACATTTCGAAAATGAGCGTTGACAAGTTTGGTAGATCAATAAGAAGTAGTAAGTGGAAGCCCCTCCTGGTCCACCTGGCCCTGCTGGAAAGTCCATGCTGCTGGTGAACAAGACTCAATAGAACCTACAGGAATTGGATTTATTTTAACCCCGAATGGGAACTGTGATTTGGTATTCAAACACATCACAAACCTTGACGAACCTGATACAATTGCTGACGCTACAATTAAAACTATGATGATAGATAAATTCGGATACAAGATGATGAATCACGGAAAAACATTCAGAAAGCTCTAGAAATTTAACTGAACAAGGCTGGATATAAAGTTTTTGTTAAATGATTGAGATTTTCATCGAAACATAACTCTTGAATAATTGAAAAACGATGTATTATGATTAACAGAATTAAAAATTAGTTTTAAAAATATAAACTAGCGTTTTACTTGCCACATTCTTTCATTCTTATTTTATATATTTCGTTGCGATGGTTTTGATTCAATATTGGTTCCAGGATTTGACTTGTATTCAAGATTCAAGATTCTCTGTTAAAATCGAAGACTGTCGATTGCGCATATGGCATATGCCATTCACCCTTACGACTATCTCTATAGACAGAGTTCCACACATGAAAAATGTGTGCTTCTGGTGTTAGTATAAAGCGAACCCTTGATTCTGCATTCTCCACAGCTGTTTCTTGTGATTCTCATATAAAAATTGATGAGGAGCTCAATTTCTTGATTGTGTTGCTCTGCTGTATAACATCCGCAAGTATCTGGTCCTGCGATTGCATCATCTTTCGATCATGAGCAGTTGGTGTAATGCTCACCATATTTAGAATTTACTTTATCAACATTTTCATATTGATAAAGAAATTTGTGGCCTTTTTCTATTCTATCATTATGCTCTTCTAGCTGAATAATAGAGCACTCTTCAAGGAATTCCTTAATACTCATCTGAAATATTTAGCTGGCTTGGCCGGTTGCTTAGAAAGTTGATTTTCATTACTTACCTTTTATTTTGTGATAACGTATGGTTATGGGTGAGGTATTTTTACTTTCAGATGCTTGGTTTCACTTAATAACTGATTTACTTATCATTAGAAGAATTTATCGGGTACTTTAATTCTTTTTTGGTATATTTCCTTTGTCTCCGTCTTCCTTTAGCAGTTTGATTGAATTTTTATAGCCGCTCATTAGCGGAACCTCATGTAAACTAACCTCTGTCTGTATTACAATCCATTTTTATAGAACGTTGTGGAGGTCAGGGAATATTATTGTGAAATATGAAATATGTTTTTTGTTTTATGTATAATACATTTTATTTATTCTAACAATTATTATAATAATGGTTTGTGTACAAAATAGGATAATGAATTCAAGTATTCAACGTTGCTGTTATCATGCTGTGTAAAGTTTAGATTAAATAAATCATCAAGAGGGCCCAAGTTTGTCACATAGACGTTGCCCTGACGTCTGATTTCCTCCAGTGTGCTGTCGGGTAAGTTGCCATATCTAGCCGGCAGGAACATTTGCTTATCCTGCAACTCCACTGTGATACGGCTTCCATATTTTGCTGTAATTTTCTTGATCCCATGGATTTTATATGCCGTATGCTGCTCCATATTAGATACATTAATGAATGGATTAAATCCACAATTGTTGATCACTTCTAATGCTACGCTATTTAGCGGTTGAGCTGATTTTCACTTTTTTTATTATTTCATCTATTTAAGCTGATCACTTTAATGCACGGCACGTTTCTATCTTCCGTCTCTTTCACTCTAGTTTTCTATCTCTTTTTCTTTAGTAAGGGGTATATCGAAATAAACATAATCACGAAGTTCTTCCCCTAAAGTGCATCCTGTACAATTAATATAATCATGAATATTACAACTTTCAGTATGAGGCACTTGGTACTTTAACACTAGATTCTCAGGTAGAAAATCTTTCAAATCGCTCAGAAAACGCTCCAACTTTATGCACACTAGTAAGTCACAGAAAGTTTCCAATTTTATTTCATCACAACAATATTTTTCACATAAAATAAGACCACAGCTAAATAGCTGTTCTCGATCTTTATAATATTGCTCATCCCTGTTGTCATATCCCCTATTTTGATTAAGTATTGCATCTTGCTGATGACATTGAAATTGAGATTTAATGCGTCTAATTGCACTGTCCAAATCTACAGCCTCTGGCCATGACTCAGCTGCGTACCACATCCACATTTCACGATATAGTAATATAGTGTATGCAAATAAATAAAATATACCTCGCACAATCGGATAAGTTAAAATTTAAGGGAAGGACTGAATATGTTGACGACTACTGAAGGATATAATTGCATAACATCCTCTATTTATACTCAACTTGAAAATCTCAAGTGTGAAGTATATTGAATGAAAATTTGATTATGTAAAACAGAAAAATCGTGCTTGTGTGCACCTGTTCTCATAAATACTTTAGATAAGGTTCCCACGTAACATAAACTATCATTCATCCGTACCCTAAAAATTTCATTCCTAATCTAACGTAAAATATTACTTCCTAAAGGGATAAAATTGTGCACCAAATGTTACAGTAAAACAGAAAAATCACAGCTGTGTGCCCCTGTTGAGTTCTCAGAAATACTTCAGATAAGGTTCCCACATAACCGACATGTTCGTTCATGCTAAGGATCCCGACTTAGGATAAAATATGGACCATTCTCCCATTCTCCCATTCTCCCATACCCGAAAAATTTAATTCCTTATCTAACGTGAAATATTACTTCCTTAAGGGATAAAATTGAACACCAAATGTTCCAGTAAAATAGAAAAATCCCACGCCGTGAGGTACATGATCAATGCCTCTACCTGCAGAAAAGGGCTTAGCCCGCATAAGTATTTCAGATAAGGCTCGATATAACGTGAGAAGTAAAGCTTTCGGCTGGTGGTGAGGGTAGTCCGCATCATGGACTTGAACCTCGAGGCGATCAGTAAAGCTATCAGTGGAGACTTACCTCATGAGCTTGACTCTAGACCCCAACTTGATCCTAGACTCCGACCAATATCCCAGTATTACATCCTATACTCCATCCAAACCCCCACTATATTACACCCTAGACAGAGACTTACTTCATAAGCTGACTCTAGACCCCAACCCACATCTCCAACTTGATCCTAGTCTCCAACAAATATCCCCATATTACACCCTAGACACACGCACAAGGGAGCTTTCATGGCCTAAAAACTGCTCCTAGACGTGGACGACGAGCTTTTGAAACCGTTTTGAGAATTTTGAGGCCCCTTTAAAAATACAAGGGAAATTGGCGCAGAACTCCCATAGCTTATCTACTAACGAAATTCTTAAATATCGCCGATAGGGCTAGTTTTTTGCTGTTAAATACTCGGTTTTAATTGCAGAAATTAGAGAAATGTAAAAAACCCGATAAAAATCTTCTATTTGTACGATTTTTTATTATTTTACGGCTCAGCAGCTAGTAAAAATCCATAGGTAAAAAAACGAAATTCTTAAATATCGCCGATAGGGCTAGTTTTTTGTCGTTAAATACTCGGTTTTAATTGCAGAAATTAGAGAAATTAAAAAAACCCGATAAAAATCTCCTATTTGTACGATTTTTTATTATTTTACGGCTCAGCAGCTAGTAAAAATCAATAGGTAAAAAAACGAAATTCTTAAATATCGCCGATAGGGCTAGTTTTTTGACGTTAAATACTCGGTTTTAATTGCAGAAATTAGAGAAATTAAAAAAACCCGATAAAAATCTCCTATTTGTACGATTTTTTATTATTTTACGGCTCAGCAGCTAGTAAAAATCAATAGGTAAAAAAACGAAATTCTTAAATATCGCCGATAGGGCTAGTTTTTTGGCGTTAAATACTCGGTTTGAATTGCAGAAATTAGAGAAATGCAAAAAACCCGATAAAAATCTCCTATTTGTACGATTTTTTATTATTTTACGGCTCAGCAGCTAGTAAAAATCAATAGGTAAAAAAACGAAATTCTTAAATATCGCCGATAGGGCTAGTTTTTTGCCGTTAAATACTCGGTTTTAATTGCGGAAATTAGAGAAATGCAAAAAACCCGATAAAAATCTCCTATTTGTACGATTTTTTATTATTTTACTGCTCAGCAGCTGGTAAAAATCAATAGGTAAAAAAACGAAATTCTTAAATATCGCCGATAGGGCTAGTTTTTTGCCGTTAAATACTCGGTTTTAATTGCAGAAATTAGAGAAATGCAAAAAACCCGATAAAAATCTCCTATTTGTACGATTTTTTATTATTTTACGGCTCAGCAGCTAGTAAAAATCAATAGGTAAAAAAACGAAATTCTTAAATATCGCCGATGGGGCTAGTTTTTTGCCGTTAAATACTCGGTTTTAATTGCAGAAATTAGAGAAATGCAAAAAACCCGATAAAAATCTCCTATTTGTACGATTTTTTATTATTTTACTGCTCAGCAGCTGGTAAAAATCAATAGGTAAAAAAACGAAATTCTTAAATATCGCCGATAGGGCTAGTTTTTTGCTGTTAAATACTCGGTTTTAATTGCAGAAATTAGAGAAATGTAAAAAACCCGATAAAAATCTTCTATTTGTACGATTTTTTATTATTTTACGGCTCAGCAGCTAGTAAAAATCCATAGGTAAAAAAACGAAATTCTTAAATATCGCCGATAGGGCTAGTTTTTTGTCGTTAAATACTCGGTTTTAATTGGAGAAATTAGAGAAATTAAAAAAACCCGATAAAAATCTCCTATTTGTACGATTTTTTATTATTTTACGGCTCAGCAGCTAGTAGAAATCAATAGGTAAAAAAACGAAATTCTTAAATATCGCCGATAGGGCTAGTTTTTTGGCGTTAAATACTCGGTTTGAATTGCAGAAATTAGAGAAATGCAAAAAACCCGATAAAAATCTCCTATTTGTACGATTTTTTATTATTTTACGGCTCAGCAGCTAGTAAAAATCAATAGGTAAAAAAACGAAATTCTTAAATATCGCCGATAGGGCTAGTTTTTTGACGCTAAATACTCGGTTTTAATTGCAGAAATTAGAGAAATGCAAAAAACCCGATAAAAATCTCCTATTTGTACGATTTTTTATTATTTTACGGCTCAGCAGCTAGTAAAAATCAATAGGTAAAAAAACGAAATTCTTAAATATCGCCGATAGGGCTAGTTTTTTGGCGTTAAATACTCGGTTTGAATTGCAGAAATTAGAGAAATGCAAAAAACCCGATAAAAATCTCCTATTTGTACGATTTTTTATTATTTTACGGCTCAGCAGCTAGTAAAAATCAATAGGTAAAAAAACGAAATTCTTAAATATCGCCGATAGGGCTAGTTTTTTGCCGTTAAATACTCGGTTTTAATTGCGGAAATTAGAGAAATGCAAAAAACCCGATAAAAATCTCCTATTTGTACGATTTTTTATTATTTTACTGCTCAGCAGCTGGTAAAAATCAATAGGTAAAAAAACGAAATTCTTAAATATCGCCGATAGGGCTAGTTTTTTGCCGTTAAATACTCGGTTTTAATTGCAGAAATTAGAGAAATGCAAAAAACCCGATAAAAATCTCCTATTTGTACGATTTTTTATTATTTTACGGCTCAGCAGCTAGTAAAAATCAATAGGTAAAAAAACGAAATTCTTAAATATCGCCGATAGGGCTAGTTTTTTGCCGTTAAATACTCGGTTTTAATTGCAGAAATTAGAGAAATGCAAAAAACCCGATAAAAATCTCCTATTTGTACGATTTTTTATTATTTTACGGCTCAGCAGCTGGTAAAAATTAATAGGTAAAAAAACGAAATTCTTAAATATCGCCGATAGGGCTAGTTTTTTGCCGTTAAATACTCGGTTTTAATTGCAGAAATTAGAGAAATGCAAAAAACCCGATAAAAATCTCCTATTTGTACGATTTTTTATTATTTTACGACTCAGCAGCTACTAAAAATCAATAGGTAAAAAAAAGAAATTCTTAAATATCGCCGATAGGGCTAGTTTTTTGCCGTTAAATACTCGGTTTTAATTGCAGAAATTAGAGAAATGCAAAAAACCCGATAAAAATCTCCTATTTGTACGATTTTTTATTATTTTACGGCTCAGCAGCTAGTAAAAATCAATAGGTAAAAAAACGAAATTCTTAAATATCGCCGACAGGGCTAGTTTTTTGCCGTTAAATACTCGGTTTGAATTGCAGAAATTAGAGAAATGCAAAAAACCCGATAAAAATCTCCTATTTGTACGATTTTTTATTATTTTACGGCTCAGCAGCTAGTAAAAATCAATAGGTAAAAAAACGAAATTCTTAAATATCGCCGATAGGGCTAGTTTTTTGCCGTTAAATACTCGGTTTTAATTGCGAAAATTAGAGAAATGCAAAAAACCCGATAAAAATCTCCTATTTGTACGATTTTTTATTATTTTACGGCTCAGCAGCTAGTAAAAATCCATAGGTAAAAAAACGAAATTCTTAAATATTGCCGATAGGGCTAGTTTTTTGCCGTTAAATACTCGGTTTTAATTGTAGAAATTAGAGAAATGCAAAAAACCCGATAAAAATCTCCTATTTGTACGATTTTGTATTATTTTACGGCTCAGCAGCTAGTAAAAATCAATAGGTAAAAAAAAAAACGAAATTCTTAAATATCGCCGATAGGGCTAGTTTTTTGCCATTAAATACTCGGTTTTAATTGCAGAAATTAGAGAAATGCAAAAAACCCGATAAACATCTCCTATTTGTACGATTTTTTATTATTTTACGGCTCAGCAGCTAGTAAAAATCAATAGGTAAAAAAACGAAATTCTTAAATATCGCCGATAGGGCTAGTTTTTTGCCGTTGAATAGTCGATTTTAATTGCAAAAATTAGAGAAATGCAAAAAACCCGATAAAAATCTCCTATATGTACGATTTTTTATTATTTTACTGCTCAGCAGCTGGTAAAAATCAATAGGTAAAAAAACGAAATTCTTAAATATCGCCGATAGGGCTAGTTTTTTGCTGTTAAATACTCGGTTTTAATTGCAGAAATTAGAGAAATGTAAAAAACCCGATAAAAATCTTCTATTTGTACGATTTTTTATTATTTTACGGCTCAGCAGCTAGTAAAAATCCATAGGTAAAAAAACGAAATTCTTAAATATCGCCGATAGGGCTAGTTTTTTTTCGTTAAATACTCGGTTTTAATTGCAGAAATTAGAGAAATTAAAAAAACCCGATAAAAATCTCCTATTTGTACGATTTTTTATTATTTTACGGCTCAGCAGCTAGTAAAAATCAATAGGTAAAAAACGAAATTCTTAAATATCGCCGATAGGGCTAGTTTTTTGACGTTAAATACTCGGTTTTAATTGCAGAAATTAGAGAAATTAAAAAAACCCGATAAAAATCTCCTATTTGTACGATTTTTTATTATTTTACGGCTCAGCAGCTAGTAAAAATCAATAGGTAAAAAAACGAAATTCTTAAATATCGCCGATAGGGCTAGTTTTTTGACGTTAAATACTCGGTTTTAATTGCAGAAATTAGAGAAATGCAAAAAAACCCGATAAAAATCTCCTATTTGTACGATTTTTTATTATTTTACGGCTCAGCAGCTAGTAAAAATCAATAGGTAAAACAACGAAATTCTTAAATATCGCCGATAGGGCTAGTTTTTTGGCGTTAAATACTCGGTTTGAATTGCAGAAATTAGAGAAATGCAAAAAACCCGATAAAAATCTCCTATTTGTACGATTTTTTATTATTTTACGGCTCAGCAGCTAGTAAAAATCAATAGGTAAAAAAACGAAATTCTTAAATATCGCCGATAGGGCTAGTTTTTTGCCGTTAAATACTCGGTTTTAATTGCGGAAATTAGAGAAATGCAAAAAACCCGATAAAAATCTCCTATTTGTACGATTTTTTATTATTTTACTGCTCAGCAGCTGGTAAAAATCAATAGGTAAAAAAACGAAATTCTTAAATATTGCCGATAGGGCTAGTTTTTTGCCATTAAATACTCGGTTTTAATTGTAGAAATTAGAGAAATGCAAAAAACCCGATAAAAATCTCCTATTTGTACGATTTTGTATTATTTTACGGCTCAGCAGCTAGTAAAAATCAATAGGTAAAAAAAAAAACGAAATTCTTAAATATCGCCGATAGGGCTAGTTTTTTGCCATTAAATACTCGGTTTTAATTGCAGAAATTAGAGAAATGCAAAAAACCCGATAAACATCTCCTATTTGTACGATTTTTTATTATTTTACGGCTCAGCAGCTAGTAAAAATCAATAGGTAAAAAAACGAAATTCTTAAATATCGCCGATAGGGCTAGTTTTTTGCCGTTGAATAGTCGATTTTAATTGCAAAAATTAGAGAAATGCAAAAAACCCGATAAAAATCTCCTATATGTACGATTTTTTATTATTTTACTGCTCAGCAGCTGGTAAAAATCAATAGGTAAAAAAACGAAATTCTTAAATATCGCCGATAGGGCTAGTTTTTTGCTGTTAAATACTCGGTTTTAATTGCAGAAATTAGAGAAATGTAAAAAACCCGATAAAAATCTTCTATTTGTACGATTTTTTATTATTTTACGGCTCAGCAGCTAGTAAAAATCCATAGGTAAAAAAACGAAATTCTTAAATATCGCCGATAGGGCTAGTTTTTTTTCGTTAAATACTCGGTTTTAATTGCAGAAATTAGAGAAATTAAAAAAACCCGATAAAAATCTCTTATTTGTACGATTTTTTATTATTTTACGGCTCAGCAGCTAGTAAAAATCAATAGGTAAAAAACGAAATTCTTAAATATCGCCGATAGGGCTAGTTTTTTGACGTTAAATACTCGGTTTTAATTGCAGAAATTAGAGAAATTAAAAAAACCCGATAAAAATCTCCTATTTGTACGATTTTTTATTATTTTACGGCTCAGCAGCTAGTAAAAATCAATAGGTAAAAAAACGAAATTCTTAAATATCGCCGATAGGGCTAGTTTTTTGACGTTAAATACTCGGTTTTAATTGCAGAAATTAGAGAAATGCAAAAAAACCCGATAAAAATCTCCTATTTGTACGATTTTTTATTATTTTACGGCTCAGCAGCTAGTAAAAATCAATAGGTAAAACAACGAAATTCTTAAATATCGCCGATAGGGCTAGTTTTTTGGCGTTAAATACTCGGTTTGAATTGCAGAAATTAGAGAAATGCAAAAAACCCGATAAAAATCTCCTATTTGTACGATTTTTTATTATTTTACGGCTCAGCAGCTAGTAAAAATCAATAGGTAAAAAAACGAAATTCTTAAATATCGCCGATAGGGCTAGTTTTTTGCCGTTAAATACTCGGTTTTAATTGCGGAAATTAGAGAAATGCAAAAAACCCGATAAAAATCTCCTATTTGTACGATTTTTTATTATTTTACTGCTCAGCAGCTGGTAAAAATCAATAGGTAAAAAAACGAAATTCTTAAATATCGCCGATAGGGCTAGTTTTTTGCCGTTAAATACTCGGTTTTAATTGCAGAAATTAGAGAAATGCAAAAAACCCGATAAAAATCTCCTATTTGTACGGTTTTTTATTATTTTACGACTCAGCAGCTACTAAAAATCAATAGGTAAAAAAAAGAAATTCTTAAATATCGCCGATAGGGCTAGTTTTTTGCCGTTAAATACTCGGTTTTAATTGCAGAAATTAGAGAAATGCAAAAAACCCGATAACAATCTCCTATTTGTACGATTTTTTATTATTTTACGGCTCAGCAGCTAGTAAAAATCAATAGGCAAAAAAACGAAATTCTTAAATATCGCCGATAGGGCTAGTTTTTTGCCGTTAAATACTCGGTTTTAATTGCAGAAATTAGAGAAATGCAAAAAACCCGATAAAAATCTCCTATTTGTACGATTTTTTATTATTTTACGGCTCAGCAGCTAGTAAAAATCAATAGGTAAAAAAACGAAATTCTTAAATATCGCCGACAGGGCTAGTTTTTTGCCGTTAAATACTCGGTTTGAATTGCAGAAATTAGAGAAATGCAAAAAACCCGATAAAAATCTCCTATTTGTACGATTTTTTATTATTTTACGGCTCAGCAGCTAGTAAAAATCAATAGGTAAAAAAACGAAATTCTTAAATATCGCCGATAGGGCTAGTTTTTTGCCGTTAAATACTCGGTTTTAATTGCGAAAATTAGAGAAATGCAAAAAACCCGATAAAAATCTCCTATTTGTACGATTTTTTATTATTTTACGGCTCAGCAGCTAGTAAAAATCCATAGGTAAAAAAACCAAATTCTTAAATATTGCCGATAGGGCTAGTTTTTTGCCGTTAAATACTCGGTTTTAATTGTAGAAATTAGAGAAATGCAAAAAACCCGATAAAAATCTCCTATTTGTACGATTTTGTATTATTATACGGCTCAGCAGCTAGTAAAAATCAATAGGTAAAAAAAAAAACGAAATTCTTAAATATCGCCGATAGGGCTAGTTTTTTGCCATTAAATACTCGGTTTTAATTGCAGAAATTAGAGAAATGCAAAAAACCCGATAAACATCTCCTATTTGTACGATTTTTTATTATTTTACGGCTCAGCAGCTAGTAAAAATCAATAGGTAAAAAAACGAAATTCTTAAATATCGCCGATAGGGCTAGTTTTTTGCTGTTAAATACTCGGTTTTAATTGCAGAAATTAGAGAAATGTAAAAAACCCGATAAAAATCTTCTATTTGTACGATTTTTTATTATTTTACGGCTCAGCAGCTAGTAAAAATCAATAGGTAAAAAACGAAATTCTTAAATATCGCCGATAGGGCTAGTTTTTTGACGTTAAATACTCGGTTTTAATTGCAGAAATTGGAGAAATTAAAAAAACCCGATAAAAATCTCCTATTTGTACGATTTTTTATTATTTTACGGCTCAGCAGCTAGTAAAAATCAATAGGTAAAAAAACGAAATTCTTAAATATCGCCGATAGGGCTAGTTTTTTGATGTTAAATACTCGGTTTTAATTGCAGAAATTAGAGAAATGCAAAAAACCCGATAAAAATCTCCTATTTGTACGATTTTTTATTATTTTACGGCTCAGCAGCTAGTAAAAATCAATAGGTAAAACAACGAAATTCTTAAATATCGCCGATAGGGCTAGTTTTTTGGCGTTAAATACTCGGTTTGAATTGCAGAAATTAGGGAAATGCAAAAAACCCGATAAAAATCTCCTATTTGTACGATTTTTTATTATTTTACGGCTCAGCAGCTAGTAAAAATCAATAGGTAAAAAAACGAAATTCTTAAATATCGCCGATAGGGCTAGTTTTTTGCCGTTAAATACTCGGTTTTAATTGCGGAAATTAGAGAAATGCAAAAAACCCGATAAAAATCTCCTATTTGTACGATTTTTTATTATTTTACTGCTCAGCAGCTGGTAAAAATCAATAGGTAAAAAAACGAAATTCTTAAATATCGCCGATAGGGCTAGTTTTTTGCCGTTAAATACTCGGTTTTAATTGCAGAAATTAGAGAAATGCAAAAAACCCGATAAAAATCTCCTATTTGTACGATTTTTTATTATTTTACGGCTCAGCAGCTGGTAAAAATTAATAGGTAAAAAAACGAAATTCTTAAATATCGCCGATAGGGCTAGTTTTTTGCCGTTAAATACTCGGTTTTAATTGCAGAAATTAGAGAAATGCAAAAAACCCGATAAAAATCTCCTATTTGTACGATTTTTTATTATTTTACGACTCAGCAGCTACTAAAAATCAATAGGTAAAAAAAAGAAATTCTTAAATATCGCCGATAGGGCTAGTTTTTTGCCGTTAAATACTCGGTTTTAATTGCAGAAATTAGAGAAATGCAAAAAACCCGATAACAATCTCCTATTTGTACGATTTTTTATTATTTTACGGCTCAGCAGCTAGTAAAAATCAATAGGTAAAAAAACGAAATTCTTAAATATCGCCGATAGGGCTAGTTTTTTGCCTTTAAATACTCGGTTTTAATTGCAGAAATTAGAGAAATGCAAAAAACCCGATAAAAATCTCCTATTTGTACGATTTTTTATTATTTTACGGCTCAGCAGCTAGTAAAAATCAATAGGCAAAAAAACGAAATTCTTAAATATCGCCGATAGGGCTAGTTTTTTGCCGTTAAATACTCGGTTTTAATTGCAGAAATTAGAGAAATGCAAAAAACCCGATAAAAATCTCATATTTGTACGATTTTTTATTATTTTACGGCTCAGCAGCTAGTAAAAATCAATAGGCAAAAAAACGAAATTCTTAAATATCGCCGATAGGGCTAGTTTTTTGCCGTTAAATACTCGGTTTTAATTGCAGAAATTAGAGAAATGCAAAAAACCCGATAAAAATCTCATATTTGTACGATTTTTTATTATTTTACGGCTCAGCAGCTAGTAAAAATCAATAGGTAAAAAAAAAAACGAAATTCTTAAATATCGCCGATAGGGCTAGTTTTTTGCCATTAAATACTCGGTTTTAATTGCAGAAATTAGAGAAATGCAAAAAACCCGATAAAAATCTCCTATTTGTACGATTTTTTATTATTTTACGGCTCAGCAGCTAGTAAAAATCAATAGGCAAAAAAACGAAATTCTTAAATATCGCCGATAGGGCTAGTTTTTTGGCGTTAAATACTCGGTTTTAATTGCAGAAAATAGAGAAATGCAAAAAACCAGATAAAAATCTCCTATTTGTACGATTTTTTATTATTTTACGGCTCAGCAGCTAGTAAAAATCAATAGGTAAAAAAACGAAATTCTTAAATATCGCCGATAGGGCTAGTTTTTTGATGTTAAATACTCGGTTTTAATTGCAGAAATTAGAGAAATGCAAAAAACCCGATAAAAATCTCCTATTTGTACGATTTTTTATTATTTTACGGCTCAGCAGCTAGTAAAAATCAATAGGTAAAACAACGAAATTCTTAAATATCGCCGATAGGGCTAGTTTTTTGGCGTTAAATACTCGGTTTGAATTGCAGAAATTAGGGAAATGCAAAAAACCCGATAAAAATCTCCTATTTGTACGATTTTTTATTATTTTACGGCTCAGCAGCTAGTAAAAATCAATAGGTAAAAAAACGAAATTCTTAAATATCGCCGATAGGGCTAGTTTTTTGCCGTTAAATACTCGGTTTTAATTGCGGAAATTAGAGAAATGCAAAAAACCCGATAAAAATCTCCTATTTGTACGATTTTTTATTATTTTACTGCTCAGCAGCTGGTAAAAATCAATAGGTAAAAAAACGAAATTCTTAAATATCGCCGATAGGGCTAGTTTTTTGCCGTTAAATACTCGGTTTTAATTGCAGAAATTAGAGAAATGCAAAAAACCCGATAAAAATCTCCTATTTGTACGATTTTTTATTATTTTACGGCTCAGCAGCTGGTAAAAATTAATAGGTAAAAAAACGAAATTCTTAAATATCGCCGATAGGGCTAGTTTTTTGCCGTTAAATACTCGGTTTTAATTGCAGAAATTAGAGAAATGCAAAAAACCCGATAAAAATCTCCTATTTGTACGATTTTTTATTATTTTACGACTCAGCAGCTACTAAAAATCAATAGGTAAAAAAAAGAAATTCTTAAATATCGCCGATAGGGCTAGTTTTTTGCCGTTAAATACTCGGTTTTAATTGCAGAAATTAGAGAAATGCAAAAAACCCGATAACAATCTCCTATTTGTACGATTTTTTATTATTTTACGGCTCAGCAGCTAGTAAAAATCAATAGGTAAAAAAACGAAATTCTTAAATATCGCCGATAGGGCTAGTTTTTTGCCTTTAAATACTCGGTTTTAATTGCAGAAATTAGAGAAATGCAAAAAACCCGATAAAAATCTCCTATTTGTACGATTTTTTATTATTTTACGGCTCAGCAGCTAGTAAAAATCAATAGGCAAAAAAACGAAATTCTTAAATATCGCCGATAGGGCTAGTTTTTTGCCGTTAAATACTCGGTTTTAATTGCAGAAATTAGAGAAATGCAAAAAACCCGATAAAAATCTCATATTTGTACGATTTTTTATTATTTTACGGCTCAGCAGCTAGTAAAAATCAATAGGCAAAAAAACGAAATTCTTAAATATCGCCGATAGGGCTAGTTTTTTGCCGTTAAATACTCGGTTTTAATTGCAGAAATTAGAGAAATGCAAAAAACCCGATAAAAATCTCATATTTGTACGATTTTTTATTATTTTACGGCTCAGCAGCTAGTAAAAATCAATAGGTAAAAAAAAAAACGAAATTCTTAAATATCGCCGATAGGGCTAGTTTTTTGCCATTAAATACTCGGTTTTAATTGCAGAAATTAGAGAAATGCAAAAAACCCGATAAAAATCTCCTATTTGTACGATTTTTTATTATTTTACGGCTCAGCAGCTAGTAAAAATCAATAGGCAAAAAAACGAAATTCTTAAATATCGCCGATAGGGCTAGTTTTTTGGCGTTAAATACTCGGTTTTAATTGCAGAAAATAGAGAAATGCAAAAAACCAGATAAAAATCTCCTATTTGTACGATTTTTTATTATTTTACGGCTCAGCAGCTAGTAAAAATCAATAGGTAGGTAAAAAAACGAAATTCTTAAATATCGCCGATAGGGCTAGTTTTTTGCCGTTAAATACTCGGTTTTAATTGCAGAAATTAGAGAAATGCAAAAAACCCGATAAAAATCTCCTATTTGTACGATTTTTTATTATTTTACGGCTCAGCAGCTAGTAAAAATCAATAGGTAAAAAAACGAAATTCTTAAATATCGCCGATAGGGATAGTTTTTTGCCGTTAAATACTCGGTTTGAATTGCAGAAATTAGAGAAATGCAAAAAACCCGATAAAAATCTCCTATTTGTACGATTTTTTATTATTTTACGGCTCAGCAGCTAGTAAAAATCAATAGGTAAAAAAACGAAATTCTTAAATATCGCCGATAGGGCTAGTTTTTTGCCGTTAAATACTCGGTTTTAATTGCGAAAATTAGAGAAATGCAAAAAACCCGATAAAAATCTCCTATTTGTAGGATTTTTTATTATTTTACGGCTCAGCAGCTAGTAAAAATCCATAGGTAAAAAAACGAAATTCTTAAATATCGCCGATAGGGCTAGTTTTTTGCCGTTAAATACTCGGTTTTAATTGCAGAAATTAGAGAAATGCAAAAAACCCGATAAAAATCTCCTATTTGTACGATTTTTTATTATTTTACGGCTCAGCAGCTAGTAAAAATCAATAGGTAAAAAAAAAACGAAATTCTTAAATATCGCCGATAGGGCTAGTTTTTTGCCATTAAATACTCGGTTTTAATTGCAGAAATTAGAGAAATGCAAAAAACCCGATAAACATCTCCTATTTGTACGATTTTTTATTATTTTACGGCTCAGCAGCTAGTAAAAATCAATAGGTAAAAAAACGAAATTCTTAAATATCGCCGATAGGGCTAGTTTTTTGCCGTTAAATACTCGGTTTTAATTGCAGAAATTAGAGAAATGCAAAAAACCCGATAAAAATCTCATATTTGTACGATTTTTTATTATTTTACGGCTCAGCAGCTAGTAAAAATCAATAGGTAAAAAAAAAAACGAAATTCTTAAATATCGCCGATAGGGCTAGTTTTTTGCCGTTAAATACTCGATTTTAATTGCGAAAATTAGAGAAATGCAAAAAACCCGATAAAAATCTCCTATTTGTACGATTTTTTATTATTTTACGGTTCAGCAGCTAGTAAAAATCAATAGGTAAAAAAAAAAACGAAATTCTTAAATATCGCCGATAGGGCTAGTTTTTTGCCATTAAATACTCGGTTTTAATTGCAGAAATTAGAGAAATGCAAAAAACCCGATAAACATCTCCTATTTGTATGATTTTTTATTATTTTACGGCTCAGCAGCTAGTAGAAATCAATAGGTAAAAAAACGAAATTCTTAAATATCGCCGATAGGGCTAGTTTTTTGGCGTTAAATACTCGGTTTTAATTGCAGAAATTAGAGAAATGCAAAAAACCCGATAAAAATTTCCTATTTCTACGATTTTTTATTATTTTACGGCTCAGCAGCTACTAAAAATCAATAGGTAAAAAAACGAAATTCTTAAATATCGCCGATAGGGCTAGTTTTTTGACGTTAAATACTCGGTTTTAATTGCAGAAATTAGAGAAATTAAAAAAACCCGATAAAAATCTCCTATTTGTACGATTTTTTATTATTTTACGGCTCAGCAGCTGGTAAAAATCAATAGATAAAAAAACGAAATTCTTAAATATCACCGATAGGGCTAGTTTTTTGGCGTTAAATACTCGGTTTTAATTGCAGAAATTAGAGAAATGCAAAAAACCCGATAAAAATCTCCTATTTGTACGATTTTTTTATTATTTTACGGATCAGCAGCTAGTAAAAATCAAATGGTAAAAAAACGAAATTCTTAAATATCGCCGATAGGGCTAGTTTTTTGGCGTTAAATACTCGGTTTTAATTGCAGAAATTAGAGAAATGCAAAAAACCCGATAAAAATCTCCTATTTGTACGATTTTTTATTATTTTACGGCTCAGCAGCTAGTAAAAATCAATAGGTAAAAAAACGAAATTTTAAATATCGCCGATAGGGCTAGTTTTTTGCCGTTAAATACTCGGTTTTAATTGCAGAAATTAGAGAAATGCAAAAAACCCGATAAAAATCTCCTATTTGTACGATTTTTTATTATTTTACGGCTCAGCAGCTAGTAGAAATCAATAGGTAAAAAAACGAAATTCTTAAATATCGCCGATAGGGCTAGTTTTTTGGCGTTAAATACTCGGTTTTAATTGCACAATTAGAGAAATGCAAAAAACCCGATAAAAATCTCATATTTGTACGATTTTTTATTATTTTACGGCTCAGCAGCTAGTAAAAATCAATAGGTAAAAAAAAAAACGAAATTCTTAAATATCGCCGATAGGGCTAGTTTTTTGCCGTTAAATACTCGATTTTAATTGCAAAAATTAGAGAAATGCAAAAAACCCGATAAAAATCTCCTATTTGTACGATTTTTTATTATTTTACGGCTCAGCAGCTAGTAAAAATCAATAGGTAAAAAAAAAAACGAAATTCTTAAATATCGCCGATAGGGCTAGTTTTTTGCCATTAAATACTCGGTTTTAATTGCAGAAATTAGAGAAATGCAAAAAACCCGATAAACATCTCCTATTTGTATGATTTTTTATTATTTTACGGCTCAGCAGCTAGTAGAAATCAATAGGTAAAAAAACGAAATTCTTAAATATCGCCGATAGGGCTAGTTTTTTGGCGTTAAATACTCGGTTTTAATTGCAGAAATTAGAGAAATGCAAAAAACCCGATAAAAATCTCCTATTTCTACGATTTTTTATTATTTTACGGCTCAGCAGCTGGTAAAAATCAATAGGTAAAAAAACGAAATTCTTAAATATCACCGATAGGGCTAGTTTTTTGCCGCTAATTACTCGGTTTTAATTGCAGAAATTAGAGAAATGCAAAAAACCCGATAAAAATCTCCCATTTGTACGATTTTTTATTATTTTACGGCTCAGCAGCTAGTAAAAATCAATTGGTAAAAAAACGAAATTCTTAAATATCGCCGATAGGGCTAGTTTTTTGGCGTTAAATACTCGGTTTTAATTGCAGAAATTAGAGAAATGCAAAAAACCCGATAAAAATCTCCTATTTGTACGATTTTTTATTATTTTACGGCTCAGCAGCTAGTAAAAATCAATAGGTAAAAAAACGAAATTCTTAAATATCGCCGATAGGGCTAGTTTTTTGCCGTTAAATACTCGGTTTTAATTGCAGAAATTAGAGAAATGCAAAAAACCCGATAAAAATCTCCTATTTGTACGATTTTTTATTATTTTACGGCTCAGCAGCTAGTAGAAATCAATAGGTAAAAAAACGAAATTCTTAAATATCGCCGATAGGGCTAGTTTTTTGCCGTTAAATACTCGGTTTTAATTGCAGAAATTAGAGAAATGCAAAAAACCCGATAAAAATCTCCTATTTGTACGATTTTTTATTATTTTACGGCTCAGCAGCTAGTAAAAATCAATAGGCAAAAAAACGAAATTCTTAAATATCGCCGATAGGGCTAGTTTTTTGGCGTTAAATACTCGGTTTTAATTGCAGAAAATAGAGAAATGCAAAAAACCAGATAAAAATCTCCTATTTGTACGATTTTTTATTATTTTACGGCTCAGCAGCTAGTAAAAATCAATAGGTAGGTAAAAAAACGAAATTCTTAAATATCGCCGATAGGGCTAGTTTTTTGCCGTTAAATACTCGGTTTTAATTGCAGAAATTAGAGAAATGCAAAAAACCCGATAAAAATCTCCTATTTGTACGATTTTTTATTATTTTACGGCTCAGCATCTAGTAAAAATCAATAGGTAAAAAAACGAAATTCTTAAATATCGCCGATAGGGCTAGTTTTTTGCCGTTAAATACTCGGTTTGAATTGCAGAAATTAGAGAAATGCAAAAAACCCGATAAAAATCTCCTATTTGTACGATTTTTTATTATTTTACGGCTCAGCAGCTAGTAAAAATCAATAGGTAAAAAAACGAAATTCTTAAATATCGCCGATAGGGCTAGTTTTTTGCCGTTAAATACTCGGTTTTAATTGCGAAAATTAGAGAAATGCAAAAAACCCGATAAAAATCTCCTATTTGTACGATTTTTTATTATTTTACGGCTCAGCAGCTAGTAAAAATCCATAGGTAAAAAAACGAAATTCTTAAATATCGCCGATAGGGCTAGTTTTTTGCCGTTAAATACTCGGTTTTAATTGCAGAAATTAGAGAAATGCAAAAAACCCGATAAACATCTCCTATTTGTACGATTTTTTATTATTTTACGGCTCAGCAGCTAGTAAAAATCAATAGGTAAAAAAACGAAATTCTTAAATATCGCCGATAGGGCTAGTTTTTTGCCGTTAAATACTCGGTTTTAATTGCAGAAATTAGAGAAATGCAAAAAACCCGATAAAAATCTCCTATTTGTACGATTTTTTATTATTTTACGGCTCAGCAGCTAGTAAAAATCAATTGGTAAAAAAACGAAATTCTTAAATATCGCCGATAGGGCTAGTTTTTTGGCGTTAAATACTCGGTTTTAATTGCAGAAATTAGAGAAATGCAAAAAACCTGATAAAAATCTCCTATTTGTACGATTTTTTGTTATTTTACGGCTCAGCAGCTAGTAGAAATCAATAGGTAAAAAAACGAAATTCTTAAATATCGCCGATAGGGCTAGTTTTTTGGCGTTAAATACTCGGTTTTAATTGCAGAATTAGAGAAATGCAAAAAACCCGATAAAAATCTCCTATTTGTACGATTTTTTATTATTTTACGGCTCAGCAGCTAGTAAAAATCAATAGGTAAAAAAAAAAACGAAATTCTTAAATATCGCCGATAGGGCTAGTTTTTTGCCGTTAAATACTCGATTTTAATTGCAAAAATTAGAGAAATGCAAAAAACCCGATAAAAATCTCCTATTTGTACGATTTTTTATTATTTTACGGCTCAGCAGCTAGTAAAAATCAATAGGTAAAAAAAAAAACCAAATTCTTAAATATCGCCGATAGGGCTAGTTTTTTGCCATTAAATACTCGGTTTTAATTGCAGAAATTAGAGAAATGCAAAAAACCCGATAAGCATCTCCTATTTGTATGATTTTTTATTATTTTACGGCTCAGCAGCTAGTAGAAATCAATAGGTAAAAAAACGAAATTCTTAAATATCGCCGATAGGGCTAGTTTTTTGGCGTTAAATACTCGGTTTTAATTGCAGAAATTAGAGAAATGCAAAAAACCCGATAAAAATTTCCTATTTCTACGATTTTTTATTATTTTACGGCTCAGCAGCTACTAAAAATCAATAGGTAAAAAAACGAAATTCTTAAATATCGCCGATAGGGCTAGTTTTTTGACGTTAAATACTCGGTTTTAATTGCAGAAATTAGAGAAATTAAAAAAACCCGATAATAATCTCCTATTTGTACGATTTTTTATTATTTTACGGCTCAGCAGCTGGTAAAAATCAATAGGTAAAAAAACGAAATTCTTAAATATCGCCGATAGGGCAAGTTTTTTGCCGTTAAATACTCGGTTTTAATTGCAGAAATTAGAGAAATTAAAAAAACCCGATAAAAATCTCCTATTTGTACGATTTTTTATTATTTTACGGCTCAGCAGCTAGTAAAAATCAATAGGTAAAAAAACGAAATTCTTAAATATCGCCGATAGGGCTAGTTTTTTGGCTTTAAATACTCGGTTTTAATTGCAGAAATTAGAGAAATGCAAAAAAACCCGATAAAATCTCCTATTTGTACGACTTTTTATTATTTTACGGCTCAGCAGCTACTAAAAATCAATAGGTAAAAAAACGAAATTCTTAAATATCGCCGATAGTGCTAGTTTTTTGCCGTTAAATGCTCGGTTTTAATTGCAGAAATTAGAGAAATTAAAAAAACCCGATAAAAATCTCCTATTTGTACGATTTTTTATTATTTTACGGCTCAGCAGCTAGTAAAAATCAATAGGTAAAAAAACCAAATTCTTAAATATCGCCGATAGGGCTAGTTTTTTGCCGTTAAATACTCGGTTTTAATTGCAGAAATTAGAGAAATGCAAAAAACCCGATAAAAATCTCCTATTTGTACGACTTTTTATTATTTTACGGCTCAGCAGCTACTAAAAATCAATAGGTAAAAAAACGAAATTCTTAAATATCGCCGATAGGGCTAGTTTTTTGCCGTTAAATACTCGGTTTTAATTGCAGAAATTAGAAAAATTAAAAAAACCCGATAAAAATCTCCTATTTGTACGATTTTTTATTATTTTACGGCTCAGCAGCTAGTAAAAATCAATAGGTAAAAAAACGAAATTCTTAAATATCGCCGATAGGGCTAGTTTTTTGGCTTTAAATACTCGGTTTTAATTGCAGAAATTAGAGAAATGCAAAAAAACCCGATAAAATCTCCTATTTGTGCGACTTTTTATTATTTTACGGCTCAGCAGCTACTAAAAATCAATAGGTAAAAAAACGAAATTCTTAAATATCGCCGATAGTGCTAGTTTTTTGCCGTTAAATGCTCGGTTTTAATTGCAGAAATTAGAGAAATTAAAAAAACCCGATAAAAATCTCCTATTTGTACGATTTTTTATTATTTTACGGCTCAGCAGCTAGTAAAAATCAATAGGTAAAAAAACGAAATTCTTAAATATCGCCGATAGGGCTAGTTTTTTGCCGTTAAATACTCGGTTTTAATTGCAGAAATTAGAGAAATGCAAAAAACCCGATAAAAATCTCCTATTTGTGCGATTTTTTATTATTTTACGGCTCAGCAGCAAGTAGAAATCAATAGGTAAAAAAACGAAATTCTTAAATATCGCCGATAGGGCTAGTTTTTTGGCGTTAAATACTCGGTTTTAATTGCAGAAATTAGGGAAATGCAAAAAATCCGATAAAAATCTCCTATTTCTACGATTTTTTATTATTTTACGGCTCAGCAGCTACTAAAAATCAATAGGTAAAAAAACGAAATTCTTAAATATCGCCGCTAGGGCTAGTTTTTTGACGTTAAATACTCGGTTTTAATTGCAGAAATTAGAGAAATTAAAAAAACCCGATAAAAATCTCCTATTTGTACGATTTTTTATTATTTTACGCCTCAGCAGCTAGTAAAAATCAATAGGTAAAAAAACGAAATTCTTAAATATCACCGATAGGGCTAGTTTTTTGCCGTTAAATACTCGGTTTTAATTGCAGAAATTAGAGAAATGCAAAAAACCCGATAAAAATCTCCTATTTGTACGATTTTTTATTATTTTACAGCTCAGCAGCTAGTAAAAATCAATTGGTAAAAAAACGAAATTCTTAAATATCGCCGATAGAGCTAGTTTTTTGCCGTTAAATACTCGGTTTTAATTGCAGAAATTAGAGAAATGCAAAAAACCCGATAAAAATCTCCTATTTGTACGATTTTTTATTATTTTACGGCTCAGCAGCTAGTAAAAATCAATAGGTAAAAAAACGAAATTCTTAAATATCGCCGATAGGGCTAGTTTTTTGCCGTTAAATACTCGGTTTTAATTGCAGAAATTAGAGAAATGCAAAAAACCCGATAAAAATCTCCTATTTGTACGATTTTTTATTATTTTACGGCTCAGCAGCTAGTAGAAATCAATAGGTAAAAAAACGAAATTCTTAAATATCGCCGATAGGGCTAGTTTTTTGGCGTTAAATACTCGGTTTTAATTGCAGAAATTAGAGAAATGCAAAAAACCCAATAAAAATCTCCTATTTGTACGATTTTTTATTATTTTACGGCTCAGCAGCTACTAAAAATCAATAGGTAAAAAAACGAAATTCTTAAATATCGCCGATAGGGCTAGTTTTTTGGCGTTAAATACTCGGTTTTAATTGCAGAAATTAGAGAAATGCAAAAAACCCGATAAAAATCTCCTATTTGTACGACTTTTTATTATTTTACGGCTCAGCAGCTACTAAAAATCAATAGGTAAAAAAACGAAATTCTTAAATATCGCCGATAGGGCTAGTTTTTTGCCGTTAAATACTCGGTTTTAATTGCAGAAATTAGAGAAATGCAAAAAACCCGATAAAAATCTCCTATTTGTACGATTTTTTATTATTTTACGGCTCAGCAGCTAGTAAAAATCAATAGGTAAAAAAACGAAATTCTTAAATATCGCCGATAGGGCTAGTTTTTTGTCGTTAAATACTCGGTTTTAATTGCAGAAATTAGAGAAATGCAAAAAACCCGATAAAAATCTCCTATTTGTACGATTTTTTATTATTTTACGGCTCAGCAGCTAGTAAAATTCAATAGGTAAAAAAACGAAATTCTTAAATATCGCCGATAGGGCTAGTTTTTTGGCGTTAAATACTCGGTTTTAATTGCAGAAATTAGAGAAATGCAAAAAACCCGATAAAAATCTCCTATTTGTACGACTTTTTATTATTTTACGGCTCAGCAGCTACTAAAAATCAATAGGTAAAAAAACGAAATTCTTAAATATCGCCGATAGGGCTAGTTTTTTGCCGTTAAATACTCGGTTTTAATTGCAGAAATTAGAGAAATTAAAAAAACCCGATAAAAATCTCCTATTTGTACGATTTTTTATTATTTTACGGCTCAGCAGCTAGTAAAAATCAATAGGTAAAAAAACCAAATTCTTAAATATCGCCGATAGGGCTAGTTTTTTGCCGTTAAATACTCGGTTTTAATTGCAGAAATTAGAGAAATGCAAAAAACCCGATAAAAATCTCCTATTTCTACGATTTTTTATTATTTTACGGCTCAGCAGCTACTAAAAATCAATAGGTAAAAAAACGAAATTCTTAAATATCGCCGATAGGGCTAGTTTTTTGACGTTAAATACTCGGTTTTAATTGCAGAAATTAGAGAAATTAAAAAAACCCGATAAAAATCTCCTATTTGTACGATTTTTTATTATTTTACGGCTCAGCAGCTAGTAAAAATCAATAGGTAAAAAAACGAAATTCTTAAATATCACCGATAGGGCTAGTTTTTTGCCGTTAAATACTCGGTTTTAATTGCAGAAATTAGAGAAATGCAAAAAACCCGATAAAAATCTCCTATTTGTACGATTTTTTATTATTTTACGGCACAGCAGCTAGTAGAAATCAATAGGTAAAAAAACGAAATTCTTAAATATCGCCGATAGGGCTAGTTTTTTGCCGTTAAATAGTCGGTTTTAATTGCAGAAATTAGAGGAATTAAAAAAACCCGATAAAAATCTCCTATTTGTACGATTTTTTATTATTTTACGGCTCAGCAGCTAGTAAAAATCAATAGGTAAAAAAACGAAATTCTTAAATATCGCCGATAGGGCTAGTTTTTTGTCGTTAAATACTCGGTTTTAATTGCAGAAATTAGAGAAATACAAAAAACCCGATAAAAATCACCTATTTGTACGATTTTTTATTATTTTACGGCTCAGCAGCTAGTAAAAATCAATAGGTAAAAAAACGAAATTCTTAAATATCGCCGATAGGGCTAGTTTTTTGACGTTAAATACTCGGTTTTAATTGCAGAAATTAGAGAAATTAAAAAAACCCGATAAAAATCTCCTATTTGTACGATTTTTTATTATTTTACGGCTCAGCAGCTAGTAAAAATCAATAGGTAAAAAAACCAAATTCTTAAATATCGCCGATAGGGCTAGTTTTTTGCCGTTAAATACTCGGTTTTAATTGCAGAAATTAGAGAAATGCAAAAAACCCGATAAAAATCTCCTATTTCTACGATTTTTTATTATTTTACGGCTCAGCAGCTACTAAAAATCAATAGGTAAAAAAACGAAATTCTTAAATATCGCCGATAGGGCTAGTTTTTTGACGTTAAATACTCGGTTTTAATTGCAGAAATTAGAGAAATTAAAAAAACCCGATAAAAATCTCCTATTTGTACGATTTTTTATTATTTTACGGCTCAGCAGCTAGTAAAAATCAATAGGTAAAAAAACGAAATTCTTAAATATCACCGATAGGGCTAGTTTTTTGCCGTTAAATACTCGGTTTTAATTGCAGAAATTAGAGAAATGCAAAAAACCCGATAAAAATCTCCTATTTCTACGATTTTTTATTATTTTACGGCTCAGCAGCTAGTAGAAATCAATAGGTAAAAAAACGAAATTCTTAAATATCGCCGATAGGGCTAGTTTTTTGCCGTTAAATAGTCGGTTTTAATTGCAGAAATTAGAGGAATTAAAAAAACCCGATAAAAATCTCCTATTTGTACGATTTTTTATTATTTTACGGCTCAGCAGCTAGTAAAAATCAATAGGTAAAAAAACGAAATTCTTAAATATCGCCGATAGGGCTAGTTTTTTGTCGTTAAATACTCGGTTTTAATTGCAGAAATTAGAGAAATACAAAAAACCCGATAAAAATCACCTATTTGTACGATTTTTTATTATTTTACGGCTCAGCAGCTAGTAAAAATCAATAGGTAAAAAAACGAAATTCTTAAATATCGCCGATAGGGCTAGTTTTTTGACGTTAAATACTCGGTTTTAATTGCAGAAATTAGAGAAATTAAAAAAACCCGATAAAATCTCCTATTTGTACGACTTTGTATTATTTTACGGCTCAGCAGCTACTAAAAATCAATAGGTAAAAAAACAAAATTCTTAAATATCGCCGATAGTGCTAGTTTTTTGCCGTTAAATGCTCGGTTTTAATTGCAGAAATTAGAGAATTTAAAAAAACCCGATAAAAATCTCCTATTTGTACGATTTTTTATTATTTTACGGCTCAGCAGCTAGTAAAAATCAATAGGTAAAAACACGAAATTCTTAAATATCGCCGATAGGGCTAGTTTTTTGCCGTTAAATACTCGGTTTTAATTGCAGAAATTAGAGAAATACAAAAAACCCGATAAAAATCACCTATTTGTACGATTTTTTATTATTTTACGGCTCAGCAGCTAGTAAAAATCAATAGGTAAAAAAACGAAATTCTTAAATATCGCCGATAGGGCTAGTTTTTTGGCTTTAAATACTCGGTTTTAATTGCAGAAATAAGAGAAATGCAAAAAAACCCGATAAAATCTCCTATTTGTACGACTTTTTATTATTTTACGGCTCAGCAGCTACTAAAAATCAATAGGTAAAAAAACAAAATTCTTAAATATCGCCGATAGTGCTAGTTTTTTGCCGTTAAATGCTCGGTTTTAATTGCAGAAATTAGAGAATTTAAAAAAACCCGATAAAAATCTCCTATTTGTACGATTTTTTATTATTTTACGGCTCAGCAGCTAGTAAAAATCAATAGGTAAAAACACGAAATTCTTAAATATCGCCGATAGGGCTAGTTTTTTGCCGTTAAATACTCGGTTTTAATTGCAGAAATTAGAGAAATGCAAAAAACCCGATAAAAATCTCCTATTTGTACGATTTTTTATTATTTTACGGCTCAGCAGCTAGTAGAAATCAATAGGTAAAAAAACGAAATTCTTAAATATCGCCGATAGGGCTAGTTTTTTGACGTTAAATACTCGGTTTTAATTGCAAAAATTAGAGAAATTAAAAAAACCCGATAAAAATCTTCTATTTGTACGATTTTTTATTATTTTACGGCTCAGCAGCTAGTAAAAATCAATAGGTAAAAAAACGAAATTCTTAAATATCACCGATAGGGCTAGTTATTTGCCGTTAAATACTCGGTTTTAATTGCAGAAATTAGAGAAATGCAAAAAACCCGATA